>JAYEPQ010000011.1:17588211-18230711 GCA_036321105.1 Dracaena cambodiana | reverse complement strand
TACAGAAGAACCTCTCGAAGCCAAACAGTGGGGACTTATTTTTTTATTTTTTTTATTTTTTGCATGGAGAGTTATCTGCTCCCTGTTGACATCTGGTTATGTCAAGTACTCTTTGTGGTGGGTCTCAACCATCCTCTCACTGCTCCCAATTCCCAAAGGTGGCGCCAACATGTCAGTGACTAGACATACTGGGTGCAATGGAAACTGGAGATGGGCAACTGCAAAGTAGTGAGATTCACATAGGTGGGAGGGAGATCCATGGGGCCTAATCCAAAATAACACTAGAGGAGGAAATGGGAAGGAATTGGACTTGTCCTTCGTTCTGAGTGGCCATTTGATAGATCCTCACTCATGGGGGACTCTCATGGTGGTCCAGAGGGACAACATGGGCTCGGATTCAAGAAAGGCATCATGGTTTCATGATTCAGGTTGCTCTCTAGTCTTGACATGGATCTTATCTAGTACCAAGCTTTTAACAGGCCGGTGCAATCACCGCCGTCTGATCGGACGGTCGACCGTCTAAGGGATGCTAAGATGCATCCAATCTGTCAATCCATGCATTAGCGGATCCATCATGGCCACCTTGTGCTTTTTACCAATTTAACTGCTTTTCAAACCATTTTGTGTGGTTCAAACTATATGATAATGGTCAGTTGTGCAAGTTTAACAGTCTTTGTCAAGATCAAGCCACAATAAGAGCTCATTCAGTAGTCTTGTTCTCTTTCCTTTCTAGTCTTCTCATTGCTAGTTAGAATAATGCATAGGATTGTTGCAATCAATGCAGAAACTGTTTTGTTATTTAATGCTCAAAATTAATTCAGGTGTTTTGACTTTCCCTACTCAGACACTGCAACAAATGCAAATCTGACCCCCCCCTACAGTCTGACAAATTTTGTGCATCATTCACTGACTGCTTATGATTAATAATTTAATACTTTTTGACTGACAGATTTATCTTCAAGTTTTCAGTCTATTCATTCACAACAAAGAAAAATAAAAAAAGCAGGATATTTTTTTTTATGGTAACCATAAAATTCTCTGCGTTTTCATTAAAGTAAAATTAACTGAACAAATTACTAAAATATAAGATGTCCATGTAAGTAACTTGAAGACAATATACAAAATAAAAGTACAAAATACAAATATCGAATCTCAAAGCAACTAGGTGAGGTGTTTTGTACCGGGGAGGAGGGGCCCGTTCCGAAGTGGGTGTTGCCGAGTCAGAGGTCATGGTGCCTCCGCCATCCAAGAATAAACCTCTCCATGCATTACAAGTACCGACGGTAAGTACTGTGTCCAAGAAAAAAATTATTATTGTGTTCAAGCCACACATTCTAACAAATAACAGCCACAATAGTCTTTCTATAATACATAATATCTCCCATAACCCTACCCTTGACCATATGTTGGTAGAATCTGAAGCGTAGGCATGAAAAGTAAAACAAGCTGCGATTTTAGACCAAATGAACTGGGAATGGTAACAAGTTAACATGAGGTGTGAGATCTACTTCACACACAGAGCGTATCTATTTGGTGCCAACAAGTCCTTAGTAAATTATCTTACTTCAAGAGTGCCTCTTTAGAGATGAGGCAAAGGTAATACTTAATTTTTAAGGGGCACCTAGCTAGCTAGTCTCCCAAATATGATTTGTCTGGCCTGGGGGTAAACTCCACCATTGAGATATTTTGTTAGTTGAACGAACAGAGAATACGCCAGATTTCTACCACCTCCAATTAGATAAAATCATTACTTGGTTTGTTCGGAGAGATCTGCTACAGGAATCTTAGAAGTCTTTGCTGGAGGGCTCTGGTGTTTGCGTCTAAAGTATTAGCATGACCCAATCTCCATCTTCTTCAGCTGAAAAATTTCTTCATAATCCCATCTTTGTTTAGAGCCCAGTCATATAGATAAGGATAGCGAGATTTAAGAGAGATGTTAGTATACCAAGAATCATGCCAAAGGGAGATATTGTCCCCCACCCCACTCCCAAGTGAAGCGATGTTTGAAATTCCTTCTAAATATAAAGGTCAAAAATCTATATTATTTAGAAAAGCAAACAATAATAATGAGAAAAAAAAATATTTAGATTCTAAAGAAAAATAGGAAAATTCCGAGTTTTTTCATTACAATAGAAATACCCATAAAATAATAAAAAAAAATAGGATATAAGCTGGCCGAAGGCGGGGGGTTAAATTTTGGAAAAAGAAGAAGAACCTGTTTCAACTTTTTATTTCAAAAGAAAAAAAAAATGCTATATTTTTATGATAAAACTGGCAGGGTGTTGGGATATATTACCACTCCTGAAATCCTTTCAAAAATAAATTCTGAAGAACTCCGACATAATCATTCATCGAATCATTATATTGGGATTCAGATGCAAGTGTTGGAGCCATTTTTCAAGAAGTTTCTATTAACATGGTCTCCGCAGAGCAAAAAAGACGTAGATAAAGAATTGCCACTAACTAAGGATGATTCCAGGGCAAAACATTTAAATATGAAATGGAAAGTTCAGTTTAAAAACCGTAAAACTCCAACTAAAGATAAAGTGATCCAAATAAATATGAGTAATGAAAATAATCATAAACTCATATTTATAAGCAAAAAATTATCTTCTAAAGAAAAAGAAGGATTAATTTCTCTTATTCAAGAATACATCAATATTTTTGCTTGGGATTATGAAAACATATCAGGATTAGATCCAAAAGTGGTAATGCACAAATTAAAAATCCGACTATATGCGAAACTCGTTAAACAACAACAATGAAGGTTCCGTCATGAATTCAAAGAGTTAATTGAATTAGGCTTCATTTGCGAAGAACAACACCCTAATTGGGTTGTAAATACAGTCCCTGCGACTAAGAAAAATGAAAAAAATCAGAGTCTGCATCAATTTTAGAAATCTGAATGAGGCATATCCAAAAGACGAATTTTCGCTGCCAATCACAAACATCATGATCGATAATACTTGTGGTTATAAAAGGTTGTCATTCATTGATGAATTTTCAGGGTATAATCAAATTAAATGTATCTTGACGATGAGAAGCATATATATCTTTTCGAATACTACTGGGGGTATACTATTATACAGTTATGCCCTTCAGACTAAAGAACGCTAGCGTCACATATCAACGCGTTATAAACACCATATTCCAAGAGCATTTTCGGAAGACAGTGCTATGTGGATAATTTGGCTATCAAAAGTAAAAGCAAAGGCAATCATCTTCATGATTTGAGAACGGTGTTCGAACTCATGCGAAAATACCAGCTTAAGATGAATCCAACTAAGTCTTTTATGGGGTTTCCATTGAAAAATTCATTGGATTTATAGTCACTTCCTAGAAAATTCATCTTGGTCCAGATAAGATTAAGGCAATTCAAGACATACAACTACCTAGAAATCTCAAAGAACTGAGAGGACTATAGGGAAGGTTGGCATACATACATAGATTCATATAAAACATGTCCGAAAGATGTCAACCATTCATACGATTGATGAATAAAGAAGTATCATTTGTCTGGGATGATACTTGTTAACGGGCTTTCGAAGAAATCAAGAAATATCTCACAAAACCACCAATCCTTGTAACTCCAATTTCAGGAATACCTTTCCTGTTATATGTGAGAGTCATAGACCATTCTTTGAGAGCCTTATTAGTCTAAAAGAATGAACTTGAATATGAACAAGCCATCTACTATCTAAGTAGAATAATGGTTGGAGTTGAACATCGATACAACCTGGTGGACAAAGAATGCATAGTTTTGGTATTTGTAGTACAGAAAATGCGACACTATCTGCTAGGACAAACCATCCATGTTATATTAAGAGTTAATCCACTGAGAATATTAATGACCAAATTAGGATCATTAAATTCATGACTATGGCTATCTTACTATCATAATACGATATGCACTTATCCCACAAAAGTCAATTAAAGGTCACGCTATATCTAATTTCGTAGCTGAGCACCCAATTTCAGCGTCTTCAAAGTTGTATGAAGACATCGCTTATAAAATAGCTAAAGGAAGTGCAACTCCAAAAGATGGCACTCCATATAAAACTGCTGAAGTAAATCTATAGAAGAGGTATGGCAACTTTTTTTTATGGTACCTCCAGAACGAGACCCAAAGGAAAGATGGTAGTAGGAGTGGGAATTATCTTTATCTCCCCTCGAAGCTATATGATCGCTTGAACATATTCATTAACAAAATCATGCTCTAACAATGTCGCCGAATGCAATGCGTTAATAATTGATGTAAAGATAGCTAAATAGTTGGCAACGAAATATTTAGAGGCATATGGAGATTCTCAGCTTATCATCAACCAAATCAAGGGACAATATTAAATTAAAAATAAAAATCTCTTGCCCTATTACTGAGTAGTCATGAACATGGCTGATAGTTTTAGCGGCTTCTACATCAATCATATATCGCGCCATCAAAACAATTATGTCGATTCATTAGTTTCTTTGGCAAACACTTTAGTGTTGTCCAAAAATTCCAGAAAATGCATAATAGTGGGAAGCAAAGAATTATTCTACCCGAAAAATGAACCCGAATTGAAGGTAAATTCAGATAGGAAACAAGAAACATTTGAAATACATCTTGTTGAATCTGATCTCAAAGCAAGAGATTGACGATTTCCTTATATAGACTACGTTTTTATGGAATATTGTTGTAAATCCTATAGAAGCAACAACAATTCGAAGAAAGCCTGTTCGATTTTATTATATAATGCCAAAGTTCGGACATTATATAGGAATCATACGATGGAATTTTGCTTCGCTGTCTTTCTAATAAAAAAGTCCAAGAAGCACTTGAAGAAACTCATAGCGGCATCTGCAGAGCACATTAACCAGGACTGAAACTCTAGTATAGACTCCAAAGAATAGGATATTACTGGCCTAAAATAATCATAGATGTAGTTACTTATGCCAAAAAATACAGAGTCTGTCAAATACATACTGACTTCATACATCAGTCACCAGAATATCTCCATTTAATAGCTATATTATGGCCTTTTGAATGTGGGAAATGGACATTAATGGGTTAATTTCACCGCCATCAACAAAAGGTCATGGTTCATATTGGCCATAATAGATTATTTCTCAAAATGGACTGAACTTGTTCTCTTAACTGAAGTAATAGATATTAAATATAATCAAATTAAATATCATGTCATATATTGCTTCGGAGTACTTAAAAGAATTGTTCATGACAAAAAACCTCAACTCATGAGTCAGTCATTCTTTAGGTTTTGCAACAAAACTAAATTGAAACTGTGGCTTCATCTCCATATTATACTGCAGCAAATGGTTTAGTGGAAGCCTTCAAAAATACCATTATGAAGCTCCTTAAGAATTTCATTTCATCCAACCAATGTGATTGAGATGAAAAACTTGGAGAATATCTCTGGGCATACCAAACTACTATCAGCATACCTACGAATGCTACACCTTTCTCTTTGGTATATGGATCCGTAACAGTACTTCTTTTGGAGATCCAAATTCCATCATTATAAGTTGCATTAGCAACTAAAATGACATAGGAGGAGAAATTTCGGCAAAGACT
The DNA here is from genome assembly GCA_036321105.1 of Dracaena cambodiana. Taxonomy (NCBI): domain Eukaryota; kingdom Viridiplantae; phylum Streptophyta; class Magnoliopsida; order Asparagales; family Asparagaceae; genus Dracaena; species Dracaena cambodiana. The sequence goes on along the minus strand of JAYEPQ010000011.1, from coordinate 18,225,142 downwards.
TTAATTGGAAGCTCTCAATGATAAGCATCTCAAAGCACAACAGAGCATTGAATTTTATTAAGTTCGAATTTCCAAAACATTTAATAGAAAGGTCAAATAGAGAACTTTCAAGAGAGGTGATTTGGTGCTTTCAGTAAAAAGACCAATCATAACTTATCAAAAATATAAAGGAAAGTTCCAGCCAAAATAGGAAGAATATTTTGTTGTTAATGCAGTCTAATCAAATGGTGCATATTGGTTGGTGAAACCGAATTGTAACAAGATAATGATATCGATCAATGTAAAATTTCTGAAGAAATATTACTCTTAATGTAATATTCAATAAATCCATCACAGAGGTACCCATCATCCTTCTCTTCTTGTAGTTTGCCTTGAAACACATCCACTTGAATCTCATGATCCTTTCTCCACCACTGCGAACCTGAATCCTATATTCGGTACAAAACATACAAGCGGTAATATTAGAAAATCCAACTGCCAATTTATCCAATGGGAAAATCTACTTAACTCAAAGTGATCATGGGCAAGCCGGTTATTTGGTGTTCGGTAATTGTAAAAAAAGGCTTTGATCATGGCCACTTATCCGAATCTCAGTACAAAATGTATCAACATAATATTGGAATATCAACTACCAATCCCTTCAATAGGAAAATCCACTTAACTCAAAGATTGCCAAGCCAATCATCCGATCTCCGACGAATGTCAAAGGAGGCTTCGATGGGTATCAAAAGAATACTGAACCGCTCAAAGGCAAAACAGATTATATATATAAATAACTTATGTAATAGTAAGAAGCAATCAAGTTAAATATTGAGCAGTTTGAGATACATATCCTCTTCAATAATACTCTGTCACATCCTCGACCTAATCGACAAACCCGTAACCACTGTCTGAAAATGCGATAATAAGAAGATTTTATAGAAAAACTTCTTGTAGTACTCCTTCCGAAGAACACGGTAAAAACGCATTTCCTTACAACAAGCTATTTGGTATATCCTCGACCGGTATTTAGGAAAAGAGATTATAAGAGTATCAAATCATTTCATACACATACTTTATTTTTTCCTCAACAAAACAAATTATAACTTGATCATTGGTCCGCTTAAACGCCGGAGCATATACTACTCCTAATGTGATTAACGAATGTGTCTAATTCTTAATACTATTATTTTCAAAATAAAACCAATTTGTCCACCAATCAAATGGAGTTCATTTATAAGGAAGAAGTCTATTTCTGACCAGCTCAGTCGGAACTTTATAAGACAAAGTTCCTTTCGGGAAATTCAACTATAAAGCAAAGTCCACAACGATGCATTCAGTATATTATTTCCCATTATTTCATTTTCCCTGTAGAGTACTTTGACAAAATCAAGTACATTCCACTAAAAATTTGTCAAGTTAAAAATTACTTCTGACAAAACCAAATTCCATTTTCTTTCGAATTCGTCAAGTTAAAAATTACATCTTACAAAATTAAATTTCATATTTCTTCAAATTTGTCAAGTTAAAAATTATCTCTTACAAAACCAAAATCAAATTCATTCCACCAAAATTTTGTCAAGTTAAAAATTGCCTCTGACAAAACCAAATTACTTTTTTCTTCAAATTTATCAAGTTAAAAATTACTTCTAATAAAATCAGATTTATTCCACCAAAATTTGTTAAGTTAAAAATTATCTCTCAAAAAATCAAATTCATTCCTCCAAATTTATCAAGTTAAAAATTATCTCTAAAAAAACTAAAATCAAATCCATTCCACCAAAATTTGTCAAGATAAAAAAATTATCTCTGACAAAATCAAATTCATTCCTCCAAATTTGTCAAGTTAAAAATTAACTCTGACAAATTTAAATTCTATTCGTCCAAAATTTATTAAGTTAAAAATTTCTTCTACCAATTCAAAAATTGTTATGCTACAAGTCATTGAACAGCTAAATTTACAACTTATTTAGGAAAGTTAATGATTACTTTTATTATGTTTAAGAAAATTATTTATTCGTCGCAAATCTACTTAGGCGTTTGAATAGCAACTTTATATTGTCAAGTTAATGACTATCTCTAGACAATATACAAGATTCAATGATATATCAAGTTAACAGATATCTCTGATTATCAACACCAAATTCATTTCTCTGAATGAATGACAAAAAAAAATTTTCTTTTCTCCAAAATTGTTCCATTTATCCTGAATTCATTGTTACATGTTAAAAAAAAGATACAAATTATCGGGATACAAGAGATTTGATTATTTTTTCAATATCCCTTATCTCTAATTGGATGATTTCATAAGCTTGGACAGTAATTTGCCTCCACAACTCCTCTTTGCAGATGGTCAGGTTACTCGAAGCATCAGACTTGAGAGCCTCCAATTCTACTTGCTCAGCCATGAACATCTTACTAAGATCATCACGTTGGTTTGACAAGTCAATGATGGTTTTCATCATTTCCTCAGCCCTGAGAGTCCTCTCCAAATAAGACAGAGGTTTTGTATTAGTTTCTCGAGTCCTCATGATGGCTTGATCTTGGCTCTTGACTGAAGCAACAACACTCTCTATCTGAGCACATAGAGAGTCATTAGCAGATTGGATCTCATTAAGTTGAGCTTGATAACCATCCATCTTCTTCCAAGTCTCCTCCTGAATTCTAAGTTGCTCCTCCATCAATTTTCTAAAAGTGACTTTGATTATTTCATATTTGTCAGATTTACAAACCTTTGATAAAGCCTCAGCATCACTTTGCAGCTGGGCCATTATTCCTCTGTATGGAGCTGTTGTCACCTCTCCACTAATACTTTCTATGCCACCAAAGTAATGATTCAATAGGATGGCAATAGAAACGAAGAACCTTCCTTTCAAAATGGCATTCATACAATGATCCAAGGAAGAGAAGAAATCCTTGATGGTGTACTAAAGCAAGTCATCAACAAAATCCTCAGCTTCTATGTCTTTCATTGATGGTAAGGAAGAAGTTGTAGTCAAGTGGTAGAGCAACAGAAGTAGATGTAATTTCAACAGCTTCAGTTCTTGGAGGCAGATGAGGGAGCAGACTTAGTAAAATTGTGGAAATTCATGTTGCAGTAGCCTCAGCAGAGGAGCAGCTTCAGATGCACTTTCAGTGAGAGGAGCAACTTCAGGTGCAATTTCAGTAGGCGGAGCAGCTTTAGTAGAGGGAGCTTCAATTGTTCTAAGTGGCACGATTACTGAAGAAGCTACAGATACAAGCTCAGAATCCGGAATAGGAGATGCCAATCCTAAAAGGAAAAAGTTTGATTATTACAAAACAATGAAGGAAATGAAAATAAAGAGGCAATTAAAATGATGTTTCACTTGGAGATGAACTCGAAGGTTGGGCACTCGAGTCCCCATGACCAAACACCTCGGCTCTCTTCTCCGCTGTTAAATAATGTATTTGCTGTGGTCTGGAGGTGGTGTGGAAGAACAGAAGCTATCATCGTCGTCATCATTATCATCATTATCCCTACCTGAATAATCAAGTTTTTCAAATAAATTAGAAGAAATGACCATATCTCCCACTACAAGTTTATCAAAGTAAAGTTATCGATATGATAAAATTGGATGAGTACAAAAGGAAAAAAGAAAAGGGCCTTACGATTCTAAAGACGTCCGGTGGTGGAACTGGCAGGAGGATCTGCAGTAGGTGACATATTTGGGTGGGGAAATTTTTCACTTCGTTGTCATCAGTGGCTTGAACTATTTGCTGAGCTGCAGTCATGACTTTTGCTGCAACAGTAGAAAGAACAACATCAGACGGAGTTTCTGCAGGAACATTGCTGCCATCAAGCTTCTTATGCAGTTTCCTGAACAATACTTGAGTTGGGCTCAGTTATAGCCGTATAAGCAGTACGAACTTCTCTTTCAATCCTAATAACTAGCCCAATGCTCCTACCAGGTCTGACAGTACGAGGACACAACCAAGAATATTGCTCTTCAGAATCATCATGTTCAGCAACACTTGTTCCTTCATCCTGGGTGGTAGTAGTCTCTGGGATTACTTCAGAAGAGGATCCCTTACGACTCTTCGTATCCTTTTCACCCTCAGCTAGTGAAGTTCTAGTTCTCTTTGATGTCCTCCTCGATGAAGAAATAGTAATACTGGGAGCTAGTTCTTGAGCAAGATCATCAGTGACTCCTATCCCAGGGGCTCTAGTTTCAGTGTTAGGAACGTCATCGTGTTCTGACTCAATGACCTGAAGCTCGTCTAAACCTGGTATTCTGCTTGAGCCTGCTTGTCTCATTTGAGCATACCAGGATTTGATATCTCAGAGGCAAGTGCTATTGACATTATAGTTCCGAGGCTTCAAACTTGCAATATAATACACAACCGCAAAAACCTAAAGAGGTGTAAGAATTCAGATATTTCTATGGCAAATTGAAGCGAGCCAAAGTGCATCCACCAACAAAATGATACCATGCCCCGGCTCTTTCATATAAATTACCCACTAACTTAATGTTTGGGTTTGCATTCCCGATATATAACTAGTCATATCCAAATTTGCGAGCGAAATGGCTTGGATAATAAGGTTACAAGTAGCAAGTATTGTCCTTGCGATATATAATATGTCCTAGTCTGGTGTTTATTAGCCAACAAAAACTCCAAGTAGATAAAAAAGTAAATTGATCAGAACCAGGAAAATCAGCAAATTCTTCATCGTACTCTGCATTTGGAAAGTACAAAAAACACCTATATAAATGAAAGTTGTCATGATGTTGAAGATGCCTGTGAATCATCACCATTTAATGTCTCTGCCAATCTTACTTCTCATAATATTGGACTTTCTGAGTAGATAAGTCTATAGATTGGTGGATTGGGATCATCAGTGAAGGGCAGTGTATGACAAACCAGGCCATCAAATAGGTGTATGGAAATTCAACTCTTGGATTGGGAGTTTGTACCATCTTTGTCCTGAAACTTCTCAACTTTCATAAATCAAGTCGTCAAGGCTCTAAGGCCACTCAAAATGTTACATGCCATAACTGGTAGCAGGTCGAATGGATGATCATATGCTAAGAGAACCGTAGGATAGACCACGCTGGCAGACAAAGTCTCTTGCGGAGTGGAAGGAACAACACAACGTTTCAACCACAACAATAAGAATCCTGCAAGCAAAGACATGTTGGACAAAGGATATTTCGCTTGATGATGAAAGATTTAGAATGAAATGCTGGCCTTAAATACATTTCCATCCGATTCTGTGATGTGGGCCTGAGTCCCAAAATGGTTTATTCTTTCCTCAATCTCAGCGTCAATATAATTTGACAAGGTTGAGAGCTCCTTGTCATCAGAAAACAAATTTGAGAATAAGTATTCTACTCATGCTCACTGCTTAACTCCCTAGTTTCGCAACTTAGTCATTTGGCCGTAGATATGAAAATGACATTAATTCACAATAAATGTCATAGACCAGTGTGTCCTGAGCTTGTAATAGGTGCAACTCTTTCGTAGTCATGACGTATTCTTCATAGGGGGACTTCACCTATGGATAGACCAGAAACTTTATAAAGTTTGTGCAGAGCCAAACGCATCTCACCGACATGAGTGAAAAATGTTCCGGTCTCTAAATTGAAAAGCTCCAAAATGCTAAAAAAAAAATGAAAGCGGCTAGGCGGTATTCCATATTGTACAGCTCTAACAGCACGATAAATTCCTATCTTAATTAACAAATTTTCAAATTTCTTTAAAATAAAGGCTGTCAATACGGATCGATCCTAACGTTTGAAAATCTTGACAGGGGAATTCACCATGAACTGCAGTGAAACAATTCAACAAAGTACTTACAGTTATAAGAGTCTCTACAACTGGGTACTCTTTCTTCAAAGACCCAGGCAATAAACCAGTGACATACTTGTCAGTGGTGGTAAAAAATATTGTGGTTGACCCAAGACCTCCGATAAGAACTCCGTCATGAGGTTTTGTCAGATACCATTCCATTTCCTAGGAATAGAAGCGGCTTGAAGAAAATAAAAGAGGATTTGATCGCTCCATGTTTGGAAGAAACATATATTGCCCCCGGCCTTATCTCAACCACTTATAATTGCTATCAAAGAGACAGTCCTCTGGTTATTCGATCTTGTCTCCAAATAAGAAATGGGGTTTCCTCATCTTTCTTCTCTCTCTTCCTTCGAATATGGCATCCATCATAAACTCCCTCATGGTGTTTGAATTTGGACAAGTATTTGTTCTGGACGTTCTTTGCTGGAACCCTAACGGTATAAATGAAATTTCTTCTTGAGCCTGAACTGGACCGTGTCATCATAGCCACCCACATATCCGAAGTATTGAAATTTAAACATCGAGTTCAAAGAATAGTTCACTATAAGGAAAAAAAAAAAGTGAGCAAAGTGAGTATTTCAGTAAAGATGAAAGAGAAGAAGCAAATGACAAATCACGATATGATTGACTAAGTTTCAAACGTGGATCACATGGTGGAGATCCACATGTTGAATTAAACTCAAGATCGCAAGACTATCTGTTGACTAAGTGTCAAATAAAGATCACATGGTGGAGATCCATGAGTTGAATTAGAACTCAAGATCACAAGAGATCTACAAATTGAATTAGAACTCAAGATCACAAGGTTATCTATTGACTAAGTATCAAAGGCAGATCGCTTGATAGAGATATGCAAATTGAATTAGAACTCAAGATCACAAGGTGCTATGTTGACTAAGTGTCAAACGCAGATTATATGGTGAAGACCGCGGATTGAATTAAAATTCAAGATCATGAAGCGATCTGTTGACTGAGTGTCAAATGCAGATCACATAGTAAAAATCCACATTTCAAGCAAAACTGATAGATCACAAGGTGATCTGCAAGTTAAGTGTCAAATGCGGATCACACGATGGAGATCCGCATTTCAAAAAGCAAATTTGTTAACGCACATGTGTTTTATGACATCTAAAATTTCTAAAAGATTACAACTTCTTTTAAATTTACTCGTTAATTAAAGTCCATGGCGATGAATCGCTCATATAAAACGAGTTTAACTCATTATTGGGGGTTCTTCTCTAGTTGATGTTGGGAAGAAACCAACGGTACTTGTTCTATTGGAGCTACCAGCGGCTTGAGTTGAAGAAGATGACCTCTTCATCATCTTTCGTGAAGGTGAAAGCTTGAGAGCTTAAAAATGTGAAAGGCTTGGACACTTTGAAAGAGAGCTTGAGAGCTAAAAAAGAAACTTGAGGGCTAAAAGCTTGGCGTAACGATTCAAAAGATTGTGTGTCTTTTATAAAAGATTGGACGACCATGATTTATGGCTCAAATTTCAAGAAGATTTCATCATTATAAGCGCAGTAGTGCTTCAAATTTTTGTACCGAAATGGCACAAAATAGCGGCGATGCTTCGACTAAATCGCTCAAATTGCATATTTGATCTACTTTTTGAAATTTCAAAAGAAGAGTTGCGTTCACACATAAACCTGTGAATCAAATGCAGGGTCGTGTTTGAAAGCAAACCCGCGAATTAAACGCAGGGTCACGTTCGAAAATAAATCCGCGAAATTATTGCAAAGTCGCATTTAAACTATTTTGGATACTGAATTAATCCTATTTTATAATCTAAAGTATTTCAAAACACCTTCAAAGTTACGAAATTTTGAAAATTTTGGAGGGCTTTTGTTGACGAAATTTTTGTAAAAAAAAAAAAGAAAAAAGAAAGAAAAAGAGGGATTCACATTTCAAGCCAAAAATAATTAACACGTGGATCTTCAACCTGATAGAGATCCGCATTTTAAACCAAGAAAAGGCTAAAACGTGACTCTCATAGGGTCGCATTTTGCTTTCATAATATCAAAAGATGAAGGATTTTCTTTTACAATATTAAGAAATGAAAGATCTCTCTAAAAAAACAAATGCAAGTTACTGAAGCCTTAAAATAGCTAAGGAGCCAAAATGCGGATCCTCATATAGAGAAATCCATGTTCTAGGCTAAGTAAAGTGAAAGCTAATGAAAGCTCATATTTTGAGCTAAATTAAAGATTAAACGTGAGCCCATCAAGGTTGCATTTTGTCATCAAAATCTTAAAAATATAAAGTTACTTCATTTTATCTTCAAATGCAGATCCTCATCCAAAGAGATCCGTAAGGACCATTAGGGTTGCATTTTAACCAAAACGTGGATCTTACCCACGTCTCAAATATAGGGCCGTATTGTGACCCTAAAGGTTTATAAAACTAAAATTAACCACGTTTCAATACAAACGCGGGTCTATATGAGAAACTTAACACGTGAATCACCAACTAAAAAGAGATCCGCGTTTTGAACTATCTTCTGAGCTCATAATTAGAACTAAATATAATTAAAATTCAAACTCTAGAGAGTTGCATTTTCACTCCAAAATCTCAAAGAATATAAACTATCCTCATTTATATCCAAACGCGGGTCTAATCAAGTAAGATATGTTGTTGCGAGTTAAAATACAGATTGTTAACTACAGAGAGATTCACATTCTAAACCCATAAATGGAGCTAAATATAGTCAAAATGCAAATCCCAGAGGATCGTGTTTTCATTTCAAAGCCTCAAAAGGCAAAAATCATATTCATTGACGCCCAAACGCGAGTCTGAGTATGCCACGCAAGTTGTAAACAACTAAAATGTAAAGACTGAGATTCACATTTCGGTTATAAAATCCAGAGAATTTAAGATTTTAGTTACAAATCCTAGAGATTTAATACAAATCTAATGAATTAAAAGCAGGAAATCAATTCTCAATCAAAGAGACTATTAATTGGACAATTACACTAATTCAAATTTCTCCAAATCTTTATAAATAACCAAAAGCTAGGCTAAAAAAGGGGCTAGATTATCTCTACTTTGAACTTGTGCTAAAGAACCAGAGTTGTTTCTATCCAAAAATTTTACAAAAGCTGCCAACGGAAGAACTTGCGCTCGGATCGTCAACAAAGAGTAGGATTTCCTCCACGCTACAACAGAACCCGGTATTAAATAAAGAGGGAAAATTAAATTTCTCATCTTCTGTAAATGGGAAACCATTTTCATTATAATATTTTTTTGAGATTTTCAATAAGATTAATTCCGTGGCAAACATGGCCATTTTGACCATTAGGGTTGTTTTTGCTTCTTTTTTTTTTTGGCAGAACCCCCTCCCCCAACGACAGTTTATAGCTACTAGGAGATCTTCTGCAAAAAAAAAAAATTTATAAAAAAAAACCCCATTTGATGTGCAACGGCTCTTAGAACCATTGCTGGTCAAACCCGTGCCGGCTCGGGCATGGCCCGAGCCATGCCACCATGTGTTGGGCGAACCGTGCCAACAGGCTGCCCGACCTACTTACCACCCGTAAAATTAGCACTAGACTTCTAGAGGCAAGGCATTAGTGTCGGCCACTAGCTTAGTGTTTTTACTTGCTTATCATGTTATATTATACATTTGTACTCTTATCTCTCTCCTCCTCCTTCAAGTCACATTTTGTTTCCTGCTAGTGGACCTATAATTGAATGTATTCTTGTATGCTGATGGATAATGCAACTGTTACCTTTATGTATATATGTAGCATATTTTCTTAATTTTGACATGTTGCCAACTCTACTCTTACTTTGAATTGTGTAAACGAAGTAGGCCTTGTGCACGTCAGTTAGTTTTATAACAAACCCACTGGTAGCACACTCCATTTGTTGAAAGCAGCAAAAATCGGAGCATTACTTAAACCTTTTGTTATTATTAGTTTATGATGATTAAGGACAATTTCTCTTAAATTATAAATGTTTCTAGATTTCGGTTAAAAAAAAAAAAAAAGTCACTTACTTTGAACCAAAATTTCTTTTCTAAAGCATCATTTATTTGGGACCAGAAGGAGGCATAATGGCACATTAATATTAGAGATTTTTTTTCAGTTATTTATCAACAAAATAAAATGGGCCATCTTTTAAAACTCAGCTGCAAAAAAAGAAGGAACATGTTAGTCCTGAAAACCAAGGAAGGGGAGCTTGCAGGGCAGTCAAAGTAAGCGTCTGGTCTGTCCTTTGGGCAAAGTATATGCCCACTCTTTTGCTTTTTCCAGCTTTAAAACCTTCTCACAATCAAAAAATCTTTGCTTGTCAGCCTTTACTCTCTCAACCATTTGCTATCAATGAGAATGCATTGGGATGGCTTTCCTCTTCCTCATGTCATTGTCTCATGCTCTCCCTTCACATAGAAAGAAGTATACTTTTGGTGTGTTACAACATTCGCTACTAGCTAAGTGTGTATTGCAATATTGCCTTTATTTTTTTCCATTAATCCTTCATCATTTTGTCTCAACAACTAGAGGAACCGTAGCATCCAGCGTCGGTATGGGCCCCTGTATTGAAAGGACATGGATCCCCATGCATCCAACGGTTGTGTTGACGCAGAATCACATGGTTGTCTCCTTTTTTTTGCAATCATGAAAGACTTCCTTTTTTATGGAAATGGTTTATGCATGAGCAATATTTGATTTTATATCGATAGCCGTGTGAATGTAGCTGAAGAAATACGTACTGGATTAGGGTTATGTAAGGTCTTCTTGATTCTAAGAGAAACAGGCTTGCCAGTAAAACGTGCATTAAGTACATAACAAAAATTATGTTACAAGTTTGAGAAGAAGATTAAGAAAATGTGTTCGACAACTTGGATTGAGTCTCCTCCAAACTGATACAACAACAACAACAACAACAAAGCCTTTTATCCCAAGTATTTGGGGTAGGCTATATGAACCAAAAAGAATCACGCCGGATCGATCACTTTGATATTCCTTCTCCATTCATTTCTATCAAGTAATATCTCCTTATTTAAATCTCTAGACTCCATATCTTTGCGTATCACCTCCATCCATGTTTTCTTCGATCTTCCCTTCGGTCTTTTAACTTGTCCTACATTGATAAACTCCCCTCTTCGAACTGGTGCACTTGTAGTCTCCTCCAAACTGATGTATCACTCAATCTCCATTGCTAGCTTTCATTCACTAAGTCTTTCTTAAACCCTCACATCTTGGTATTTATTCTGTACTCCCTCAAACTTATGAGTTCCCCCAAAAACAGTTCCCCTATATCAGATGCCATCCAGTTAATGAAGGCATAAATCTGTTATTTTTAACTTTTCGGTATGTTATTCTAGTTGTATCTTAAACTTACCATAAAACTAATCGTATTCATTTAAAAACTCTTATAGCCATATCAGCACTTAAAAAAATATCTTTTGTATCCAATCTATTTTAACTAGAAGTTCGTTATAGCTAGACTAGGTTTTGTTGTAACTGTACTAGTGTTTGTTTATGTCTTATCCGAGATAGATTATATCCTAACTTGAATTTGTTCCTCCTCATCATTAAAAAGAGATATCAGTAGATATAAAATATTGTATTTACCAAAATCCGTTAATTTTATATTTATTTTGATAAATAACCAAATCAAAACAAAAACTCAAGAAATTAGGTATGAGTGAACCTATGGGGTCGATATCATAATTCAAAAGAATTTTAAATAATTATTAGAGATAGTGGAAATAGAGTGCAGCTCAAGTAACTATGTGAGGCGGCGGCTTTTTTCCATTATTCTCATACACACACATACATATATATACACGGTATACACATACATAAACTAATGGAAAATGAGCTGCCGCCACTGTACGTAAGTTACCGAGCTGCATGTCTTTTCCTCTATCTCTAATAACTTTTTTTTATATAAATTTTATTTGGATTCATGATGTCGGCACCTTTGGATTTACTTATGCCCAATTTCTTGGGTTTTAGTTTTGATTTAGTCATCCATTAAACTGACACAAAATTAACCTTTTTTTTGTAAATACAACATTTTTGTATCCACTTAATGAAATGACAAATGAACTTCATAACCCATGGAATTTGATCATAAATAAGTTAAGAAAATAGAGATAATAATCCTAAAATATTTGAAAAAAATAATGAAATCATTTTTTCGCTGCTGATTCATGTAATTTATCTGAGCTTACAGCTTGTATATGATAATTCTATATACATACATATACATACACATACATACATATATAAGCACATATGTACATATAAATAAATATAATACCAATTAGATACTTTGAAATGTTATTCTTACTAAAACTATATAAATGATAATTTTATATGAATTTTATTTCAAAAGTTAAAACCGGATAACTAAACCAAACTAAATTAGTTCGGTTTGATTCTAGTTCCGGTACCGTTTTATTAAAATTAACAAAAAGCAATTGAAACCGATCGATACTCATTCCTAGTGGGTGATCCAACAGGAGTGGGGGAATTTGGTGAGGGAAATTAGGTTTTTTTTATTTTTATTTTTTATTTTTGGATCGGGTGCCCTTATATATTTGGTGGGGGAGTTTCTAAAGGAGCACACTATTTTTCCTAGTGAGCCCACTTTCAAACGGTTGAGAGGATCAAAGTCCGGACAAAAAATGAACTTTTCAAGCTCACTAGGAAAAATGGTGTGCTCCTTTAGAAACTCCCTTTTGGTGGGTGTTCTTTGGGAGTTTCCTAAGGAGCACACTATTTTTCCTAGTGAGCCCACTCCCTCTTTTCAAAAAAGAGGGTTTTTCTAGTGAGCACACCTAATATTTTAATATTATCCTTACTCTCTTTCTCTTCCACTTTTCCTTTTTTCTCTCCCCACCTCCATTCTTCTCTCCCTCACCTTTCCAACATAACCCAAAAACCCTAACTCCTCTCTTCCCTCCCTCTCCCACCTCCCCTAATCATTTATCTTCATCTTCCCATTCCATACCTCCTCCTCCTTCCAATTTTTTTTTTCTCTCTCTTCGATTTGCTTACCGCTGCCGTCGATCCCGCCACTGATCTACCACCACTGCTGGTGATCCAGTCCACGTCCGACATCCCGCCATTACTTCTTGGATCGAGGTGGGTGAGATCTCCTCCTCATTTAGCAATTTTTTTATTTTGGTCCTTTTTTGGAGCAAAGAATGGGAGATTTTTGGATTTGATAGTCTTGTTGGGTTGGAGAGGAGGAAGAAGGGAGGAGGAGGAGGTGGTGAAAAGATTTTGATAATAAGATTGAGGATGGAACATTGAGATTTTGGAGGTGGATATTTTTTGATCAAAGATGAATTTTTTTTATAAGTTTACCTCACAATTCATTTTTTTATAAGTGTACCTCATAATTTATACTTTGATTATAATTAATGAAAAATTAAAATATTGTAATGCTAGTTGTAAAATATGAAAAATTCTATTAATTTTCCAATCGTGGACGGTAATGGCAAATTTTAATATATCTTGAAGTTTCTAGTATTGTCGTAATGGTTAATTAATTAGCAAAAAAAGGTTTGAGTGCTTTTATACCTGTATTTTACATTCTATATACATGTATTTTACATTCTACTGCAACATCAAAATTAGGAAAAATTTAATATTTGTACCAAATTTAATTTTGTAACTACTTACTTATATATAAATAAGTCATTGTTTTGATAAATATCATTTATGAATGAAATATCTTTGTATTTCATAGATGGATCTAACAGAATCATCTCTCGTACGACCAACTGCGTCGTTAAGAAGGAAGAAAGCAGAATTTTATGTACCATCTAATTAGAAGGCTTGTGTACGGATTGTTAGTGAAGGTGTTAAGGTATCGATATTAACAAAGTCTGTTATTGCTGCAGAATCTTACGAAAGAACAAACATTGATGAAGCAAACTCAGAAGAAGGAACAAAGTGACCAATTAGTGAAGGACCGGTTGAATTAACACTCCTCTGAAGTTTCAAAATCTAGAGACGTTAGAGTTAATTATTTTTGGTTTTGGGACGTAATTTGAAAGGACTGTACTCTAAAGCAATATATTTTTAGATGGTTGTTCGAAAACTATTCTATGCAAACGATACTTTTGTATATATTTTTTATGTAATGTTGTTTCTAATTATGGGCTAACTTGTTCATAATTGTCATTATGTGAATTTACATTATTATTTGAATTTGAGTTTCGTATTTATGTGTTATTGATGAAATCTCTAGTTTGAAAGAGATAACTTTGTGTACAAATTTGAGAGATGAATGAATTCTTTGCGTTTTTTGCATAATCAATTCTTGGATGCAATTATATTTTGATTTCTTCATCTAATAGGTTTGTATAACATGTTATGGATATTATTATGAATTCTTCGCAAGAGTATTAAACAACACCCCATGTATTAAGCAATATATTTGCTTTATTATGGATATTATTATGAATTTTTTGTGTTTTATGTTGTTCGAGTACTATATTTGCATAATATGTATCTAATAATTTCTCTAGTTTTAAACTAATATGAATTTTTAAAATATTGTATTGTTGATTCTATTGTCCCTTTTTACTTTCTTGGATTCCAATTGGTTTCTCTAGTGATGATTAGGTTGCTAATGTTAAATGATTAATATATCATTATGTATTTTATTTAATTTATCTTTGAATTGGAATGAAATAGTGACTGCAAATTGCAGTCTGTTGGTGGATAACACGTCCAAGATATGTCACAGTTTTTCTTCAAAGTTTCTTATAGATAACTATTTAATGTGGAATGGTAAGGAAAAAAATTTGAGTCAGGAATTTAATTAGATTCGTAATAGTTGCACAAGAAAATATATTTATTTAGAAAAATAAAATAAAGTAAAAAAAGTTTTGTTGTTGGCGGGGGTCGAACCCAAGGCACTTTCATGAGCGATGGGAATACTTACCACTATACTATAATGACTTCATGGATAATAGGACAAAAATTAACTATCCGGATAGTGGGCTTCTAATTTCGTCCGGACTAGAAGTCCGGACAGCATCCTTCTGTCCAGACGAAATATTTTTCGTCCGGACTAGAAGTCCAGACAGAAACCCACTATCTGGACCTTCAGTCCGGACTTTAAGTTTTTTTTTTATTCATAACTTTTATCAATCCACAATATTTCTAGGGTTTTTGAGTAAGTAAATACCTAATAAAATCAATTTTTTAATTTAATTTGTGAGATAATTTAATATAGGAAAAGATTTGATAGAATAGTTGAGAGTTTTAAGTTTTTTTTTTTTTAGGTTAACTGAGCTGGATTTGAGAAGATAAGAAAGAGGTTGAAGAAAGAGGCATTTCAGTCAAAAAAATTGATGGCAAACTTATAATATGAAAGAAGTTTTTAAGTGGGCTCACTAGGAAAAATGGTGTGCCCCTCTAGAAACTCTCGTGTTCTTTGAAGCTCTCCGTACTTAAATTGGGGAGTTTCCAAAGGAGCACACCATATTTCCTAGTGAGCCCACCATTTCTTTTCAAAAGAGAGGGTTTTACTAGTGAGCATACTAAATATACCCAAAGCATCTTTACTCTATTTCTTTCATATTTTTCTCTTCCTTCTACCTCTTCACTCCCACTTTTCTCTCCCTCACGATCCAAACCCAAAAACCCTAATCGTCTCTTCCCTCCCTATCTCAACTCCCCTATTCCTTCCTCTTCCTCTTCTCCTTCCCAACCTCCTCCTTCTAAATCTTCCTCTCTTTCTTTGTTAAAACCGTCGGCACCACCGATCCCGCCGCTGCCGCCGCTAGTGATCCAGCCCACGGCCGCCATTCCGCCGTCCCGCTGTCGCTTCTTGGGTCGAGATGAGTGAGATTTCCTAATGTAGCAATTTTTTTTTTTAATTTTGGTCTTTTTTTTGGAGCAAACAATGAGAGATACTTGGGATTGGTGGCCTTGTTGGGTTAGAGAGGAGGAAGAGGGGAGGAGGAGGAGGAGGAGGTGGATGGGTTTTGATAATAAGATTGAGGATGGAGCATTGGGGTTTTGGAGGTAGAGTTTTTTTGTTCATAGAAGATTTTTTTTTTAATAAATTTTCCTCACAATTCATTCTTTTTACAAGTGTATCTCAGAATTTATATTTTGATTATAATTAATAAAAAAATAAAATATTGTAATGCTAGTTGTAAATATACAAAAATTAATTAATTTTCCAATCGTGGACGGTAATGGTAAATTTTATTAGTTAATTTTGAAGTTGTATAGCATTATCGTAATGGTTGATTAAGTACAAAAGAAGGTTTCAGTGTCTTTATATCTTTATATTACATTATCTTGCAGCATAAAAAATAGAGAAAATATGATATTTGTAGTAAATTTAACATTATAACTACTTACTTACACATAGAGAAATTATTATTCTGATAACTATCATTTATGAATGAAATATTTTTGATCATAGATTTTAATTTTTTTATAAATTTACCTCACAATTCATTCTATTTATAAGTGTACCTCACAATTTATACTTTGATTAAAATTAATTAAAAAAATTAAAATATTGTAATGCTTGTTGTAAAATATGCAAAATCTATTAATTTTCCAATCGTGAACTGTAATGGTAAATTTTAATATATCTTGAAGTTTCTAGTATTGTTGTAATGGTTGATTAAGTAACAAAATAAGGTTTTGAGTGCGTTTATACCTATATTTTAGATTCTACTACAGTATCAAAATTAGAGAAAATATGATATTTGTACGAAATTTAACTCCGTAACTACTTACACGTTTAACTGATAGCCACAATTTTTTCCTATTATTATTTTACAGAGATATGCACACGCAGTAGCTCTAATTGATCCATTACTTGCGCAAGGTGAAAAGGCCTTCAAGAAGCGGCATGGGGTGTTATTTAGTGCTCTTGCAAAAATTAAAACTGTGCTAACTGGTTGCACTCAACCAGAGGAACAAGTAGAGGATCAAGTAGAGGAACAAGGCACTCCTGATGCATCCGATACTACGAGAACGACTCGAACCACACGTCAACGTTAACTCCCACAGAAGACATGCAGGCAGTGATTAGTTTAGATTCAAGAGACAATTGAATCAATAAATTTTTTGTTGAGCCCCTAAACTTTATGTTCAACTGTTATTATGTACCAGATTCATTGATAGCTGAGTGACAGTGATTTGTGATATTTTAAGATATCTTGAATTGAGTTTGTTTTTGCTTGTGCTTTAACTTTTGAATTGAGTTTGCGAATGAATCAATAGCGCTCATTTGAACTTGAAATTATTTGACTAAATGCATAGTGATATATATTTTGTATCAGGTGTCCGGAGTGTTAATTTTGAAGGGTCAATATATCGAATTATGGACTAATTTTTTCATGATTGTTATTATGTGAATTTACATTATTGTTTGAATTTGAGTTTTGTATTTATATGTTATTGATGAAATCTCTAGTTTGAAAGAGATAAACTTTGTGTACAAATTTGAGAGATAAATGAATTCTTTGTGTTTTTTGCATAATCAATTCTTGGATGCAATTATATTTTGATTTCTTCATCCAATAGGTTTGTATAACAAAAGAGTCTTCAAGAAGCGGCATAGAGTGTTGTTTAATATTCTTGTGAAAATTAAAGTCATATAACATGTTATAGATATGTTATAGAATTTTTTGATAGACTTTATGATAGACTTTTTTTTGTATTTGCTTTGTTATGGATATTATTATGAATTTTTGTGTTTTATTTTGTTCGAGTACTATATTTGCATAATATGTATCTAATAATTTCTCTAGTTTTAGACTAATATGAATTTTTAATTTATCTTTGAATTGGAATGAAATAGTGGATAAGGAAAAAAACTTGTTTGAATCAGGAATTTAATTAGATTTGTAATAGTTGTATAAGAAAATGTATTTATTTATTTGAAAAAAATAAAATAAAGTAAAAAGAGATTTGCTGTTGTTGGGGAACGAACCCAAAGCGCTCGCATATACAGTGGGAATACTCACCACTATACCACAACAACTTCATGAAAAATTGAATGAGAAAAAATGTATTTATAACTGTCCGGACTGAAAATCCAGACAGAAGCCCACTGTCCGGACTTTGAGTTTTTTTGGGTTCATAATTTTTATCAATCTACATTTTTTTTAGCGTTTTTGAGTAAGCAAAGGCCTAATAAAATCAATTTTTGAATTTAATTTGTGAGATAATTTAATATAGGAGAAGATTTGATAGAATAGTTATGAGTTTTAGATTTTTTTTTTTTTTTTTGGGTTAGATGATATGTAGTTTGAGAAGAGAAGGAGAAGAGAGATTGAAGAAAGGGACAATTTAGTCCAAAAAAATCGATGACAATTTTGTAATATGTGGAAAATTCTATTTGCGCACTGCATTTTACTCTTGGCGCCCTTGATACTCTTTACACCAAACTCCTATTTTGAAATACTATCATTTTACTCTCTGCGTCCAAATTTTTTTCCAAAATACCCCTCCTCAAATATTTTGGTCCGGTATTAATACCCGAACAAGAAACGTGCTGGTTAGGTATTAAAATCCGACCAGCAAGCGAAATCTCCCCATAAAAGAAAACTAATTAACGATAAATTTCAAACAAATATGCATAAAACCTAAAAAAAAAAATTCAAATCGTATCTTAGATTTGTTCTCTGACACCAATTACATATTGGAATTTTCCATTTACATAAGAAAACTCAAACTCAAATTCTAAATCCAAATTTTATTTGTCACGATGAAATAAAAAACTTTAAAATTCTTCTAATCTTTTCAAGAAAGCTAATGTAAAAAATTTTTAGGGATCAAGAAATTAAATTGATGATTTTGTAGGAGATGTGTTTTTATTAAATACCAAAAAAAATTATTTAGGGTTTTAGAGAGAAAATATAGGAGGAAGACGATGAGTCCTAGTTTCAAATTTTAAGAAGTTTTAGTTTAGAATTTATAAGAGTAATTTAGTCTAAAAAAATAATGACAAACTTGTAATTATTTATAAATTTCAAAACCGTACGTCAAGAATAAAATGCTGGGTGCAAATAGAATTTTTCGTAATATGTATGAAATTTTTAAGCGGGCTCACTGGGAAAAATGGTGTGCCCATCTAGAAATTCCCCTTAAATTGTGTTACTCGCGAATCCGATCCGATCGCGACCCGTTAGCAGCCCTACCTGTGGCCAGAGGGCCTCCCAATTCGAAGGCATCGGCAACAACTGCGGCAACTTCTCCTTCAATCTCTCTCCCATTTTTTAAGGCTTTGAACTCTTCGCATCTCCTCGTCTTAATCATTTCAACCGATTTCAAAGGATTAAAGAAGGAAAGAAAAGTATAAAAATTGAAGAAACAACAACAAGAAGAAGAATCAGCTGAAACAGTGAGGAGAGGGTACCAATGGCTCGAATCCTCCTCCACAAGAAACTTTCCTCCACCTTACAAAATCTCAAGTGTAAGTGATCTCGGAACCAATTTGCGATTAAGTTTTGTTTTGTATATATATATATATATATATATATATATATATATATATATATATATATATATATATATATTTTGGTTGCGTGTGGATTGGTGCACGCCAGCCATTTGATAATTTGACTCAGAGATGCTTGGGGAAGAAACCCGACGCTTAAAAATTGGATTTTTGAAGGTAATAGTATTTGTATCACAAAATTCGAGTAGACCAACTGATCTGAATCCCGATTAGACCTAAATCCCCAATACGTTGTTGTGTTAGAAAACAAAACTCTTTCGACTTGTAGCAGAATGTTTGGCTTGAATTTATCTGCTCGATCAAGCGTTTGGTCTGAGATTTGTGCAATCATATTGTGGTTTAGATTGAACCTTCTTTTTATTATTATTATTTTTTTAAATTTCATATTTTGCAGGTCAAATGCTTCCTTCAATTCTCGTGGAGAGGAAATGTGGTTATGTTTCACTAGTTTGGCATGGTTTAAGATGTTTAAGCAGCTATTCTGGCTCAGAGAAGTTTGACTTGACTGATCTCACGTAAGAATTCAAACTCATTATTCAAAGGTGACTTTCATTTTCTAGTGCACACACATATAAATGTATATCTTACTTTTTTGCTTTGTAGTGTTCAATTATTTCATAAAGTTCACCTTCTTGAAATTTAATAGACCTCCTTTTGTAATTTAATAAGGAATTATTTGATTGGCTTGAAAGTTTCATGGGTCTCAATTCGCAAACTATCACTTTTCCTTGATTTGTCAAGTTTTATGTTTAGCCTATTGCTTTATTTTTATTTTCTGAACTTTTATTAGTAATTTATGTTTTGCACTGACATACCAAAGAATAGATGTACGAATTCAACTAAAATATATAATTGTATATGTACTGTATTGGAAATTAATTTCTTTTTTGTACATATTGGTAGATCCATAAATTGAAGAATTTGTGAGTATGAGTTAGCCTCATCACTGCCAGTTCCTAGTAATTCTAGTTTAGTTTCTCTGCAAGGGAGTGAAGGACCAGGTCCACAATGAGTAACTAGCTATTCATTATTCAATTATAGTTGGTAAGAAAGTTAGTTTCTATGAAAGCTAGTTACTTTCTTGTTCAAAGTGTTAGTTGCTAGAGTATAAAAATAAACCTCAACCGTCACTATGATTTTGGAAATTTGGTGCAGTGAAAGGGACTTTTTTTATCAGTCATTAGTGCAGTTTCCCTTATATTAGCTTATGATTCATGACGGATTCTTTTTATTTATTAATAATAATTTGGGTATTTGTAACTGGTATTATCTAAATTTTGGTTTTCTGTATTCTATAATTACCTAAAAACACGTGGCATGGTTTATTATGTAAAGGTAGAACTTTGCATTTTTTATATGCAACTTGCTTCTTCTGACTTGTCTAAAATGTTTACATAGCCTTTATGTGAACAATACTTAGTCATGTACTTAATAGTTAATGTAATAAAATTGCATTGTTTGAGACCAAGAGGGGAACAATAGATGCAATCTGTTACAAAGAATTTGATTTTGTTTATACACAAAGGGGAGGAGCGCAATAGTAGAAAGTCAACATTTGGAGTCTAACATTTTGAAGTTTTGTATCTGCAGCACTAATAGGATAAATTACTATTTAATCAGTTTTAATATTTTCTCACCTCTATAGAATCTGCTAAAATTGTCAAATGCAGTCGTCCTCATACATGGTACCCAAATGCCCGGAGTAAGAAGCGGAATGTGTTCTTGCATGTTGGACCTACAAACAGTGGAAAGACGTATACTGCACTCAAGCAATTAGAATCTAGCTCCACAGGTACAACTTCTAACAAATGTGCACATAAAGTTTCAAAAGTCATGTGCATTTTTGGATTAATATTTTAGATATTATCATTTGGTAAAAGGAGTATATTGTGGTCCTTTAAGACTGCTGGCATGGGAGGTAGCAAAGAGATTGAACAAGGCAAATGTTCCCTGTAACTTGATTACTGGACAAGAACGGGATGAAATTGATGGTGCGATGCATAGTGCAGTGACTGTTGAAATGGTTGACTTGGCTGCAGTTTATCAATGCGCCATCATTGATGAAATTCAGGTAACTGGAGTAATGTCCTATGTTTTTACCATTTTTTCTCCTTTTTAGTTCTTATACACACGTGTGCATGCATGCACGCACACATACATCTACAAACACGTACAAAATCAAACAAAAATATGTTCATACCTAAAGTGATGTCTGAAAAAGGTTGGATAAGTTCGGACTCTCTCGACAGTTTGTGATATATATGGATATAAGGCTGTAATGGAGTGAAGACTGTATTGTAAAACTAGTATCCAAATTTAATTGTTAATGCTCATGTGCAAATTCTATAAGATATCACAGGTTTACAAAACATTAATTGGATTGGGACCCTCTGAATATTGTTCATATTTGATTATCAAAATCCACTTAATTATTGTATTCAATAAGCTAAACATGCAATACTTATTATTTATATTTGCTACCTGAAATTGTTGTCTAGTAAATGATAATTATGTCAATTTTCTATTAGCTTTTATTGTGATCTCATATTTGTAATTCCCAAAAAGGGGGGGTGACATTTGTTAACTACCAAACGTTTGAATGTATTTTATGTACATAAGCATCATGTAATAGATATGGAGTGAATATATTACTGAATGGATAGTGTACTTTCCAAATCCACTGTGTCTCGAGATGAATATCTATTTAGAAATTTGATTCATATATGCTTTTGTATATAGCCAGATCCAGGTCTTGCTTTAGTGGAGGCTTATATGGAGTGGGTTTCCATATTGCAAATATGGATCTAGATGTGCTTGTGCGGAAAAAAATATTGGATATGATAATTGGAAAAGAAAAACTCCGATCTTCTTATTTAATTATAAAAGTTGACCAACTTTGGACCACATCAACTGTGGCATCAAAGCAGGTCTAGTTTTTAAAATTTTCATTCATTAAAATGAACAAGTGCAACAAACCCGGTGTTATTTTGTGGGTTAATTGTGTACTAAATTAAAACTTAATATTAGATCCTAGAGGGAAAAAAGGAAAAAGAAATTTACGAGTGCATTTGATAGATGGGCTGTGGGAGGAGTGCATAGGGTGTGAAGAAAGCACACTTCTTTATTGTGTGGCTTCTCAAGAGACTACCAATCCGTTACTTGACAAGTTTAGAGGTGGTTATGGCAGTAGGAATATGGAGATGAGCGAGTGTCCTAGGAGAGTTAAGGATAATACGTATAAATTCATAGGCTCCTGTTTTATGCCCTCTCTTTGATATTTCTAAATTTCAAATCTGAAACCAAAGTTCATAATAAAGCTCCAAAACGGCCAAAGCTGCTGGAATGGAAAAGTTAGATATAGGACTGAAAATGTAAGTGAATTGCATGTTAGACCCTTTTTTTTAGAACTGTTTATTTGTAGACTATGATTTGATGTAAAAATATTGTACTATAGGCTCCCTCCCTATATAAAACTTCACCTGGACGTATTGATGATAGCGTTATTATTTGTTGCTATGCATGACCCATTATGTGTCTATTTTGTCATTCTGATATGTTACTGTCTACCACTCAACCTATTAACTGAGTTGATGTCATACATGTTTCTTTGAAATGTATAGTTCTACTAACTACAAGAACTAAGGTAGACAAACAATCATGAATGGGACCTATGAGAAAGGATACGTTAGTTGTGAGTTTAGTTGATATGGCTGTACGGAGCTGAAAGGCAAAAAGGGATCTTTGTAGCTTACCCAAATATTTAAGATAAAAGGCTTACTTTTGTAAGTATATAGTTCGAGAAGCCTTTAGTTAGAATCTCATCAGTTAATCTTTCTAAAAGGAATAAGGAAATAATCTCCATGGTGCTTTTTGTTCTGATATGGTTAAGGAGAGAAAATAACCAAGTCCTGTCTTTGTTGTTTCCTTGAACGATGACCAGTTCTTATATTGCCCAATGGAAGTCCCTCTTCCGTTTAGTCTATGCGTACTAATTTCTCCACTCTAACCATACATCTTACTGTTCTTTTGTACTTCTATTTTTACTCTGTAAATTTATGGAAACAATGTTCTTATTGATAATGTTGGACCCACTTGATGTTATTAACTTTCCACTGTGAGTAGTTTAATTAGATTCATTTTGATCTTTTGTTGTCTATTTCTAATAATTTTTCTGTCTACATGTCATTCCAAGTTTGGATTATCATATATTTTTTGTTAGTATATAGTTCACAGATATTTTTTAAATCTAAAAAATAGCATCCAAAGTTCCTTGTTGTGGTCCTAAAAGAAATTCCACTATCTGATGTTCATTTTCAATGTACCTTACTCTTTTGTCTCTACAGATGCTAGCATGTAAAACAAGAGGATATGCATTTACTCGTGCTTTATTAGGAATTTGTTCAGATGAACTTCACATTTGTGGAGATCCAGCAGCTGTTCCTCTTATCCAGAGAATATTGGAAGTAACCGATGATGTTGTCCAGGTTTGTTTTTGTTAGATCCTAACAATAGACATTCTCTTTTTATCTAATCTTTTCACATGTTTAACCTAATATCTAACTTTCTCTTTGTTTGGTGTTGTAAATAATTCTGTTTACATTTCTAGTTCTTTTGTGCTGGAAACTTTTCACTTCATTATTTATATACTGTTTGTGCGACAAAGAGTTAGGCTATGCTTTCCAGCTTCGCATTATATAACAGAAAATCATTAACTGACCTTAGCTGCATAAGACCCTATTTCTTTATACTATGTGGGATACACTCCATATATGATGCATTGCAAAAGTTCTCTTCATTCAAAGTCTAATGGTGGCAAAATTGGCCTCGATAATATTTATGATGTTTGCAAAACTTCTTTTTAATTTTTTATGTTATCACTGTTGCATCCTCTGACCATCAGTGAATGGATTCTCCTAGAAGTGGAACATTTTAAGCATATCTGATCTGCTTTACCTTTCTACTTCTGGAAGATCTTGGGTTCTTGCCAAGAATTTACATGCTGTAGATATATGTTTTAAACTCTTACGTGCTGTAGGTATATTTTACAACTATCTCAAGGGATACAAGGTGCTTATTTGCAGCTCCTACTGTGCATCTTTCTCTGATTAACAAGCTTAATGATTTTGTTCTTGACAAGGAGAATGTCCTCCCTTCCTAGGTTCTAAGTTTGTGCTTTGTTTTTTTTTTTTTTAACAATGGGTAGTAAAATTTTAAGAACCACAGCAAGTCCACAGTTCCTAAAACTTTTTTTTTTTTTTTTTTTTTAAAATTTTTCATTTTTGTTTCAATGAGAAATAAGACTTGGTACCATTTGGAATGGGACTTGACAGAAGTAAATTAATAATTGCTTTCACGTTCATCCCTGTCAAAGCTAACTGTGTTTGAGGTTAAAAGCTTGGTTGGTTCCTTCCATTTAAAACCATATGAAATAGCTTTGGAAAAGCATGGGAGGCAGAGGGACAAATGTCATGGATGAACACTGTAATAATAATTTACACTGCTTTTCAATTCCTACCTTCCAGAGCCTGTATGTGCAGCTCCCTCTAGAAAACTTTTAATATATTTTCCAAGCTGACAAGGTCACAGGTGGCTAGACAGCTTTTTTTCATTTTGATCTGGTGGCGAATGTTTCGCTACAGTGTTCTTCCTGACCAAAGAAGCTCTGGAGTTAAGAAACTTACACTTGGATAATTAAATAAAACTGAAAAAACATGATAACAAGGAATAAATTTAGTAACAAGCTAGCCAGGAATATACTTCAGAATTTTCTTTTTTATTCAGTATGGCTCATCAATTTTTCATTCCGTAAACGCTTTGGGCATTTTTAGGCATTAGAGTATCAAGAATTCCTCTTCGTTGATGTGTCGGAAACTATTTGATTAATTCTTTGGTAATAATACTTCGTTAAGGATGGTAGTTATTTTAACTAACTATTGTTCTTGTCTCTAATTCCATTTATATACTAGTAGTTATTATAAATAGTTATGGTCATAGACTCTTAGTTCAATTACAGAATTTAGTCATAATGTACCTTAGCTTATAAGTTCAGATTCGGATTTACCCATTTCCAAATTATTCTTCAATTTTTTTGCCTTTTCATTGGGGAATATTATCAAGTCTTGAAGAAATACACTTGCATCTTATTTGTGACTAAACTAGTCTTCATATCTCAGCCCTAATGCCTAGGAACTAATCCTTTTTTTCACATCAATTTATCTGTTCCATCATGCGTATCCTCTTTTCTTTTTTTTGGGCATATAAAGTAATTTTGATGCAGTTTTCCTTTCATATCTTTCTAAAGTAAAGCACCTTAACGAATGATATCGTTGGATGGATTTTCACTTGGCAAAGCATCATCCTGTTGTTTGGTAAGGAATGATTTAGTACAACATATACTAGGCATAGACAGGAAGAGGAACTGTGGTTCATGTTGTTTCTGGACAATGTTATACTAGTTGATGAAACTAGAAATGGAGTAGCATCCAAAGTAGAAAGGTAGAGAGAAGTTTTGGAATTTTAGATTTAGAATAAGTAGAATAAAGTTATAATATATGCAATTGGAATGCATCAAATGATTTTTCGATTAGAATTGTTTTGCATCAGGGATTCACATTGAGTGTATTCTTGTTTGTCATAGTCTATTCAAGATGAGATATCTTGGTGTATGCAAAATGCTGATGATATTGTCTTAGTCGATGAGACGAGAGCAGAGGTAAATGCCAAAGTGGAAATATGGAGGCAAGCCTTAGAATTTCGTGGCGTTAGATTAAGGAGGTCCAAAACAATGTAACTAGAGTGTAACTTCAATAAATGGATAATTCGAGACTTGTGTGTGACACTAGATGGACGAGAAATACAGATTGACAATTAATTTAGGTACTTGGGTTTTATTATCTAAAGGGATGAGGAGATCGATAGTAATGTCAATCTTGTGATCCAAGCTAGTTGTTTTGTTGAGATAGAGGAGCACAATGAGAGTTTTATGCGACGGTAATATCATGTTGAAGCGGTAGGGATGGTTTTATTACTATTATTAGGTCAGTTTTGTTTTATGACACGAAAAGTTAGGCTATAAAGAGATATCATGCACAGAGGATGAGTGGAATACAGATGCACATACTTCATTAGATGTGTGATAATAAAAGAGCGATGGTTTGAAATAAGGATGCTCTTGCTAAGATAAATGTAGTATCATAAAAGAGAAGATGTGAGAAAACCGTATACGATGGCTTGGTCATGTGTAACATAGACCTATAATTATAATTACCGGTTCGGTGAGTGGAGCTTATCAATATAGACATGTTAAAAGAGGGAAGGAACTGCCTAAAAATAAATAAATAAAGGTGATTAAAATAAATATGAATGCTAAAGACCTTAATGAAGACATATTGTTGATAGGACTAAGTTGAGAAGGATGATTCATGTGCTTGGTCCAATGTAATTCTCTTTTTTATACATGCAACATGCACTAAATAGTTGGATAAAAAGCTTAGATGTTATTGTTCTTGTAAATATGGAATACATGTAGTGTAATTTTAGCCATATTATGAAAGGAATGAGCATGTAGTGCAAATTGGTAGTCAAGATGTTACCCCATACAAGTCAGTTTCGATAGTTAAAAAGATTTTTCATGAAAATGGTAAAATTGAGGGATCAAAATAGGATGGCTAAAAGCGAGTAGTGCTTCTGGAATTTTATATGATCGTAAAGTATAACTGAAGTTAAAGGAGAATTCTATAGGATGACTATAACACCAGCAAGAAGTTGGGCCATTAAGAAATAACATATTTAAAAAATAAGTGTGACAGAAATAACGATGCTAAGATGGATGAGCGGTAATATACCAAGACATAGAATATAAAATGAGTGCATCCATAAAAAGTTGGACGTTGTTCTGATTGAGGATAAAATGAGAGTAAATTAATTGAGATAGTTTGAGCATTGTATCGGTTAAGAAAAATAATAGAATAATAGTCAATGGAGCCAAAAGGGTAGGTCTAACTGAACATGGATAAAACTATTAAAAAGGACGTGGAAGCAATGAATTTAACTATGGAGATGATCCTTAATCAAACAGAGGGAGAAAAGAACTCCTTTATAGGCCTGGCTATTGGGCTGTGCCCAACCAATTTGGCTCAGTGTGCTATGCCTGAGGGCACATAGTCCCGGGTGGTGGCTGGGGATTGGCCCATCAGCATCGCCTGCCGAGCATAGGAAATTTGTATTTTTTTATTTTCTTATTTTTCATTTTTTTTTAAAATTGTGTTATTCCTTAACTGATGCATAAATGATAAAAATGAAGTGATTAACCAAAAAAATAGGGGAAGGAAATGGAATTTATTTCATTTAATTTCGGTAAACTGTACAAATTGACTCCATAAAACACTTTGGATATCATACAAAGTCCAAAGAGAGGGAAGAGTACCATCCTCAACTGTTCTCTGTAAAACTAAAAAAAACTGATTCAAAATATAGAAGCATCATAAAGGATCCCATCACTTTCTATCGGGATCCAAATCTAGAAATGTTACTAGATAAAATCTCAAATGATATTCTCCAACTTCCCAAAATAAAATAATAAAAAGAGTTTATATGATACATGTCCACCAATTTTTCGTCTTTTGATCGAAGGAAAACCCTATCGTGGATTTTTAACTTTACTTCTGGGTCGAGTTTGGGTTAGGGTTAACAGGTTTTACTAAAAAAAAATTAAATTCATTTGGCCGATATTGACAAATATTGGCCGGTATTTTTCATACTGGTATCGACTAATATATTGTCACGTGGTCGATATATCGGGGGCTATACCAGCCAAAAACGGTAAACGATAAAAAAAACCCTTACCGTCTCGTTCGTTGTGAAAAACTGATATATCGGTCGGTATACCGACCGATATTTAGAACACTGGTAATTTGTGAGAGAGTGGATATATGTCGTTTAGATGTGAGGCTCGGATCCTGTCTTCTATTATTTTCGATTTATATTCTTGCCAAAATCTTCACCAAAACCCTAAAATCTTTCGGTTCTGCATCTAGTTTGGTATTTGATCTAAAAAAATCCATCTTCATTTATTTCTACTTTTTTATTTTGTATATTATTTGTTGAAAATAAAAAGGGAAGAATTCAGTGAAAAAATTGTGGAAAAAATTCAAAGAAAAATAAAATTAAATAAAAGAGAAAACGAAAAGAAAGAGAATAAGAGAAAAATAAAACTACCGGTTCTCAGCAAAGGCATGACAACAACCATCATCTCTATCTCCTCTTTGGAGCTTACAACAAGAGCCTTCATCCATCTCCTCTTCAGAATTCACACCAACAAAAGCATATCTACAATGACAACAAGATCATCATCAACATTGATGTCATTTTTGTCAGCATCCCAAAAACTTTAGAGAAAGAATAAAAAGAGAAATTGTCGGGTGATTGGTAGTCTTCAACAACTCGTAGCATCCTCAATAGAATAACAACAACATAGTCTTCATTATACCCATTATCTTCGTCATCAAACCCGACATCATCATCTTCTTCTTCGAAAACAATGACTACGCCATCAATGTGATGGTGATCATTTTAGAGAAAGGAAAAAAAAATGCAAAATGAAAAATTATCTTCGATCAACAACAATGGCATCATCTTTAGAATCATTAATCAACAACACTAATCCAACATCATCATCATAATCATCACCTTCACAACATCATTAGCAGTGATATATATCAAAATCATTAATCATCAATTATGCAAGGATTGAGATTATGTCCAACTTCATCTTTTTTTTTTTTTTTTGGTATTAGACTGTTATCGGTTAGTTTTGGAGTAGTTTTGTTAAGTTCTATATGAAAGTTATCAAAACCTGTTGAAACTTACAAGAAAATTTAAAATTAAAGAGAGAAAGCGGAGTTAATGTTCCTAGTAGTTAATAGTCGATCTTTCTTCAATTTCTATAATGATCCCAAATTCGTAGATTCTAACATATCATGGTTTGATATTTATTTAGTGATTATAAAGTGTAAGCATAATTTAAATGGCATTCATACTTATTTGGATTAAATTTTGTGCAAATATATTGTGTGCCGTAAGTTCATTTGTCTTATTCAACACCTAGTTAGCACGTATTTATATTACATGCTCTTAGGCGCCACATGCAAAGCACAAAAAATGGCAAGCGTGCTCAGTGGTTATGCTACTCAGCTTATATGTCTACTTACAATGAAACCGAAGCTCAAAATGAAACATCAAAACTATCGGAACTTGTTGAAACCTCTCATACATTAAGGGTGCAAATTGAAACCAAATTCTCAAATCTTGGTGCTTTCGATGGCTCGTGTCTCATCCTAAGACTTGCTTTATAATATGAAATCTTAAAGTTCCTGCCTAAGGACCTGTTTGGATGATGGAAGATTATTTGAAACTTGGAAACTATTTCATGAAGTAGTACACAAGAAAAGTTTACAAGTTTTTTTTTTTTTTTTTTTTGGGTTGGTTATATTTTTTGGGTGCCTGAAAATTGTTTTCAAGCACAATTCATTTTTTCTTTGAAATGGTTTTCAATAACAACAAATTATGGTGGATTACTGTCATTTATGATATTTGACTTGTAAAAGCATTACATTAATGGTTCCCCAAATATCTAGATGCATAAATAATGAGTTTCAAGCCAACTTCCAAGTTCTTTGGCAGGAATTCCTTTCTTCTTGGGGGACTTACCAATTTGCTTTATACTTTCTGGAGGGTCTTTCTTCATCTTTTTGCATAATCTGAACAGCCAAAAATATTGGAAGTCGGTCGGTCCCATGACACATACAAATTGTCATCAAGCAGGCAGACTGTAACCTCTAAAAGGTTTCACCTTTTTTTTGTTAACTGAATTTCACCACCTATTGTTCGAATGCTAGATCTTTATATTGGTCTTTTTTATGCTTAAACTAGGAGTTATTTCTTATAGCTAGATATCTCATGATACGGCTTTTACATCACAAGACCATTTTTTTTTGTTCCGAGTGTTAGCTGAACCACTTTAAAGAATTATAATATACTTGTTCCTTATAAATACTGCATGATCATGAAGTACCTTCAACTTGTTTAAGTTCCTAATCAAAGTTTAATTGAATAACCTTGCTTTCCACCTAGATATTGTTTTCACCCTTTATGAAGCTCGAACTAGGAATTATCTTTTATAGCTAGAATATATCATATTACCACTTTACATTTTAACTCCATTTTGTTATACTCCCAGTTGTCTCTCAACCGTTTTAAATAATCACTAAATTCTTGTGCCTTCTTAAACTATTGCATGATCAAGAATTATTGTCAACTAGTTGGATTTTGTAACCCTTATTTAGATCTTCTATCTTTTCCCATATAATAATGCAGTTTTTCTTTTCTTATTATTCTCACCACACTCTTCTGAAGCAACTGATTGCTTCTTCTTTTGGTTAGCGCTGAAGGTGCTGCTCTTATTTTTTTGGGAAGGTAGGTTTGCATACTGTGTGTGTGTTTATTTTTGGTTTTTTTTTTTTTTTTTTTTTTTGTTTTTTGGGTTTTGGGGGGGGAGGGGGGGAGAGAGAGAGAGAGGATTACAGGGTTGCCACTGTAGCATTCAAAATAGTTAAGGATGCCCATTTCTTACCAAACTCTTGAAAACATTGCTTGTTGATTATTTGTTTTCTGCTATTCTTTTATATAATTCGTCGTGCATTTTCTTTTCTAGCCATTCACCATGCCACTTTTCTTTGTACAGTGACCATACTATTTAAAATACTTTTCAAAAGAGCTTTTATTTAAAATGTTAACAATATGCATAGGCTTAACTTGCTTCTGATGCAAGGTTTTATTGTAAATTAACTTAGGTTTATATTTCTAATCCTTGTCAGGTACATGACACACTTCTGAAATCTGAATACACATGCATTCATGCCTTCAGGAGAATCTGTTTATGGTTTTATTATGTAGACCATCTGTAGAGTATGTATAATTTTTTTTGACACCGGCATCCTAAGAAATCAGTTTTAGTTTTGTTACGTAGACTGTTTGTAATATAGATGTATAACATTTTTGGCATTGGCATCCTAATTCTTTGGCTCTGCTTGCATGGTTTCATATTCACATAATGCCGCATCCGTGTGCATATTGTAATTTTCTATCTTAGTTAGATGGATGGAATGACAACATCATTAGTTGAATGATACTGATTAGTGCCATATTTGTCAGAACTAATTTCTACCCTTTGGCCACTGCCGTCGTTCACACTATTCCATGAGACCTTTGTGTTTTGGACCGCAAACAACTATCAGTTTTTTCATGCTTCCGTGGCATCAGCTATATGTATGACCATATTTGACGTAGGACGGAGGCGAAATTAGGGTTAGGGTTTGAGAATTAGGGTTTTTTTGAGAAATTGGATAAGAATAGGAAGAACTTACAGGGGTTTGGGAATCCACCCAGGCGAATCCATGCTCACTCTCCACGAATCCACAAGAAAAGATTTTACTCAGCGAAATCCACGCCATAAATTTTTAGAAATTTTCAAATATTATTCATCTTTTTAATACTTCATACAAAACTCATATATATAGGAAAACCCTAACAAACAAAATTCTAATAGAATCCAAAATCCTAATAAAATCAGAATTCTAATAAAATTAGAATCCAATCAAATATTCTAAAATTCTAACAAGATCCAAATCAAATCAAATCTATTTCCAAATCAAATTTGATCTCCATCAATATTCTTCTTGTTACTCTATATCTGGGCTGCAATCTAGCCTCTTTTTATTATTCTAGTAGGGCATGTCCTGTAATACATTTTACATAGTTTCAATGGTATCAAAATTCCTTTCTTGTTCAACTTTCTGACATTTTTAACTGGCATCACCATCATACACACGGTACATGAAGACAGCTGTAATCTGTCTTGCATATTCTAACACAGTTGTTCTATTTGTATTTTTACATAGGTTGAACATTATGAGAGACTGTGCCCTCTGGTTCCCTCAAAAACTCCACTTGGGTCCTTCTCTAACATTCAAACTGGGGATTGCGTTATCACGTTCTCACGACGTGAAATATATAAGTTGAAGGTCAGCAAAATTTTCTAATTCATGTTTTTGTTGTTGTTATTAAGAGAGATAATATATATATATATATATATATATATATATATATATATATATATATATATATATATATATATATATATATATTTGTTTTTTGCATGTCCTATGTTGAAAGTTTCAAATGCTAGTGGAACCTTAATTATCTCTCTCACATAACAAAATATATATTTTCCTACTATAT
The DNA here is from genome assembly GCA_036321105.1 of Dracaena cambodiana. NCBI lineage: Eukaryota > Viridiplantae > Streptophyta > Magnoliopsida > Asparagales > Asparagaceae > Dracaena > Dracaena cambodiana. The sequence goes on along the minus strand of JAYEPQ010000011.1, from coordinate 18,192,595 downwards.
GCATGTTGTTGACTATAATATTTGATAGTGTTTCTTTCATCCTGACTTAATAGTCTTATGCTGAAAGCTGACTATGTGTTATGAATTTGTTATCTAAAATATAAGGAAGACAAATAATCGGAGCACATTCATTGTGTTGTATTAATTGGTTCTCTCATCTAGCCAAAGTAGCACTTACCAGGTGTGATTAACTGTTCATTATTATGACCAATGTTCTGAAAGGCATTCCGGGCAGCCATGTTGACTCCCCCTGATTTGCTCTTGTATGGCAGGCATTTTATTGGACAGATTTTGGTCTGCTAGTTGGCACATCAAATTTTTTTTTTTTTTTTTTAAATGTCTTAGTTAAACAGGTTTGACCTGTTTTCAAGCTGGGGTCAACCAGCCTTATAAGAAGGAGGTATCTGGCTAGAGTTCTACGCTAGCCACAAATCTTGATCCATTCTCACCTTTGGATCTCCAACAAAACCCACAACTTTTTTGTCTCACTGCCACTTTGACATTGCCTCATCGTTGCTCTGCCTCCCCATCGCTTTGGCATAGTCTCATTGCATCGTTTCCTGACCCTCTCTCTTGAGTCTCCTCTCATTGGTCCCGAACTACTCAGTCCTCATGCCTCTTCATCACCTATCTGCCGCAGGTTCGCTACCGCTACACTGCTTTGTATAGACTCCACACCCTTGTCCATTGCTGAAAGTGAAAGCTAAACATTAAGAAGTGTTTTAGACGTGCATTTTAGTTATATAATTTTTGGAACTTTTTTTTATTGTGTATCATCAATATATATTCGAGAAGCAAAAGTGCTCAAAAGCCAAGGTAGCGACTAGGTGGCTAGGAGCTAGGCGAGGATCGGTCACATTGCCTCTGCCCGATGTCTTCTTTAGCACTGATTGCCACATATTAGATACCATTTTGGCTTTCCTACGATGAATTAGAAAAAAGGTACATTTGTTGTTTACGTTGGTGTCACTTAGGTATATCATGGCATCATTATGAGCTTCTCTCTTTCTTTGTGCACCATTTCTGTTGTTGCATTGCCTAATTTCCAGATTTCTAAAGCTTTATTCCTATTGGCCTTACCTCTCTGAACATTTTTATCTAATGTATTGCCATCGGCAAACAACATACAGCCCAGAACCTCATCCGTTGTGTTTATCTGCTAATGTGAAAAGCATCTACGGCAACTCCAATCAAATAAGTATGAGTGGTTCAACCATAAAGAAGAGGCCTCATTAAAAGGCCAGGCTGGAATGCTTAAATGTAGGCTTAGACTGGGATGGTACCTAGCTAAATGAATCTAAAGCAGCGTACTCCTTACCAGAAATTCTGAGTTATTATGAGAGCTATTATCAATCTTTTACAGCACCGTAATTTTTTATTATTTATCTTAACAGATTTTCTCTATCCTGCAGTAAAAGCTATAATATTCAGCAAGTAATGCTTACGGTTCTTTTCATATGTAGATGCATTGTAGAACAATAGCCACACAGTTCCGTTTAGTTAGTTTTTTAAATGCCATATCTTATTTTATTGACCAATTTATGTTTAATAATGGGTTCACATGCTCTACTTTAAATTTCTGTAGAAACAAATTGAAGATGGTGGAAAACATCTTTGTTCAGTTGTGTATGGTTCACTACCACCTGAAACTCGAACAAAACAGGTAGTTTTTCCTTTTTTTGCTTTCTCAAGAAAAATATTATTAATTAGTTATTCCCTGCAATATGATTCATCATCATCTAGAAAGGTGTGCCGCTGTTTTAAATATCCTCGATACGCCGGTATATCCCCCGATATATCGTTTTTGGGGGTCAGTCAAGATGGCATATTAAAAGAAGGGGTCATATTATTCTGTGCACATATCTGCTGATATTTGTAATATCGCCTGATATATCACCTAGATTTATTGGTCGATATGGTTCATTTTTTCAATTGAGTTTTTTAACTAAGAAATATATTTGGAGTTCATACTCAATATTATTCCTATGTATAATGGAAAATTCAAAATTTTTCACTTCTGCTTAAATTAACTAAAATTTTAAATTGTTTCCATAAAAACTTGATAGCCACACATGTAAAAGGTTACAAACGCTAGAGATCTAAATTGTGGAGCTTATTTGAATGCTATTCAAGACATAAAACATTCTCCAAATTCTCTGTCTTCGACTTTCTTTTTAAGTCTTACTTGCTAAGCTGCTATTATTTTTCTTGTTACTATTGTTATTCTTGTTGTTACTGTTATGGTTACCAATCTTCCACTACTATCCTTATCGTGCCTGATCTTAATTATTTTGTAATCTATATTTTCAATTTTAGTTGAACCTGTTTTGTAGTTTATTTTCTATTATGCATGTATACACGAACATATTCTTGAATATCTTTATATCTATATATATATATATATATATATATATATATATATATTATGTAATACTAGTTAAATAGATGAAATTAAATCACCTCTTAGATATCAAATTTACATATTTGATGTGTATATATAATGTTTGATATAAACGTCTTGTATGAGCTCGTATATCCAATATATCATCCGATATCCGCTATTCGATATGAATAATCCATCCACTACGATCCTGATATTCGATATTTAGAACCATTTGCGTAAAAGTTCAGTGAGAAAGATTCTTAGCAATTTTGCACTGCAGTGCACTATGTTACTATAGAATAAAACTCAGTATAGCAATTATGTACCTATTTATGGGTTGTGGCAGTTAGGTTCCCAAGAAATAATGGTTACATAGGTTATTTGGTGCTTGTTATGACCATTTAACCGTGGTACCATTTTTGGAGGAAATGAAGGTGGTTAATGAGTCTGGAAAACAGAAAGGGTCAAAACCTATTGATGCCCTAGTTTCTAATTTTCGCAAGCATGGAATGTGCTTGTGGTAGGGTGATGTTGGCAGAGGTTATATACCCTCAATGACATTTAGGTTTGGAGAAAAATGATTTCTCAGGCTATTTGGAAATGGATATGAGAGAGAAATGAAACCAAAGATTGAAGGTATACATCAATAACAAAGTGGGAAATGATAGAGTAGGTGCTGAAGAATCAAGCTTAATTGAAAGTCTGATAATGTCATAAAGCATCGAGAACTGAGCCGTGAAGCCAAAGCATAAAAACTGAGTTGCCTCAGACAGAAAGAGAACCAGCTGAATCCTTTATTATGTCTTGTTAATGATCAATATCCATTCGTTGGCTATGATTCTTTGGCAAGGCATCTTCTTCTTTAGTTGTTAAGTCTTATTATTTGGAAATTTCTTGCTTATTCAAAATGATCGACTTTAGCGGTAGCGGGGATTTAAAAAATCTATTATGTGATAGGATCTGTAGGCACTTTTGCATGAGATTTCTAGTCATCGCCCATCGGGTTGTGCAAATAGAGTTCTTTGTTCACATCAGTCATCAGTTATGATTGGCATCTTGAGGTATGTTATGCTGTTTGAGGTGGAAATTGCAGGACTTCTCTTGTTCCTAGTCTTTCTTCCCCAATTTGGTTGAGTTTGAAAGCCTCACATCAAGTGAGGCTTTGGAAGAGCACCTAAGAGGCTAATTTAGGTTATAAAATTGAGTTTTTTTTTAATATTTATAAATCATTGGCTTTATATATGAGCACTTAATATCTTAACATCATGTAAGATTGATATTCCATTAATATTGGAATGTAACAAACATGTCTACCATCCGGTATTTTATGTCTGTTACTAGATACTTCCAGGAAGATATCAACTTATAGCAAAAATTAGGATCGTCTTCTGATAGCAGCATCCTTTATTCTTTGTTTCTGGTTAAGCAATAAACAGTTCTTCCAGATTGAATATTTTTTCGTTGAATTAAAGTTCTAAAGGATATTTTTCCCATTATTTAATTATCTCCTAATGAAACTGGTCAAATGGAAATTAACAGTATTTATGTTTAGTTGTTTCCATTTATATGCCTCTCGTTGAAGTCCCTAGGTTTAACTCTTATTTCTGAACAGCTGTCCTCCAAATAAGCAATTCACAACAAATCCCTTCAATCAATTTCATTTGAAACCTCGGGCTATATGTGGGCCATGAGAATTGTCTAGAACGAAAGCGATTTAGGGTTTTTGATGAGAGATTTGCAAATTTGAGAAAGAATTAGAGTTGATACATACTATAGATAACTTTAAGGTTTCACATCTAGGTGACTCACACAGCCATCCTCACGAAGATTGCGAAAGATTTCATAACACATCAACATGCTATACAAACTATGGTTTCAAGTTTCATGAATAGCTTTGCTTATATCATCTAATTTCATAATAGGCTATATATAGTTTAAAGCTACTGGCATACTACGTGCAATAAAGAGACAAAACAAATCTTGCTAAATGTTTAAAAAATAAAATAAATGATAAATAATCTATAATCTAAATCAAATTGGTCCCCATCAACTTTCCATTGGTTTAGATTTTTTTTTATCTTTGGTGAATGAAGCAATAACAAACACCAAGCATATCTTGGTTGAGTTGATCAGTCTCCTTCATGAAGCGTCTCAAGTGGACCATGATGGCGGTAGTAGAGCTAAAACTTGCCTGTCTATTTTGAGCCAAGGTGGAGGTGGAACCGGGTTTTACAATGGATGACCAAAGTAGATGGTAAATATGGGGACACACATACAAGATGAAGTGTCAAATTCTTCTTTTTAAAAGCAAACTAATGTCATTATCCCATGGGATAGCCAAGTCAGTTGGTGGAAGCAAATACTCCTTAGAACTTTGTAAGGGCATGTAGACTGAGTGTATAACTTTCTCATAGATTCTGAAGGGAATTTCTTATTGAATCATAATAATCACCTCATCAACATTTGTGAATTCCTATTAAATATACTATGTACGTACGTAATAAATTTTATACTCATTACTACAACTAAATGCACACATTTTGTGATAAAACAAAAATATGTCTAAAAGGATCAATTTCTAAATGTAGGAAAAATGATGCTAAGCAAGTGAAGGATGAGATCGGCAATCATAAATAGCTAGGCACCTGTATGGATAAATATACAATCCATAGAATTTGCAAGAATTGAGCACTCAAAAAAATGGATCATATTATGAGATCACTCGAAGGGGTGATCTGTTCATGCTCAAATGGAGGATTGTGTAATATGATTCTTTGAAACATTATCGACAACTGAATGCTGAAAATTTTGCACAGGAATCATAGAACAGAGGTAATAGGGGTTGGCTCTGATTGCATAACTACCGGCTCAAAAATAGCTTGAATAAGGCTTGAAATGAGATATGCAATAGCAATCAGAAAAAGATTGCTGATAGTTTGATGATAATCGAGTGACATTACTTCGGTAATCCTAAGGATCAGTTAGATATGGTGCAAAAGGATCATTACCATAAAAAAGTTACATAGCAAGTTTATAAAATGATTGAAAACTTTTGAGTTAAATAATAGCATTATTGTTGGGAAATAGCATATTGGAGTATTCTCTTTAACTAAACCTATTAGGTGAGCATTGACATTGAGAGCATTTTTTCTGCACTATAATTTTGGGATGTAGAGGCTTGTGGATCCATTATCACATATGAAAAATGATACAACTTTTATTAATGAAAAGTACAAAAATTACTGTTTACTTATTGCACTTACGTCTTAGTGGTTTAGTTAAATCCGTGTGTGATGATTCACATACTTCAGCACTAGTTCTCTCTAACTCTGTTGACGATGGAGGGACAAGCTTTACTGTTTTAGTAATTTATATGGCTACGATTATTGGAACTCCTATTTCATTATACAATGTTTAGTTGCAAAAAAAAAAAAAAAAATCGCCTTATTAACTTTTATGAATACATTGATAAATTCTTTTTTCTACTTATCTTGAATTTTCTTTAATGCCCCAGTCCTAACGAAGCATAGAACGGAGTGAGCTACCGACACATGTATATATTGACGTGTATGAGGCCAATGAGTAAATAATAGCTGAAATAAATAAAACTTATACAAATCACCTATCAGAATCTTGGAAGTTAGTTTACTACTATATATATAATATGTCTCTAAATAAAAAGTAATAAGTACAACAGATAGATCCTGTGTCAATAAATATAGTACTCATACAAAAGTTAGATAGTAAGCCTGCAAAAGAGTAATATATACCAAACCTAAAACTATAAAAGTAGAGGCCTAAGGAATTTACTGCTATTCGACCTACTCTGAAAAGTACGGGTTGTCCAATGGCGTATTCTCACCCTCGTTTTGAGTACCTAAGTATGTGGGGAAGTTCAGGATCAAACTCCATAAGCAAATCAATTAAGGTAGGGATTGTGCAATATAAACTAAAATGTGAAACATGAAAATGGATATAAACAATACATGCATTACAAAAAATAGTAAATGCTCACATAATAGTTTTATGTAGGAATACACATATGTCAAGTTTAAGTTAATGTTTTTGTTTTTGGAACTAACTGGTAAAGAAATAGACTTGTATCATAAAAGTATTCGTGCATATTCGAGACCCTGCTAAGATGTTTGCACTGTTCTCAAGCAGATATGATTATTGCAAATCGTAATCGGTCATCCTATCAATATATACTAAGCAAAAGATGATGACTCCATACCATCTGGGCGCTCCCACAGATGGACTCCTATTTCGGCTGCACAATCTATGCTAAATCTTTCACGATACGGTATTAACTTTAATTTTCTCATAATTCACACTTTCAAGTCATTATACATGAGAAGTTCGGAATATGGTAAATCCGCCAGGTCAAGATTATGCACGTGTACATGTCTATTATCAAATCATATTCGGGTAATAAGTAAGATATGATTCATGACAATCAAGTTAACGAGCAGGTCATGATTCATGGAAACATCAAGCCATTTTTCAAGTACAAGTCAAAGTAATTCAACTTATTTTTATGTATCATGTATCAAGTAACTAGTAAGCATATGTCAAACGCGAAGCATAAAGTCATAGAACGCTAGAACGAGTGTTATGGAAATATTAATCATGTAGATATGTCACATATTAGACAAGTGGGTTCTAGGGTGTTTGGGGATATCCATTTAAACAAGTTCAAATACTAATATGATCTTATTACTTCAATAGTTTGTGATTTCGGCAAATCCTAGCATGCTTTTACAATATGGAAATGTAGTAAGTTTGTTAATTGTAATCGTAATTATCTTTCAAATAAGAACATAAATTGGCATAAAAAGAATTATGTTTATGACATAAGCATTGTGAAAAACCATATTTTGACATGGCAAGTTGAAGAAAATTTGTATAGGAATCAAATTTTTGTATTAAGCACATAGAACCATTGTTGAAAATAACGCGTTATGAAACCCGTTATTTGCGTTACGTAACCTAACGGAATCCCAACGCTACGTAACAACTGGAAATAACTCAGTGCACCATAACAGTACGTTTTTTACGTTATTTTACTTTATATTACATAACGTTACGTTAAATTACGTTATGCTACGTTATTTACAATTATTTTTTTTAGTAATTTATATATTGTTATTGATTATTATTTTGATTATTAGCGAATTGCTGTAATTTTCTTAATTAATTGTTGGCTTGTTTGATTGCTTTTGGAATTTCTAACTTGATAATTTAAGTTTGTTTCTTTATCCACTTGTTGTATTTCTCGTCCAGTTGCTAAAACATTTTACTTGTTGATTTTATTGAATTTTTAATTGAGCTGAAATCAACAATCATAAATAAGATAAATTGAACATTACAAAATATAAATTACAACAATGATAATAATTGGAATCGAAATAAAAAATTGGAATCTTGCTTTTTTATTTAAATGATGATTGGAATTACGGTTGCAGACTTAATATAATTTATGAAGATATATGAAAATTATTGTAAAACTTAATATAACATTTGAATAGATTATGTATTACAAAATAATTTTATATTTTTTTAGATATTTTAAATTTATTTTTCAATTTATTAAAATTATTTTATATGGTTTTATATTTATTTTTATTAAATAAATAGAAAATTGCATAACCTACGTTATGCGTTACGCTATTTGCGACATAACCTAACAAAGGCAAAACGTTACGTTACCGTTATCGCTATTTTAAACATTGCATAGAACATATATAGAAAAATCATATTTTTATATCAAAACATGGTAACATCACAAAGACATCATATTTATATCTTAAACATGGAACATATATTTAAAGTTAACAACGTGTAGTTTAAGCATGGGAATATATGTAAAATCATAAATTTGAAACATGAACATTGAGTAATGTGTAAAGAACATATTTTTTTAGTATAAGTATAGATATTATGTACAAAGATCATATCTTTGTAAACTTTAAACAAATCAAGTTTCAAAAATTAACTACAAAATCACTCTAAATACAAATAATCATGGTGGTAAGTGTAATTCGACTTGCCTCGTGTTGTCGAAACAGAGAATGAAGGTGAAGGTGATGATATTGAAGTTGTGAAGGCTGTAGAAATTTGATTTTTTCACTAAAAATTGAAACCTAAAGAGAAGATGTGAAAGAGAGAGAATGAGTGAGTTTGTGAGAGAAAAATGAGAGTTTCTCCTTCTATTGCTTATTTCTGGCTACTAAGGATTGGAAGACAAAATCGGTAGTTTGGGGGAGATGGGAATCTGGGGTGGTATGGTTGAATAAGGACAAATATGTGTAGGACAAATGATTAGTTACTAGGTTATTTGTCTTGTTAAATATACAAACGTCTAATTAAACCAAATCAAATGAAGAGTGAGCCCAACTATAATAGGTGTGGGGCCCATGGATGTTCAAAATAATATTATTTTAAGTAGCTATCGAAAAATTCCAAGAAAATGACTAAAAATTAGGAAAAGTGAGAGTAGCGCAATGCACTCACCCCAGGATTAATATGATGTTAGAAACTTAAGTTATGGTCAAAATTGGATTTTTACAAATTTATGTTGATTTTTCATGACTCCTTAATATTCCAAAGAGTACTCTCACTACCTCAAGTTCATCTTTAATTATCATAGTGCTCTAGTCATTCTTTAGATATCCTTTAAATAAGGTTTATGTTGTGCAACTATCAACTGCATCAAGAATGATTAATCATGTTAGTGCAAACTAATTTCTGTGTGTCACTTCCTTGTTGAAGGTCATATATCAACTTGATTCGTTGTATTTTTGTAGTATAAGTATAGATATTATGTACAAAGATCATATCTTTGTAAACTTTAAACAAATCAAGTTTCAAAAATTAACTACAAAATCACTCTAAATACAAATAATCATGGTGGTAAGTGTAATTCGACTTGCCTCGTGTTGTCGAAACAGAGAATGAAGGTGAAGGTGATGATATTGAAGTTGTGAAGGCTGTAGAAATTTGATTTTTTCACTAAAAATTGAAACCTAAAGAGAAGATGTGAAAGAGAGAGAATGAGTGAGTTTGTGAGAGAAAAATGAGAGTTTCTCCTTCTATTGCTTATTTCTGGCTACTAAGGATTGGAAGACAAAATCGGTAGTTTGGGGGAGATGGGAATCTGGGGTGGTATGGTTGAATAAAGACAAATATGTGTAGGACAAATGATTAGTTACTAGGTTATTTGTCTTGTTAAATATACAAACGTCTAATTAAACCAAATCAAATGAAGAGTGAGCCCAACTATAATAGGTGTGGGGCCCATGGATGTTCAAAATAATATTATTTTAAGTAGCTATCGAAAAATTCCAAGAAAATGACTAAAAATTAGGAAAAGTGAGAGTAGCGCAATGCACTCACCCCATGATTAATATGATGTTAGAAACTTAAGTTATGGTCAAAATTGGATTTTTACAAATTTATGTTGATTTTTCATGACTCCTTAATATTCCAAAGAGTACTCTCACTACCTCAAGTTCATCTTTAATTATCATAGTGCTCTAGTCATTCTTTAGATATCCTTTAAATAAGGTTTATGTTGTGCAACTATCAACTGCATCAAGAATGATTAATCATGTTAGTGCAAACTAATTTCTGTGTGTCACTTCCTTGTTGAAGGTCATATATCAACTTGATTCGTTGTATTTTTGTCAATTTATTTCACATGTTGATAGCTTGTGCCCACCTACTCTCCTTAGGGAATTATAAAATTCATATATCTGCAAGTCAAATAATAGAAAAATGGAAACCTTCTAGATTATGGTTTAAAATATTGTAATTGGTATTGGTTGATTGTTTAGGTTATGAGAGTTGACAATCTATGACATTTTCTATTAGCAATATCACAAATATTAGATCGATATTAAATATCATATCCATTACCTCATATTTGCATACACACTACTATGATATTTAAAATCATGCTCTAGATCCTTATGAGAACACCATTAAAAATCAAATATAGTGGTAGGGTTTTGTTCAGCAGTTTTATTATTTGGTGCTTTAGAAAGTATAATATAGTTTAGACCAAAACAGTTTTGATGTCAAGTTTATTGTAAATGTACTATGTAATTGTTAAAAAGTAAAGAGAACCAATACTCAATCTCTATATTCATAAGTCAGAGGATTACATATATTTATAAAGCTCTCAACTCCACATAAACCACTCAATAGGCGATGTAGTACGAAACTCAAACTAAACCCAAATACAAAATAGTATTCTAATCTAACACTCCATTCAAGCTGGGATATAAATATCAATCATACCTAACTTGTTACATAGATTAGAAAACGCAGTTGGTGATGCAGTTTTAGTTAGAATATCGACCAATTGCTCTAACGAAAGAGTAAACAGAGTACATATTATTTTCTTCACCAAATTATCTCGAACTAGATGACAATCTACCTCTATATGCTTAGTACGATCATGACACACTGGATTCTGAGCAATATAGATGGCTGACTAATTATCACAGTACATAGATATAGGATCTTTTGAGTTGAATCTAAATTCAGTCAACAAATTATTTAACCATAACAATTTGCACATTGTATGTGCCATGGCTTGATATTCTTCTCAGTTGAAAATCTAGACACTACATTATGTTTCTTACTTCATGTGACTAGATTATCTTCAATAAATGTAAAATATCCAGTGATCGACTTGCTATCTTGTTTATCTCCTGCATATCTAGCATCTGAAAAGGTAGAGATTTTAACATATCCATATTTTTATAAAATAATTTTTTTTCAGGAAAGCTCTTAATATATGCCAAAACTCTCAGAGCAGCTTTCCAATGTATGTCTCTTGGTTTATGCATGAACTGACTTAGTAACCTAACAGCAAAAAAAATATCAGGTCTAGTGACTGTGAGATAGATAAGCTTGCCAATCATTTTTCTATACTGCTTGACATTCTTATATAAAGTACTGTCTTCACTCCACACATCTAAATCTAATTCCATTAGAGTATTGGCAGGTTTACACCCAAGACGACAGGTCTCTTCCAAGAGATCTAGCGCGTAATTTTTTTGAAAGAGAAGTAATCCATATTTATAATAAGCTATCTCAATTCCAAGAAAATATCTCAGATTTTTCATGTCTTTAGATGCAAAATATTGCCTGAGATAATCCTTTGTCTCAGTCAGACTTGTTATATCACTCTCAGTTAGTAAAATATCTACATACACAACAAGAAGGACAATACTAGAACGAGTATGCCGGACAAAAACAGAATGATTATAGTGGCAACGCTGAAATCCAATATCAGCAATTACAGTGAAAAATTTCTCAAACCAGGTTCGAGAACTCTGTTTAAAACCATAAATTGCTTTTTTGAGTTTGCAGACTACATTCTCTCCCTGAATAACATATCCTGGAGGTTGTTCCATATACACGTTTTCTTATAGATCACCATATAAGAAAGTATTTTTAACATCCAATTGGAATAATGGCCAATCAAGATTCACAGTAAGAGAGAAGAGAATGCGAATAGAGTTCAGACGTGCTACATGAGAGAAAGTCTCAAAATAATCAACACTATAAGTTTGGAAAAAGCATTTCGCAACAAGACGGGCTTTATAGCGATCAATGGAGCCGTCCGGCTTATATTTGACAGAGTAAACCCAGCGACAACCAACAATACATGTATCAGGAGGAGACGGAACCAAATCCCAGATTGCACGAGAGATAAGAGTTTGCATCTCCTCATCCATAACCAACTGCCAGGCAAAGACTAACACTGCTTCCTGAAATGACCTGGGTATAAACTGAAGAAAGAGAAAGGGCAAACTGGCGGAATATTGGGTGAAGGTGATTATAAGAAACAAGATGAGCAGTAGTAGAGCGCTTATCCTTTCGAAGAGAAATAGGAAGATCAGAGACAGAAGCAGAAGAATGCTGTGATTGCTGAGAACATGCAGCTGGAGATGGCGGAGCAACAGGTAGTAAGTTAAGAAGAGGCACTTTCTGACGACGAAAAAAAATCAATAGTGGTTTCTTATGAGTCACACGTTCATTCCCTTTATAAGGCACCGATACTTGTCCAAGCTCAGTACTAGAGACAAGTAGGAGTAAAGGAAGAGAAAAATCTAACTGGCATTTTGATGTGGAAGTGAAGTAGGGAACAGATTAAAAAATAGTAACATTAGTAGAGACAAAATACTTTATAGACATTGGATCATAACACCTATATCCTTTTTGTATTCTAGAGTATTCAACAAATACACACTTGATAGCACGAGGAGATAATTTGTCCAAAGCAGGAGACAAATCTTGAACAAAACACGTACAACCAAATACTCGGGGTATAAGAGGAAATATGTGTGTATCAGGATAATGACAGGAAAAAGGGGTTTTACCATGCAAGACAGATGATGACATCCTATTTATTAAATGACAAGCACACAGAACAGTATCAGACTATAGATATCTGGGAACATGCATGTGAATCATTAACGTCCGAGCAATATCAAGAATATGTCTATACTTTCTTTCAGCAACACCGTTTTGCTGGGATGTGTGAGAATAAGAAATTTGATGAATAATTTCATTATTAGCACAAAATAAGGAAACATTAGTTTTAATATACTCCATAGCATTATCAATGCGCAAAATACGAATAGATTTAGAAAATTGATTTTTTATTTTTTTATAAAATAGTCCTATGATACTAGGGACAACAAACTTTTTACTTAGCAAATACATTTATGTCATGCAAGAAAAATCATCCATAAATATAAGAAAATACCTGAAACCCTTAAAAGAGGGTAAACGATATAGGCCCCAAATATCAGAATGGACTAACTCAAATGCAAACCTACTACGTGGATTGACTCGACTTGGATATGAGACGCGATGATATTTACCTAGTTCACAAGATTCATAATGTAAAGTAGATATGTCAACCGCAGTGGATACAACTAGACGAAGACTTTGGAGAGAATGATATCTAAGACGTTGATGTCACTGTAAAAGGAAATCAGAGGAAGCAACAAACCCTGTAAGTGATGTGTAATTGAGATAGTACATCCCTTTTTGCTCACGCCCCGTATCAATCCTCATCCCAGTCAGGAGGTCCTAAAAAACACAGTAAGTAGGAAAGAATGTTACAGAATAATTGTTAGTTTTGGTGATTTGGCTAATAGATAACAAACTAATAGGAAAACTGGGAACAAACAAAATGTTATTTAGGATTAATGAATTGGTAGCGTGAACTTTTCCATCACTAATAATTGAAGAAGAGGAGCCATCAACAATATGGACAGGGGAATATTTATCTGAAAATGTAGAGAGACAAACTTACTTCTAATACATGTCATATGGGAGGAAGTTCCAGAGTCTATAATCCATGATTGGTTAAAAGAAGTAATGTTAGTATCAGTACCTAAAAAGAATGCATGAGTAGTATGCGGACTGACCACGGTGGAGTGAAGACGGAGAACTCTGTCAAGTTCACTTTGTAGAATTTGAACCATCGTTGAAGATGCCGAATTACTAGTAGAATTCATTATCGATGCAGTATCTTTTGTTGGAGGTAAAGGACTAGCAGTTTGTGCCCATTCTGGTTTTCCATACTTCTAACAATATGCAGATGTGTGATTTTTCCTACCACAGTAATCACATTTATGGAATTCTCGTCTACCATCGGAGTTTCGATCACTATTGCCACCACGACCACGGTCTCCCCTTGAATCACGACCGCGACCATGACCATAACTACGACCACGGTCTCGTCCCCGACAAGAAAATATGACAGAATGTTCATTAGAGGCAAGAGTTTGAGATGCTGATGTAGTAGAACTAGTAAAAATATGGAGGACTCGGGAATACGTCGCTGTCAAGAATGGAACATTATCACCAGTAAGAATTTGACCCCACCTGGGTCAATAAAGAAGAATTCAATCCGGAAAGAAATTTTGCAACAGATATATCCTGACGATATTGTTTCAAGGTTTTAAGATTTGTAACCAGTGGCTGGTAAACCTCAAGCTCATCCAATATGTCTCGGAGAGTGGAATAGTACTTAGATACAGACATTTTGTCTTGTTTGAGAGTAAATAAGCGCTCATACAGTTCAAAAACTCGTGATATATTTTTCTCATTGCCATATACTTCTTTAAGAGTCTCATATCTCTTTTGCAGTTTTCAAGAATATAATACCAGAACTTACTTTTTTTTCTATACTATTAAAAAGCCATGTAATCACCCAACAGTCATTAACAAGCCAATCAGAATATAGAGAATCATGTGCATTTGGTGGATCATCCAGTAAATGTGTAATTTTATTTGAGCACCGACAAATACTCTGAACGATTGAACCCATAATAGATAATTATTGCCATTCAACTTAATAGTAGTAGCGGTAAGATTTTTTGGATATAAATTCTCAGTCATAGTAGTAATTGTAGCACTAGTAGTTGATGCATCACCTGAAATTGATGATGCCATAAAAAAAAGATGGAGAACACAAAGTATAGTGAAGTGTTTTGAGCAATAGCAGTAATAAACCTGTCGCGATTTTTAAGCAAAGAAGTTTCGGGCAAATAGATTTGCTAACTGCCCAAGGCAAATCTCTCTGCTGCTACTGTGCTGCTGCTATGCTGCTGCTGTTCTCTCTGCTCTGCTGTTGCGCTGCTGCTGTTCTCTCTGCTCTGTTGCTGCTGCGCTGCTGCTGTTGCGCCTCTGCTACTAGGGGTTTTGAAGGAAACCGCCACAGGTAAGCTAGGGTTTTTTTTTTAGTAGATGGTTGAGATTGATAGGTAATCGAATTGCACGGTTGAAATCTATTTCTCAAATCTGCTCTGATACCATGTTAAAAAGTAAAGAGAACCAAAACTCAATCTCTATATTCATAAGTTAGAGAATTATATATATTTATAGACCTCTCAACTGTACATAAACCACTCAATAGGTGATGTGGTACTAAACTCAAACTAAACCCAAATACAAAATAGTATTCTAATCTAATAGTAATATCTTACTTGATTCATGTTATGGCAGTTACCTTACAAATAAAAGCTGAAAACTTTGCGTTAGCTAATGATTTACAACTTCTATATTGTTTCTTGCAAAGGCATACAGATATACTGGAGGACTGTACATGCATATTTGAGAGCGAATACCTTCATGATTGCATTCATAGCTTTCCAGCTAATATAGTTATTAATATTCCTCATGATGAATAATCTGAGTGATCGTTCATTTTTAAGCTTGCAGGCTTCGAAGTTCAATGATGAAAGCAGTGAGTTTGATATTCTTGTTGCTAGTGATGCTGTTGGAATGGGTTTGAACCTGAACATTTCTAGAATCATTTTTTCGTCACTTGAAAAGTTTGATGGTGTGCAAAAAAGAGAACTTACAGTGCCTGAAATTAAACAGATTGCAGGTATTGATTCCATTCTAAATCAGTTTGCATTTTTTGTGGATCCGTAGAAGTTGGTTATCAAATTGTTGATTCTATATTTATTTCATGACAATAAGAAGTAAATTTTCTTTTTCTTTATTTATTGTGTTGTTTCTACTGTCCTTAACAGTATCGGCAGTTATTAGAAGTTTCGAGGAATGATGAAAAGTTCATGCAAATAACAAAAAACGATAATTATAAACATTAGAGAGGGACGAACACTGAATAAATACAGGGCAGGTCATCATCCTACTGTAAAAAGACAAAACCAGATAACTTTATATCAGTTAGCTGTGATGAAATTTTGCTACTTTAATAGATGGATTTTCTGTAAAAAGAAACTAGGCATTTGTAGAGCAGAGCCAGAACATACACTGTTAATCTCTCACTAAAGACTACCTACATAAATTGGAATTGTTAAAAGGAGTTTGCTGGTATCATAGAGAGAATTCTGTCAAAAGAGGTTGCTGTGAGACGCCTACTGAACTAGAGATGCACTCAGGTACTTGCACTAACCTACTAGGTCAGATTTTTTATACAACAAAATCATTGCCCAGTCTATCAAATCTATAAGGTGTAACGCCCCATTTTCCGTAGGGATACGAAAACGGAGTGCGTTACCGGCGGGCACGTGTAAGTCGACGTTCACGAGGCCTATAAAAATGTAAAAGAAAAAATGAATGGAACTGAATACTAATAATCAAGCAGGATCTTGAAAGTTAGTCTACTGCCATATAAAAAAAAGATATACATGTCTAAGATAAGCAACAATAAGTACAATACTGATACAAAAGTTAGAAATAAAGTCCCAAAGGGGTGATACATACCAAACCAAAAATACAAAGGCGGAGGCCTATAAATCTATTACTGCTCGGTCTGCTATAGAAAGTACGGATCATGCAGTGGTGGATCCTCGCTCACATCTTCAGTATCTGAGCGTGTGGGGGAGTTCAGGGTCAAACCCTGCAAGTAAAATAATAAGAAGTACGGAGCGTGTAATATAAACAAATAGGTAAGATATGGGTGTGGATATGAAACTATGCGCATGTGTGGAAAATATTAAATAATCAAGTAATGATATCAAGAAAGAATGTACATGCTATCAAGTATGGAGACTAATGGTGAATAAATAGACTTTTATGGTAGGGAGCATGCAATATGTACTAACAAATAAAATATGAATAGATGTAAAAAGCATATGCATATGTATGGTGAACTAATTGGAGAAGAAATAAACCTGTATCGTATGTGATCGATATAAAGTACGGAGACTAATGCATATCAAGTCTAAGTTAATATCATATTTTAGTTTATATTTGAACTAACTGGTGAAGAAATAAACCTGTATCGTGAAAGTACCCGTGCATACTCGGGACCCGGTCAAGATGCTGGTGCTGAATCAGCCGTGCCGCTAAGCACTCAAGCAGATACCGATTACTGAGTAATCGGTCGTCCCATCAACATGGACTAAACAAGAGATGATGGCTCAATACCACCCGGGCGCCCCCGCGGATGGGCCCCTATTTCGGTTGCGCAACCTATCCTAAACCTTTCACGATACAATATTTGTCCACCCTTTAGTTCTTCCATAACCCAAGATTTCAAGTTATTTTACATGCAAATCAATCCGGAATATGATAAACTAATCATGTCAAGATTAATACATATACATGTCTAGTAACAAGTAAGATGTGGTTCATGTCAAAATCAAGTTAACAGGCAAGTTAGGATCCATGGCACCATCAAGACATGTGTATATACTAACAAGGAAAATTCGGAATATTTTCATGTATCTTGTACAAGTAATTAGTATGTATACGTCGAAGTAAATATGATGGAATGTCAAAATCAAGTTAACAGGCAAGTCAAGATCCATAGCACTATCCAGACGTGTATGTACTAATAAGAAAAGTCCGGCATAATTTCGTATATGTTGTACAAGTAACTAGTATGCATGTGTCAATGCAAGTATGATGGAGTATAAAATGTTAGAATGAATGAATTTTTCAAATTCTAGAATGATTTCATGGTATGGAAAGTAGCAAAATTTATTAAACCTTACTAATGTATATATGTTTCAAGTAAACATGAATTAGTATAAAGGAATTATGACCTAATATAATAGCTTGCATAAAAGAAATATTTTAGTAAATTTAATGTAATACTTATATGAAACTCTCTCTTTAAAACATGATAATGAATAAATAAATAAATGTATATATATACATATTTTCTAACGGCAAGTGGAAAATGATTTTAAAATCATTACATTATACATGAAGAATTTATATGGAAAAATTCAAATGTATATCCAATATGATGAACATTCATAAAGGTGGTTTCTTTGTAATTTCAAAATAAAACATAGTTTAAGTTGTAACTTATAGTTTAAGCATAGGAGACCTTAAATAAAATCACAAATTTAATACATAAATATAGAGTAGAGTGTAAGAATCATATTTTTATATTTAAAATAATGATAGAGAATTTTGTATAAAAATATCACATTTCTAAAATTAAACAAATCAAGATTCTAAGTTAACCATAAACAATTAGAATTAGAAATAAAACATGGGAGAGGATGTGATTTTACTTGCCTTGATTGGTTAGGGAAGGTAAGGCTATCTTGAGGCTAAATAATTTCTTCTTCTTTTCTTCTTCTTCTTCTCTTTGCTTCTCTTGAGTTGGAGTAAAAAAAAATAAAAGAAAGAGATAAATGAAAAATGAAGGAGAGAAAACAAATGAAAAGAAGGGAAGAAAAAGATATAATAAAGGAGGGATATGGGGGATTAGATGGTTTGTCATGGTAAAATAAGGTATGGGTGAATAAAACAAAATAGGCATATGACAAATGAATACTAATAATAGGTTATTAGAGTTATTTAATATTATAATTTCAAATTAAACTAACCAAAAAAAAGTCAAACTTAATATTTACAAGTCAAAGAAAAGAGACTAGTAAAAATATGTGTAGGACCCACCGGTGATTAAAATAATATTATTTTAAGTGATTATATTAAAAATTTCAAGAAAATCACAAAAATATAGAAAAATGAGACAAACACAACGTATTCACTTTGGGATTAATCTAATATTAAGAATGTAAATTATGACGAAATTAGGTTGTTACATTCTACCCTTCTTACAAAAAATTTTGTCCTCGAAATTTAATTTTTTAACTGATTGGAATTATAAGATATCAATCAATTGACATGAATGTGATTATTGAGAAAATAGTTCCAATTAAAATATAGTTGAAAACTAACTTGTCATACTATCTAAACTAGTGGGATAAATAATCAAAAATATATGATGGAAAAAAATATCACGAGTCTCACTTATTAAAGTCCTTACGAATAACTGCAATAATTGTCTACAGATCAATTATTGCCACGCCAATAGATAAGACTCATAACAACAAAAGCATATGATTTTAGTTGAAAATCAACTATGGAGTATCTCATAAATCCACTTGCTACAGTTCTAATGATTGACTGTAACTATTGCCGATAGAGAATAAATCTCTATAATTATCATGTCAACTTAATAGGACTCAAATAGCAGAAGTACAAGACTAGATACATAGAAAATCAAAAGATATATATGGTATGGATAAAAGAAGTAGGTAATATAGAAAATTAACTAATAATAGGACCAAGATAAGATTTCAGATCAAAGAAAATTTTGGACATGTTTATATATGGCAGTAGTCCTAAAGACATCCTAAATTAACCTATAGCTCTGATACCACTCTGTAACGTCCCATTTTCCGTAGGGATACGAAAACGGAGTGCGTTACCGGCGGGCACGTGTAAGTCGACGTGCACGAGGTCTATAAAAATGTAAAAGAAAAAAATGAATGGAACTGAATACTAGTAATCAAGCAGGATCTTGAAAGTTAGTCTACTGCCATATAAAGAGAAGATATACATGTCTAAGATAAGTAGTAATAAGTACAATACTGATACAAAAGTTAGAAATAAAGTCCCAAAGGGGTGATACATACCAAACCAAAAATACAAAAGCGGAGGCCTATAAATCTATTGCTGCTCGGTCTGCTATAGAAAGTACGGATCATGCAGTGGCGGATCTTCGCTCACATCTTCAGTACCTGAGCGTGTGGGGGAGCTCAGGGTCAAACCCAGCAAGTAAAATAATAAGAAGTACGGAGCATATAATATAAACAAATAGGTAAGATATGGGTGTGGATATAAAACTATGCGCGTGTGTGGAAAATATTAAATGATTAAGTAATGATATCAAGAAAGAATGTACATGCTATCAAGTATGGAGACTAATGGTGAATAAATAGACTTGTATGGTAGGGAGTATGCAATATGTACTAACAAGTAAAATATGAATTGATGTAAAAAGCATATGCACATGCATTGTGAACTAATTGGTGAAGAAATAGACCTGTATCGTATGTGATCGATATAAAGTACGGAGACTAATGCATATCAAGTCTAAGTTAATATCATATTTTAGTTTATATTTGAACTAACTGGTGAAGAAATAAACCTGTATCGTATGTGATCGATATAAAGTACGGAGACTAATGCATATCAAGTCTAAATTAATATCATATTTTAGTTTATATTTGAACTAACTGGTGAAAAAATAAACCTGTATCGTGAAAGTACCCGTGCATACCCGGGATCCGGCCAAGATACTGGCGCTGAACCAGCCGTGCCGCTAAGCACTCAAGCAGATACCGATTACTGAGTAATCGGTCGTCCCATCAACATGAACTAAACAAGAGATGATGGCTCAGTACCACCCGGGTGCCCCCGCGGATGGGCCCCTATTTCGGTTGCGTAACCTATCCTAAACCTTTCACGATACAATATTTGTCCACCCTTTAGTTCTCCCATAACCCAAGATTTCAAGTTATTTTACATGCAAATCAATCCGAAATATGATAAACTAATCATGTCAAGATTAATACATATACATGTCTAGTAACAAGTAAGATGTGATCCATATCAAAATCAAGTTAACAGGCAAGTTAGGATCCATGGCACCATCAAGACATGTGTATATACTAACAAGGAAAATCCGGAATATTTTCATGTATCTTGTACAAGTAATTAGTATGTATACGTCGAAATAAATATAATGGAATGTCAAAATCAAGTTAACAGGCAAGTCAAGATCCATGTCACTATCAAGACGTGTATGTACTAATAAGGAAAGTCCGGCATAATTTCGTATATGTTGTACAAGTAACTAGTATGCATGTGTCAATGCAAGTATGATGGAGTATAAAATGTTAGAATGAATGAATTTTCCAAATTCTAGAATGATTTCATGGTATGGAAAGTAGCAAAATTTATTAAACCTTACTAATGTATATATGTTTCAAATAAACATGAATTAGCATAAAGGAATTATGACCTAATATAATAGTTTGCATAAAAGAAATATTTTAGTAAATTTAATGTAATACTTATATGAAACTCTCTCTTTAAAACATGATAATGAATAAATAAATAAATGTATATATATACATATTTTCTAACGGCAAGTGGAAAATGATTTTAAAATCATTACATTATACATGAAGAATTTATATGAAAAAATTCAAATGTATATCCAATATGATGAACATTCATAAAGGTGGTTTCTTTGTAATTTCAAAATAAAACATAGTTTAAGTTGTAACTTATAGTTTAAGTATAGGAGACCTTAAATAAAATCACAAATTTAATACATAAATATAGAGTAGAGTGTAAGAATCATATTTTTATATTTAAAATAATCATAGAGAATTTTGTATAAAAATATCACATTTCTAAAATTAAACAAATCAAGATTCTATGTTAACCATAAACAATTAGAATTAGAAATAAAATATGAGAGGGGATGTGATTTTACTTGCCTTGATAGGTTAAAGAAGGTAAGCCTATCTTGAGGCTAAAGAACTTCTGTTTTTTTTCTTTTTTCCTCTTTTCTTCTCTTTTCTTCTTCTTCTCTTTTCTTCTTCTTCTCTTGAGTTGGAGTAGAAAAAAATAAAAGGAAAAAATGAATGAAAAATAAAGGAGATAAAACAAATGAAAGGAGGGGAAGAAAAAGATATAAATAACGGAGAGATATGGGGTAACACGATGGTTTGTCATTCTTGACCAAAGGACAAGTATGGTGAAGGAGGTATGGGCAAATAAAAACAAAATAGGAATATGACAAATGACTAATAATAATAGGTTATTAAAGTTGTTTAAAACTATAATTTCAAATTAAACTAACCCAAATAAAGTCAAACTTCATTTTTACAAGTCAAAAGAAGAGAGACTAGTAAAAATATGTGTAGGACCCACCGGTGATTAAAATAATATTATTTTAAGTTACTATCTTGAAAATTTTAAGAAAATCACAAAAATATAGAAAAATGAGACAAACACAATACATTCATTTTGGGATTAATCTGATATCAAGAATATAAGTTATGTTGAAATTAGGTTGTTACATTCTACCCTCCTTACAAAAAAATTTCGTTCTCGAAATTTAATTTTTTTTTTACTGATTAGAGAATAAGATATCAATCAATTGATAAGAATTTGATTATTGAGAAAATAGTTCCAATCAGAATATAATTGAAAACTAACTTGCCATACTATCTAAACTAGTGGGATAAATAATCTAAGATATATAATGGAAAAAAATATCATAAGTCTCACTTATTAAGATCCTTGCGAATAACTGCAATAATTGCCTGCAAATCAATTATTGCCACGCCAATAGATAAGACTCATTATAGCGAAAACATATGATTTCAGTCGAAAATCAACTATAGAGTATCTCATAAATCCGCTTGTTATAGTTCTAATGAATGGCTGTAATTGTTGTCGACTGAGAATAAACCTCTATAATTACCACGTCAACTCAATAGGACTCGAACAGCAGAAGTACAAGACTAGGTACATAGAAAATCAAAAGATATATATGGTATGGATAAAAGAAGAAGGCAAGATAGAAAATTAACTAATAATAGGACCAAGATAAGATTTCAGATCAAAGAAAATTTTGGACATGTTTATATATGGCAGTAGTCCCTAAGAAATCCTAAATTAACCTAGAGCTCTAATACCACTCTGTAACGCCCCATTTTCCGTAGGGATACGAAAACGGAGTGCGTTATCGGCGGGCACGTGTAAGTCGACGTGCACGAGGCCTATAAAAATGTAAAAGAAGAAATGAATGGAACTGAATACTAGTAATCAACCAGGATCTTGGAAGTTAGTCTACTGCCATATAAAGAGAAGATATACATGTCTAAGATAAGCAACAATAAGTACAATACTGATACAAAAGTTAGAAATAAAGTCCCAAATGGGTGATACATACCAAACAAAAAATACAAAAACGGAGGCCTATAAATCTATTGCTGCTCGGTCTGCTATAGAAAGTACGGATCATGCAGTGGCGGATCCTCGCTCACATCTTCAGTACCTGAGCGTGTGGGGGAGTTCAGGGTCAAACCCGGTAAGTAAAATAATAAGAAGTACGGAGCGTGTAATATAAACAAATAGGTAAGATATGAGTGTGGATATGAAACTATGCGCATGTGTGGAAAATATTAAATGATCAAGTAATGATATCAAGAAAGAATGTACATACTATCAAGTATGGAGACTAATGGTGAATAAATAGACTTGTATGGTAGGGAGCATGCAATATGTACTAACAAGTAAAATATGAATTGATGTAAAAAGCATATGCACATGCATTGTGAACTAATTGGTGAAGAAATAGACCTGTATCGTATGTGATCGATATAAAGTACGGAGACTAATGCATATCAAGTCTAAGTTAATATCATATTTTAGTTTATATTTGAACTAACTGGTGAAGAAATAAACCTGTATCGTATGTGATCGATATAAAGTACGGAGACTAATGCATATCAAGTCTAAGTTAATATCATATTTTAGTTTATATTTGAACTAACTGGTGAAGAAATAAACCTGTATCGTGAAAGTACCCGTGCATATCCGGGACCCGGCCAAGATGCTGGCGCTGAACCAGCCGTGCCGCTAAGCACTCAAGCAGATACCGATTACTGAGTAATCGGTCGTCCCATCAACATGGACTAAACAAGAGATGATGGCTCAGTACCATCCGGGCGCCCCCGCGGATGGGCCCCTATTTCGGTTGCGCAACCTATCCTAAACCTTTCACGATACAATATTTGTCCACCCTTTAGTTCTCCCATAACCCAAGATTTCAAGTTATTTTACATGCAAATCAATCCGGAATATGATAAACTAATCATGTCAAGATTAATACATATACATGTCTAGTAACAAGTAAGATGTGGTCCATGTCAAAATCAAATTAACAGGCAAATTAGGATCCATGGCACCATCAAGACATGTGTATATACTAACAAGGATAATCCGGAATATTTTCATGTATCTTGTACAAGTAATTAGTATGTATACGTCGAAGTAAATATGATGGAATGTCAAAATCAAGTTAACAGGCAAGTCAAAATTCATGACACTATCATGACGTGTATGTACTAATAAGGAAAGTCCGGTATAATTTCGTATATGTTGTACAAGTAACTAGTATGCATGTGTCAATGCAAGTATGATGGAGTATAAAATGTTAGAATGAATGAATTTTCCAAATTCTAGAATGATTTCATGGTATGGAAAGTAGCAAAATTTATTAAACCTTACTAATGTATATATGTTTCAAGTAAACATGAATTAGCATAAAGGAATTATGACCTAATATAATAGCTTGCATAAAAGAAATATTTTAGTAAATTTAATGTAATACTTATATGAAACTCTCTCTTTAAAACATGATAATGAATAAATAAATAAATGTATATATATACATATTTTCTAACGGCAAGTGGAAAATGATTTTAAAATCATTACATTATACATGAAGAAGTTATATGGAAAAATTCAAATGTATATCCAATATGATGAACATTCATAAAGATAGTTTCTTTGTAATTTCAAAATAAAACATAGTTTAAGTTGTAATTTATAGTTTAAGCATAGGAGACCTTAAATAAAATCACAAATTTAATACATAAACATAGAGTAGAGTGTAAGAATCATATTTTTATATTTAAAATAATCATAGAGAATTTTGTATAAAAATATCACATTTCTAAAATTAAACAAATCAAGATTCTAAGTTAACCATAAACAATTAGAATTAGAAATAAAATATGAGAGGGGATGTGATTTTACTTGTCTTGATAGGTTAAATAAGGTAAGCCTATCTTGAGGCTAAAGAACTTCTGTTTTTTTTCTTTTTCTCCTATTTTCTTCTCTTTTCTTCTTCTTCTCTTTTCTTCTTCTTCTCTTGAGTTGGAGTAGAAAAAATAAAAGGAAGAAATGAATGAAAAATAAAAGAGATAAAACAAATGAAAGGAGGGGAAGAAAAAGATATAAATAAAGGAGAGATATGGGGTAACATGATAGTTTGTCATTCTTGACCAAAGGACAAGTATGGTGAAGGAGGTATGGGTAAATAAAAACAAAATAGGAATATAACAAATGACTAATAATAATAGGTTATTAAAATTGTTTAAAACTATAATTTCAAATTAAACTAACCCAAATAAAGTCAAACTTAATCTTTACAAGTCAAAAGAAGAGAGACTAGTAAAAATATGTGTAGGACCCACTGGTGATTAAAATAATATTATTTTAAGTTACTATCTTGAAAATTTTAAGAAAATCACAAAAATATAGAAAAATGAGACAAACACAACACATTCATTTTGGGATTAATCTGATAACAAGAATATAAATTATGTTGAAATTAGGTTTTTACAAAGTACCCGTGCATACCCGGGACCCGGCCAAGATGCTGGCGCTGAACCAGCCGTGCTGCTAAGCACTCAAGCAGATACCGATTACTGAGTAATCGGTCGTCCCATCAACATGGACTAAACAAGAGATGATGGCTCAGTACCACCCGGACGCCCCCGCGGATGGGCCCCTATTTCGGTTGCGCAACCTATCCTAAACCTTTCACGATACAATATTTGTCCACCCTTTAGTTCTTCCATAACCCAAGATTTCAAGTTATTTTACATGCAAATCAATTCGGAATATGATAAACTAATCATGTCAAGATTAATACATATACATGTCTAGTAACAAGTAAGATGTGGTTCATGTCAAAATCAAGTTAACAGGCAAGTTAGGATCCATGGCACCATCAAGACATGTGTATATACTAACAAGGAAAATTCGGAATATTTTCATGTATCTTGTACAAGTAATTAGTATGTATACGTCGAAGTAAATATGATGGAATGTCAAAATCAAGTTAACAGGCAAGTCAAGATCCATAGCACTATCCAGACGTGTATGTACTAATAAGAAAAGTCCGGCATAATTTCGTATATGTTGTACAAGTAACTAGTATGCATGTGTCAATGCAAGTATGATGGAGTATAAAATGTTAGAATGAATGAATTTTTCAAATTCTAGAATGATTTCATGGTATGGAAAGTAGCAAAATTTATTAAACCTTACTAATGTATATATGTTTCAAGTAAACATGAATTAGCATAAAGGAATTATGACCTAATATAATAGATTGCATAAAAGAAATATTTTAGTAAATTTAATGTAATACTTATATGAAACTCTCTCTTTAAAACATGATAATGAATAAATAAATAAATGTATATATATACATATTTTCTAACGGCAAGTGGAAAATGATTTTAAAATCATTACATTATACATGAAGAATTTATATGGAAAAATTCAAATGTATATCCAATATGATGAACATTCATAAAGGTGGTTTCTTTGTAATTTCAAAATAAAACATAGTTTAAGTTGTAACTTATAGTTTAAGCATAGGAGACCTTAAATAAAATCACAAATTTAATACATAAATATAGAGTAGAGTGTAAGAATCATATTTTTATATTTAAAATAATGATAGAGAATTTTGTATAAAAATATCACATTTCTAAAATTAAACAAATCAAGATTCTAAGTTAACCATAAACAATTAGAATTAGAAATAAAACATGAGAGAGGATGTGATTTTACTTGCCTTGATTGGTTAGGGAAGGTAAGGCTATCTTGAGGCTAAATAATTTCTTCTTCTTTTCTTCTTCTTCCTCTCTTTGCTTCTCTTGAATTGGAGTAAAAAAAAATAAAAGAAAAAGATAAATGAAAAATGAAGGAGAGAAAACAAATGAAAAGAAGGGAAGAAAAAGATATAATAAAGGAGGGATATGGGGGATTAGATGGTTTGTCATGGTAAAATAAGGTATGGGTGAATAAAACAAAATAGGCATAGGACAAATGAATACTAATAATAGGTTATTAGAGTTATTTAATATTATAATTTCAAATTAAACTAACCAAAAAAAAGTCAAACTTAATCTTTACAAGTCTAAGAAGAGAGACTAGTAAAAATATGTGTAGGACCCACCAGTGATTAAAATAATATTATTTTAAGTGATTATATTAAAAATTTCAAGAAAATCACAAAAATATAGAAAAATGAGACAAACACAACGTATTCACTTTGGGATTAATCTGATATTAAGAATGTAAGTTATGACGAAATTAGGTTGTTACATAAGGCATCCTAGGTTGCTCAATTAGTCATTCCAAACCAATGTTTAAAATAGCGATAACGGTAACGTAACGTTTTGTCTCTGTTAGGTTATGTCGAATATAGCGTAATGCATAACGTAGGTTATGCAATTTTCTATTTATTTAATAAAAATAAATATAAAACTATATAAAATAATGTTTATAAATTGAAAAATAAATTTAATTTTTTTTTAAAAATATACAACTATTTTGTAGTACATAATCTATTCTAATTTTATATTAAGTTTTACAATAATTTTTACATTTTTCATAAATTATATTAAATCTGCAGTCGTAATTCCAGTCATCATCTAAACAAGAAAACGAGATTCCAATTTTTTTATTTCAATTCAGTTATTATCATTGTTGTAATTTAAATTTTGTGTGTTCAATTTATTTTATTTGTAATTGTTGATTTCAGTTCTAATAAAAATCAATAGAATTAACAAGTAAAATATTTCAGCAACCGAAGAGATATTATAACAAGCGAATAAGGAAACAATTGCAAATTAGTAAGTTAGCAATTATACAAGCAATCGAACAAGTCAACAACTAATCAAGTATGAAAATTTAAGCAATTTGCTAATAATTAAAATAATAAGCAATAACAATATAGACTTAGTAAGAAAATAATTGTAAATAATGTAACATAACGTAATTTAACGTAACATTACGTAATATAACGTAAAATAACATAAAAAAACGTATTGTTAAGGTGCACTGAGTTTTTTTTCAGTTGTTACGTAGCGCTGAAGCTCTGTTAGGTTTCATAACGCAATATAATGGGTTACATAACGCGTTATTTTCAATATTGTTCCAATCTACATAACAACACAGATACACTATCACCTTTCATTATGTTATTTACTGTAGTCACCTGCATAAACTCACTTTATTTATTATATTTTGTCAAATAAGCTCCTAGGGGTCTAAATTTTCTAAAAAAGTACTCATATAACGTATAAACTGTAACACCCATTTTTTCAAGTGAAAATTTTCAATCTTATTATTATAAAAAAATAATATGTTATTTTAAAAATATATTTTGACTCTACAAGATCCATCCGGCACCCAAATCTACTTATCAAATCAAGTAATCGTAACTAAGAAAACAAGTAGAATTAGTTAAATTAGATTGATTCTTATCTACAATTAAGATAAGAAATTAGATTGATTCTCTTTTACCAATAGGATTCTAAATTGACTAGATATTGAATCTAAATAGAAACCTAACCCAAATCCTAGTTGAGGTATAAAATATATTAGCCTAATCAATGTAGGATTCAATTCTCATCCAATTAATTAGATGTAATTTAATTTGGTTCCTATAACTATTAGGATTCAGAGTCAAATTTGGTTTATATATCTTTTATGATTCCGATTTAAATTTGATTTCTATATCTTTTAGGATTCCTATTTAAATTTAGTTTCCATATCTTTTAGGATTTCTATTTAAATTTTGGTTTTCAATCTTTTTTGGGATTCTATCTTTAATTAGGATAGTGAATCCAATTTAAATTTATATAGGACTCTTAATCCCTATAACAAGGCCCCAATAAGCCCTCTTTTTCTAAAAAAATAAGAAAAATAAGAGAGCAAAACATGGAGAAAGAGGAGAAATAGAGAAAGAAAGAGAAGAGGGTTCAACCAAAGAGATACTTTTGAGAACCTTGGAGATTTCATCCTAAATTAAGGCCAAGATGAGTTTTATAACTTACTGTTAACATGCTAATAAATATACTTTAATTTCTATATATTCTTTTTTTATTTAATTAAAGATTGAATTATATACTTGGAAACTCAATGAATAACGAAATAATGCATGATAAGACATTGACCTATTTAATATATGATTGATAATAGATTATTAACCACTGTACTATTATATTATTCATTAATGTTACTGTTATTGAGCACTGAATTTTATTAATGATAATAAATCTATATAATGAACTGAATTTACTGAACTGAACAACTGAAACTGAAATTGACATACACTGCGTATATGGGGGAAATTGAGGATTTATATGATTTGATCATTAAACGTAGCTGTGCCATTGTTTTCTATTTTTGGGAGGATCGGGATAGACTCCGAGCAAAACCGCCACTGTTTTTTATTTTTGGGAGGATAGGAATAGGCTCCGATCAAGTTATTGTTTCGTTTTTTCAGGGTACACGGGGATTCGTTTAGACCAGCCAAATTCATATTCTCCTAAATTTTTGAATACCGTAATTAAAATATGTTAACTGAATGACTAATTGATAAGACACTTAAAGTGTTAAAAGATGAGATTTTCTATTGTTTTAATTATATGATTTTTTTTATATTTTCGAGATATTATTGTTTCATATGTTTTACTATCTACTTTTGGATCACTTTATTGACGATCCTGGTTATGCATGGTCAGACGTAGATTATTATCTAGAGGTAGACCCACCGGAGACAGAGCAGGAAAAAGATTTAATTATTAATTTGACTCAAAATTTATTGTCTGTTATTCTTTATTGCTCATATTTTCGCTGTAATCGACTGTAATGTTTATTGAGACTTAACAAGTTATCATTCAACGCCTAATGTTCTAGCTTTCCACACTACGGAAAGTGGGATTGTTACATAAACACTTCAATACAAACTTACTTGACAGGCATGGACTCATTGTGTAGCACGGTCACTTCTATCATTAAGCCTTATCTATGTCAGTCAAGCGTAGTCCATGCATTTGTTAGGATTTGCAAGTTGTCAGCATGATGTGTCTATCTCTTCGTTGTTGTGTCTGTGTCATAGCAAACACATTCTATTCTAATATCTCATCACAAGTTATGTTATTTATCATAATTAGCTTGTACGCTCATTTTATTTATTATATTCTATCAAATAAAATTCTAATTATCTAACTTTTCTAAGAAAATATCCATTTCAAGCAAATTATATTTTCTACCAAATGTTCTAATTCAAAGCATTCTTATATTAGAATAGCTGATATAAAATATAATATTACTTAAGCTGCTAACAACAACAATAACTAAGTCTTTTATCCCAAGTATTTGGGGTAGGCTACATGAACCAAAAAAAGAATCACGCCGAATCGATCACTTTGATATTCCTTCTCTATTCATTTCTATCAAGTAATATCTTCTTATTTAAACCTCTAGACTCGATATCTTTGCGTATCACCTCCATCCATGTTTTCTTCGATTTTCTCTTCGTTCTTTTAACTTGTTCTATATTGATAAACTCCTCTTGTCGAACTGGTACACTTGTAGGCCTACGTTGCACATACCAAACTATCGTAAGCGATTTTCTCGCATCTTCTCATCGATGGGAGCTACACATATTTTAGTACGAATATTTTCATTTCTCACTTTATCTCTCCTAGTATTGCCACACATCCAACGGAGCATGCACATCTCTGCTATACTTTTCTTCTATGAATGACGTTTCTTTACAGCCTAACATTCCGTGTCATATAATAAAGCTGGTCTAATTGTAGTCCTATAAAATTTTTCTTTCAATCTTAACGGAATGTTACGGTCGCATAAAACTCCCGTTGCCCTCCTCCATTTCAACCAGCCAGCTTGTATCATATTGTTAACATCATTATCGATCTCTCCATCGTCCTGAATAATAGAACCAAAATATCTAAACTGACTGCTTATTTGTATCTCTTGTCTATCCAGTTTTACAACATTATAGTTTATGGTCCGTCGTTGACTAAATTTACACTCCATATACTCTGTTTTAGATATACTCAATCTAAAACCTCTAGATTCCAATATGTCTTCATAAGTCTAACTTGGCATTTACCTCTGTTCTTATCTCATCAATTAAGACAATATCATCAGCAAATATCATACACCAAGGTATCTCATCATGAATGGTTTTAGTAAGCTCATCCATCACTATAGCAAATAAGAATAGGCTCAATGCAGATTCTTGATGCAATCCAATTGTGATAGAAAAATCACTTATTAAACCACCACATATTCTGATATTGGCCACTACTCCATCAACATATTCTTAATTATATTGATATACTTGATGGGAACTCTTTTCTTCAGCAGTGTCTACCAAAATATCTCTCGTGGAATCTTATCATAGGATTTCTTTAAGTCAATAAATACTATATGCAAATCTCTATTTCACTCTCGGAATCGCTCTATAACTTGACGAAGTAAATGAATAGTTTTTGTCGTCGATCGTCCCGGCATAAATCCAAACTTGTTCTCCGATATTTTAACAGTTTGTTGCAATCTATGTTCAATTAATCTTTCCCAAAGTTTCATAGTGTGATACATGAGTTTTATTCCCTGATAGTTAGAACAACTTTGAATGTCGCCCTTGTTTTTATACAGAGATAGTAGGGTACTCTTCCTCTATTCATGGTATTTTTTTAGTTTGCCAAATCTTGTTAAAAAGATCTGTTAGCCACCTCACACCAATCCCTTCTAAATATCTTCATACCTCTATAGAAATCTCATCTGGACCAACAGTTTTTCTTGATTTCATCATCTTCAAAACTGCTTTTACTTCAGACTCTTTAATTCTGCGCATAAAATTACGATTCATATTCTCACCTTGAATAGTAAGATCTCTCAAATCTTGAGTAAAACTACCATTATATAATCTATCAAAATAATTTTTTCATTTTTCTTTAATCTCTTCGTCTCGAACTAGAATCGTCTGATCCTCATTTTTAATACACTTTACAGTATATAAGTGTTTAGACTTTCTCTCTTTTATTCGAGCAATTCTATATATATTCTTTGCTGCCTTTTTATTATCCAACTTCTCGTATACTTGTTTATATAATTTAGTTTTTGAATCCCGAACAACTTTCTTAGCCTACTTTTTTGCTAGTTTATACTTCTCAAAACTTATTCCATTATTATTAATATTATTCTTCAAATCTCTATAAAGGTTTCGCTTGATCTTAATAGTATTTTATCTCTTCATTCCTCAAGCTGCTAAACGATACAAATATTGCAGACGAAAGAACAATTGTTATAATTATATTATTAGAGAATAGGAATGAGGTCTACAATACTAACCATCTACTGTAAGAGGTGTCAACAAGCCAAACTCGAGCGAGCCAACTCGTACTTGAGCCGACTCATTTATTAGTTGAGCCGAAAATGAGCATGCTCATTAGACACTGAATCAAATACAAACTATTTGTGAATAGTTTGTCATCCGATGACTCATTGTAATTAACGTTTTGATGTTGATGTAAAGCGCTTTTAATAAAATTGTTCAAGAAACATACGTGATTTATAAGACAAAACTTATATTTCGGACTTGTTTTTATATAATTACATAAGTAACTCATAAATTGTATGCTTTTATCTTTAATAAGTAACTCATAAATTGTCTTCATCTTTAAAATGTTGCAAAATTTTAAATGTAACTACATGTATCAAGCTTATTCAAATCGAACTTGAGTGAATGTGGCCTAGTTAAAGTTCTGCTTCTTTATTAATCATACAAACCTAATCGAGCTAATTCCAAGCCGAAGACTAACAATTTGCGAACCACAAGCTCATTTGATAGCCCTATTTGTGGTCATCACTATTATTCTAAATATCGGCCGATATGTACGTACAAAAGAACCAGGAACAGAGAGCTCTCTCTCTTTTTTTGCCCGACTCTATCAACCGATATATCATTTAGGGGGGTTATCACCGATATGATATAAAGCCTGATATTGGCTCATACCCCTGTATATCGTTGGATATCATGCTATCTAATATGCAAATCTCTCATCCGATACAAACCCGATATGTGATATTTGGAACCTTGGTCATCACCAATTGCACTATTTGACATAAATTTTTCTTCATGCTAGAAGGATTGGAGTTGGTGCATTTGAATGATTAATTTTGGTTTTTTTTTTTTTTTTTTTTTTTTGGTGGGGGGGGGGGGGGCGGTGAATGCTCATGTCTTCTTGTCGCTAAACACTGACTTAATCAAATAATTCCTTAAACCCAAGACTTTGAAGTAGGTTTCTAAACTCTTCAAAACTACTAGGGTCCACAATAGTTCTAAATACAATTCCCACTAATTAGATTCTACATGCTTTATCCCAATAATTACTTGGTAAATTTTCTATACCTCTTCATAAAGTTGGGCAATAATACGATTCAAATGATATATTGCAGAAGAATGAAAAGTTTCAAAGTGTGAATTCCGACTGCAACAATATCTTCATGAGAAATCTTCCAGACAACGTCAATCTGAGCAAAAGGCAGTTGTGTCTACATGCATATTCTTTCACGAATATAAAGGCACGTGAACATTTTTAGAAGAATAGGTAGCTAATTGCGGAGCTTTTAACCAACAGAGGCCCAGCAAGAGAAAAGTATGCTCAGTTGAAGAGCAGAGTAACATTGAAAAATGGTTGTGTAAAATTGGAGAGCAACTGGTATCGTTTTTTTAAGGTATAACAACCTATAGCTTATCTATTTGCCAAAGTCGTCCACTGCAGATATTGTACTGACATGTATACTGACCTGAAAATAAAACATGAATGTCATATTATTATATGTACAAAAATACAATAAGATTAATGTCGCCCCCAGGCCCTTTTAATTTAGATCTTCCTAATCTTCAGTGTTCCAAGTAATGGAAACTATAGTGTTTCGGCAGTGTGTCGCTAGGTGTTAAGCGGGTAGCAGCTGCTTTAGCAGCAACTACAACAACGTGGGTAATAAATGATATATATTTATTATAAGTGAAAAGTGTTCAGTTCCCTATGGGAGAGGATCTATATGGACCATCTATACTGTTCAATGCTTAAACGAGCATTATTTTACCATGCTGCAAAGCTAGATCCTAACATCTCTCTTCAAAACAAGCTAAGGCTGCTTCAAAACACGTTACTGAGAACAATGATTTAAATATCATTGTTTAGTGTTTTAAATATCGGTCGCAATATCGATATTGCGGCCGGTATTGCATTTTGGAATACAAAGCGCAATGATATAAGCAGTTTCATAGCGTTTAGTGTCTTTGGAAAAATAACGATGCAATATTGGCTTCGATCCGATATTGCGGCCACTATATCGGGTGCAAATAGCGGCTGCTATACCTTTTTCTTTTTGTTTTAATATTTGCTTTGTTTTTTTATATTATGAATAAAAAGTAAGATTTTTTGTATCAATTTGAAATCATGGTTATAACTTTACTGAAAAATTACTTTTTTTTCCAATGTGACAACAAAATCAAAATATGATGTCAAGTTGTCGAACTAAATATATCTTAAACTTATATATATATATATATATATATATATATATATATATATATATATATATATATATAATGCTTTATGTAGTTTTTTATGATGTATGCATGAATTATCTTATTCATATTTATTTTCTATGACATATATATGTATATTTACATTTCGATATTAACATCCGATATATGAAAAATATCCTAGATATTTCCCTCATAATGTTAGCCGCTATATAATTTTCCAATCCAATATATCCGCTATAGCCGATATTTAAAATCTTGATTTTGTTATTAAGACTAAAATCTCTCTATAATCTTTTAACTGTAACTTTTGTATGACAATCAATCAGTAATGTAGCACCCCGCTCCTTACTAAATACGAAACGGAGTGCGTCACCGGCGGACACATGTAAATTGACGTGCACGAGGCCAATGAATATGTAAAAGTAGGAATGAATAAAGTTAAAATACATTTCATCTACCAAAATCTTGGAAGTTAGTCTATTGCCATATAGAAAGAAAAATATACATGTTTAAAATAGAAAACAATAATTAAGTACTGATACAAAAGTTGGGAGCTAAGTCCTCTAAAGAGATATATACCAAATCCAAAAATATAAAAAGTGGAGGCATAGGAATCTACTGCTGCTCGGCCTGCTCCAGAAAGTACGGGTCATGCAATGGTGAATCATCGCTCATATTTTCAGTATCTGAGTGTGTGGAGGAGTTTAGGATCAAACCCGGCAAGTAAAACAATAAAAAATAGGGAGCGTGTAATATAGATAAATAAGTAAGATATGAATGTGGATATGAAAATATGCGCATGTGTGGAAAATATTAAATAATCAAATAACAATATCAAGCAGGGATATACATGCATATCAAGTCTAAGTTAATATCTTATTTTAGTTTATATTTTGAACTAAATGGTGAAGAAATAGACTCGTATCGTGAACGTACCCGTATATATCCGGGATCCGGCTAAGATGCTGGTGCTGAACCAACCGTGCCATTAAGCACTTAAACAGATACCGATACTGAGTAATTGATCGTCCCATCAACATGGACTAAATAAGAGATGATGACTCAGTACCATCCGGGCGCCCCCGTGGATGGGTCCCTATTTCGATTGCGCAACCTATCATAAATCTTTCACGATACAATATTTGTCTACCCTTTAGTTCTCCCATAACCCAAGGTTTCAAGTTATATTACATGAAAATCAATCCGGAATATGATGAACTAATAATGTTAAGATTTCTACATACACATGTTTAGTAACAAGAAAGATGTGGTTCATGTCAAAATCAAATTAACAGGCAAGTCATGATCCATGGCATTATTAAGACATGTGTATATACTAATAAGAGAAATTTAGCATATTTTTATGTACTTTGTACAAACAACTAGTATATAAATGTCAAGACAAGTATGACTGAGTATAGAATGTTAGAATGAATGTTATGGAAATGATTATGCATGTAAACCACATATAAATACAAGTATACATATAAACACGTATGTAAGTGAATATTAGAATATAAAAATACCTAGAATGATTATGGATGTGAATCATGCATATACAATTATATATATAAACACATATTAGGTAAGTGAGTACTAAATTGTAAATATGGGAATTAAATAGGCTTAACACCATTATAACGATTAGTTTAACAACATATTGATTTTCTAAATTCTAGCATGATTTCATAGTATGGAAAGTAGCAAATTTATTAAATCTTACTAATGCATATATTTTTCAAGTAAATATGGATTAGCATAAAAAGAATTATGACCTAACATAATATCTCGTATATATTTTTCAAGTAAATATGGATTAGCATAAAAAGAATTATGATCTAACATAATATCTTGTATAAAAGAAATATTTTAACAATTTAATGTAGAAATTTATTTGAAACCTTCTCTTTAAAACATGATTATGAATATATATATATATATATATATATATATATATATATATATATATATATATATATATATATACACACACCTATGTTCTAATGACAAGTGGAAAGTGATTTAAAATCATTGCATTTTACATGAAGAAGTTATATGGAAAATTTCAAATGTATATTCAAATATGATGAACATTCATAAAGATAGCTTCTTTGTAATTTCAAAATAAAATATATAATTTAAGTTTGTAACTTATAGTTTAAGCATAGGAGGCCATAAATAAAATCATAAATTTAATACATAAATATAGAGTAGAGTGTAAAAATCATATTTTTATATTTAAAATAATCAAAGAGAATTTTGTATAAAGATATTACATTTCTAAATTTAAACAAATTAAGATTCTAAATTGGTTATAAAAGATTTTAGTTACAGAATAAAATCATAAGAGCGGTGGTGATTCTACTTAGCTTGATGGGTTAGAAAGATAAGTCTATTTTGAGGCTAAAAAATTTCTTTTTTTTTCTATTTTCTTATTTTTCTTCTTGAGAGTTGGAGGCTAAAGAATTTCTTTTTTTTCTTTCCTTTTTTTTTCTCTTTTCTTATTCTTCTTCTTGAGAGTTGGAGTAAAAAAGAAAAAGAGAGAAATGAAAAATGAAGGAGAGAGAATAAATGATGAGGAGAATAAAAGAAAGGAAAGGGAGAAAAAGATATAATAAACAAATGAGAGATATGGGGGTAAGAGGAATGTTTGTCATGTTTGGCCAAAGGACAAGCATGGTGAAGGTAAGATATTGATGAATAAAGACAAAATAGGTATAGGACAAATGACTAGTAATAATAGGTTATTAGAGTTGTTTAAGGTCATAAATTCTAATTAAAATAACCAAAATAAAGTCAAATTAAATTTTTACAAGTCAAAAGAAGAGAGACTAGTCAAAAATGTATAGGGCCCACCGGTGATTAAAATAATATTATTTTAAGTGACTATTCAGAAAATTTCATGAAAATCACCAAAAATATAGAAAAATGAGACGAACATAACGCGCTCACTCTGGAATTAATCTGACATCCGGAATGTAAGTTATGATAGAAATTGTGTTATTACAAGTAAACTCTTAGCTATATCTTTTATACTTGAATCTAATATTCTTTAAATACAATTTTAAAGAAAAATACATAATTATGCAGATAAAAATAATTGTGGTATGTATAGTCAAGTTTTCAGATGTTATATGGAAGAATGGGATAAGGAAAACTAATGAAGAATGGACATTTTCTTGTTACATTTGATTTTTTATTTTTCAACTTTAGTGCGAACTTATATAATTATATTTTGCATATTAGGATCTGCCATTACAGTACTGGAATGATATATGAATAGAAAAACTAGTGAAATCATAAACTATATATGGAGTGGTTATGATTATTTATTGGTCTATTCATTTTGTTTAATTTTCGGGAAGATATGGTTTAAACATTTGCTGACTTTATTAAATACAGTAAGCATCTTGTGAAAGAAGCTTGGTGGTACGTCCTAGTCCTAAATTTATTTGAAAAGACCCTAAATCTTTTTTTACGCATATGATGGCACCTTATTATCAAAATAGAATATAGTAACAAATAATATGTGTATTTGTAGCTTTAGTTTGGGTGAGAAATGGCCTTCCTTAATTTATTGGAGAATATTTTCAAAATATTTAGCATTTAATATTCTTAGAGACAACTCATAGGAAAAGGATAACATTGAAAGATTAATGTTAACTTACTTATAGAGTACCTCTATTTATAGAATGGATTAAAATTAAATTTTTTCTCACTAAATTAATAAGTATTGGTCACTTCTAGGTTATATTTAATAATTCGTTAGAACAATAATAAAAATATATGAGTGCCTAGTTAGTCTATTTGACATGTATAACTTTGAAACTAAATTTCCATATTTTATTATGAAGGAAAAAATTGATTGGAACAATTGTGAGTTAGTAAGAAATTAATCATAATTATTTTTTGCAAACTATAGAATGGTTTTTGTGCATGAAATTTCCTCTACTGGCAGCATAAAATCCTAACCCTCTCATTTTTCTCAAAATTTTCATAGTATTATGGTCTTCACCTTTTAGCATTCACTTATACTTAGTTTCTTAGGTTTTATTTGTCATTTGGTCTTCCATCAAGTGGAAATAAAATTAACAAATTTTGGTGAATACATCTTGCATCCACTTGATAAAAGCACAAATAGACTCCAAATACGTGAAAATTGATTCCAAAGATGCTAAGGAGGTATAGATAATATTCCAAAAAAAAAAAAAAATTTGATAAAGAGAAATAGGACGGTGGGTTCTTGTGCTGTCAACATAAAAAATTTCCTAAGTTAACAATACACTTTTCTTGTTCTCCCCAATGGATAGATGTGCTAAAAGAACGGAAGTAGTTAGCAACATTTTCTTACTAAGTAATTTTTCATTAATTATTTTTCTTATATAATTTTAAACTCTATTTCAGAATTTACACTGATAATCTTTGCAAAGAAGGGCAATTTGTAGGTGGTGCACTTTAATGGGCAATGAAGATCTTAAGGAACATGAGATTTTTCTTCATACATATTATTTGATTCTTTTCATTTGGTTTTTTATTGATTACGCGTGAAACCATATTCATTTGATGTTTAAAAAGTGTATGAGGGACGCAAGTTTTAAATTGGTAAAAACTCATTTAGGAGATGGAGGTTAAGGGTTTACTCTTTTTCCCCCTCTCAGTTGTATATATTCAAAACTCTAGGTTGAGCTATAAAATTACCCATCTCAATCAAGAAAAGGATGTATACATTTTGGCATAAACTTAGAACTCTTCGTTGAGAGGGTAAAATTGTCCATCTTAATCAAGCAAAGTAACTTAATATAATTTAGCTCCATTAATTAATGAGTAATAAAAGGATAAAGCTGATAATGTACATGAAATATTACAAATAATAAAGGGATAAATTTGTCATATCGTTAAAACAAAAGGGATAAATATGTCACCTATTTGTTAAACCCTATTTAAAATGCATATCTAAATCATGATTCAAAATAAATTACTTGTGGTACCAAATGTCTCCATTTGTTAGTTATTGTTTATTAGATATCTCAATTCCTCATGCTTTTTTTTTTTCCCTTGAACCCTCTCAGGCTTTTACTTCTTTCTTAATTCCTCGTGCTTCATCCTTTCCCACAGAACTCATATTCATCCCTCTTCCACTTGGTATTATAATATACCTCTCCTTCACCACCCTACAACACACCTTTGCAACCGATGATGGGGATAATGAACGGCTTAGATTAATTAGGGAATAAGATTCGCCTTTTATTTTAGGATTAGACTTTCATTAGTCTAAATTAGTATTGGATTGAATTTTCTATATTAATTAGGATTTAATTTGTTTGCACGTATAGTGCATGTAGTTAATTTTCCATTTATATCTTGTAAACTTATTTTTTAATATTAGATGCGGTATAAATTTTGAAAATCTTAAGTTTATTAGCATGTGATATGGATTTACTAGTTTGCTATTTGATCCTTCATCAAGTGATTCATGAGAGTGTGCATATGATTTGCCTGGATGTGAGGTCTAAATGTTATTCTCTTTGTTTCCAATTATTGTTAGTCCACAAGATATCTAAATGTCCACTACTAAAATTCCTAAATCGCTTTCTTCATGTGTCAAATTTGGT
The DNA here is from genome assembly GCA_036321105.1 of Dracaena cambodiana. Taxonomy (NCBI): domain Eukaryota; kingdom Viridiplantae; phylum Streptophyta; class Magnoliopsida; order Asparagales; family Asparagaceae; genus Dracaena; species Dracaena cambodiana. The sequence goes on along the minus strand of JAYEPQ010000011.1, from coordinate 18,152,304 downwards.
ATTAGAAATCAAAGATCCAACTTTATTCATCTTTTTTTGACCAAATACTGCTGTACATCCCAACACCTTTCATCTTCTTTTGTATTTTGTTTTTCATTTGAAAAAATTTCCAAAGGAAAGAGTTCAGAGAATAAAAGAAAAAGAAGAAAAAACAGATAAAATCAAAAAAATTGTTTTGGATGGTGATTAAAGTTGGCAACAGCTGCAACGTTAGTTGGGGTCACAACCAGCAACATCCCCATGACTTCCTCATTGACAGTAGTTAGAGCATCCTCACCGTTGCCTTTACTCTCGATCAAATCATCTCCAACCTTGGCAGTCGAATTGCCGATTGATTCGTTACCTCGAAGCCTTGTCTTCAATCGCCGACTCACCATGCTCATCATTCTTGGATGGTTGATTCGAAGTTAGCTATCATTTATCGAAGTTGGTGAGATCAGAGATGCCATAGCCTTAACAAGTACTTTATCGCTGACGGCACTCCTCTCAGGTCGTGTACTTTCCTCCGGTTGGTGGCATTGCCTTCGACATCAAGGTTCGCATTCTTGCCTCTTTGCTCTAATCTTGATCGACAACCTGCCGGAGCATTCTTGACCATTGGTGCCTCCCAATAGCTACCACAACCCCACACCCCACTTAAGTCCCAATCCATGTACTCGACAGCTTCTACGATCTGAAATCGATCTTCTAGTACCATCATCGAGCCCCATGCCTTGCCAACCCGTCTGTATGTAGCTGATGCTTCATCCCGAGCATCCCCTTCATTGCTGAGTCAATCACCCACGTCCATTGTTGAATAGTTGTTCCACCTCTTTGAGTCAAAATCAAATTGATTGAAGATGACAACACAAGGTTTTTAGATTCCGAGATCAATTCCATAAGCTTTCAGCAATCCAATACCCAACCTTAGTCCACTCCCACCACTCCAGATTGTGAGTCCAACTTGGAGCCCAATTTCGATTAGGAGTTGGGTACTGCAATTCTGGAACACGACCCGCTACAGTACAACCCATTAAGGGTTTATATGGCTAATTGGTACCTAACTAGGGTCCTTTTCAGGCCCAATTCGAGTCAGATCCTAGCCATTAAGAATCTTAGATATTTTCTAAACTTTTGTGAGCTGAAGTTTTGGATTTTAGTTAATTTCTTATGGGATTTATATTTTATGGTTGATACATTAAGCTTAATGCACAATTCAAAGCAAGTGGAGCATGATATGTATAACGCAATTTCAAATTTTTATGATTTTAATGATAATTATAGTTATGAAGATTGGAAGGGCCATTTTGAAACTTTCTTTCGGTACTTTTCTGTAGCATTTGAGAAAAAAGACTTTTATGCTCGATTGGAGTTGGCAAGGTTCTAAATATCGGATAGTGGGATCAAATCGGATAGGTATATTTTATATCGGATAACGGGATATTGAACAATATATCGAGAGATATGAGGCAATGTTTAAAATAGCGATAACGGTAACGTAACGTTTTGCCTTTGTTAGGTTATGTCACATATAGCGTAACATATAATATATGTTATGCAATTTACTATTTATTTAATAAAAATAAATATAAAACTATATAAAATAATCTTTATAAATTAAAAAATAAATTAAAAATTTCTAAAAAAATATATAACCATTTTGTAATACATAATCTATTCTAAATTTTTATTAAATTTTATAATAATTTTCACATTTATCTTCATAAATAATATTAAGTCTGCAACCGTAATTCCAGTCATCACCTAAACAAAAAAAACATGATTACAATTCTTTATTTCCATTCTGGTTATTATCATTATTGTAATTTATATTTTCAAATGTTCAATTTATCTTATTTGTAATTATTGAATTCAATTTAGTTAAAAATTCAATAGAATCATCAAATATAATATTTCAGCAACCATATAGGAACTACAACAAGCGAATAAGGCAACAATTGCTAATTAGCAAGTTTGTAATTCCATAAGCAATCAAACAAGCCAAATCAAATAACAAAATTTCAGTAATTCGCTAATAATCAAAATAATAAGCAACAAAAATATAGATATTACTAAAAAAATAATAGTAAATAACGAAACAAACGTAATTTAACGTAACGTTACGTAGTATAACGTAAAATAATATAAAAAACGTACTGTTACGGTGCACTGAGTTATTTTCAGTTGTTATGTAGCGCTGAAGTTCTGTTAGGCTACGTAACGCAATATAACGGGTTTCATAACGCGTTATTTTCAACATTGATATGAGGCAATATCGGGCTTTTGTATCGTACTGGTACACCCTTCAAAAATGATTTCGGGGTGATATATCATTCGTTGTGGCCGGTATTTAGAACATTAGGAGTTGGTTGAAGAATCTTTTTCTTAATGAGTAGAATTCTATAAATTTTGTCCATACTTGAGTTGCTTGCAAGTTCTTTGTGCTCCATATGCTCTTCCCATTATAGATATTCACTAAAATCTCATCTATAGCCAATCAGAAAATTGTTAATGATACATAATTTGTTGAAAAGGATGGCCTTGTCTAAATGATACTTGGTTGAGCGCTTCCTTAATTCAGAAGGTTTTAGTTTGCTGCAAAGGATGGCCAGACTGATGCAAGGAAACTGTTCAATTCTACGAACTTGCTCAATTCGTATTGTTGCTGCCATTCATTTGTTGGAGAGGAAGAGGATATAATTTTCTTTTGGGAAAAGAACTCTATAACTTTGTTGCTTGCAAATACTAAATACATGAGGGTATTTATAGATACAAACAATAATTTTAGATATACCTTTTAGACTATCCTAATTAATGGTGTATGCTAAGAAATACTTCTAAACATTTCCAATTATATGAACCATATTAATTCTAGATCATTAATTAAACCGCATACATATATCTAGTCTAAGAGTCATATTATAGAAATTTTAAATTATTATTTCTTCTCCACACAAGTCTTGTTCTCAATCTTCGAAAATCTTCAAATTTCAATGGCTTTGTGAAAATATCCACAACTTGATCTCGAGTCTTCACATACTTGAGCTGCACTTCTTTGTTGGCAATGCATTCTTTGTTGGCAATGCATTCTGTAATGAAATGATACCTTATGTCTATATGCTTGCTTCGATCATGAAACACCAGATTCTTTGCAAGTGCTTGTGCAGGCTTGTTGTTAATGTAAATTTTTGTGGTTTCTTCTTGTGATAAATGAAGTTCCTTTAACAACCTTCTTAGCCAAATAGCATGACAAGTACAAGAGGTTGCCGCCTCATATTCATACTCATAGGTTGACAGTGTGACAATAGGTTACTTTTTTGAACTCCAGGAGATAGCACAATCACCCATGAAAAATACAAAACCAGTAGTACTCTTTCTATCATCAATATCTTCCACAAAATCACTATCAAAAATCCCATAAGCTTGAAATTATTAGACGAATAATAAAATAGCCCAAAGTCAAGTGTAACTTTTAGGTAGTGAAGAATCCTCTTAGCAACCTTCTTATGGGTGGAAGTAGGAGTTTCCATGAAACGACTCACTACTCCAACTACATAAAGAATATCAAGCCTTGTACATGTTAAATATCTCAAGCTTCCACAAGACTTTTGAAAAGAGTGGGATTTTTCCTTTCTTCATTTCCAGACTTTGATAACTTTACTCCAGTTTCCTTGGGTGTGTTTACAGGATTACAATCAAACATTTTGAACTTCTTCAAAACTTCTTTTGCATAGCCTTCTTGAAAAATGAATATGCTTTTCTCCACTTACTTCACCTCTAGCCCAAGAAATATGACATGAACCCTATGTCGGTCATCTCAAACTCAAGTGACATAGCCTTCTTAAATTCTTCAAATAAACTTGGATTGTTACCGGTGAAAATAAGATCATCCACATAAAGACAAACAAGCAAAATATCTTCATTACCATGAATTTTGACATAAAGAGCATATTCATTAAGGCAACGAACAAACCTATTATCTTGAAAGTATTTGTCGATGCGGCTATTCTATGTCCTTGGTGCATGCTTCAATCCATGCAAGGCTTTCTTTAATCTCAAGACTTTATCTTCCTATCCATCAGCCACATAACCCAAAAGTTGCTCAACATAGACCTCTTATTCAAGATAACTATTCAGGAAAGCTAACTTTACATCTAGTTGATAGATTCTCCATTTCATTTGAGCTGCCAATGAAATGAATAAACGAATAGTCTTCATTTGAGCAACGGGTGCAAAGACTTCATCATAGTCAACTCCATGCTTTTTCTTGTAGCTTTTGACAACAAGTCTTGTTTTGTATCTTTCCACCACTCCTTTAGCATTCTTCTTCACCTTATATACCCATTTGACTCCTATGGCTTCATGACCCTTGGAAAGAGTTGCTAATTCTCATATATTGCCTTCTCAATTGACTTGATCTCCTCATCCATGGTTTGTCTCCACCTTTTGTCTTGTATGGCTTCGTCAAAAGTTAAATGCTCACTATCTATAAAAAGACAATACAATTCATCATAATCATGAATGATTTCATTAGATCTTGCATAAATGTCACCTAGATTTCTCATTTTTCGCAGCCTTTCACTTGAACTTTCTTCATGAGGAGTAGGTGATGGAAGTGATGAAGGAGGTAGAGTTTTGTCTTGTATAGACACTATGATCTCCTGTTCTTCTCCAAAGTGTGGAAGAAAATTTTAAGCTTTTTCTTCTTGGGCTTCCCAATTCCACGCGGCTTCATCGAATTCGACATCTCGGCTTACCACCATTCTGCCATTGCTTGGATTGTACAATTTGTAACCTTTGGAATGTGAATCATATCCATTAAAGACATGTTTAACACTTTGATCATTAAGCTTGGATCTCTCTTGCTACAGTACTTTAACGTATGCAATGCTTCCAAAAACATGCAAATGATTGACATTAGGCTTTCTTCCATTCCATGCTTCTTGAGGAGTTTGATTTTTGATATTTAATGTTGAAAAGCGGTTAGACAAATAAACTGCACAAAAAACAGCTTCTGCCCAAAACTCTAAAATTTTATTTTTCCTCTCGGCTACTCCATTCTGTTGTGGCGATTTAGGAACTGTCAAAGGACGACGAATTTCATGAGTTGCATAGAAATCATTGAACCTTGGAAGTGCATTCACCTCCTCAATCAGATCTCAAAACTTTGATTTTATAGCCACTCTCCTCTACAAGTGTCTTGAAATTTTTGAAAGCAGCAAAAGTTTCTGATTTTTGCTTAAGAAAATAAACTCAAGTCTTTCTGCTAAAATCATCAATAAAGAGTAGGAGATATTTACTCTTACTAAATGAAGGTGGATTGATCGGTCCACACACATCCGTATGCACAGGTTCAAGTGGCTTGGTTGCTCCTGATGTTGCTTTTTTTGGAGAACTCCTATTATGTTTGCTGAGAAGACATGTTTCACACAAATGGTTGGGATGGGTGATTGAAGGCATCTCTTTCACCATTTTCTTTTCTCAATAGCCTTCAGTGTTCCAAAGTTCAAATGGCCAAATCTCATGTGCCAATGCCATGCTTTATTTTGCAAACTGGCTTTCAAACACTTTACTTCAATTGTTTTAATTTTCAATTTGAACATCCTATTTCACATAGCCACCTTAGCAATCAAATTAGCATTTTGATCTCTAAGCCAAAGACATTTATTTTTCATAAGAATTTCTTGCCCCTTTTCAAGAAGTTGGCCTAGACTTAAAATGTTGCTTCTTAATTTAGGCACATAGTAAACATAGAGAATCAATTTATGGCTACCATATTTGGAAGAGATGAGAATTGTACATTTTCCTTCAATGTGGATTTTCAAGGAGTCTCCAAAAGAAACATTGCCTTTCACCTTCTCGTTGAGCTCTGCAAATTTGTCTTTGTATCTACACATATAATTGCTTACACCATTATCCAAGTACCACAAACTGTTAACATCCATTTCTTTGATTATTAGTAACAAAGTTGACTCTTTAGCTTCTTGGTTGTCATCAATAAGATTAGTTTTTCCTTCAAGATTATTAGTAGCACTACGACATTCCCAAGCATAATGACCAAGTTTATGACAATTATTACATTCAACTTTAGACTTGTCATACCTCCTTTTATTTGAATTTGGATAATAGGCTCGTCCTCTTCCTCTTGTTCATCCACGGCATCTTGGTGATGGCTAGCTTATCTCCTTATTATTTGAGTTGTTTCCATTGAAATTGACGCCAATTACCCTTTTTTCTTAGCACTCTTCTCTCAATTCTAAGGAATTAGGCACTGATACCATTTTATTGGAGAGGAAGAGGATATAATTTTCTTTTGGGAAGAGAACTCTATAATTTTGTTACTTGCAAATGCTAAGTACATGGGGGTTATTTATAGATACTAAAGATAATTCTAGATAATCTTTTATACTATCCTAATTAATAGTGTATACTAAGAGACACTTCTAAACATTTCCAATTACATGAACCATATTAATTCTAGATATATTAGTTAAACTACATATATGTATCTACTCTAAGAGTCATATTCTAGAAATTTCAAATTATTATTAACATCATTAGTGGTAAATGTTTCTGAGTCGGGGAGAATTGATGGGGACGATGAACGACTTAGAATAATTAAAGATTAGTTTTAGTCTTTCTTTTTAATTTTAAACTCTAAATTAGAGTTAGATTAGGTTTTCTATTTTATATAGGATTTAGTTTGTTTGCACATATTGTGCAATAAGTTGATTTTCTACATATAGGATACTATTTTGAAAAACCTAGTTTATTAGCATGTGATTTGCTAGTTTGCTATCAAGTTTTTCCTTGTGAGAATGGCTGTGTAATTTGGCTAAGTGTGAGGATTGAATCCTATATTCCTTGTTTTAAACCCTAATTCTTCCATAAAATTGCCAAATCCCTATCCCTAGAATTCTAAATCGCTTCCATCTTGCATCAACCATCCTCTTGTTTAACTTCTCTTCCACCGTCTTACTCCCTTTCAGATTCCCAATATTCTAAGTTGATTTTAGATCCATATAAATCTCATAGATGTCAAACTATAAAATTTTCTTGTAAGATTTAGTAGAAAAGCTTGAATGATGAAATTATCCAAGCGGATGTTTGAAAACCTTACATGGTTGAAAATCTGATTGTAGAAGGATGAATATGATATCAAAAAGGATTTTCTGAGGTTATAAGCTTGAAATGTGGCAGAGAAGATAAATTATGGAAATTGTAGAAATATTTTAATGGAGGATGAAGAAGATCGAATTTGAAAATATATTATTTTTTAGGATGTACAGTTTTAAAAGGAGAAATTTTAATGACGAATAGTATGTTCGAGAAAAATTAGTTACTATTAATTTCTCTGGAGAAAAGAGTGTTTAAATTTTTTTTGGAGAATAAGGTCAGATTTGCTTTAATGTTTGAAGGGCTTAAAAGAAAAATTAAATTTGTGGGTTTTAAGTTTTCATCACTCTATAAAAAGGACAATATTGGAATTAAAAGAAAATGGGTTAGTGGCTGTTGTATGACTTTTATATGTGTGGAAAAGTTAATAGATTATTTGGCGAAGACAGTTCTATGGGTTTTTTGTTGCATTTAATAGATGCAGTGAGTTACTTGCAAACCAGGGATTGATAATGTAAGAATTTTTATAATTTAGCCCAAAATCAAATATGAAAATATATCAGAATTTTGTTTTTGTTAACACTTTTTATCACTCAATCCAGAACCTGATCACTTTATAAAGCCATGTGAATTACTCTTTTTTTAAAATCTCTCTTAGTATATTTTTTGCTTAATCTCATGATGAATATTAATGTTAATATCTAAAGTATAACATTTTTTAGGTTAAATTAATCATACTCATGCACAATTTTGGAAGTACCATACAAGTGATTTAGTTTTTTATTTTAATTAGGCAAGCTGTATGATTGTTAGTAGTGGTTGCTATTCTAATAAATAGTACACCCATAATTTTAAGTATGATGGAAAGATTCCTTTTATGTTTTGGTTTTTTTCAAGTCTGTTAAATCTTTAAACAGTAGCAGTGGCATAATGATTAATTTATTCTAACCATAATTAAAATAATAAATAGTAAACTTGAACCCCATAAGGCTAAGGTAATAAATTAGTAAATTTCTTCTCTTTATAAATGATTCGAGTCATTTTACTTTGAACTGAATGAGTCATGTAATCACTCAATTTTTAGGTACGAAGCAAATTATTGTTTTTTTATAATTTAGGTCTTTCAAATAATGAAGCGATTATGTTATATAATTATTGCCATATTTAATGAATATGTATTATTCAATTATACTTGGCCTAGATACCGTTTATGCTTGTATAATATCAAATTTGTCTCTGAGATTAAATATGCATATGAAATCAAAGAACTAAATGTAATTAAGTAGCTAAAGTTTTTCTAAGGACAACAGTTATTATACAAGCTTTGTCAGTGTCGTGCTTAACATTAACATCCGGTCACTGCCTGTTCCAAGCCATGATAGAGATGGAGGGTTATGGTAGGTTGATGACAGTCAGCGTTAAACCTTATGACATATTATTATATGAGACAAAAGTTGAATTTCATAGGGGCATCCCCTAATAGAGTGACACGCTACATCAGGACTCAGGTGTAGTGAAAAGTGTACATGAATTGCAAGGTCGTTGTCCAGAAGTAATGCGCCACATCTATGCTGGATGTGGTATCAAATGAGTAAGATTCTCACACCTTAATGAGAAGGTGAGAGTAAAAAATTTACGTCATGAATAAAGGATTCATGTAACCTTGTAGAACGTAGGTTCTCTTGAGTGTAGTTTAGCAAAGAGTCGATACTATGATTAAGAAGGTTACTATTTTATGTGTGTAAGAGACGAAATGAGTAGCTAAGAAAGTTAGAATCATAGAGATTTGGAGTTATAAATTTTGGTATATGGATAAAAATAGAAATCGTAATAGATTAGGGATGGCGATGTAGTGGAAGTTAGGAGGATGAATGATAAGATTTTACTAGTAAATTTGTTTTATGTAGAGAGGTTCTCAATATTATTAGTGTTTATGCCCCACAAGTAGGACTTGATGTGTTTAGTAAGAATCAATTTGGGAGGATCTACATGAGATGGTGCAAGAAATATCTATAGAAAAGGTTTTTATAAATGGTGACTTCAATGAATGTATAAACTAGTTGTAATGGATTTGATAATGCACATAGAAGATTTAATTTTGGGGAAAGAAATGAATTAACTCTTTTCTAGAACTTGTTGTTCTATGATTTGATCTTTGTAAATACTTTGTTTAGGAAGAGAATTTTTATATAGATCACTTTTAGAAGTGGGTCAAGTGCGAGCCAAATATTTTTTTTTTAACTAGGAGGTAAATAGACAGAGTTTCATCAATTGTAAAGTAGTACCAGATGAGAGTAGTAATCTAGTGTAGGCTCTTAATTTTAGATTTTTAGATTAGAAATGGACGAAGAAAGACTAAATATAAGATCTAGATTAAGTAGTGGTGGCTAAAAGAAGTAGAGTTTTTGTAGATTAGATGGTGCAACAAGTAGATTGGAAGGCCGAAAATGATCCAAATGCAACTTGGGGCAAAATGGTTAGCTGCACTAATATGATAGTTAAAGATATACTTGGTGAGTTGAGGAGTGGTATCACACTATATATGGACACATCATGGTGGAATAGAGAAGTAAAAACTGCTCTTAAGCTCAAGCAGGATTCTTATAAAAACTTTAAAAATAAGAATGGAGTAAGCTTTCAGAGGTATTAACTAGTCAAGAAGGAGGCTAATATAGCTAATTGGGATCCACGAGCAAGTCTACAATGCAAAGAAGTGTAAAAGCAGTTGGACACCAAAGAGACTAAAAAGAATATAGACAAAATTAGTCAAATAAGGGAAAGAAAATTTAGAGACTCATGTACTTTGAAGTGTGTCAAAGATGAGAATAAGAAGATTTTAGTTTGAGACAGAGATAAAGGAAAGATGAAGGGTTTATTTTGATAGTTTGTACAATGGTGGTTTTACTCGGTGATCTTACCATTTAGTTTCATGATATAAACTGTAGTTTTATGTGCAGAACTAAATTATCTAAAGTTAAAGAGAATTTGGCGATGATGGATTCAAGAAAAGCTTTTGACTAGGATGGAAATTCTATTGAACTATGGAGATAATTACGAATGACGTGGTTGAGATGACTGACATATCTCTCTAATAAGATCTGATTAACGACAATGATCAAATGAGTGGAGGAAGAGTATCATAGTATCTCTATATAATAATAAGGGTGATTTTTAAAATTGTTCTAAGTACCATAGAAGAAAGCTTATGTGTCACACCATGAAGTTTTAGAAAATGATAATTAAACATAGGTTAAGGCTGAATATTAACACATCCAAGAACCAGTTTGGATTTATATTGAACGATAAAAAACCAAAGCTATTCATTTTCTCTTACAAAGCAACTTCAATAGAGGTAGAGATTTGCATATGGTCTTCGTTGATTTAGAAAAAGTTTATAATAAGATATTGAGAGAGGTATTATAGTGGATACTAATGAAGAAGGGATTCCCATTCAAGTATATTGATATACTCAAGAATATGGATAATATAGTAGTGGCAAAAGTCATAACTTGTGGCTGCTTAACAACTTATATTTTATCCTAATTGAATTGCATTAAGGATCTGCTTTAAGTCTACTTTTATCTAGTGAGCTTGCTAGAGCTACTTAAATTGAGATACTTTTGTGTATGCTATTTACTGATGATTATCCTAGTACTTGAGACAGAGAGTAGGGATAAATGCCAAATGATAGTTGTGGAAGTAAACCTTAGAGTCTCGAGGATTTAAATCCAGTGGGTCCAAAATAAAGTATATGGAGTGCAAATTCAGTAAGTGAAGGATCGGAGAGTATAGTATTGTGACATTGAATGGGCGAGAGACACTGATCAACAATCAATGTAGGTATTTGGATTCTATTATCCAAAATGATAGGATGATTGATATGATGTAAACCGTAGGATCCGAACTGGCCGGTTGAAATGGAAGAGTGCAAAGGGAGTTTAGATGACCATAAAATTACGTTAAGGTTGAAGGCTTTATAACATACTACTATTAGGATATTTTTGTTGTATGTAATGAAACATTGGGCTATAAAGAGTATAGAGGATGGGTGTATTATAGGTGTGCATATTTCATTAGATGTGTAGTAGACTAGATAAGATGAGAATGAGAATACTCTTCCTAAAATAGGTGTAGCCTTCATAGAAAAGAAGATTCGAGGAAACCACCTAAATGGTTTGACCACGTACAACATAGAACTACAAATGCACTAGTTCGGTGAGTAGAGTTTATAAAAGTAGGGTAAGGTAAAAGAACAAACAGATGACCAGGAAAAATAGGATGGAGGTGATTCGAAAAGACATGGATGCTAGGAAGACATATTGCTCGATAGGAATAAGTGGAGTTGGATCATCCATGTGCTCAACCCTGTATAATTTTTTTTTGGTTCATTTAGCCTATCCTGAGTACTTGGGATAAAAGGCTTAGTTGTTGTTAATAACAAATATAATACAGAGGGAACACAGTGTGAAGAAACATTGATAGTACCATCATGAAGATATTAAACATTAACTGAAATAATTCACGAGCTAGCAAACTTTGCCATTTGCAGCAGTCCATGAATATATAGAATTGTGGGAGAAGTTATCTAATGATTTGAAAAGAACCATGAGATGAACAATTTAGTTTAATATAGGAATGAAGACGAATACTTTGTATGTTTGGCACATAAGTAAATGAGAAACTCTGATGTTTAATGAAAGCAGCAATAGCTATAGCATATATTCTATTTTTTTTCATTATTTAATATGTAGTGTATATACTATTGCCAACGTACTGTATGACTAGTTGACTAAAAAGCTGCAAGTCTCATGAGTAACCTGCAGATACTTCTTAAAAAGGTCTATGAATAATTCATGACATGGACTTACCAATAAACTTTCAGCGCATTGTGTAATTGAATATTTTATAAAAAAAATTGACAGTTAAAACATAATATAGAAAATATTTAGCCTTAGAAAATTATAATCAGCTTCTTGTTTCAGTTCTATTTACCAGTCAGGAAATTATGATTGATACAAAATAATTGGGTGCCCTTGAATTCTGCACAACTTGTAGGTGCAATACCTTGTAGTATCAATTTTCTCATTCCAATTTAGTATTGTGCTTGATGTTCTTCAGTAAAGGACATGGAACTGATAATAGTGATTAGAGAGGTCAACAAGTCCAAATCCCCAAACATATTTAGGCAGTGTAATTTGCTTGAGATTTTTTTCTTTATATTATGAGTTTAAGAATTTGTATTTTCTTTTTAATTAAATGGCAAACATACATTTGCTATTTAACACCAAAATTCCTGCTTTTGATTGAATGTATCATAATCCCATCCTTGTATAACATTTCAAATATCAACATCCCTTTATGTCGGAAGAATTTCTTAAACATACTTTTTGCATTATGTTGTCTTCCTCAAATTCATTAACGGCAATTCATAGAATTTGCCAGTATTCTTGTTGGTTTTTCTTTCTATGGTTGTCAACCTAGCATCCTTACTTTATTAGTTGGTGTCAAGTTCTTTTACAGGAAAGACCTTAGTAAGAGAGGGCCATGCCATATAATCCGAGGCTGGTGTGATATTATTAGATGATATAAAAGTTGTCGAGATTGCAATTGTAAATAATTAAACTTATCATGTAATACCAATACGCCAAAGCTCAATTTGTCTATTGTCATTCCTTTTACAGGTAGGGCTGGAAGATACAGATCAAAATTTCCGGTTGGGGAAGTGACCTGTTTAGCTCGTCAAGATCTACCTTTACTTCATTCATCTTTGAAATCTCCCTCTCCTGTCTTAGAGGTGATTCCTTTAGTAGTACTTGAAAATATATATTTGCAAGGAAGGTTGTTCCCAATGTTACAATATTTCTTATCTTTATTGCTCAAATCTTTATTTTTTTAGGTATTTGGCTAGTTTCAATCTTAAATTCACTGAAACACTGCCAGCTAAAAAAAAAAAGTTTCTGGATATACTAAAATATGTGATGCTTTGCCCATTGACTTAATTTTATGCATGTCAAGTTGAAAGACAATTGAGCTACAATAACATGAAGGCAAACTGCCAAAACTTGATCCGGCATTCTAAGATTAGTAATTATTTTTCTTGATAACATAATATCAGAATAAATGATGGATTATGTGTCCTGTCCAGTAATCTGTTAGTATGTCATCTGAAATTGGTTTTGGTTTACTGAAAAATAATTTTATAAAGCTAGTTGGGAGAGCTCCACATACTGATTGAATTTATCCCTGACATCAATCTGATGGTTGTAATTGTGCATATTTATCATATTGTATCATCTTGATTCTTTTTTAGGCTGTTAGCTTTATCACGCATCTGTTTTTTTTCCTCTGTCAAAGGTATTCATTGAACTATAATAATATACTATAGTACAAACATGCATCTGTTGTTAATTTTGACTTAAATTTTACCTTCTTTGTAAATTATGTAAATTCTTTTGATTGTATAGGTACTTTAGTGATGAAAAATGTATGTCATAGGATTTGATATGTGAGGGGGGTTGGTGGTGTGTGGGATACAATAGGACTTTTTACGAGTCTTTGGTATTGTATATTTATCAAAGCAAGTTGTGCAGACCTGCACACTTGAACCATGCAGAAGTTCTGATGCAGTTGTTTGGCGAGTGAGATGGGGTGGTTTGTTAGGTGAGTGAAACAAGTGGCTCAAGAGGCTATGACAAAAGGGTGGGGAGATCTCGCCAGATGTTGGAGAAGACTTTGTGGAGGCCGAGAGTTGGCAGGAATTTTGGGCTCTTATACCAACTATGAAATGATGGAAGAGGGTATCATCTGTGGTGGATTTGAGGAAAAACACAAAATATAAATTTTTTAAAAAAATTAAAAAGGTTAAATTTGGCTTTTACACTCCGATGGTTTACTCACCAACTCTCATCTTACTAGAATGATTTTATTTGGAAAGTTCATTTTATTATAAGTCTTATACAATGTTATTTTTTAAAAAATTTACTTGCACAATACGTGCGAAAACCAATAGTCAAATGAAACTAGGAGTCAAGATAACTAAGGATGCCCGTCACTTGGTTTGCCATTAAATTTGGGTGATTAGAGAAACTAACACGCTTTACCATATTGGTTCATTAAATTATTAAGTGATGACTGAACATGGCCATAGCCAGTGGCAACTTGAAGCTTTTTATTTACTTATCAGACATTGTTAGAGGTAATTTCTAATTCTTAAGTTTAAAAAATACCTTTTCTTTGTACACTAAATTGCCCTCACATAATTTTACTTTTCTCATGCAGCGCGCTGGACTTTTTCCTACCTTTGATATTTTGGCACTGTACTCAAGACTTCAGTCAACAACTAGATTCCAACCCATACTGGTGTGCAAATCTTTGGCATCTTGCATCCTCATAACTTTATTTAGAATTGTTTATTGGAATTTTTTTGGTAAACTTATCTCTCTGATGAAAGAATCTGAATACTAAATTGTCTGGGTAAATTAATTGTTTGTAAAGTGTTATCTTGTAAATTTTGGCTTTAATAGTTAACTTGGAGGTTGAACAGTGTAAGTGGGCATGGATTGGATAATTTTCTTATGCTGAGCATGAGACGCCAGGATCCTTGGCTTAAGATAAAGTACAGGTTTCCTTTTCATTTTTGAGATAATGGAGCTCCCGATGAGCATGAGACATCAAGACTATAGGCTTTAGGTAAAACATTTGAGCTACTACAACTCCCATTTTCTTGTACAAATTAAGTATGCTTCCAATTCAATTGTGCTGTATGGATAATCAGAAAGCAGAGTTCTTGGAATCACCTCGTTCTTATTCCTTGATTACCAATTACTGTTTATCGTGCTTTCATATACTAGGAGGGATGTTCCTTGCAACTTAGTTCTAATGATCCTGTTTACTTTAGCGAAATTGTTTTTCATCTAGCGCTGACTTCTCATATAGAAAATGATTTTGTCAAAGCTTTTCTAGCATTATGTTTCTCTCAATGGCTTTTGCATTTATGTCATCTTTCTTTATCCCTCCATGTTATTGCCAATGATATATTGAGACACTAAAACTGCTTTTTCAGTACTTCGTAGTAAGAGTTTGAATTATTCTTCACCACTGGATAATTCGTAACTGTATTTTCACTGCTCCTTTGCCAACATCCCTCTATAGTAAACCTACTGTTTCAGTTCCATTAGCTTTGTCCTCATGTAGTTTTCCGAGAAGTCCATTAGGGAAGCTAATCAACAACTCTAAAGTACTTTTTCATTTTAATAACCTGTTCACAGATGAGAAGATGACTAATACTTTGTTCTTGTTCAAATATGCATGCCAGAATGGAAGTGAACATTTAATTAACAACTTGTTTTTGTTATTTCTTGTTTTTTAGGCCATTCTAGTTTTCTTAAGGCTTGTGATGTACCAGTTTGAAATTCATGGGTGATTAATATTTACTTTTTCATGGTAGTTATTATGGGTTATGTTGTTATACGTTTAATTATTTATTTTCTTTTAACTCTAATTTCACTTTTTTTCTCATGTAGGAGCAATTCTTAGAGAAAGCAAAACTATCTTCAAATTATTTCATTTCCGACTGCGAAGAAATTCTGGTACATAGCTCTATGCAATTGGTTCTTCAAGTCCATCTGACGACCTTAGTGTCTTCTTTTTCAATGTAATGCACATTCATGTTTTAGATTTTGTGAAATATTGAGAGAGATGAATATTTTGATGGTGAAATGTGAATCTGATTATGATGACAAAACTATCTATTTCTCAATTTATAGTTTATATGCAAGCGTTATTTTTTAGTAGCAAAAGCATTTAGAGTAGTTCACTCATCTTTCTCTGAAGCATACTATGAACATAAGATATTAGATTATAGACAAATCGGAATTAGAATTCCACTGAAGATGTATCTATATTTTGGCATGAATTTCACGGACTAAGATGGGAATTAGAGTTGCACTGAACATAATATGTAGTTAATTACTTTAATGGTCTAAAACTTTTGAGGCCTAAGGAAAATTGGCGCATGACAGCTTTTAAGGGCCTATTAGTTTCAATATAATTACAAATACAATTTGTATTGCATTTCAAAAAGAAGGAAATTTTGATTCTGGGGGGAGTTTCCTATCCCCATGTGGGATTACTGACTGTAATTGAACCAATTTTGAAATTTTGCATGGGTGTTTGGGTTTCTCAACCAAATTCAAGTTTTCCTCTGATTTTCAAGTGCTTGCCGTTACATGGAAACGAATAGGCCCTAAACCTCTTTATCGAGAATTTGCCTACCCAAAACCAGCAGAAGTTTATTATAATTTATTATTACAAGCAGGCTTTTTAATAAAGGATTAGAGAACTTAATTTATGCATTTTCCTTGGAAAAACAAGATACATGGGCTGACATGTTTGGTGGACATGTCAAATTTTTGTTGGGAGGAATATCTCATATGGTGGAGTATTTTATGAAATAGGCTGCCCATCATATCTTGTGGGTTTTCTGACTAAAAGGAGTGGTTCAATTTTGGGTCGAAAGAGTTCAATTTTCACTACCGTGGATGGATTTACTATTACTTTTTAGATAACTTTGAGGGTGAAGAACTTGTTTAGGGTAAGGGACATAAGATTATGGAGCAGTTAGACCAATCTTAAAGCATAAGTTTAACTGGTTAAATGAGGTTGTGGTCATTATAAAAATATTTTGTGATCAGAAGAGCTTGAATATGGCCTCTTTCCTCTGAATTCAAGACGTTTATATTAAATTACGGCATATTCTGCTAAAAGAATGTGGTTTTATTGACAACAGAAGGTCGCGGCTGTTGTTGATGAGTTCCCACTTGGATTGCGTGATAAGTACCTTTTTTGTATAAGGTAACCCTCTTTCTTTGTCTAATTTATTTGTATTTATTTGGTATTATGGATGAACGTTTAGTATTTGGGGACCTGAATTTGGAAGACTAAGTTTCAATTCTCTGTTTTGCAGTCCTGTTGACGTGCAAGATGAAATTTCTGCTCAGGCTTTAGTGCAGGTAAAGTATTTCTTTAATTTCATCATTTTGCATTAGTTTTTTTATTATTGGTATGGAGGCTGATAGGCCTAACATGTGGGAGAGACCAGTTTGCGGGGAACTATGCCAAGACAGGCCTTGTTCGACTTAGAGAAATATTTACACCTGGATCTCTTCAGGTGCCAAAGACACAAAATGCACTCAAAGAGCTTGAGTCTATTCACAAGGTAATCATTCTATATTCAATTCTGCATTAATTATGGTAGGATTTGGATACTCTCGAATCTCAGCTATTCATTAAATTAAGGGTTAAATTAAGGGGTGGTTAAGATATTTTCCAAACGCACAGCATACCCCTTGATTTGCACTGACATGTACTTTACACTAAAAAAATATGAACCACTTACCAGCTTAATGGGCGACTTGGACGATTCTTGCACTTTAGAGAGAATCCTGATGCATTATGGTAGGCCTTTTTCCCATTAAAAAAGGTTGTTAACATTTGAAATGGCTTCCACTGTATCAACAATAGCATGAATTCATAGAGAACCACAAGACGACATGTAACTTCTCAATGCACTATTTTTATCAAAAGGCAGTTTTGGGACTTTATCCTTTTACTCGGGTTTCACTTAAGACTTCATCTCGATGAGCAAGCAAATCACAGTGCTGAATCTTGATTAGCTTTAAGTTAAAGAAAGCTATTTCTTAAAAAGGGACACAGATGTTGGATTGGATAACAGAAACCCTATATTTCTGGTACTGCAGCTAAACATTACTTTCACTGGGTGGGATTTGAAAGTCTTGTGCTAATTCTCTACAGTAAGCTCTTCTCTTTTCAATCCCATATAGTTAGCAACCAGAAAGTACTAGAAATATCCCAAGTTTGAATTTCTACAATTTTAATGCCTAACTATTCCCAGAAGACATTATTTCACTGACTGAGAAATATAACTTCATTAATTGTATACAATTTTTTAGATAATTATGAATCTCTATTACTGTAAGAAAGTCATATTTGCTAATGAACTTTTGGTACTGATTATTCTCTTCGTTATGTCATAAATAAGGTGTTGGATCTCTATGTGTGGTTGAGCTTCCGAATGGAAGAATCATTTCCTGACCGTGAGTTGGCTTCTTCTCAGAAAGCAGCCTGTAGCTTGTGAGTGCTTGCTAATTTGATCTTCAAACTTTTTTCCTAATACCAGTGTTGAGTATTCTGTTCCTTGATGTGTTTAGATTGATTGAAGAGTTTCTGGAGAGACTCGGATGTCAGAAGGCAGGAAGGGCAAGATATCAGCAGAGTCAGCTGCATCTGCAACGGAAATATCTGGCCATCTTACAGTAAGATGTTTAATTTAAAAAAAAAAAAAAAATCAATTGTATATGTCAGAATGATTTTTTTACTTTTATGATTGTCATTTCAAAATGTTCTTCTCGATGATATTACTATTCAAAAAAACTTTTATCTGTTTACAAATGGGAAATCTTCAGATAGTTACCATAACCACTTCAAGACTTTTGGATAACATGATACCTGCACAGTCTAGTTATCGTTTAGTTGACTGGTTAAAATATACTTTCTTTTAAATGTCCTTGAGATACATGGAAACCTTGTGACATGAATTTGAAGATGCTTATAGGAGATGATCAAACAGCCAAACGTTGAAGAGGAATTCACTTGGTCTGGTCGGACTCTGCACTATGGGATATTTGTTATATTATCTGTCATGCTGTATAGAAAGTTAATCATGTCAGACATGAAAATGTAATCTTGATTCTGAGTAAACCTTTGGCATTTGTCCATTGCAGGTATCCTCAAGCTTACTCGGATTCATGATAAGGTCCAATAAGAACGACCTGATCTGTGATCTCCATTGATGCCAAGCAGATTATGTGATTCGTCCTGGATATCTGACTGGCATTGCCCTCAAATGAAGGCCTACATTTACTACTCATTGTCCACTGAAAGATAAAGTGTACAGATGTTTCATAAGCAATTTTTATAATGAATTTATCATTTTTTTTTTCATTAAATTGTTACGCCCTTTCTTACCTGTCTACAATCCAGATAGAATGTAAAAGATGTATATCTGTACAGTTACCAAATGTATGTCGAAGGATGCCATGCAGCAAATCTAGCAGGCACCCGCAGCGTATGCAGAAAGCAACAAGCTATCAGTAAATAATCAGTTGTATAATCTTTGAAGGTACTGAAGTGCACTAATGTTTCTTTGTAGTCATTCTACAATGTGGGTTGTTGCATGCTATTAACAGTGAGCGATGTCTGGAAACATGCTTGTATTCTCATGCTTGCATTGAAGTGTCATATATTTGCTAACAACTGGAGAAAATGGCACATTATATATGTTGGTCGTGTAAACTTTGTCAAATAAGACATCTCCAAAATACTCATAAACCGATAAAAAGCTTGGTATCTATAAAGAAAAATATTTTTCCAATTGGACATGACGTTGCAAGTTATGTGCTTCGGCTTAGATCAGGGTTTTGTCTTGCTTGTTTCGTGATCCCCTAGATCTTTTTAACTAGGTGTGGATGTTCTCACATGATCTTGTTGGACTTGATTATCGATGGAACCAAGCCTTTGTCTTATTGACTGACTCAATTGAAATTGACCAACTTTATTTTGGATTTGGGAATTTGAGTTTCTATCACAACGGTAACAGCTGGTAAGTGTTCGGACTATATGTATCATATTTGTTGTCACCTTCTTCTTTGTATGCAGCAAGAGTACATTGATATGGACTAGTGCTTAGATCTTGAACTTGAGAATGTACAAATCTCTCATAAGATGACCCAACATCCGGTGAAATAGAAAGTGTTTAGGATTATCGGTGCGACCTACCTCTTCATGACGTCAAGCCTCTGATAGTTGCAGCTTGTTACCCTTTATCAACGTGTGGATGATCGTGTCTACCTGATTATTTCTGAAAGAATATTGACTCTGCATATTACACGATATGACTTTTGTTTTGTGACTGCGATGCCTTGCATGAAGCGTTTTTGGGAGTATTAACAATCATAACATCCATCTTTATTTTTGCTGCAAGGTTAACATTAAGAAAAATCCTAGTTATTGTTATGGTAGAGCGTTGCTTGCTGTTGTTGGTGTCAAATTTGGCTCTCAATAAGTTTCAATTATCTTGGCCTGATCCCTAGCTTTAGTAGCACTTATACCAGAATTGATGTCAACCAATAGATTGTGCTAATAAGTTTGAAATAGCATTGATATGGGCAATGCCATCAAGGCATCTGAAAGTGAGATGGTGAAAGCTCTTCATGTAGTCTTTCACATACTCGCGTTGCTCTGCTTCACAGCAATAAGAGTAGACATGTTTACCTCAATATTATTTCCATAAAAATGAGTTAAGATTGGATTGACTTCCTTGTATTCGTTAATGCATACATAAAAACAGCATCATCTTCATCCGATAGTGGCTCCTCATGAGGACTAGACGAAACACTGTCATCATTTCGTAAGGCAGCATTCCAAATATGAGTCCAGGCTATACTGTTGTAGTAGACGCTATTGTCCTTGATAGCAAGGCTCTTGAGAATGTAAGAGTAGTCATGATCTGAAACTGTACATGACAATATTTGTGAACTAATCCCCAATGCTTTAGGTTTGTTCGTAGGATTTCCTTGACTAGTCATATTAACGGTAACATGAGGTAAACCCTTTATCATATAGCATATTCTTTTCTAATGCTCGGGTTGTTCAGGGAGGGCAACTACAAATCTCAGAGTTGGTTACGTACTAGATAGCCTATTAAAGACTAATAGTTGTTTTGGTAGCGTACACAAGCGTCTTTGACGGTATGGCTGCTCCAAATAGTTTCTCAACTCTGATGATTGATTAACATCACCTGAGGGGTTCCTACAAGAAGTTCTACTTGTATGAGAGCATCTTACGATCACTCTGCTAGAGGAATGATCCATGGTGGTTCCGTCATACCCCCTGTCTAGGGCTTCTTTCTTCGGCTTGCTGGAAGTGGAGATGATGGTGCTGGTGGTATCACTTGCTTCGCCGATAGCCTCTCTCTTTGTCACATGCTTGTCCATGATGGCCTTAAAAAAAGCGAATTTCCATTCTCAATTGGTGCACGAGCATTATTCTAAGGAAGCTTTGATAGATAGAATGTTCTTCATATTCTTCTACGAGAGGGTAGTAGTATTATACGTGGAGTCTATGCTGTGGCCACGTGTGAGTCTATGAATGGTAGACATGTCATTTTTGCTTGTTGCTTACTCAACTTTCTTGGTAACTATCTTGCATAGATATTGCCTAGTGATCAATCAGCTCCCAAAATAATGTATGCTTGGACGGCGTATTATTATAATGCACTTTTTGAGAGTACTCATCATACTTCTCTTCTAATTTAATGATAAGGGCCTCGACATTGGCATTTGCAGCCATGGTACTAGATTGTGACATGCCCTTTTCAATGATGGAAAGTAATTTCGTAGTGGAGACACCATTTTGTTTCAGTCTAAGTAAGAATGGAACTGGTAAAATATAAGAAAAAACAGTGACTTTATAAAATTGAGAAATTACAAATAAGAAAAAATACTTAGTTCTTCTCAAATCAATAAATATACGATATAATCACTATATAAAAATTACTTTTCTCTCAATGAAGTATGGAACCTGTAACGGAAAACTTAGCTCAAGCGACTCTTTGGTTCCAGGGACTATTCGATACCATTCTAACACAGAGATCGACAAGAAAAATCAGAAAGGTGGGGAAAAAAATTTATACACTGAATTCTTCATTGCAATGTTAAGCCTTCCTCTTTAACAAGGTTTAAAACGGAAAGCTCTTCCTTGTACATAGCAATAAAGAAGAAAGCTAGGATTTTACACAGAAATCCAGAAGGTGAAGACGGCAAAGACAACTCTCTCATGAGTTCATAGTGGAGAACCGAAGATGCCTTCTAATGTTAGAGATTAAGGGTTTTTATAGAGATCATGAATGTTTAAATCTTATATCTTTAATTGTTGTTTTTAAATCAAATTCAATTTCAATCTAAGTAATTAAAGGAGTTATACCATATTTAAGATAAAAGAAAATTCTTTCCAACGCCCATTATAAATCACATTGGAAACCCACACTAAGCTTCAACCTAATGCTCCATCAATAACTGCTTCGATAATTGCTTCAACCGCGGCTTCGATCGTGGTCTGCAGGTGAATATCCTGAAAAATCAATTACAATTTAGCTATCAATCATGATCTGAGCATGCACAAGGATTTTCAAGTCCCACTTTACCGCATCTTAACTCCAAACCTTACTTTTGACTTTGTAATTATTTAAACTTGACGTTATTGTATAGGCTTCACCAAACTTGGCTTCCATAATCGTTGATTCTATTTATAAGCTCTAATCTTCATTTTTCTTATTGTTTACAATATGGGCAATATATTACCAGAAATAATATTTAATTTAATTATCTTCCATGAAAAACAAACAATAATCCTTCTCTAATCTCCCTCAACAATATCTCCCAAACCAAAATAAACAAAAACAAAGAAGAAACCCGACACCCATTCCCTTATTTCTTGTCACCAAATTGAGGCCACCATCCTGGCTTTGAAAATGGCCTCCTCTTGCATCTCCCTCTCCAACCAATCCCTCCCCTCCCCCAAAACCCACCACCCCAATCTCCTTAATTATTTTGATAATAGGAATGATTGATAGCTTTGTCTTTAATAGAAATAATAGATATCCATTTCACAATCATGCAGGAGTACACTGCAATCCCATTTGCAAGCAGACAGTATAAAAAAATGCAGGAGATACATATAATTACTTTAAATAATAATTTGATCAAGCACTTTTCCACTTCAAGGATCATTTCGAAATAGCATATTTAAACATGTTAATGACAGCTATCTATCTAGCTCCAAAGTATCATTCTAACGAGAATATTCAAAAAAGAAATTTTGTGTTGGATAAAGGAAGTATAAGAAGGCAGGTTCCGCAACATAGTGGCAAATGTTCTTAAACCTTTCTTTTCCATAAACCGTTCTCTGTCCTTGGTCACGCTATTCTGGCGGAAAGCCTAAGTCGATTGGTATGGAAAGGACCAGGACAAGTCCTTTTGGGCACATGACGTCAGACTATTGATGAGAACAACCTATTCGTCGAACAACGTATTCGTATAATGATGAAAAAAAAGTTGTGTAAGGATCATCACCTTTAGGTAGAGGAAGTCCCCTCCTATTTGACGCAGACAATGATCGATCGAAGACTTAGAAGATAGAATCATATGTTTTAAGTATTGGTTGTGACATCGAATGAGACTTATCCAGGGAGCAAAAACTGCGGTTGTCTTTTGTCTTTAAAGGAGTCGAATGCAGTCAAGAAAGACGCTACGAAGCGGTTGAGGGTTGAGAGTGCAGATGACCAAAGAAAGAAGAGAGAGTCGTCGCTGATAGATAAGAAGAAAGAAGAGTCCCCTAGTAGTCAGGGTAGTCAAAGAGGGGGCTCAGAAAGAAGCTCCGAAAGCAGGAGCATCGAGACCTCACTGGAGGGAAAAGGTACTTCTCGGTCGCTACTACACAGGCAGTCATCTCACTTGTGCGCGCTAGGTTAAAAGCAGGCAGTCATCTCACTTGTGCGAGATAGGTTAAAAACATTATGTCTGAGAAATCCTTCTATCAATCGAAAAAAGAACCGACGTCTCAGAATTCATATCTTTGTCAATTCGACGCCCAGTAATGCCTTCTCCGGCCGAGTTGAAGCAACGGCCACGCATGAAAAGGTTATGAAAGAAAGCCTCCATTTTGCTTTTCTATGCTAGAAACATGGATTCTTCATTTGCCTCGTCACGATCCTCATGCCGTCCCACAAGTGTTAACGGTTACCTTTGTTAATCATATACTCATACAGGAGGTTGGTCATGAATTGTAAGATTCCTCTCCTCTCCAAGTATTTTTTTTTTTTTTTAAAGACTAAAAAGTAGGATTATCCCCCACATTTCAATCTATTCTATAAATATTTGTGGAAGGGCCTCGCTTCAAGAAACTTCAGAAAGCCTCAAAATATTTGTGGTTACTCAAGTTTTTTGAAGCAAGGCTCTTCAAAGGACTGATCTCCTTCACAAAATATATCACTACTAGGAGACACAACATCAATCTTAACCCAATCAGGATAAGCATTGCATCCCTCCTCCTGGCTCAACCCACTTTTACAAACATTCACCATTAATGGAATGTAAAATTGCTCATTTCCTATCAGGATCTCCAAATTCTAACTAACTATTTACTTATTTATCTACTGTGGCTGGGTACCAAGTCCATGCAAAGCCCAGTACTCAACCAGCACAGTGACATAGCCCAATCCTCAGAGCTTCAAATTCATTCTCAGGAGGGCAGGTTACTGATTAACCTGAGGAGAGGGAACATGGTGGGAGGGGTGACAATTTTTAACTAAGTAGGAAGTAGAGATTAATATATAAGCTCTCATCAAATGTGTGTAAAATCTAGTTGAAGAATGAATTGTTGCTAATTGAGCCTTATTGCTGCAGTGGATTTTGGTCTACCGAACCGGGTCCAAAATCCATCCAAATGCATTATGATATATATATATATATATATATATATATATATATATATATATATATATATATATATATATATATATATGGGGTATCGTGTGCTAGGGTTTTGATGGGCCGAAAAGAAAAAAGAAAAAAAAGGAGAAATTAAGTGGCTGCTGCCAATTGCTGGCTGAGCTCTGTTTTTTTTTTTTTAGGGTGGCAGTTGCTGGAATAATTGACCAGAGAGAGAAATAATTTCTTCGTGGTGGCTCTTTGTGTTGCTGCTTGGTTCGGCCAAAGGCAAAAAGGTTTGGCCGAAGGAAGCAAAGTAGGTGGTGACTTTCTTTGGAGCTTTTTTATTTTGTTTGAGGCTGAAGCAAACAGAAAAGGGCAGCAAACGAATCACAAGTAAGATCATCGTATTCTTTTTGCGAGGTGAGGGTTTGATCTTGTATCTTGTGTGATTTTATTAATTTCTCTCTTGTGGTTGAGAGGAAGAGACTTGTAATTCTCTTTTGATATAGTGAAAGTTTTCGATCATGTCCCTATGGACATAGGGACATTGCCGAACCACGTTAAAATCTGCGTGTTCTCTGTCTTTGCTATTTTTCTTTTCGGTTAACTATTTGATTCCGCTGGTTGTTACATTTGTATTATTCCTATATTTTGCTAACAATTGGTATCAGAGCCCTGATTCAGGTCAGATTTCGCTAAGATCAGTATTGATTTTGAGTAAGAGTTATGGCGGAAGATAAGAAGGGAAAAATTGAAAAATTTGATGCGACAGACTTCCAATGGTGGAAGTTGTAGATGGTAGATTATTTATATCAGAAAATTTTACATCAACCACTGTTTGGAGAAAAACCAGAAAAGATGACTGATGAGGAGTGAGAATTGTTGAACAGGAGGGCTTTGGCGCAGATTCGATTGTGCCTGATAAAGCAGGTTGTGTCAACGTCTCCAAGGAGAAGACCACTTCAGGTTTGATGTCGGTTTTGGCTAAATTTTATGAGAAGCCGTCTGCTTCAAATAGACTGTTTCTAATGAAAAAATTGTTTAACTTAATAATGTCTTCTGATAGTTCAGTTATTAATTATTTGAACGAATTTAACACATTATTGGCACAACTTGAATTCAAATGTCGGTTTGTCTTTACTGATGGCATTAAACCTTTGATATTTATATGTTCGTTACTGGATAGTTGGAGTAATATTGTTATGACCATTAGCAATACTTCCAACACTGCTCTTAAATTTGATGATGTTGTGAGTACAATCATGAATAATGAATTGATGAAAAAGAGCATGGGTGAGAGCACAATTTTTACAAGTACTGCTCTATCTGTTGATAATGACAGAAGGAAGGAAAGGGGTAGAACTTTAAGCAGGGAGTCGAAGTAAAGAGAGAGATCAAAATCTAAGGGAAAATTAAAGAAAAAGTTAGTGTGTTGGAAATGTAAGACAGAGGGTCATATGAAAAAAAAATTTCCAAACAAAGATAATGAAGGAACGAATGTGGTGAATCCAAGTAAGGAGTATAATGAGTTGTACTTATCTGCTCATACAAAATCAAGGTCAGATCTATAGTTTGTGGATTCAGAGACTTCGTTCAATTGCACTGCTCGCAGAGAATGGTTTGATAATTATGTCCAAGGTGAATTTGGGCATGTGACTATTGGTAATGGGCATGAATGCAAGATTGTCGGTAAGGAAATAATTCAGTTGAAATTACATAATGGTGAAAAGTTGTTTTTACAAGAGGTCAGACACATACCAGATTTGAAGAAGAATTTGATATCTGTTAGCAAGCTGGATGGCGAGGGTTATCAAATCTCATTTGAGAAGAAATAGTGGAAGATTAGTAAAGGAGCAATGATAGTGGTCAAGAGTGAGAGAGTGAGAACTCTATATTTACTCTCAAGCTCGGTGGATCACATTGTTTCTTTGGCCACCTTGAAAAATGAGAAGGCTACCTTAGGGCATCAGAGACTCGATCACTTAAGTGAGAACGACATTAGGTTGTTGCAATTTAGAGGTATGTTGACAGATATAAAACATGATAACTTTGATTTCTGTGAGAACTGTGTGATTGGAAAGTAGAAAAAAGTTAGTTTTATGAAAGATGGAAAGGAGAAGAAAACCAAGAGATTGGAGTTGGTGCATACAGATGTATGGGGGCCTTTTTGGGCGAAGTCTCTTAGAGGTAATTCTTATTTTATCACTTTCATCGATGATGCAAGCAGGAAAACATAGGTGTTTGCACTTAAGCGGAAATTCGATGTCTTCAAAATTTTAAAGATATGGAAAGCTCTTGTTGAAAATAAAACAGTTTGAAGGTGAAATGTCTGTTGTCAGACAATGGTGGGAAATTTTACAATAGGGAGTTTAATAACTATTGCTATACCCAGGGAATCAGGAGAGTGAAGACTGTACTGAGAACACCGCAGTAAAATGGCGTGACTGAGAGGATGAATAGAACCTTTTTGGAGCGAGCTCGGAGTATGAGACTGCATACATGTTTGCTTTTGCAACTTTGGAGAGTCGCTGTAGATACGATAGTCTATCTGATCAACAGGAGTCCAGCTAGTGCTTTAGATAGAGAAATTCCAGAGGAAGTGTGGTTTGGTAAACTGTGAATTATTCATTGTTAAAGGTATTTGGTTGTATAGCATATGCGCATGTGGGTCATGAGATGAGAAAGAAGTTTGATTCTAAATCTCGGTAGTGTGCATTCATTGGATACGGTGGCGACGAATATGGTTATCACTTGTGGGATTATGAGCATAACAAGGTGATTCCTAGCAGAGATGTAGTATTCAATGGGGGCTGTATGTATAAAGGCCGAATGGAAAGTAAGAGTGAGAAAATAGTTGAGAAAGAGCACTTAGAGCTGGATGAGCCACGGGATGGAATGGATCCCATGGATGAAAGAAAAGAAGAAATACCTAGATCTGAAAGAGAAGAAATAGCTACACCTGAGAATACACAAGTTTCAGATGAGACCGAACAGGAGAGAAAGCCACTGACTGAAGTAGATGGTCCCTGTTCTTCATCAGAGAGTGCTCCCACTTTGAGGAGGAGCACTAGGATAAGAAAGCCAACTCAAAAACTTCGTCTTTTTTTATATCATGTTTTGAATACTGATGCAGGTGAACTAGAGAGTTGCCAAGAGGCTATGCAGGATAAGTTTCGTCTTAAGTGGGAGCAAGCCATGTGATGTGATATTTACTGCAAGCGTACAGTGTCGTTTGTAACACTTTACAGGTCATCCCACAGATATCTCAGGTGTTTTGCAATTCTTACTAATTTTATAGTCTAACGGACTAATAAAAGATTATAGGTTGTATTTGGGAGTTATTCTAATTAGCCTAGGATCTATAATCCACTAGTTTCCAACCATGTTCTTACTTCTATTATCTTTTTCTATCATAAAAAATGATCTTTTAGTTTAATCTTTATTTAAAGTGCCCTAAGCATGAGTTATCAAGTGGTGTGTAAGTATAACGCATCAAAGATACAACTTTTCATAAAAGCAAACTAAATTATTAGATAATTCGATGAAGAAGATAATAATCAATAACCCCAAATCCTAACAAGTATAGACTATCAAAAAATTTAACTCAAGTATAACCTATCAAAGTACTAATCTACGAGTTCTTATATTTTAATCTTTTCATGGAAAAATCATATCTTTATTATTTTATATAAGAAGAAAATATTAGAGAGCAATTACATGGTGGATTCTCATTTCATCTACATCCTAAACCTAAGCTAAATTAGCTACACATAGTTCTAGTTAACAAAATCCGATTTTTATTCATGAAAACAAATAAATCTATTCTAGAAAGCAAATAAATCTATACTAAAAAGCAATTAACTCTATCTAAAAAGCAAATAAATACTTGAGATCAATGGCGTACCTCTGAAGCACGGTATTATGGCTGTCACCCCTTCAGCAAAATCCTAATTTTATTAATGAAAAATTCGAGTACAAACTATATCCTAATTCTATATTAACTACTGCATAAAAAAAAACCCTAGAATACAAGGATACGGCCAATATATAGGCTTCGGAAATCAAACCCTAATTCTAATACAACTAAAAAACCATATAATTACAACGAAACCACTGAAGAAAAATCAGCATGTGGGTCCACCTTTGTGCTGCTATTTGGCGGCTAATGCCGCCATTTAGCGGCTCGAATATGGCCAATAGTCCTGGTTTTTCTCCTGCACGAGTCTCTTGTCTTGTACACTTGATTCTCTTGACTGTATTTGACTTTGACTCTTTATAGTATTCTAATCTTGTAGCTTTGCTTTTTTTTGAGCTCTTTTATAGGATTTGTTTCCGAATCCGATTCTAATTTCATACCATCTCCTTGTACGAATCGGATTACCTAAAAAAGACACTAAAAATACCCGAGTAGCATTTATTTATATACAAAAATAGATAAAATATGGAAGAAAAAATACAATATATGATACTAATCACACCCCCACACCTATCTTTTGCTAGTCCTCGAGCAAAATCTAAACCTAAAAAGAAAAAGAAAAATCCTAACTCACTTTCGCAGGAATCGCGATTGCATTTAGCACGTGCAACAAGGCTTGAACCCCCTAGGTTACCCTAATGGACGAGTGTTATCTCGTGAGGGTTTGCAGTGAATATACCTACAAAATTCGTGAAGAAAATAGATTAAGAAATAAACAAAAGAAAAATAAAGATAACCAAAAATCAAGAAAGATAAAAATTTTATACAAAAGAAAGAAATTTTTTTATAATATTTTCATCAATTAATCTCACTAATATACAAATTCAAGAATGCATTTAGATTATCAATTTTCAAATTGAGGGTCATATCATATACACTTATCATTTTAATCAAAAATTTAAATCCTATCTTTCAATACCTACTAACAGATAATCCATTGGCTCCTATATATCTACGTGCACTTGTGATAGTCTACTTTGGTTTTGAACTCCAACTCTTAACTCATGATTCATCTCCTCTCTCATAACAATTTTTTTCTTTTTTTTCTTTTTATTTATTTTTTTAAAGAATATTTCACTTTTTATGCAAATATTCACGCTTGCTTAGGCACAAAGTACCTGATTACTCGGATCATACTCTCTCTCTCTCTCTCTCTCTCTCTCTCTCTCTCCTTTTTTAAAGAATATTTCATTTTTCATGCGAATATTCATGCTTGCTTAGGCGCAAAATACCCGATTATTCAGATCATACTCATTTTTCACTATTGAGCCTATTGCCTTAATATCAGGTACACCCCATTATTTTATCACTCTCGAAACTATTGGCTTAATACCAGACTCACCCCATTATTTTATTATCAATTTTTTTCTTTGTTTAGAGAGAGAACACTTACTCAATCGTTATAATTTTTGTTCTTAACCTAATAAACTATTGTGAAGTGAAAAATATATATATACTTACCTCAAAACTACTGTTAGTAGTATTTATTTTTCGAATTTTAATCTTTTTTCATCAAATTCAAAGTGTATCGTCCAATCTACTCTCATATTCAATTTCAAATCTAAATTTGTTCCTTTATTTGTAATTATGTTGATCTACTGATGAAAATATATAAAATCAAAGGTTTTTTATTTCAGTTTTTTTAGTTAGTTACTCTAAAAACTACCCAAAGTGCAAAATAAAGAAATCCAAAAATCTAAAAACAAAATAAAATTTCTAAAAAAACTAAAAAGCCTAGAAAAACACGAAGAAGATATCTTAACACAGTCCCCCACACCTAAACTCATATATGCCTTCATACACAAACCAATGATGGTAAAATAAATAAGAAAACTATTATACACTTATTAGAAAACTCAAATAGTTACGACCTCTTGATCACTTTCCACTCTCGTATGTGTCCTTTTACGTTTTGATATGGATGAACTTAGCTTTTTTGTCAGTTTTGCAATTAATCTCTCCATCTTATTTTTTATTTTTCTTAATTTATTTCTACCATTCTTTTTTTTATTCAATAGTAAAATTTTGAGGTTGAAAAGCGTAACTTTACCATTGTTCATATTCCATCCACGAGCATATTTCATATTAGTAAGTATTTTGGTTTTATCAACTTGTAAAATAACATACTCACTTTAGTGTTGGAGAATCATAAGCTCGATTTTGGAGGGCTCTTTCTAATCATCAGGTATCATGATCTCTTCTTTTTGAGATTCTTTCCATTCTTCTAATGTTTTGGGCTCATCATGCAAATTTTCTTTAAATCTGTCATCAAAATTCTCAAAACAAAATGCCATACTAGTGGACTTATCGTTAGTCAAATTATTATGAAGAGATAAAAGTTCTTCTTTACAAATTTTTTTACAATTTTCATCAAAAGAATCAAATGATAATGTGTCACTAGTAAGCTCACCATGAGGTAAATCATCAAGCAAAATATTTTCTTTATCACTGGTTTTTTTATAATTATTGTCACAATGGTCTAAAATAGGTTGATCACAATGTTAAATTATAGACTCATTATGTACAAAATTATTTAACTCATTTTGAATCATATCTACTTCAAAAGATGACTGAAGTGGTTGCTCGTTGGAGTAAGTTATGTTCAAACTATTACATGGTTGATCTCCAAAAAGTTTAGTTTGAGAAATCGCTTTGAGAAGATCTTCCATAAAAGATTCAATTTGAGAGAATGATTTTTGAGATGAAGATTTTAGCAAAACTTCTATATGTTCCTTTATTCTATGTCTTCGTTCCTCAGACTCATGATTATAATTTTTCTTATTTTTCTCAAATGATTACATCTCAAGATTTTGAGTGAAATTTGAAGGAGGATATGATAGATCTGTATACCTATTTGATGACATATATAAAGTGGTTGTAAGTAAATTTTCATAACATGCATATTTTACTTCTAATCTTTTTAATTTTTCATCTAATATGTTCAATTGAATATCTTGTTCATGATTGAATGTAGAACATGAAGATGAATAACTCATAAAGAAAGAATCAGATGGAGGACTTTCTTGGTACGGTTCTTGATTATATACAAAATTAGAATGATTCATTCATTCACAATTATAATTTTGTGTATAGGAAGCGCACGTAGGTTCATTATATGTGGTGTGAAATTGATTATGACCTAGTCCTAGCGAACTTCTTATCCATGGATACTGATGATAATTATGATATGGATCACGACAATGATAGGAACCGGTATGATTTTGAAATATTTTTTTATTTTTTTATCTTTTTGAAAAGGTGGAGAGGGAAAGAGATGGAAAGGGAAAAAAAGATTGTTTTTATATGTTTTAGAACCAGAGAACCAAAATACAGAACTGGAGAAAAAGTGGACTCAGTTTGTACCTGCCTTGCCGCCAATTGGCAGTTTTGGCCACCAAATAGTGGTAAAACCAGAGAGCTTGACTCTCTGGTTTCTGCTGCTTAGTCCAGAGGCTCTTCTAATCTCTTTTGTCTTCATGTATCTGCAATTTCTGATCCCTGCACACTCAACACACACTGTTAATCCCATAAAACGTTAGAAAAAGTAAGAAAAATACTGTTGATCCCCGGCAACGGCGCCAAAAACTTGATGTGACAATTTACTGCAAGCGTATAGTGTCGGTTATAGCACTTTACAGGTCGTCCCACAGATATCTCAGGTGTTTTGCAATTCTTGCTAATTCTATAGTCTAACAGACTAACAAAGGATTCTATGTTGTATTTGGGAGTTGTTCTAATTAGTGTAAGATCTAGAATCCACTAGTTTCCAATCATATTCTTACTTCTATTATCTTTTTCTATGATAAAAATTAATCTTTTAGTTTAATCTTTATTTAAAGTGCCCTAAGTATGAGTTAACAAGTGGTGTGCAAGTATAACACATCAAAGATACAACTTTTCATAAAAACAAACTAAATCGTTAGATAATTCAATGAAGAAGATAAAAATCAACAACCCCAAACCCTAACTAAGTATAGGCTATTAAGAAATTTAACTTAAGTATAACCTATCAAAATATTAATCGACGAGTTCTTGTATTTTAATCTTTTCATAGAAAAATCATATCTTTATTATTTTATTTAAGAAGAAAATACTAGAGAGCAATTACATGGTAGATTCTAATTTCATTTACATCCTCGAGCTAAGCTAAATTAGCTACTCATAGTTCTAGTTAACAAAATCCGATTTTTATTCATAAAAGCAAATAAATCTAATCTAGAAAGCAAATAAATCTGTACTAGAAAGCAATTAACTTTATCTAAAAAGCAAATAAAAACTTGAAATCAATGGCGTACCTCTGGAGCATGACATTGTGGCCATCACTCCTTCAGCAAAACCCTAATTTTATTAATGAAAAATTCGAGTACAAACTATATCCTAATTCTATATTAACTACTGCATAAAAAACCCTACAATACGAGGATACGGTCAATATATATGCTTCGAAAATCAAATCCTAATTCTAATACAACTGAAAAACTACAAAATTACAATGAAATCACCAAAGAAAAATCAGCATGTGGGTTCACCTTTGAGCCGCTATTTGGCGGCTAATGCCGCCATTTGGCAGCTTGAATATGGCCAATAGTCTTGATTTTTCTCTTGCACGAGTCTCTTGTCTTGTACACTTAATTCTCGACTGTATTTGACTTTGACTCTCTACAGTATTCTAATCTTGTAGCTTTGCTTTTTTAAACTCTTTTATAGGATTTGTTTCCTAATCCAGCTCTGATTTCATGTCATCTCCTTATACGAATCGGATTACCTGAAAAGACACTAAAAATACCCGAGTTGCATTTATTTATATACAAAAATAGATAAAATATGGGAGAAAAATATATAATATATGATACTAATTACCATGTGTGATGAGATATCTTTTTTGGAGGAGAATCACACATGGGAATTGGTGAAGCGACCGACAAAAATGAAAGTATTGCATAACAAATGGATATACATGATAAAAAATGAGGCAGGAGGGAGACAAAGATACAAGGCTAGACTTGTGGTGAAGGGATTCGGTCAGAGAAAAGATATTGACTTCAATGAAATATTTGCACATATTGTCAAGATGAGTTCTATCAGAACAATACTGAGTATTGTTGCTGTGAAAAGATTGTATTTAGAGCAGCTCAATATGAAAACTGCTTTCCTTCATAGTGATTTGGAGGAGGAAATATACATGGAACAGTCAGAGGGATATGAAGTTAAAAGAAAAGAGAATTGGGTATATCGACTGAAAATGAGCTTGTATGGATTGAAACACGCGCCGATGCAATGGTACTTGAAGTTCGACAAGTTTATATTGGATTCAGATTTTGCCTGATGCAATTCAGATCATTGTGTACTGCAAAAGTTTAAGCATGGTAATTTTATTATACTTACTTTGTATGTAGATGATATGCTTGTGGCAGGTACATGCATGAAGAAAATCAATGATCCGAAGAGAAAGTTGGCAGAAAGATTCTCTATGAAAGACATGAGTGAGACAAAACAACTTATTGGGATGCAAATTATCCGAGATAAGAAAAGTAAGAAATTGTGGTTATCTTAGGAGGGTTACATCAAGAAGGTGTTGGAGAGATTCAATATGGAGAATGCAAAACTAGTAACTACAGCTCTTGGTGGTCAGTTTAAACTATCAAAAGAGTAAGGCATTAAGACAAATGAGGAGATGAGACATATGGAGAATGTGCCATATTCATCAGCCGTTGGGAGTCTCATGTATGCAATGGTGAGTACAAAACTAGATATTGTACATGCAGTGGGAGCAGTGAGTAGATTTATGAAGAACCTTGGAAAGGAACATTGGCAAGCGGTGAAGTTGGTTTTCAGGTATTTGAAAAGTACTTCAAAGTATTGTTTGTGTTTTGGGGGTGATAACATTGATGTGCAAGGTTTTGTTGATTCTGACCATGCGGGTGATAGAGACAATGGCAGGAGCACCACAGCTTATGTCTTTACTGTAGAAGGGATAGCGGTAAATTGGATTTCAAGATTATAATAAATTGTTGCTTTATGTTCGACAGAAAATGAGTATGTTGCAGCTGCAGAAGCAAGTAAGGAGTTTATTTGGTTGCAGCGATTGATGTGTGGGTTTTGATGGAGTGGATTACAGGTTGTTCAGTGATAATTAGAGTGCAATTCATCCTGCTAAGAACTCAGCGTATCATTCAAGGAATAAATATATTCATTTGAGCTACCACTTCATTAGATCCTTATTGGAGGATGGCCAATTGAAGTTAAAAAAGATTGAGAGCAGTAAAAATTCTGCAGATATATTGATAAAGCCGGTTGATGGGAAAAAATTGAGCTATTGCTCAACTTTGGTGCATTTGTGTTGAATGCTGAAATCGGGACTTTAAACGATCGAGGTAAAAATTTTGGACACTAGGATTATCATGTATAGAGATTACAATTATTTTGTAATAGGTCTTCAAGTGGGAGATTGTTATAATAGAGCTCTATTACTGCAGCGGGTTTCGATCTGTCGAAACGGGTCCAAAAGCAGTCCAAACCTGTTATTATATATATATATATATATATATATATATATATATATATATATATGGGGTTGTGTGCTAGGGTTTTGATGGGCCGAAAAGAAAAAAAAAGAAGGAGAAATTAAGTGGCTGCTGCCAATTACTGGCCGAGCTTTGTTTTTTTTGAAGGTGGCAGCTGCTGGAATAATTGGCCAGAGAGAGAAAAATAATTTCTGCGTGGTGGCTCTTTGTGTTGCTGCTTTTTTCGGCCGAAGGTAAAGGGTTTGGCCGAAGGAAGCAAAGTAGGTGGTGACTTTCTTTGGAGTTTTTTTTTCATTTGCGGCTGAAGCAAACAGAAAAGGGCGGCAACTGAATCACAAGTATTACTTTTGCGAGGTGAGCATTTGATCTTGTATTTTGTGTGATTTGATTGATTTCTCTCTTGTGGTTGAGAGGAAGAGACTTGTAATTTTCTTTTGATATAATGGAAGTTTTAGATCATGTCCTTGTGGACGTAGGCACATTGCCGAACCATGTTAAAATCTGCGTGTTCTCTGTCTTTGCTATTTTTCTTTTCGGTTAACTATTTGATTCCGCTGGTTGTTATATTGGTATTTTTCCTATATTTTGCTAACAAGAATCTCTAATCTTCCCCTTCAACTCTTCACCTTTACCAAATTCTCTTCTATCTTCTTGCTATATATGTTATTTGCTCTTTCTAAACTTGCAGGTTATCAATGTCCAAGTCAAGCATTCTACGAACATCATCTCAGTCATCCTCCGATTTGGATGCTGATAGTGGTATCTATAACTAGGCTTCATGTGACTCCAGAAGGATCTTTATCACCTTTATGGTGTTCCTAGCTTCTCACTTTGATGGGATATAATCAGCCATCAAACAACATACTGTTTCCTCTAACATCCATTCCATGGTGAATGATCTTAAGAGGATGTAGGCGGATCGATTGAGCAATAAGGAGTAACTCAAATCACTCATTTTAGGAATTTAATAGAGAGCAGGATCAGAGTTTGTTAACCAACCACATCTCCTAACTCCCCAACCGTAGGGTCTCCTCCACTAATCTCTCTCTTGCACTACCAATTTTTTTTTTTGACGATAAAACGGCGGGAAGTTTCCCTCCGCGTTCCATTAAAGAGAAAATAACAGAACAAAGATAGTCAGGGTCCACTAGGGAAGTGACCCAATAATAAGTTTACAAGACAAAGAAAGCAAATAAACAAAATAAAATAAAAGTACAGTGATCTAGCGAGGCAGCCATTTCGTGATAAGTCCATCCATCCTCGCAACTCTGGTATAGGTCCCTACGTCTCATCTGACGGCATGACCTCCATATCTTCTCCCGAGGAGCCACTGGATAGGTGAAGTCTCTCCTCATCCGAATGTGCACCTGTCCAAATAATGATATCATGAACAATGAGTCGCAAAACAAATTCAATGGTATGGGATTTGTCATTAAATAATCTATCATTTCGTTCTCTCCACATGTTCCAGCAAAATGCCGCAATAATACTTCTAAGTCTGTGATTACCAGGTTCCCCCCTATCTAGATTCCTCCAAATAGATTCATCTAGGACAGTTCCGATATTCAATCCTAATGCCCTGACGCATCTCTCCCATGTACTTTTAGAAAACGAACAATTCTTTATAATGTGCTCGCTTGATTCTGCGTCCCTCTTGCATAGGGAACATATATTGGGGCCAATCCAGCCTCTTTTTTGGAGCTTTGGCCAGGTCAAGATAGCATCTTTGCAAAGTAACCAAAGGAAAAATCTAATCTTTTGAGGGCATTTGACTCTCCAGACCCATGCCGTATTTGCAGAGATGGTTCCACCATTTATGAAATGCCGATATATGGAATTTACTGTGAAGTTATCGTTCTTCTCCCATCTCCAGACTGGTCTATCTTCTTCTAATGGCAATGGTGTTAAATTGATCAGGGACTGTTTAAAAAGTCTTAGTCTAACAAAATCCTGACCACATAATGCCGTTGAGTTCCACCTCCATCTTGAACGGCCCCAATAGTCACAAATCCTGGCGTTTTTATTATTAGCTTTTAGAAAAATATCTGGGTATAATGTCTTAAGAGGGAGTTGCGAACACCATCTGTCGTGCCAAAAGGCTATCTTATTACCCTTTCCCAGTTTGTATTCCAAGCTATGGAAAACTAAATATCGAACTACTAACATTCCTTTCCAAAAGGCTGAGTTATTGTATTTGTTCTTTATTTTCCCATACAATGTACCTCCCTTCGGGCCATACTTGTTAAGTAATAACCTCTGTAATGAACCCTGATTCTGTGTAATTAGATGCCACCACCATTTAGTCATGAGTGCCAAGTTAAAAGTCCTGAGATCCATGACCCCTAACCCTCCCGCCTCTTTTGGCCTACACACCTGACCCCACTGGACTAAGTGGTATTTATTAGATGAATCCACAACTCCATTTCAAAGAAATCTTTTCCTGATCCGGTCAATTTTCGCTCGCACCTAATTTGGCATTATGAAAAAGGACATTAAGTATAGCGGAAGTGAGAAAAGGACCGCATTGAGCATTACAACCTTCCCTCCTAGTGACAGGTATTTTCCTTTCCAGCCTTCCAACTTCTTCTCAAAACAGTCCAAAAGGGGGCGCCAATCCCTTGCCGTTGGTTTTCCTGAAGTCACCGGTATTCCTAAGTATGTGATCGGGAAATACTCCTCCTTACAACGAAATACCTCCCGGGTTAGTTGCATGTATAAGTTTCTTGCACCCAAGCAAATCAAAGAACTCTTATTAAAGTTTACTTTTAGGTCCGACCAAGCTTCATAACAGCATAGCGCCCATTTTATGATTATAGCCTCTCGCAAGTTACCCCTTCCAAAGATCAATGTGTCATTTGCATATTGCAAATTAACAAAGGACATATTGGGGGCCCCTGGGAGTCCTGATATCTCTTCCTTCTTCTTCAGTTTCTGAAGCATAGAATTTAACCCGTCTGCTATTAGGATAAATAATAACGGGGAGAGAGGGTCCCCCTGTCTTAGACCCCGTTTCAGAAGTATTTCCTGTCCCACTGTGTCGTTCACCCTTATCTGTGTTTTTCCGGAATATAACCAGGCCTCCAACCATACTCTCAATTTCTCTCCAAATCCCCTATGTTTGAGAGTCTCCATCAAGCACTTCCAATCCACCATGTCGTAAGCTTTTTCAAAGTCAAGCTTCAACATAAAACCATTTACTCTGGAGAGTTTACACTGGTGGATGACTTCGTATGTCATAACCACCCCTTCTAAAATATTTCTGCCAGCAATAAATCCCGTTTGATAGTCCTTTATCATTAACCGGAGTTTTGGTGTTAATCTATTAGCCAGTACTTTTGACACAATCTTAATGGAACTATTCAGCAGTGCAATTGGTCTGAAATCTCCAATTTGTTCCGGAGAACATTTCTTTGGTATTAAGGTAATGACCGAGTAGTTGATCCGATCCAGTCTACTTGTCCCCCGGAATACCTCTTCCATTAACTGACTTAAATCCCTCTTGATGTCTTCCCAAAATATTTTAAAAAAGAATATCGAAAATCCATCCGGACCTAATTCCCAAACCGCTCTTTTGATCTCCTCCTCCCGAAACTCTTCTTCGAGATCTGAGAGATCCACCTCTTTTTCCCATGCTTTCTCTTTCATCTGAACACGAAATGTGTTTGCCCTGCCCATCAGTTGCTTAAAATGCTGATACACATGTTCATGTAATGCATCCCTGCTAACCTGTCTATTCTCCACCGTTAATTGATGTATTTTATTCATTCTATGTCGCATATTTGCATATCTGTGAAAGAAAGCAGTGTTTGCATCCCCCTCCTTCAGCCAAGTAGTACGAGCTCGCTGTCTCCATCTTAGCTCCTCCCTCTTATATATTTCTTCAAGTTTTCTTTTCAGATACAGGATTGTGTTGTTCTCCTCCAAGGACAAGTTGCGGCTCTGTTCGTCGCAAAAGTTCCTTCGCTTCCTCCCATTGAATTAACTTAAATTACAATGAAAGTGAACAAGATATAAAAAAGAACAAACGAGAGGATTTTATAATTCAATCTCTCTCTTTTACAATATTGTGGGACCTGTGGCGATGGGATCTGTCAAGCAGTTCCTTTGGACGATCGGTACGTTGAAATCTTCTCTTTTAAAGATATCGGCCGAATATAGACGATCTTCTCTGGTTTTGATTCGTTCAAGGCTCTCTCGCGTAACTCGAACTTCTCAAGAACTCCAGAAAGAAGATGGTGGTTTTCTCTGATCTTCACGAACTCAAGGCTCTGTGCGTAACTCGAATTCTCCAAGATTTCAGAAGATGATCAGCAAAGGCTTCAAGGCTCTCTCGCGTACTTGAATTGCCAAAGGATCGATAGGAGGCTTCCAATGCCGAAAAGAAGAACTCTGATCTCTGGTTTTGATTAGTTCAAGGCTCTCACGCGTAACTCGAACTTTACCAAAACTTCCAAAAGATCCAAAAGAGCCTCCCTTAGGGTTTCACCAGGAAAGTATTTATAGCCTCAGGTTAATGCAAGAGTTTCTATCTAAATAGAACTCGCATTCATCAAGGATTCCAATCAAATATCTTAGTTTTGATGGAATTCTGATTAGACTTGATTCGGGTATTTGGATAAGCCCAGAATCATAATCTCAATCAATTTGAGATTCTGGTTATCTGCTTACGCGGAGCTTTAATCGCATCAAAACGCGACGCTAAATAACCAAAATGCGGAGCTAACGTGGAGCTATTGATCATCTCCGCGTTTTACTCAAACGCGAGGCTAATATAAGCCAGACTGCGGAATCAACGTGGAGCTATTAAACATCTCCGCGTTTTATTCAAACGCGAGGCTAATATAAGCCAGACTGCGGAATCAATGCGGAGCTATTAAACATCTCCGCGTTTTATTCAAACGCAGGGTTAATGTAACCAAACGCGGGGCTATTGAATTAGCTCCGCGTTCTGTTGTGGAAAATCTTTTTAACTTAGAAATTTTCACTGCCAACAGAACCCCCTCCAAAGTTTTCAAAATGGCTTAGACTTTAGCAGATTTTGAAATACTTTGGATCTCTAAACTGAAACGCGGAGTTAGAATACCAAGTCTATCTCGCGTTACGCTCACTTACGCGGAGCTAATCAGCTTCACTTCGTCTTCAGTGAAATGAGTAATTATGTCATTAATTACCCTGAGTTTCCACGCCGAATACCAAGCGACGGAAATTCTGTTTAAATAGAGCTCCCGGCTCATCTTCTTCTTCATCTCATCCGAAGAATTTTTGAGAACTCGAGTGGCTCACGAATGATTTTCAACTGATCTTCGTTCAATTCTTCATAGGATGTCTCTCCAGAGGAGTTTGGCTTTTCGCAAGTTGGCCGGCGTTGATGGCAGCAGCCGTGAAGGTAGACGCAACGGCGAACCAGTCTATGCACCGTCTTCCGAAGGTAAAAACCTCATCTTCTGGTTTTCTAAGAACCATTCTGAGATATTTTGGCTTGGTTTTAATCTGGACGATTGCTTATCTTGTTGGCGAGATCGCTGTTTTATTGTGTCGTCCCTGCGCTTGAAACGCGGGGCTTTACTGGTGGTCTTAATGAATCCGCGAGGCTATCCTTGATTAGCAGTCGCGATGAATTGCGAGGCTATCTTTGATTAGCAGTCGCTATGAATTGCGAGGCTATCTTTGATTAGCAGTCGCGATGAATTGCGAGGCTATCTTTAATTAGCAGTCGCGATGAATCCGAAAGAGAAGGAAAGAGCAGAAAGAAATCTTGTCCCCCTTTACGCGAAGTTATCGCATCATCCTCTGCGTTTAAAGCGCGAGGCTATTTCTTCAACTATGCGCGGAGTTAGCTTAGCTCCGCGTTTTCACTCTTTTGGAAACTCTGTTCCTTTTGCAGTAAGTTCAATCCTTTCTGAAGAGGAATGTATGTGGGTCCATCGATCTTCATCAGCAGAAGTGACTCTAAGGAAGTCAGAAGCATATGCTTTACAACATAGTTGCAAGTTTCAAGCTCTGGCTCCGAGAGATAAACTCCAGAAGGGGCTGTAAATAAGGAGCTGCAGCACTTGCAGTGCAGAATTGCGCTTCAGTGCAGCACTTTCCTTTCCTCTCGTGCTTCATTTCAGATGACAGATCCGAATTGACATTTGCAGAGGAGATCTTTTGCATGTGAACCAGGGAACTGAGCTTCAACACCCCGTAGAGAAATCCTGAATTCCTTTTGCATGTGAACCAGGGAACTGAGCTTCAACACCCCGTAGAGAAATCCTGAATTCCTTTTGCATGTGAACCAGGGAACTGAGCTTCAACACTCCGTAGAGAAATCCTGAATTCCTTTTGCATGTGAACCAGGGAACTGAGCTTCAACACCTCGTAGAGAAATCCTGAATTCCTTTTGCATGTGAACCAGAGAACTGAGCTTCAACACTCCGTAGAGAAATCCTGTTGTTTTTGCTTATTTGAAGAGTTTGATCATATAAAAGCTTTTGGGAGAGCTATAACTCCCTCTTTGTAATCTTTTGCGTCATGAATAAAGATAAATTATTTTCCTCTCTATCTGTTGGCTTCAAGAATTTTGCTTGCTCAACAAACAGATGGTTAATAATTTTGGTAAAATAGTCTAAGGCACTTCTGCGCAACTTAGATGATCGGATAATGATCACTTTAACTTAGATGGAAGCGCTTAATTGCACTCGTCAAGAATCCAAGTCTTTCAATGAAAACGCGAAGCTAAGGCACAGGCTATCCTCGCGTTTTGTATAGTTGCGCGGAGTTAAATAACTTCGCATTTTCCATCATCGCGCGAGGCTAATAGCTTCGCGTTTTAGAGAGTAACTGACCAATCACTTTCTCCAAAATCCGCGCCGAATTCCAAGAGGCGGTTCCTTCCATTTAAAAGAAATCTCTATTTCTTAGCCTTCTCACTCTATTTGAGAATTTTCCAGAAACTTAGAGATTCAGGCGATCAGAGTTCAAACGACCCAATCTCCTTCCGACCGAGTTTCTCCAAATTTTCAGTCGATTTTCCTCAGCAATGGCACCCAAGACTCGTGCTACTTCTCGAGCGGCTCCATCATCGGCGACTGGCGCAAGCAGTGGTGGCGGCGGCCAAGGCAGCGACGCGCCAGCCCACATTTCGCCTATCGGGGGTAAGAATCTCTCCATCGAGACTCTTTAGAACATTTTTAGAGTGATTTAGCTTAAATCTAACTGATCAATCAACTCCTTTACCGGCGAGATCGCCGTACTCCTGCCGTAAGGCTTGGAGAAGAAGAAAAGTCTCTGACTGCCTTCTTACGCGAAGTTATCGCGTCATCCTCGCGTTTAAAGCGCGAGGCTATTTTAAGTAGCAGTCGCGCTGAAAACGCGAGGCTATTTCAAGTAGCAGTCGCGCTGAAAACGCGAGGCTATTTCAAGTAGCAGTCGCGCTGAAAACGCGAGGCTATTTTGAGTAGCAGTCGCGCGGAAAACGCGAGGCTATTTTGAGTAGCAGTCGCGCTGAAAACGCGAGGCTCTTTTAAGTAGCAGTCGCGCTAAAAACGCGAGGCTCTTTTAAGTAGCAGTCGCGCTAAAAACGCAAGGCTCTTTTAAGTAGCAGTCGCGCTGAAAACGCGAGGCTCTTTTAAGTAGCAGTCGCGCTAAAAACGCGAGGCTCTTTTAAGTAGCAGTCGCGCTGAAAACGCGAGGCTCTTTTAAGTAGCAGTCGCGCTAAAAACGCGAGGCTCTTTTAAGTAGCAGTCGCGCTGAAAACGCGAGGCTATTTTAAGTAGCAATCGCACTGAAAACGCGAGGCTATTTTGAGTAGCAGTCGCGCTGAAAACGCGAGGCTCCTTTAAGTAGCAGTCGCGCTGAAAACGCGAGGCTCTTTTAAGTAGCAGTCGCGCTAAAAATGCGAGGCTCTTTTAAGTAGCAGTCGCGCTAAAAACGCGAGGCTATTTCAAGTTCTGCGCGGTCTAATTTTTAGCTTCGCGCGGCGCTATTCTTAGCTTCGCTCGTTCTAATTTTTAGCTTCGCGCGTCCATACTTAGAGAATTTTTTCTGTCTTATAGAAACTTCTCTCACTCTGCTTTCTTTTTGCAGTAGGGTATTCGATGGAATCTCTTCCCCACAAGAACTACTTCGGCTTTGCTGGGGGTTCTGATCCCTCCGGCCAATTCCGTTTCACTACCATCCTGCCCTCATACAAGCCAGACCCGAAGGAACGCAAGGAGAAGCTGATCAAGTACCACCCCACTACTGCGCGAGAAATCATAACTGACGCAGCTTTTGAAGATGTGAACAGAAAGGCGATGGAGAAACCCGCCTTCCTCTTTGGAGACCAGATGGATCAATCAGATAAGATCCTTTCTGAAGGGGAACGTGTTTGGTTATATAACTCAGGCGAAATGCTGATGTTTCTGCCTAGAATGGATCGTAGCTATCCTCTGGTCTATCTTCAAAGGCTAGCGATGCATCGAGAATTAAAGTGGGGACTGACTCAGGAGCAAGATGGCGTCCCAACAGGCAAATTTGGTGCAAAAGGGGTTTATCAAGATGGTTCCCCAAGATGCATTACTGGCTTGCTTCCAGGCCGATTTGGCAAGGAGCTTCCAGTGGGTGAAGTCCCATCTCGTGCCCGAACTTTCTTAAGTGAGTTCTTGGCGAAGGATGGTCAGTACCCGGCTAGCGACTTCAGGATGCCAGGCTGGGTTCATTCTTCTAACAATATGTGGTGGGCACGCCTTGTTCAGT
This sequence comes from Dracaena cambodiana, assembly GCA_036321105.1. Lineage (NCBI taxonomy): Eukaryota > Viridiplantae > Streptophyta > Magnoliopsida > Asparagales > Asparagaceae > Dracaena > Dracaena cambodiana. The sequence goes on along the minus strand of JAYEPQ010000011.1, from coordinate 18,108,424 downwards.
ACATGCTGGATTTCCACGAGCCCATTTTAAAGGATATTGGCTTGTATAAAGCCATCAGGAATGTCCAATTCGGGTTTCCCCAGAGTGCTTATCACTTTTACTGCCTCTTGGAGATGTATAACCCTGAAACCTGTACTTTCTTTACACCAGTGGGTGAGCTAGGGTTCGCTCTCCACGAGATGTTTGAGGTTTCTGGGCTCTCGATGGGCGAAGTCCCTTACGAGGAGTATATCCCTACCACTGATGAGTTGAACATGCTATTGGCGAGGGACGAGCGCATCCATGCCACATACTGGGAGATGATGTGCCATTATCATATTTGCGCTGACTTGACGGGTGCGCGTAATCACGGTATTGGTCACAAGAAGTGGGCCGAATATCTCTTTGCCAACTTAAATTCTAAGGATAGCTCGGCCATTATCCATGGTCATCCACCCATCTATGGCTCAGAGATTGATCACCGTATTGCTAAGGGCCGCCATCTATTATATTATACCACTGAATCCAATGAGAATGGATACGGTCCTGGTACTTCATTTAAGAGCTATCACTATCAAGCCCAGTTTCCGATCTCCAACAGAGGTCTCATTGCCGGGTTTCTGATACTGTGGCTCAAAAGATGCGTCGTGCCGTCATTGCCCAAGGAAGCGATTGCAGTGACTGTGGTATATCCAGCGGTTCTTCTTACATACGGCCGACCCCTTGGACTCCTTCCCGCTATGGTATGCAATTTGCAGTATGGACTGAGGGTATTCTGTCGTGATTTCCTCCCTACTATTAAGGTCAAGGGGAAAGGAAAGGGCAAGTCGAAAGAGACTGCCCAACCGAAAACTCCAAACCCTAGGGTGGAGATGCCCTACACCTATTTGATGGCGTGGCTTGTCTTGCACTGTCCCTCCTTAATGAGTGCACCGGAGCATCGTTCGGACGAAAAGTGCTTCCTTGTAGAACTGTATGAACGTTCTTCATGGAGGCAGAATTATATGTCCCAGATTCGGAAGACTCTTCGTAGCTTTCAGAATTACGAGATCTTCCGGTGTTTTCCTGACTTTCCCGGCGGAGGATATGGGACGAGGCTAAAGGATGCCATGGGAGTTGATAAGTTCACTACTTTATCTGCAGGAGCGTTCTGGTGGCTTCTCAATATCCGTCCCGGACACTTGGTGTATCGTCAAGATCTTCAGTGTCAGATTGAGCCATATACTCCGAGTCGCTTTGCTCGCCAGTTTGGATATTCTCAACTTTATGTGGGTAATTCAAATAAAGATCTCGCTTACGAGGGGAATTTATACGAAGGTGCTCGTGGCTGGTTCCATTTTGTAGCGGGCGGGACCGAAGCTGAATTCTCCTTGCCCCAGAAGGTGCCAGAATTGGCCATGACCCTCATCTCCTGCAATTGGTTCAACATTGCGAATGCTGATGTGCCCGGCTTCTCTCTCAATCGCAGTTGTTGCAAAGAGATTGAAGCCCTCTATATTAGCCGTCAGGGTGCTTCTAGGGTAAGGATAAAAGGAATGGAAGAATTCCTTGGCGCTGCGGCTGAGCCTTCGGACATCAGCGAATCAGACGATGATGCCGGTGATGATGATGATGATGATGATGCTGGTGCTGGTGGAGCTCCTCAGCCTATTGTCAGTCGTTCCCTGAGTCCAACTCTCAAACGCCGCGGCACTTTAAAGAAAAGGCCTGGTAAGAAGCAAAAATTGGGGCAGGAAACCTTGATAGTCCCCCAAGAAGTGGCTATCAAACTTGCTTCCGACTAGTTGGCTTCAGCTGTACCCCCAGCGTTGGCAAGGGAGGATGAACCTGCCAAAGCCCCAAGTGTTGCTGAGATTTCAGCTCCTTCGGCCGTTGAGCCTGTAGCAGAACCTGGGGCGCAACTAACGGGTAGCGAGACGGGTACACTGCTGGAAACAACAATGGCTCCCCCTTCAAGTCCGACAACTGGACTTGTATCGCCTGGTATGGCCTTTAGCATTTTATCTTTTGCCCGTTATTATTTTAACATAACACTGCTTTTCTGGTCTTCTGAAATGTAGGTGATCAACTTTTTTCGCCAATGCACTCGACTACCCAAGTAGAGTCTGACGATAGAATGGACCATTCCGGCTCCGTTGGTGGTGTGGGTAGCTCTGCTGGTGAGTTTGTGGCTGACTATTCCACACCGGCTCCTGCCTCTGTTTCCTCTTCAATTCCCCCAATTGACGAATTGGGAAGTGACGAGAGAACTGAGATTATTATCGCAGCTGCTGCTAATGAGGCTACACCTTCTCCTAGCATGCCGTCTCCAATACCCGTTTGCTCTACTGAGACATTTCCCACGGTCGTTGGCGTGCCTTCTCAGTCAGCGATTTTAACATCGTCTGTTGTCGTGGCTGCTGAGATACCTGCAACTCTTCCGACTCCAAGCCTTCCAGCAGGGGAGGAAAATAATTTGAAATTCTCATTCGAAGATGCTTCTCCCACCGGAGGAGCTTCAGGCGAAGTGGTCCCATCTTCTCTTCCTGTTGGTGGGGGTACCCAAGTGATCTGTACCGACGGTACTTCGTTTGGGGTCTCCAGTTCTTCCAGATCTGCACTGGCTCTACTGGTCCCTCAGATCATGAATTTAATGCAGGAACGGGCTTCTTCTTCTCCAATCCCAGCCACTACTGCTCCCTTGCTCACGACACCTCTTTTGGCATTGCCTACTTTGCCTACTGACACTGCAAATCCTCTTGAAAGACTTTTCGGCTTCACTGTCGAGGATTTTATGCATTTGTTAAGAAGATGTGTCGAGATGGTTCTTACTGGCCATGATTTCTTCAGTTTTGCATGTCCACTGTTATTCCGCTATCTGGGAAATATTGAAGAATTCGGTGGACAAGATCGAGCAGCTCCATACCGGGCCCGCCTTGCAGCTTTGGAAGAACAGGTGACCACACTACACACACTCCGTCAGGCGGATGTGGAGGCGATCACTGAGATAGAGTTGGCACGGTTTCGGGCAGAATCCTTATCTCGAAGAAATATTTTAAGCCAGCAGGAGGAGAGATGGTCTCAAGAGCTGTCAGAGCTTCGGGCCAGTCGGGAATCCGTTCTTGGCGACCTGCAGAGGGTAAACTTTGGAATTGAGGAAAGCCAGACGGCCATTTCTAAAGCCCAGGAGACGATTGCCAGAGCTCGGGCCACCTTGATAGAAAATGAACTCCGATTAGGAGAATCTGTCAAGAAACGGGAGATGTTGCTTGTCCTGCAGGAGCAGATTCAGCAGGAAGAGATAGCCAGGAATCATGCCATAGAAGAATCTCGTCAGCAACAACTTTCAATAAGTGATGATGAGTTGCGTAGGCAAGCTCAGCAAACCGTGGAGGCTTCTCATCGTAGAAATTTGGACGAGACAATAAACCAACTGAGACTCCTGGGAGGCCAATAGTTTCATCTCTCTTTACGCTTTTATCTTCCTTGTAATAAGAACTTCGTAAACAGGAGAGAGATAACTTTACTATGTTTCTTTGAAATTCTTTTTGTATCTTCACCTTTTTAGTAAAGATGATTCTTTTGACTCTTTTATTTGCCGGCTTCAAAACAGATTTGCTTGCCCAACAAATAACCTGTCGTCAAAACGATTTATCTCGGTACCGTTTATGTTCAATTTCTTGAACCGAAAATAACAATTAAAGTTTAATATGGGATTTTTAGCAAACCCCCAGCTATTAACGGATTTGATTAGCCTTTACCAACTACCGTTTGGGTTGGGCTAGCCATGTTATTCCCCTCAACATGGTGAGTTGTCGAGGAATTCATCTCCTCTCCCCTTTGCCTTTAATCAGCATTGGGTAGTTAATCTCAAACTCTTACCCCCAGTATGGTAGGGTTGACGAGGAATTTAATCTCCTCTTCCCGTTGCTATAAAAGCATTGGGCAATTCATACTTTTACCCCAGCGTGATGGGTTGGCGAGAAACTAGTTCTCTTCCCATTGCCTAATTGGCGTTGGGCAATTCATACTTTTTCCCCAGTATGATGGGTTGGCGAGAAACTAGTTCTCTTCCCATTGCCTAGTTGGCGTTGGGCAATTCATACTTTTACCCCAGCATGATGGGTTTGCGAGGAATTTAATCTCCTCTTCCTGTTGCTATGAAAGCATTGGGCAATTCATATTTTTACCCCAGTATGATGGGTTGGCGAGAAACTAGTTCTCTTCCCATTGCCTAATTGGCGTTGGGCAATTCATACTTTTACTCCAGTATGATGGGTTGGCGAGAAACAAGTTCTCTTCCCATTGCCTAGTTGGCGTTGGGCAATTCATACTTTTACCCCAGCATGATGGGTTTGCGAGGAATTTAATTTCCTCTTCCCGTTGCTATGAAAGCATTGGGCAATTCATATATTTACCCCAGTATGATGGGTTGGCGAGAAACTAGTTCTCTTCCCATTGCCTAATTGGCGTTGGGCAATTCATACTTTTACCCCTGTATGATGGGTTGGCGAGAAACTAGTTCTCTTCCCATTGCCTAGTTGACGTTGGGCAATTCATACTTTTACCCCAGTATGATGGGTTGGCGAGAAACTAGTTCTCTTCCCATTGCCTAGTTGGCGTTGGGCAATTCATACTTTTAGGTCAGAGGCGCTTAATTACACATGCCTAAAAGAAGATTGGGGGTTGTTCAAACTTGAGAACTAAGCACACCAGGTTTTGGGTCAGAGGCGCCAAATTGCGCATGCCCAAGAAAAAAAAAACTGATGGTGGTTCAAACTTGAGAACCAAACAGGAGGTGGTTCAAGGCTCTCTCGCGTAACTTGAACTGGGCACTCCAAACACACCAGGTTTAGGTCAGAGGCGCACAATGCGCATGCCTAGGAAAAGACTGGAGGTGGTTCAAACTTGAGAACCAGACACGCTAGAGTTTAGGTCAGAGGCGCACAATGCGCATGCCTAGAAAAAGACTGATGGTGGTTCAAACTTGAAAACCAAACTCACCAGGTTTAGGTCAGAGGCACCAAACTGCGCATGCCTAAGAAAAGACTGGAGGTGGTTCAAACTTGAGAACCAGACACGCCAGAGTTTAGGTCAGAGGCGCACAATGCGCATGCCTAAGAAAAGACTGGAGGTGGTTCAAACTTGAGAACCAAACACGCCAGGGTTTAGGTCAGAGGCGCCGAACTGCGCATGCCTAAGAAAAGACTGGAGGTGGTTCAAACTTGAGAACCAGACACGCCAGAGTTTAGGTCAGAGGCACACAATGTGCATGCCTAAGAAAAGACTGGAGGTGGTTCAAACTTGAGAACCAAACACGCCAGGGTTTAGGTCAGAGGCGCCAAACTGCGCATGCCTAAGAAAAGACTGGAGGTGGTTCAAACTTGAGAACAAGACACGTCAGAGTTTAGGTCAGGGGCGCACAATGCGCATGCCTAAGAAAAGACTGGAGGTGGTTCAAACTTGAGAACCAAACACGCCAGGGTTTAGGTCAGAGGCGCCAAACTGCGCATGCCTAAGAAAAAACTGGAGGTGGTTCAAACTTGAGAACCAAACACGCCAGGGTTTAGGTCAGGGGCGCCAAACTGCGCATGCCTAAGAAAAGACTGGAGGTGGTTCAAACTTGAGAACCAAACGCACCAGGTTTAGGGGGTTAAAATCACCAGAATAGAAGAAGTCTAAGTGCTCATCTGCGTAACTTGGATAAATTGGAGGCTTATACTCCCAGAGATATTAAGCATAGTATTTCTTCAGAAATTTGCTATTGATCGGCATCATCATCCTATCGCCGTCTTGATTCATTAAGCGATAAGCTCCACTGGAGTAGACTGTCTCCACAATGAACGGTCCTTCCCACTTGGGTTCAAACTTACCCTTAGTCTTGTGGGTTAGCACCATTGGCCTTTTAACAGCCAGAACCAAGTCTCCTTGTTTAAAGGTCCTTGGTTTAACGTTCTTATTGAACGTTTGAGATATTTGGGCTTGATACAACTCAATTTGTTGTTGAGCCCTGAGACGTTTTTCATCTAACGCCTCTAGTTCTTGCAATCTTTGCTGATGGCGTTCTTCTGTCGTCATCTTTGTGGCTAAAGCCACTCTTAATGATGGTATCTGGATTTCAAGAGGCAGAACAGCCTCACTTTCATAAACCAAAGAGAACGGGGTTGCTTTAGTCGGGGTGCGAACGGTGGTGCGATAGGCCCACAAACATTCTCCTAACTTTTCATCCCAATCTCGTTTATTGGAAGAGACGAACTTCCGAAGAAGTTTGATGATCGTCTTGTTGAAAGCTTCGGCCAACCCATTAGCCGCAGGGTTATATGGTGTAGAAGCGATATCTTTGATTCTGAATTTATTGCAGAATCTGGAGAATCCCTGACTGATGAATTGTGGACCATTATCATGAATAATCCGTCGGGGGACGCCAAATCGGTAAATGACATGATGCTTGACGAACTTGATCACATCTGTCGTCTTCACCTCTTTCATGGGCACGACTTCGGCCCATTTTAAAAAATAATCGGTTATTGCAAGAATAAACCGATATCCTCTGGATGACGAGGGAGTTATTGGCCCCACAATGTCCATTCCCCAGGCTTCAAATGGCCAGCTTGCGACGGTATTGTGCAAGTATTCTTGGGGTTGATGAATAAAATTGGCATGTATTTGGCATGCATGACATCGTTTAGCGTATGCCATTGCTTCCATAACCATGCTCGGCCAGTAGTACCCCAGCCTTTTTATACGGTCTCCAAGTTTGGGACCGGGCTGATGAGCTCCACATATTCTATCATGTGTTTCTTTCAGCACTTGTTCTGCTTCTGCTTTCGATATGCAGCGTAGCAATAGACCACCTCTTGACTTTCTATACAAAGTCTGAAGTTTATGGTCATAATAAAATCTTTGGGCCTTCCTCTTTATTGAGGTGGCTTCCTTAGGATTTTCTGGTAATATCCCATGCAAAGCATAATCCACAAACGAAAATCGCCAATCACGGGGCTCTAAGTTTAAGCCAATCTGGCATACCTCTTCAGTTTGAGATACCACATCTGGGTGGAGGAGTTCTCTGTTACCAATGGTGATGCTTTTAGCTTCACCTGGCGGGATTGCCAGCGTTGCGGCTAATGCGGCAAGAGCATCTGCATAAAAGTTCTCGTTTCGAGATCATGATATATGTAGAATTGTTCAAAATATCCTGCTAGCTCAATAGCTAGTTAATGATAGGGGATGAGGGCTTCATGTCTGACTTCATACTCACCTGTCATCTGATTGACAATGAGCTTAGAATCTCCATATGCCTCTAGATGGTTCACCCCCAGTTGTAGAGCTATTTTTAAGCCGATAATGAGCGCGTTGTACTCTGCTACATTATTAGTGCACGGTTCTGTTAATGAGTAACCGTTAGGCAATATATGTTTATGTGGAGATATTAGCACAACCCCCACTCCAGCAGCAGATCGTCTCGCGGCACCATCAAAGAACATTTGCCAAGGCTGTTCTTTGGTAACTGTGTTGACTTCTGATGTCTGCTTTAATTTGAACCAAATTGGATGGTCTGCAAGGAAATCAGCGATTGCCTGTCCCTTCATGGCCTTTTGAGGGATAAAATGTATGTCATAGGGCGATAGTAAGAGCGCCCATTTTGCCAATCGGCCATTCAAGGATCCCGGTTTTGTCATCAGAATCTTCAGGGGATTAACCCGTGATATGACATGAATTGTTTGCCCCGAAAGGTAGTGTCGCATTTTCTGAACAGCAAACACTAGGGCTAAACATTCTTTTTCAATCGGGGTATACCGCTGTTCTGTCCCAATCATTGTTCTACTTAAATAGTAGAGGGCATGTTCATGGCCGTGCTCATTATATTGAGGAAGTAATGCTCCTAAAGCATTATCCATGGTCCTTACATATATAAGGAAGGGCTGCCCAGGGACTGGTGCCATTAGTACAGGAGGTTTAGTAAGGTACTCCTTGAGGTCATCAAATGCCTGCTGACATGCCTCAACCCATATGAAAGACACTCCCTTCTTCATAAGTTTGGAGAATAGTTGGTATCGTCCAGATAAGTTGGATATAAAGCGCCGAATATAAGCGAGTTTTCCTTGTAATCCCCTTAATTCCTTAAGATTGCGGGGAGGCGGCATTTCGCTAATCGCTTTTACCTTTTCAGGGTCGAGGAAAATTCCTTTTGAAGTTATTACGAACCCTAGAAACTTCCCGCTGGATACCCCCATGAATGACTTAGTGGGATTCATCTTCAAATGATGTTTCCTCATAAGATCGAAGACCACTCTTAAATCGTGAAGATGATCTTCTTTGTCTTTGCTTTTAACTGCTAAGTCATCCACATAGCACTCTACTGTTATGCGTAGGTGTTCTTTAAATATGACGCTCATTGCGCGTTGGTAAGTGGCACCTGCATTCTTTAATCCGAATGGCATCACCGTATAACAGTATACCCCCTGTGGCATTCTGAAAGCTGTATGCTTTTCATCATCTGGGTGCATCTTGATTTGGTTATAACCTGAGAAGCCATCCATAAAGGACATCCTTTCATAACCGCAAGTATTATCGATCATCACGTCGGTGATGGGGAGTGAAAATTCATCCTTGGGACATGCAGCGTTCAGATCTCGAAAGTCAATGCATATCCGGATTTTGCCATTCTTTTTGCAAACTGGCACTATGTTTGCCACCCAGTCAGGATGCTGTTCTTCACGGATGAACCCAGATTGTATAAGCTTGTTGACCTCAGCAACTATTGCCTCCATCAATTCCGGTCGAAAACGCCTCTGTTGCTGTTTAACAGGTTTGACATCCTCTTTTATATTTAACAGGTGTGTGGCAATTTGAGGGTCAAGCCCAGGCATATCTTCATAACTCCATGCGAACACATCTATATACTCTTTGATAAGAGATATAAGTTCCTCCTTTTCTAAAGAAGTTAGTGTGTCGCTTATGAAAATGGGTTTCGGGTTTTCTTCTGTTCCCATGTTAACCTGTATTAATTTATCTTCTGTGGGCGGATCACGCTGTTCAAAGCGGACATCCCAGAGAGTGTCCATATGCCTGGCCCAGGCATCGTCTTGAACGTCAATTGGTTCCTCGTCGCTTTCTGGCGCGGCTGAAACCATATTGGCTGTCAAAGACTGAAACCAAGCACCGGTGCTTATATCCGAATCATGATCTGGTGAAGATGTTTCTTCTTTATCCGAAGAATTCTCTTCATCCTTTAATGGTGACGAAGGTGGAGTAGATATATAACCCAACCCCCTGCGGGTCTTCTGATAATAATCAGGGCTCTTTCCTCTCGGTCTAAACGAGGGTATGAGATTCCGCCGCCCTTTTCCAAAGTTTAATCCCGGCTTCTGGGTAAAATTATATCCCATTTTCTCCATCATCTGTCGGGACCTTTGCTCATATAAGTGAAATTGAGGTGATGTTTGTTCATCACTTTCACTACTTTGCCTCTGTCGAGGCGACGTGGCCACTTTGCCGAACATGATCGGCCTTTGGGACTTCTGTCGGGGAGGCACTTCAAATAAGTGCCCTTGATCCTCGGTTATTTTTAATTGAGAGAGGAGGGAAGACTTGAGGGGCAAATGATATGCTGCCAGGACTTCAAGTTCGGTCAGGCCATCCGCTTCGGTGGAGGTACAAGAGGGCTCAGACTCAGTAGCTACAGCATGCTCGTAGACTAACTTTACACTTTCATTAATAACCCATTCACTTTCTATTACATCCACTATATTATCAAGACCTAAGCTAAGATCTATGTGAGGGTTGATTTCGTAATCACCCCCGTAATCTTCTCCAAGGAGCTCGTACTCCGTGTCGGCTTCATTGCCACTGTCGTCAGGCCTTGGAGATTTGTTAAGACTGTCATTGGAAGCTTCATGTGATGGCTTGTAGAGTGCAGCATCTGTGAAGTAATTTTCCAACCCTTTGAATGGCTGCTTGTCAGCAATTAGTGTCCGGACCTCTCCTTCCTCATCGCAATATTTCATGCACTGGTGAAGAGTCGACGGAACTATCATATGAAAGTGAATCCAAGGTCGCCCCAATAAAATATTGTAGGAGGTATCAGCATCAATTACGTAGCATGTAACCTCCGTTTTCAGGTCTCCAATTTGACACCGCAATCGGATGTTACCAAGAGGATGGCTATTATTAGCGTTGAATCCATAGATGGTAGTGTGTGTAGGTGTCAAGCGATGAAGGGAAATTCCCAACAGCTGCATCAATCTACTGGGCACGACGCTGAGTGCAGAACCTGGATCAATCTGAATTCGGTCCACTTTTGTGGACCCGACATATCCAGTGAAATATAAAGGCCTATTATGCTTTATATTCCTCACCTGCATGTCTTCTGGAGAGAAGATAATTTGTGGGACCTGCCTCCTCACTTGATGACAGTGGGGGCAAGAGTCCCGCTCTTCGATGGCCGGCTCGACAATCTGAGCTAGGAACGACTCAGAGTCTGCCAAGGCCTCTCTTAGAGCTTCACGTGTTGAGTTTGATAATCTCAACAATTCGTAAAGCGTCACCCATGCTGGGATATTAGCCAACTGCGCGATTATGTCAAATTCGAAGAGAGTTTCTTTGGCTCCTTCATCTCTGGTAGAATTCTTCTGGAAACGAAGTCTTTTCTACTTCGCAGGCTTTGCAAGTTCTGCATAGATATCTTTTGGATCCACTCTAGTGTAGTCCTTAAGATATGTCTTTCCAGATCGAGTACTGGAAGGGCCTGCCCCATCTTGATGGGTGGCCATAGTTTCGGGTTCTTCTTCAGAACTCGTGAAGGCGCCTGAAGCTATATATTCTCCCTTTATATCCGCAGAAATGGCATTGACAGCCCGTTTCTTCTCTGGACTTCTTGAAGTAGTCCATTGTTCATCTTCCAGCAAATCAGGGTGAACCCACATAACTTTCCCCTTTTGGGTTGTTACGGGGACAAGTCCCCCTTGGGCTTTATTGTGCGGATCAAGATTCTTCGTGACCATCTTACCCTTAGGAATTGGGGTCACTCCTGCGGGAAACTCGTGGGTTCCAACCATTATGGTTGCCATATTGGCAGTGACTTTCTTCTGTTCTTCCTTAAGCGTCAGAACTCCAGCCTCTATTAGTGCTTGGATTCTGTTCTTAAGGGGAAAACAATCCCTGGTAGGGTGCCCAACATTCCGGTGATAAAGACAGTAATTTGGGTCTTTAGTCTTACCCGTATCTTCTGGCTTCTTATTTTCCGGAAGTTTTAGCATTTCCTTCTTTTGGAGCAGGTGAAAGAGGACTGGTGTCTGTTCAGCTTTGAAAGTGTAATTCCTTTCTTGCTGCGGTCTAATTTGCCTTGACCCTCGCTAACCTTGAGATTTCGGCTCTGGCGGAGGACTGGTTTTCTGAGGAGCAGTTTCTGATGACATTACTGCCTTCCCTTTATTCTTGTTGCTGTTGTTTTGGGTATATGATTTACTACCCCCAGCACTTCTTGGCCCGCGGGACTCTTCAACTCGGCGAATCAAGTCTTCAGCTTGCTCTCCTTGTTTGAGCAGGTCCCTCCACGTCTTAGACTCTACGGCCCCCATTTTGAGGAGCACATTGGTCTTAAGGTTGTGTCGACAGGTCTCGACTAGAGTTTCCTGGATCATTCCGTGTTTACAATGTACGGACTTCTCCCGGAACCTTTCTATGAAATCTTTAACCGTTTCTTGTTCTCCTTGCCTAGTTGCGAGGAGGGAATGAACCGTAATCTCGGTGTCATCCTCGAAGAAACGTGAGAGAAATAATTTCTCAACATCTAACCAGGTATTAATAGTACCTGGGGGCAGCTGCATGAACCAAGTAAAGGCAGGCCCTCGCAAAGTACTTGCAAATACTTTGGTCATGATGGGATCATTACCCATTAAGTGTCCTGCTTGGGACAAGAAATAATAGATGTGCTGACTGGGCGATCCCTTCCCGTCATAGGGCTCCAACTTGAGCGGCTTATACTTTGGAGGATAGGGTACCACATCCCATTCTGCTGGATATGGTCTAGAGACTCCTGACTCCTTCAACTCTTTTTTACGCATCAAGGCTTCGAGTTGATTCTGTAACTTTTCAAGCTTTTCTTCATGCGGATCATGGAAAGAAAATCTATCTTCTTCCTCATGCATCGAGTGGGCTTTCTCCTCCTGTTCTTCTTCATTTGGAGTCTTCTTGCCCTGTTTAGCATTATCTTCAACAACTTTTAAAAGTAGCATCTTAAGATCTTCAATCGTTTTCTGTTGCTCTCGAATCATTCTTTCTTGAGCCTCAAATCTCTGATTGATATCACCAGATTTATCTGCCATGTGCGATGCTGACTTCTGTAGTCTAGATGACGCGGAGGAACGAGGTGAGGCTATGGCTGAATTATCGCTGTCCTCGTCGTAAGAAACCCCTGCGAGCTTTTTATAATTTCGGGGCGGAACGGCTCCTGATCTTAGTCGAGTAATATGATGAAGTTCATCATCGCTCGATTCTGAATCATCATCCGTCTCTGCAATTTTCTTCCCTCTTCCTACCATGTTGGAAGTTACAGCTCTCCCCTGCTCTTCCTACCATGTTGGAAGTTACAGCTCTCCCCTGTTTCAAGGGAGTGGTTCTTGTCTTCTTAGCAGGATTCTGGTTTGACTCATTTAATCGGTCGAACACAGATATCCTGTTCTTGCTGCAGCCACAGTTATTCACCACGGCTGATACTGTTGTTTTAAGTTGCTGGCAATAGCAACTATGTTCAACTTGAAGTTGGTCTATGCCTCTCTTCTTAGAAAGATGCTCCCTGAGGTCAGTGCCTCTAGCCATGAAATCAAGAGGTCCATTCAACTCTTGAGAGTGTTTAGGAATCCACTGAAGCTTCTTTGATTGATCAACCCTGACTCTGGGGTCGGACTGATCCTCGCGTGGCTTAGGAATAGCCTCGCGTTTCATATTGCGGGCCTGAAAAATAGCTCCGCGCTGATCCACACTAGCCTCGCGTTTCTCGTTGGCTTGGTGTGTCCTTGGAAGTTCAGCCTCTGGAATAATAGCCCCGCGTGAAGGGAAGTTCTTGCACGCTGGCTTATCTTCGCGATTGACGCAGATCATAGCTTCGCGCTTAGCGCGGTTTTTACGACTGACAACTATCTGCCAATCATCTTCCCGTTCCTTGCGGGTGTCAGAAGTCTTGCGTTTATTGCAAGTATCACTGGCTTCGCGTCTCTCGCTAGGCACAGTAATAGCCCCGCGTGGAGAATCACACGCTGGCTTTGAATAATTTTTATACTCGCGTAACTCGCGAGTGTTGGGTATTCTGCGACTAGCGCAACCCTTACTGGCTTTGCGTCTCTCGCTAGGCACAGTAATAGCCTCGCGTGGAGAATCACACGCTGGCTTTGAATAATAATTTTTATACTCGCGTAACTCGCGAGTGTTGGGTATTCTGCGACTAGCGCAACCTTACTGGCTTCGCGTCTCTCGCTAGGCACAGTAATAGCCTCGCGTGGAGAATCACACGCTGGCTTAGAATAATTTTTATACTCGCGTAACTCGCGAGTGTCAGGAATCTTGCGTAACTCGCCAGTATTACCAGCCTCGCGTGGAAAATCACACGCTGGCTTTTCCTTACTTTTAAGGCAAGTTGTATCTTCGCGTTTAACGCGGTAGAGATTGGTCTCGCGGGTAGCGCGAGCCAATTTGCGAGGGACCATAGCCTCGCGTCCTCTAGAGTTAGCTCCGCATCCAAGGCGGGCTCTGAGGGCTCTACGCCTCGCTCTCCGGTTCCTGTTCCGGAGTTGGGTCCTGGTCAGTCCAGTTCCCATGTCTTCTTCGGCAATCGGAAGCTCTTCCTCAGTTAGGATTTCTTGTGTGGACTCCGGCGTTATAACCGTAGTCTCCAAGGATCCCCGTCTCTCGGTGGATACCTTTCTACCCGTCACTCGGGCATTGGAGTACATACGGCGATAGTGCCGTGTCTCATCCAAGTCACCTGATCCAGAGGAGAGGAACTCCTCGTACTTCTGCTGGTCGATTTCAACGACCAGCGTGTCTACTTCGGATCCGATCAAGTCAACGTCCGATTGCGCCACAATCTCTTCATCAGTGAAAGAGATGGCTCCCACTGTGGTCGCCAGTTTGTTCGTCGCAAAAGTTCCTTCGCTTCCTCCCATTGAATTACTTAAATTACAATGAAAGTGAACAAGATATAAAAAAGAACAAACGAGAGGATTTTATAATTCAATCTCTCTCTTTTACAATATTGTGGGATCTGTGGCGATGGGATCTGTCAAGCAGTTCCTTTGGACGATCGGTACGTTGAAATCTTCTCTTTTAAAGATATCGGCCGAATATAGACGATCTTCTCTGGTTTTGATTCGTTCAAGGCTCTCTCGCGTAACTCGAACTTCTCAAGAACTCCAGAAAGAAGATGGTGGTTTTCTCTGATTTTCACGAACTCAAGGCTCTGTGCGTAACTCGAATTCTCCAAGATTTCAGAAGATGATCAGCAAAGGCTTCAAGGCTCTCTCGCGTACTTGAATTGCCAAAGGATCGATAGGAGGCTTCCGATGCCGAAAAGAAGAACTCTGATCTCTGATTTTGATTAGTTCAAGGCTCTCACGCGTAACTCGAACTTTACCAAAACTTCCAAAAGATCCAAAAGAGCCTCCCTTAGGGTTTCACCAGGAAAGTATTTATAGCCCCAGGTTAATGCAAGAGTTTCTATCTAAATAGAACTCGCATTAATCAAGGATTCCAATCAAATATCTTAGTTTTGATGGAATTCTGATTAGACTTGATTCGGGTATTTGGATAAGCCCAGAATCATAATCTCAATCAATTTGAGATTCTGGTTATCTGCTTACGCGGAGCTTTAATCGCATCAAAACGTGACGCTAAATAACCAAAATGTGGAGCTAACGTGGAGCTATTGATCATCTCCGCGTTTTACTCAAACGCGAGGCTAATATAAGCCAGACTGCGGAATCAACGTGGAGCTATTAAACATCTCCGCGTTTTATTCAAACGCGAGGCTAATATAAGCCAGACTGCGGAATCAACGCGGAGCTATTAAACATCTCCGCGTTTTATTCAAACGCAGGGTTAATGTAACCAAACACGGGGCTATTGAATTAGCTCCGCGTTCTGTTGTGGAAAATCTTTTTAACTTAGAAATTTTCACTGCCAACAGGCTCTCTTCCAATTTTTCTAAAAAGTCCATCTCTTTCAAAATGTCGTCCTTCTCACATCTTCCTTATCTTCGAAAGCGCCTTTCCCATCTTCGTAACACCTTTCGTAAGCGACTCAATTTGATACAGATATTTGCTGCCGCATCTCTGGCTCCTGTATGTTGACTCCAACTTTCTCTAATCAGGGCATGTACTTCCTTATGTTCCAGCCACCATCTCTTGAAAGAAAATCGCTTTTGTGTTTTTTGTTCCATCTCACCAGCTAGAAGCATGAGTGGGGTGTGATCTGACGTTGGTCGCGGAAGGGAGCAAATTTCTGCAAGTGGAAATTTTGCTTCTCAAGTGTCCGAGACTAAGACCCTATCTAGTTTAGCCAATACTGGGTTAAGCCTCATGTTGGACCATGTGAATGGTCGATCTGACAATGGTAAATCTATGAGATCCAGCTGGCTGATGAGGAAATTGAACTCCTGCCTATCCTTGTGAGATCGATCTACCCCTTTCCTTTCATTTGCAAATCTAGTGATATTGAAATCCCCTCCTAAGATCTACGGGTCATCATATTTGTTTCTAATTGTTGTAAGTTCCTTCCAGAATTCTGTGCGTAAATTTCGCTCATTTGGGCCATACACCGCAGTTACCACCTGGACCCATCCATCCATTTGTCTCCTCACTCTTACTGACAAAGAATATTCCCCTGCCCAAGAGTTCAGAATCTGGTATTGTTTACTGATCCCAATTAGGATCCCTCCAGATGCCCCCCTTGCATTCAAAATGGAAAAATTGAACAATCTCCTAGACGCGAGTGAGGCCAAAACCCGAGGATCCGAATCAGATAATTTGGTCTTCTCCATACACACAATATCAATCTTATTAGTGTGTATAACTTCCGCAATCATTCACCTTTTAACCGGGTTTCCCAACCCTCTAACATTCCAAAAAATACACTTCATCAAAACCAATAAATTGTCTTCTCCACGGAAGGCCCTATCCCGTATTCTATGGCACACTGGCCTCCTTCTGATCTTCTAAGGGTATTGCCTCTAGGTTTTTTAACATCGTGATGGTGTGTATTTGATCTGTGCGCCCTACCCCCAACTCAATATCACAGGTATCAGCTAAAGCAATTAATACATCATCAGGCATACAATTAAGAATATTGAAATCAAGGTTAGTAGTACCTGGAGGGGGATTCGCAAGGACTGCCTTTCGTTTAGTAGCTGCCAATGCCACCTGACCCAATTGATTGTGTTGTCCTCCTCTCTTGTTTTCTAGTCTTTTGCTCTTTCTGGAGGGCATGATCAGAGAATTAGAACTTCCACCCTGGCCTATTACAATGGCCAACCTATCTTCCTCTGCCAAATCTCCCATATCCCGCCTATTCCCACTATCCTGCTGTTGGAGGTCTGGTTCTGCTGCCTGAATTCTCGTCGGAGTATCATGCATTGTTAGCCTTGTTTCTGTTGTGTTGTCCTCTACCCTTATTTCTGTTGAGTCTGTCTCTTTCCTCAAAGGTTGTGTTTCCCTATTAAGCATCCTTGATATATCCCGGATACGCTTAGGGAGTCTAGAGGGTTGTCTTTTCCTGATGCGCTTCTTTTGCTTCAAACTCTCTTTGCACATGATATTTTCAATGAGTTTGGCCATGGTATCCCTTGCAAAGTCTTTGTCAAACCTGTTTAAAGTTTCAAGCAAACCGATGTATTCCATATTATTCTTGGGAAACTCTTGATCAAAAGTCAACTGCCTTCTGGATGACCCTTCAGCATTTGGGCTGACTATATCTTGTAAAACTACACTTTTACCCTTGTTGGTGTCTTCTTTCTCCAAACCCGTATCTGGACTTTGAATTCCCTCCGAGCCTATCCTGGCAAAAACTGTGAGATCCTTCATTATATCAACATTTTTGTGGGCCTCACTTGGCTTCCCTACAGAAATAAGAGTCTCATTCAGATTTTCTTCCATTCTCTGATTTCTTATTATTTCTCTATGAAATTTGTTCTCATCCTCACCCCTTCCTCCTTCTAAAAATAACTGAGAAACCCTCTTCCCAATATATTTTCCTTTATCTTTGTTCTTTTCCCCTGCCTCCCTAGCCTCCCCATGTGGGTGGGGCCCCTCATAAATGCAGTTATCCTTCAAGAGGGGGCTGCAGGTCTTCTTCCGGGTCATCTCCTTCCTCACCCCTGAAGCGTCATTTTCACCTCGAAGCCCCCCCCCCCCCGATTTCTTCACCTTCCTGGGCAGCTTCCCCAAAATCTTCCTTTCTGTCGTCCCTGTCCACCCTCTTCCCCTTCTGCGACAGATCCGACCACCGAATCCTTTCTTCTCTCGCATCGGCAGGTGAGTTTGTCGTCTTCGCCAAGAAGGTAAGTCGGCCGATCTCTTTTTGTTTCAAGGAAAAGTCGCCCAATTTCATCCTTCTTTAATATCCCAAAATTTGAACCATTTTCGTCTAGCACCAGTGAGTCCTCATACAACCGCACCATTTCCTTTTCTTGTGGGTTGCTTTTTGTTCCCAAATGAAAGTTAGGGTTTTGACTTTCATTTGGAGAGGAGGCTTGGGAAGAGGGCTTCTGCATGCCAGCCGGCGGAGGCAGTTGACCCTCAACCCAAGGTCTTTCTCTTTCCATGCTCTGCTTCTGTCCATCTCCGAAAGTTGTGTGTGCCATACTCAAAATGATTTCTGATCGGTGGCCTTGCCGAGGTGGTCACCGTTGCCGACTTGTTATCGGTTCTCTTCCATGTGAAACTCCTTCGTTTTCCGGCGGGGAGGTTAGCTATCCTGGTCGACGGCCGATCGGAACCCCCGATCTCGCCGGTTCCCATCACGTCTGATGTGATAAATTACTGCAAGCGCACAGTGTCGGTGTAGCGCTGTACAGGTCGTCCCACAGGGATCTAGGGTGTTTTTGCGATTCTTACTCTTTTCTTAGTCTAGCGGATTAACAAAGAATTTTGGGTTGGAGTCGGATTAATCTAAATAGCCTAGGATCTAGAATCCACTAGTTTCCAACCATGTATTTACTTCTACTATCTTCTTCTTTCATAAAAATTTGATCTTTTTAGTTTAATCTTTATTTAAAGTGCCCTAAGTATGAGCTATCAAGTGGTGTGCAAGTATAACTCATCAAAGATACTACTTCTCATAAAAACAAACTAAATCTTTAGATAATTCAATGAAAAAGATAAAATCAACAACCCCAAACCCTAACTAAGCATAGGCTATCAAGAAACCTAATTCAAGTATAACCTATCAAAGTCTTAATCTTCGAGTTCTTGTATTTTAATCCTTTTAGAGAAAAATCATGTCTTTATTTATTTTTATTCAAGAAGAAAGACATTAGAAAGCAATTACATGGTGGATCTTAGTTTCATCTACGTCCTAGAGCTAGACTAATTAGCTACTCATGATTTTAGAAAGCAATAAAATCTAATCTAGAAAGCAAATAAATCTATACTAGAAAGCAATTAAATCTATCTAAAAAGCAAATAAAGATTAGAAAGCAATGGCTTACCTCTGGAGCACGGTATTGTGGCCGCCACCCCTTCAGCAAAAGCTTGATTTTATTAATGAAATACGAGTACAAACTAAATCCTAATCTACATTAACTACTGCATAAAACCTAGAATACAAGGATACGGCCAATATATAGGTTTCGGAAATCAAACCCTAATTGTAGCCGAAATAGAAAATCAAGAAATTACATCGAAGCCAGGGAAGAAAATTCAACATGTGGAGCCCACATTTTGCCGCTAAATAGCGGCTAAAACCGCTAAATAGCGGTTTTATTTCGAGTAAATCAATTGAAATTTCTTCCACGTGCGTCTCGTGTCTTGCTCATTATATTTCCTTGACTGTATTTAACTTTTCATCTCTTTAACATCGTAGTCTCGTAGTTTTCTCACTTTAGAAACTTTTCGGACTCTGATTTCCTACTCCAACATTGATTTCTTGCCATCTCCTTGTACGAATCGAATTACCTGAAAAAGGCACTAAAAATACCCGAGTAGCATTTATTTATATACAAAAATAGATAAAATATGAGAGGAAAAATACAATATATGATATTCATCAACGTCCTCAAAACCCACCGAAGACGGATTGTTCGTGGAGAGTTTATGTGTGATTTTCAACTTGATTGAGTAAAGAAGGCCACCCAGTACCACATTGAACTGAGGCGGGATCACTGTTGGGTTATCGTAACCTACCCGAACTCTAGCACAGTCCAATCTTTGTTTTAGACTGGTGTCCTCATCAATGTCGAGAACATGGGCAAATTTGATTAAAATCTTACTGAGATCTACTCTGTTCCAGTGATGAACAGGTAATCCTCTGATCTCAACCCATGCAATCATCGGGAATGAGTAAAACTTACCATCTTCTTCTCCAGTCCATCTACATACCCTAAAGCCCGCCTTGTGATCCTTGCATGGCACCGAGATCCTGCTGGCCGCAAGTGAAAGACCGGCCTCTGTGGGAAAGTAAGTAAAAAATTTGTTTCCCCCATCATGGAATATCCAGTTGTAGCTTGCAAACTCCCTAGACATCGATGCCAATCCTTCCCTCATATCCTCCATCGTAGGCTGTCCATGACCGGGGGACAAGACCCCCAGGGTTCTAGAAAGCCTTTGTTGTTCCTCTCTGGCTTGGTCCGAGACCGGGATGAAGGCTACAGGTTTAGTTTTTGATGTTTGCCCCAACATGTCTTGCGTAGTGGAGATAACTTCCTTTGTTGTCTTGTATACTGTTGCACCATTTGCAAACTTTCCTTGCCCCATACTGCGGTCCGTCCTTCGATTGCCAGGTAACACACCTGAGACTTACTTTTTTGGCTGCTGATTTCTAACCAGAGCAATCGGACACTCTCCAATCTTGTGGCCGAGACCCTTACAGAATCTGCAGCGAATGAACGGACACTCGTCTTTAAAGTGCCCTCTGTTCCCGCAAATCCAGCACACCTCTGGACTTTCCGGGAGTGGCCTCCTTACCGGAGAGAATTTCCTCTTCTTGTTGCCATCTATAATAGCTCCGGTTGACTTTGCCATTCTCTCTTTTTTGATGGACGCCTTGGACTGAACCGTCCTCCAGAGTTCCTCCTTAGAGAACTGGCTTGTTGTCCCTCCCGTCACTTCAGACGCCGCTGCTAGCATTACTAACACTTCCTCTCCTGTGTATGTGGCAGTCGACTTGTGAGGTATCATTTCAGCAGTATGTCTGTGGGCCTTGTCCTCCGGCTCTCCCTTAACGATTTCCGACCAACTCCTTCTCCTGTGTTTGGGATTCTTGTCCTCCTCATTACTATGTTCTTCTTTGTTTTTCCCTTTCCCCAACCAGTTCCACCCAAAATCCATCGCCGGAGTTGGTGAGTGGTTGTAGGTTGATTCACAGCCTCTTTCCCTGCCCCCGACGATCGGCGACCAATGCTGATAGAATCTTCTGAGGTCGCTGATATCTTCTCCAACTGTTTGATGTTTTTTCTTTCTTTTTTGATAAGAATATTTTTTTTTCTTTCTTCAGATCACCGGAGTTTCCTTACCTTGGTCACCGGAAATCGCCCACTCACGCTCCTTTTTTTCAGATCACAGGAGCTGCAGCTTTCTTTAATCCATCTGTTATCTACAACCCTAACTTTAAGCTTGATGCAAATATGAGAAATGGTTTTCATGCAGCCATGTGGTCCTCGTGATGGTCTGCTTCTTCCAAGACCCCCTCCCATTGTGTTCGGACAGCTTCACACATCGTTGGGTCATGACCCACTCACTCTAAATAATTTCACACGAAAATCTTGACTAGACTCCATGATGTTCATTAGGAAGGACGTCCATAGCTAGCTTTATCAGGTGGAGCAGTTGCTTGACTTCTGCATCATTTTTCCAAATCAAAGAGTTCAAATGGTAGCCCTTTGTCTCGGCGAGTCTCCCTTGAGATGGAATAGATGGATAGTGTGAGCAGGGGTTGGTGTTTACGTACGATGGAAATGCAATTATGTATTACTTTGGAGTGTTAACTAAATTGAAGCAACGAGAAGGAAGATCTTATAATGAGTATCAGGGAGAGTTTATGAGGCTGTCACATATCAGGCACATGATCTCTCAGATCCTTTTTTGGTGTTGCTTTATTAGCAAACTGTAGGATGTGGTCAAGTTCGAACTATTATTTTATGCAAGAGACTTGGTTCAATAATAAAAGCAATTTGATTTGCACGAGGGGAAGGAAAAAAGAGCTCCCAGAAGCATGCTTATTCATGTGCCACCAGCTCCTCACAGACCCTTAAAGAGGAGACTAATCCAATTTGACAGGAATTGGGAGCTTAGCGGCATTAATTAATAAGAGAGATTCCTCTACATCTTCACAGAGCCAAGTTTCAAATAACAGAATGTCACCTCAAGAATTGAAGGAAAAAGGCGAGAAATGTCTTTGCTTCTATTGTAAAGAGAAATTCTCATCGACCTAAAAATCAAATATTGTAACTTAGTGATCATTGCTAATACTGAAGGAGATGAAGAAGAAGTTGAGAAAGAAGAGGCTGAGCACCATACCTGCCATCCGGCTAACTTAAATTTTAATGGCATGACAGATAGGAGTATAGTTCTATTTTTTTGGTGGGCAGGATTCTTGGAAAGAATGTGCAATTCCTGGTAGATACTGGAGCCACTCACAACTTTGTCGATCTAGTTACTGCACAATGCCTATGCTTATAACTCCAAGAAATTGATGAAATTAACGTTGACGTTGCCAATAGGGTGAAAATATCACGAGAGATGTGTCATGAGAATACAACATTGGTGATTCAAGGTTTTTTGTTCGGCAGGGATCTGCTAGTTGTTCCACTAGGGGATTCGCAAGTCATTCTGGGAACATATAGCTAAAAAAACTTAGGCCCAACTCTTAGGGACCTCAATAACCGTACTATGAGGTTTTAGGCTACGACTAAAATCATCACACTCTAGGAAGTAAAGCCCTTAGAGATCGATAGTGAGAAGGGAGGCAATAGATAAAATGCTCCAGTACAAAGGAATAACATATTTGGTGCAAATTGCATCTTCATTGGAAGAGTCATCGCCCATCTCGTTCCTGAAGTATTGCAATCAGTGATCAAAGAATTCAAAGAAGTCTTGGAAGCACCCTAAGGCCTTCCTACCTCTCACTCCTGTGATCATGGAATGTGCCTCGTGAATCCAAATCAAGTAGTAAACTCTATACCTTATCGCTACTCATTTTATCAGAAAGATGAAAGCGTGAAACAAATTGATAAGATGCTCCAGGATGGAATCATTCGACCAAGCTCTAGCCCACTCCTTTCAGGCATAATATTGTCAACTGGCAGCTATGTGTCAAATATTGAGCACTTAGTTGTAATGCTATTAAAGATGAGTTCATATTCCTCTTATCGATGACTTGTTAGATCAATTATATGAAGCTACTTAGTTTTCTAAATTGGATCTTCGATCTGGATTCCATCAAATAAGAATTGCTATCAAAGATATCTTGAAGACGGCCTTTAAGATGAATGAGGCTCATTATGTGTTCATGGTGATGCCATTTGGGCTTATAAATGCGACTTCGATATTTCAAGAGCTTGTGAGGTCCTACTTGAGGAAGTTAGTCCTTGTGTTCTTCGGCTGACATCTTGGTTTACAATAAAAACATGAGCGAGCATGTTGTGCATCTAAGGAATGTTTTGAAGTTTTGCACAGGAATCATCTATTTGCTAAGCGATCTAAATATTGGCTTGGGTGTGCACGTGCAGACTCTCTGGGTCATATAACCATTATAAATGGGATTGCCATCGACCCCAATAAGGTTCAAGTTATAACCAGCTGGCCTCAGCAAAAAACTCCCAAGGCCCAGTGTGGGTTCTTGGGCTTATGGGATGATATAAGAAATTCATCAAGGACAATGGAAGTATTGTAGGCCTCCAAAGCTCTATGTTGAAGATAGGCGAATTCAAATTACCGGAGCACTCTCAACAAGCCTTCGAGAAATTCAAGCAAGTGCTCCTTTCTTCACCAATTCTATGCATGCTTAACTTCGATCTTGACTTTTGTGCTGGAATGTGATGCTTTAGACTCTAGTGTTGGAGCTTTCCTTGTAGAAGAGGGACATCCTATTGACTACTGTAGAACGATGAAAATAATCCGAATTCGAATCCGAGACCGAATCTAAAATCCGAATTCGAATCAGAAATCTGAGTCCGAATTCCAATCGAAATAATAATAATAATAATAATAATAATAATAAAATAATAAAATAAATAATAAAATCAATCAGCCTTGCGTGGATGCGATGTTGAAAACCAAAAAAAAAAAGCAAAGAGAAAAAAATCAATCAGCCTCGCACCGCCCGTGGATGCAAGGCTGAAAACCAAAAAAAAATAAAATTAAGGGAGACTCGCACTTCACGCGAGGCTCCCAGGGTGCTCAGTGAGCAAAAATAAAAGGGGTGCTCAGTGATCAAAAATAAAAAAAATTAATTAATTAATTAAATCTCTCTCTTTCTTTCTCTCTCTTTCTTTGGCCCCACCTCGAGGTATTTTGCAAATTCTACAAATTCTAATTAGACCCAAGTTCTAATTAGAGTTTAATTGATTTTTGAATGCAAATTTCTAAATTAATTTTATTTGAGTTTAATATTTCTGCAAATTCTTATATGAGTTTAATTAATTTTGGATGCAGAAACAAGTCCCGATTCAATAAATCTAGAGCAAATCTGATCAAATATCTTATCAAGATCTCATCAAGATCACCAAGAGATTTTGTTCCTATCTACAAGGAAACCGGCTCAACAAACTGGGACCTATAAATACCCCTCAAGAGAGGCTCAAAAGGACTCTTTGACAATTCAAGTAACGTGCGAGAATTTTGAAGTCTTAGGACCGACAAAAAAAGAAGATTTTTGGCCAGATTTCTCTCGTTCGAGCTTTCTTAAAGAATCAGAAAAGACGCTCAAGAAATCTCCATCGCCTCCAACCATCAACGTCGGATTATCAATGAGGAAAGGACCGATTCTCATAGCTGCCTTGAATCCCACGATTTTCTGATGAAAAGAGAGCGACGTGTTCTATAAACTCTCTGTCTGTTTTTATTTCTTTTCATTGTAATCGTAAAAAGAAAAAAAATTTATAATCAGTAATTTTTCTCGATTCAATGGCAATGGAAAGAAAATCCAACCTGTTTTCGCAGAAAACAGACTGGCAACTACAGTGGGAGAAATCTCCTGTACTGAAGAGGAAATGGCGGTCCAATCTGGCGTCAATAGAATTGGAGAGACGAAGCAGAAATTGGCAATCGAGGTCGGCCCAAAATATTCAAAATCACAAAAAGATGATTTGATAGTTTTGGATGACAAGGAAGCGTTGATTTATCAACAGACACTTGGATTTTCAAACTCTGGTCCATCAGAACTCGCTGCATAGGATGCCAAAGGAAAACCTATCGCGGTACAAAAACAGACTCAAATCAGCAACCAAAATCGAAGGGCGCACCGCAGAGCACTCAAAGCTCGTTTTGTATACCAGGCTCAAAATCAGCGTGGCACAAGTCAAAAAAGATGGCAGGCTCAAAATTAGCCTAACATGAAGCGAGGAGGATGTCAAGCTCAAAATTAGTCTAGTATGAATTAAGGAAGATGCCAGGCTCAAAAACAACCTAGCACCCACCAGCTTGGTAAAGACCAACCTAACACCCATCAGCTTGATAAAAGCCAGCCTAACACTCATCAGCTTGGCAAAGGCCAGTCTAGCACCCACGAGCTTTGCAAAGGCGAGCTTAGCACCCATCAGCTTGGTAAAGGCCAGTCTAACACCCATCAGCTTGGTAAAGGTCAGCCTAACACCCATCAGCTTAACAAAAGCCAGCCTAGCACTCATCAGTTTGGCAAGAGACAGTCTAGCACCCATCAGCTTGGCCAGCCCAGCACTCCTAAGTTTGGCCAACCCAGCATCCCTCAGCGTGGCCAGCCTAGCACTATTCAGCCTGACCAGCCTAACACTCCTCAGCTTAATATATATCAGCCGAGTATGAACAAGACTAGATGTCAGCCTACCCAGTAAATTCATGTAAGACATATCAAAACTAATGATGAATATCGAACTAAATTGGGGGTTGACAAAAATGACTTCCATAATTTCTCAGAAATACCTGTCTGGACAAACAGACCTCGCACAAGAAGTGAGCCCCGTCTGCAAAAGATGGTTATATTAGCACCACATGAAAAACTCCAGATTTGCAGAGATATCTCCTAAATAAAAGAAGGGTGGCACAACCTCATCAGTCCTGCTGTTGTGAGGAGTTGATCACGACAGTTTTGACTCACTGTCGCTATCAAGCCCCAAGACCATCTGCATTTAACCGGTTGTCAGCACCGAAATCTAATATTCTAGAAAGAAGTCAGCTGTAATAATAAAACTCTGACTCAGATCAAGACTTGCCACTTTTACGTCGAATATGGTGAATAAGAGAAAGAAACCAGTCGTCGAAGAGTATACCTCTGATACGAAAGCAGAGCAAATCTATCATCACACACGCCTCAGGTCAGGCGTGACGGCTCCGCGCAGTTACGAAAAATTGTCAGGGGATCCTGATGAGGAATGTGAAGAGTTTAGCGAGCATTCGGCCATAGTAACGCTGCGATCGCATGCTTCCTTTTGGTTCGGCAGGAAGACAGTCCACATGGTTGAACGGTTGGTCGAGATGAGTCAAAAAAATGAGGCGCAAGAATGCCTCATCCAAGAGTAGCAAAGGAGTATCGAGGACCTCAAAGCAATGATTGTGAAGGGCTTGGAGAACACTCAAAAGAACACAGAAGACAAAACAGGGGCTTATTCCTCTTCTGATAAGACCAAGAAGAATGAGACTAAATCTAACCCAGATGTCGAGGGAAAAGGCAGTGAGGAGGAATATTTCGTTGATCCTCACGCCGAAAAATTGGAGAAGCTTCAAAGCCAGATAGAAGTTTTGATGCACCGCAAACGATTGAAAGAAACAGGGATTACGAGACCCTACTCGATAGAGTGGGAGTCCGCCCAGTTTCCAGCAAAGTATAAACCTCTTAAGTTAGAGTCATATGATGGGAAGGGATCTCCAAACCAACATATGTACTATTTCCTGTCGCAGACCAGCCATCTCATAGGCAATGACCCAGTGATGACAAAAATTTTTGCAAGTACCCTACGAGAGTCTGCATTCACTCGGTTTTTGCAGTTGCCCACAGGAACCATCAATGCCTGGGCTGACGTAAAATGGGAGTTCCTAACTCGCTTCTTCGAAGATGATACCGAAGTATTTATTTACTCTATTCTGGCAAACAAGCAAAAAGAAGACGAGATGGTTAAAAACTTCGTTGAGCATTTTCGTGAAATGTCAGTACGATGCAAGCATGGCATACCGCAGGAAACATTAGTGGAGACTCACAGACACAATCTTCAGACCAAGATATTGGTCAAAATGGGAGCTGTAGAGTTCAAAATCTGGAAGGATCTAGTCAAGCAAGGGCAGCAAGTGGAAGATATAATCTGACGTATTAATGAATACCATGCCTAGAGGAGAATGACCATGAATCGGCCGCAGCCACAATTATCTCATCCTAAAAGAAAGGAGGTAATGACCACCAAACCTGCTGCAAACAAAAAATCACAGAATAATCGAGATTCTTCTAGATCACAACGAACGTACGCTTTCAAGGATGAGCAAATAGTGACCCTGTTTAATTTGCTCAATAAAAAGGGGATGCTCAGGTTACCCGAAAATTCGAGGCCAGAGGAAGTGGGGAAGACCAGCGATCCAAAGTATTGTCTCTTCTATCAAAATATTGGATATCCAACCAAGAATTGCTATGTTCTGAAAGATAAAATTCAGGTACTCATCGATGCAAATGTGATCTAGTCGAGACTTGAACAGAAGAAGGTGTCT
The DNA here is from genome assembly GCA_036321105.1 of Dracaena cambodiana. Classification (NCBI taxonomy): domain Eukaryota; kingdom Viridiplantae; phylum Streptophyta; class Magnoliopsida; order Asparagales; family Asparagaceae; genus Dracaena; species Dracaena cambodiana. Next base: position 18,081,374 of record JAYEPQ010000011.1, on the reverse strand, counting down.
GCGAATGCAATCCACAAAATTTGATGGTAAAATGCCCATAAAAAAAACTCAAAAAAAAAATCAAAAAAATATTTTAAAAAATTAAAAAAAACGTATGAGTTTTTGTTGCCCAATGCTATCAAGACAACGGGAAGAGAGTAAAACTCTCGCTAACCCTATCATACTGGGGGTAAGAGTATGAAATCAAACAGCTCAAAGCAAAAAATGCAAGGCTATGCTCGCATACAACGTGAAGCTAAGCCAGCGTAAAATCATCTAAGGCATGAAGAGAACTCGAGACTAAGCCAGTGTAAAGTCATCCAGATGCGAGATTAACTCGAAACTAAATCATCATGCATGGTTATACTAGTGCACGAGGCTAAGCCAGCGCACAGAACTCATCCAGAGTACAAAGTGAATAGAAATACAAGGCTAAGTTTCAGCCCCACATAGTCTGCTGCAAAGAAGAGAAGGTAATCTATTACCACATGATGAACTTCATGGACAGTCAAACAAGTCTCATGTAGGGGGTGGGACCCGCATCTAGCCAAACAAGGATGTGTATGAAGACAGCGTAAAGAATGCGAGGCTAACATCTATGAGAAATGCAAGACTGTGCAAAGCAAAACAAGTATGTAAGACTCACTCAAAAGTGTAAAAGCTCCAAAACGTGAGGCTAATTTGCAATCTCTCGAAAACAATTGAAACGTGAGGATAACATATACGCGAGGCGAGCCCAGCCTCCGCTTCGCGCGACGAGCCCAGTCTAGCACATTGCTCGGCGAGCCCAGCCTTCATCTCGCGAGGCGAGCCTAGCCTCGGTCTTGATAATTTCATTACTGGAAGAGATGGAGAATACAAGGCAAAGTTGCAGCCAGGTATAAAACCCTCAATACGCAAAGATAAGCCAGCATGCGACGGACACAGCGCGCTAGGCAAATCCAAAGCGCAAAGAAGTCCAAAATGCGAAGCTAACTCTCAGCCTAGTATAAACTTCAAAGAAGAAGAAACCAGTTAATTGAATTACAATGACCATTCAAATGTGGCCCACATAGGGGGTGGGACCCACACTGCTAAACATTGCATACAAAGTTAAATGCCGCATACAATGCGACGCTAATCCAGCGTAAAGTTATCTAAACGCGAGGCTATGCTCGTGTAGGGTGCAAAGTTACACCCGCAACAAAAATGCAAAGCTGACTCTTAGCCCCGCGTGGATTTCAAAAAAAGAAGGTGATCAATTAAATTGCAATTCTTGTCGTGACCAATCAAATGAAGCCCACACAGGGGATGGGACCCACATCAAGTAAATCTTGTTGTTAAGCCAGCGTAAAGAGATGAAGACGTGATTTAAACTCGTGTAAAGTAACTCAAGTGCAATGCTATGTCTGCATGGAGTGCGAAGTTATGCTCGCAACTAAATACGAATCTGAGTCAGTGGCAAGGCTAAATCAACACATGAATCTAACTCAGCGTGTGAGACTAAAGTCGAACCCTGCGTACAACACGAAGATATACTAGCCCAGTTGCGAGGCTATGCCAGCTTAAAACACGAGGCTAAACTCGTAGATATAGGACTAAGCTTCCATCATGAACACGTAACAACAAATTGAGTTGTATCAAGCGCGCATCTCGAGGGCATTTACTAAGAAAGTTAAACGAAAAACTTTCATAGAAGGAGACTTGATCTTAGCTGTCAAAAAACCAATGATCCGACCCACAAGACTAAGAAAAAATTTGAATCCAAGTGGGAACTACCTTTTGTAGTAGAAACCGTCCACTCAAATGGAGCCTATCGCCTGATCAATCAAGACGGCGACAGGATGATAATGTCTATCAACGCAAAATCTTGAAGAAATATTACATCTAGCCATCTTAAAAAAAAGGAGGAAGGGAAGGCTAATGAATCCACCGCCTAATGCTGTCAGAAGCAACAGGAAGAGAAATTAAAATTTTTTCACCAATTCTATCATACTGGGGGTAAGAGTATGAAACCGATTGCTCAATATCAAAAAGATAAAGGGAAGAGGGAACGTTTGGCATTTAAGTCCAAACAAAACTCTCGACAACTCAACATGCTGAGGGGAAATGTATGGCTAACCCAATACAAACGGCGATTGGTAAAGCCACATCAAATCCGTTCATAGTTGTGGGTTTGCTAAAAATTCCATGACAAATCTGTCGCATTACTATCTTATAAGGATAAGTTATAACCCAATACTCCAAAAGCAAAGGGGAGAGAAATTCAAATCCTCGACAACTCCTCATATTGAGATAAAAGCATGAACCACCTAATGCTTCAAAAGCAAAGGGGAGAACGAATGTTCGACATCTAAGCCGAAACAAGACCTTAGATAACTCATCATGCTAAGTGGAATAGCATGGCTAGTCCAACGCAAATGACAATTGGTAAATACACCTCAAATCCGTTGATAGTTGGAGATTTACTAAAAATTCCGTGAACCTGTTATGTTAAGATCTTACCTCTGACAGCGAGATTCAAATCATCTCACCTTAATGCAAGCAAACCTGTCACGTTAAGATCTTATCTCTGACAGCAAGATTTGAATAATTACAAATAATACAACTTATGATCCCAATAAGATCACCGGCTCTGTTTGTCAGCCAGAAGAGTCATCGGCTCTGTCTATCGGCCGGGCGAGCTACTCCATAACTTAAATACAATTACCTCAGTATATTTAACACTACATCTCTGCAGAAACCCCTTGGTATGTTTTCTGAACACCTCTGCCAAGACCCCATGAGTACGTTTTCTGAACAACTCTGCTCATGGTTTCCGACCCTAATATGGTCATCTCGGTATGTTTTCTGAACAATGCTGCCGAGACCCTGTGGGTACGTTTTCTGAACATCTCTACCCATGGTTCTGACCCTAACCGGTCACCTCAGTACGTTTTCTGAACACCTCTGTCGAGACCATATGAGAATATTTTCTGAACACCTATGCGTATAGTTTTTCGACCCTCACTTGGTCACAACCCAACAATCTATTGAATAGATACTCATTATGATAAGAAAGAATGTACGGACAACCCAGTGCCCTTGAGACAAAGGGCAAGAGGAAGCTAAAATCCTCGACCAGTCTTATCATATTGGGGGTAGCAACAATCCGATGCTGAAAAGGCAAAGGGGAGAGGTAACTCATTGAACATATCAAGCAATCTTGATATGCTTGATAGTGTACCTCTGTCAAAGTTCCATGAGTACATTTTCTGAACATCTCTTCTCATGGTTCTTCAATCTCAATTCGAAACAATCACTAGCTCTAACAGTTAGTCAAAGAGTCGTCGGCTCAATTTGTTAATCCAAAACAACCACACTCATCCCAATCATATTCAAAGAGCTTAGCTCACTAAGGCACCTTCACACCCTTAGCGAGTTCCATCTTCTATGAATACATCCGCCATCCACAAGACAAAGTCCACTCATCACATGAAAATCCATTCGCCAAATCCAACTCCACAATGTTCAATCAACTCTATTGTCTTGAACTATATGTTGCTAAAAGTTTTTTATTATTATTATTTTATTATTATTATTATTATTATTATTATTATTATTATTATTATTTTGCACAATAAGGTTGAAAAGCAAAGGTAATATTATTTCTTTACATACAAAAAAATACAAAATGTACATTAAAAAATGTTTTGTCAAAATTTTTAATTTCTCTTCTACTTCTCGCAGGTTCTTGGAACGGGCTTCTTTAGCAGTGGCAGAGCCTTGACGACGTAGCTCACTTTATCAACAGTAAGACGTTGTGCTATCTTCATATGGACATCTTCCAAAGCCTTGCTTCGCACAGCCACCTCTTGTTGTACTTGTGCCTGCTGGTGGATTAGGGTCTTACGGTGCTTCATGATCTCCTCAAGTTTCGGCTCTTCGGCCCATTGAACTGCTTGAGCCATAGCAATAGCCTCACGAGCACAGGTAATAGTATTCTGTGTGGCCTCATTTTCAAGCTCGGCTCGCTCAAGCTCACCACCAATTTCATTATGAACATTGGCTAAGTCTTGAAGCTCTCGTGCAAATACATCTTCTTTCTCCTTCAGCTTTTCTTAAAGAAGATCCAGTTCAGCACAAGCTCGGGCAACTTCAATGTCAATGATGGCAGATACATTGGCTTGGCGCACATTGTTCAAGTTCTCCAGGTGCTGGTCCAACGCTTGCAATCGTGCCCGGTAAAAAGATGCCTGATCAGGGCTACCAATCTTCTCAATGTTCTCAGCATAATTGAGCAGCGTCGAACGATCCACGTCATAGAAGACCCGTTCAGCCAAAATCAAAGACACACAACGACTGAATAATTGGCAGAACCCATTAGTGAAGTACTGCAAGAAATCCTCACTAAAATCGTTCGGCCGTGCTGAAAACGAAGGAGGCGCCCTTATTACAACAGTTGGGAGCACAACTGGAGGTGACTGAGGAACAGAGGATGGAGGTAAAAACTTATCAAGTGTGGAGCCAAAGTCTGAAGGAGAATGCCAGCGAAAGAATGGTCAATGGTAGGCGCAACGACATCAACCCCAATGGATATCGTCTCAGATGATCGGCTCTTCCCCGAAACATTTCCTGCAATGGAAGTACCCTCAAACGGAGATGCAAGAGATCCGAGAGGATGTGCATGCGTGACCTGCAGCTCTACTATGTTCCATTCCCCTATAACAGCATTTATAACTGTAGATGAAGTTATAATTATAGTTGCTCAAGGGGCTGGCAGAGGAACGGGAGGTCTCTGATGTGATATATTTACTGCAAGCGCACAGTATCGTTGTAGCGCTGTACATGTAATCTCATAGGAATCTAAGGCGTTTTTGTGTTCCTTACTCTTTCCTTAGTCAAACGGACTAACCACAAATTATAGTTTGAACTTGAATTAATCTAAATAGCCTAAGATCTAGAATCCACTAATTTCCAATCATGTTCTTACTTCTATTATTTTCTTCTATCATAAAAATTCGATCTTTTTAGTTTAATTTTTACTTAAAGTGCCCTAAGCATGAGCTATCAAGTGTTGTGCAAGTATAACTCATCAAAAATACTACTTCTTATAAAAACAAACTAAATCTTTTAGATAATTCAAAGAAAAAGATAAAACTAGCAACCCCAAATCCTAATTGAGCATAGGTTATCAAGAAACCTAATTCAAGTATAACCTATCAAAGTCCTAATCTTTAAGTTCTTGTATTTTAATCTTTTTATTGAAAAATCATGTCTTTATTAATTTTATTTAAGAAGAAAATACTAAAGAGAAATTACATGGCGGATCTTAGCTTCATCTATATCCTAGAGCTAAACTAATTAGCTACTCATATTTTTACTAAGCAAGATCAAATTTTTATTTATGAATATGATAAACCCTAATCTAGAAAGCAGTAAAACCTAAACTAGAAAGCGATTAAATCTATCTAGAAAGCAAGTACAAAAAATTCAGAATAATAGTTTACCTCTGGAGTACGGTGTTGTAGCCGCCACCCGGTCAGCAAAAACCATAATTTTTATTGATTTCAAAACGAGTACAAAAGTTCAGAATTCTCTTTAGAATACAAAGATACGGCCATTATATAGGCTTCGGAAATCAAACCCTAATTATAGCAGAACCACAAGACTCCTAAATTAAAACGAAGCCGTGTGAGAAAACTCAACTATTGGAGCCCATACTAGGCCGCCATTTGCGGCAAAACCCGCTAATTAGCGGCTCCATAAAGCCAAAATTTGTTGAAACTTTTTTCACGTGAAACTCTTGTCTTTTTTGTTTGATATTCCTGACTGTATTCGACTTTGAGTCTCTGCAGCATCGTAGTCTCGTAGTCTTACCCACTTTAGAAACTTTTCGGACTCTGATTTTCGACTCCAACTCTGATTTCATACCATCTCCTTGTACGAATCGGATTACCTGAAAAAGACACTAAAAATACCCGAGTAGTATTTATTTATATACAAAAATAGATAAAGTATGGGAGGAAAAATACAATAAATGATACTCATAACACCCCCACACCTATGTTTTGCTAGTTCTCGAGCAAAACCTAAACCTAAAAAGAAAAAAAAATCCTAACTCACTTTCGCAGGAATCGCGATTGCACTTAGCACGTGCAACAAACCTTTAAACCCCTAAATTACCCTAGTGGACGAGTGTTGTCTCGTGAGGGTTTACAGTGAATATACCCACAAAATTCATGAAGAAAATAGGTTAAGAAATAAAAAAAAAAAGAAAAATAAGGATAACCGAAAATCAAGAAAAATAAAAATTTTATATAAAAGAAAGAAAAATCTTTTTTTATAATATTTTCATCAATTAGTCTCACTAATATACAAACTCAAGAACGCATTTAGATTATCAATTTTCAAATTGAGAGTCATATCAGATACACTTATTATTTTAATCAAAAATTTAAATCTTATTTTTTAATACCTACTAACATATAATCCATTGGCGCCTATACATCTACGTGCACGTGTGATAGTCTACTTCAGTTTTGGACTCGAACTCTAACTCATGATTCATCTCCTCTCTCATAACATTTTTTTTCTTTTTTTTCTTTTTTAAGAATATTTTACCTTTCATGCGAATATTCACGCTTGCTTAGGCGCAACGTACCCGATTACTTGGTTCATACTCTTTTCTTTTTTTTTAGAATATTTCACCTTTCATGCGAATATTCACGCTTACTTAGGCGCAAAATATCCGATTACTTGGATCATACTCTTTTTTCACTCTTGAGCCTATTGCCTTAATACCAGGTGCATTCCATTATTTTATCACTCTCGAGGCTATTGCCTTAATACCAGGCTCACCCCATTTTTTTTATTCTCACTTTTTTCCTTTTTTCTTTTTTTTTTTAGAGAGAGAAAAATGACTCAATCGTTATTATCTTTATCCTTAACCTAATAAACTATTGTGAAGTGAAAAAAAAAGTAGATGTATACTTGCCTCAAAACCACTTTTAGCGCTATTTATTTTTCGAATTTTAGTCTTTTTTCAGAAAATTTAAAGTGTATCATCCAATCTACTCTCCTATCCAATTTCAAATCTATATTTGTTCTTTTATCTGCAATTATGTTGATCTATTGATGAAAACAAGTTTTTTTTTTAATTTTTTTTTTAAGTTACCCTAAAAATTATCCAAAGTGTAAAACAAAGAAACCCAAAAATCTAAAAAAAATCCTACAAATAAAAATAAAATCCTAAAAATCCTAAAAAAATAAAAATCTCCTAAAAACTACTCCCCCACACCTAAACTTGTGTATGCCCTCATACACAAATCAGGTGTGGTAAAATAAATATGAATGCTATTATACAAATACTATACAAATAATGAGAGTCGTAAAAGTTACGATCTCAATATCATCACCCTATTAACTCATGGAGAGTGGTTACGATCTCTCGATCGCTTCCCACTTTCATAGTGTGTGCGTTTTAAACGTGAAGTGGGTGCATTATTATATCTCATCAACCTCCTACAAGTCACGAGATTACCTGTCTGCTTCTTATGCTATCCTCGCTTTTTCTTTGTCCACATGTAAGCATTAACAATTGGGTTAAAGATTTTTTTATAAACCTGCCAATCATCGTTAGTAACAAGTATACATGTAGAAATATCGTGAGGTGAGAAGAGTGCTATAGGATCAAGTAAATGTGGTGGTGGCTCTTCTAACTGACGAAGTAATGCGAGCTCCTCTGAAAACAAATCCTCAGAATTTTGCTCATAAATCAATGGCACACTTGCACAAGTATCATCATATATAAATTCAGTATGTGTCAATTCTTCTAATAGTATGAGCTTATCTTTGAACATTCGCTCAAATGAGGGTTCATCATCAGTGCAAGAGGTCAAATGAAAATGCAAACCGTGAATCATTTAATGCATAACTTCATTTGATGAGGCCACTCCAAATGATAACTTCATGAGGCCACTCCTACAATCAATTAATGCATTTGATATTGCAAGGAATGGTCTACCCAAGATGACGGAAATTTGGTTCCGTGGATTAGAGATCGGCTCAGTTTCTAAGACAATAAAGTCTACAGGAAAGATAAACTCGCCGACCTTAATGAGTACATCTTCAACCATACCAAGTGGTCTCTTGATTGAACGATCAGCTAGCTGTAATGTTACCTTCGTAGGTTGAAGTTTTCCTAACCCCAGTTGCTGATAAATAGTGTAAGGAAGCAAGTTGATACTTTTTCCTAAATCAAGCAACGCCCTATCAAATGTAGTGTTCCCTATGGTGCATGAGATTGTAGGGGAATCTGAATCTTTGTACTTGATAGGTAAGGAGTTAGAGAGGATATGTGATATATTTACATGAAGAAAAACTTTCTCAGGAATGTTTCTTGCTGGTTTCTTAGTACACAAATCCTTGAGGAACTTAGCATAAGTAGGAACCTGTTGTATAATATTAAGGAGTGGAATATTAACCTTCACCTGCTGAAATGTTTCAAGAATCATTTCTACTTGCGGTGAAGGCTTCCTAAGCCGATTTGGATATGGTGCTTTCGGCTCAGGAACAGGTTCTTTCAAATGAGTACATGATGGTGATGGAGGTGATGGAGATGGTTGTGGAGAAAGGGGTGGAAGATGTGATGTAGCCTGCGAGATAGTAGGAGTGAGATCAGGGGGCATGGCTACATTATTGACCACTTGCTTGCCAAATCTAAGTGTGTGAATGGCATTGCATTGGTGGACATGCGACTGATTGGAATTTGAGGAACTGGCATTGGGGTTCGTTATGGGTTGACTTAGAAAAGTACCCTGGCTATGTTCACTCATTTGACTCGTTAATTGTCCAACCTGCTGCTCTACATTCTTAATAGATTGAGAGTTCATGAGAGTTGCTGAACTGTACTTTGAATAAAATCAGCAGACACTTTCATAAGATTTTCCATGTGTGTGTTAAGGTTGGACATATGCGTGTCAAACTTGGAATTAGACTTGAGAAGATTTTCAACGTGCTTCTCAAGTGACTGAAGTCGCTTTTCTTGTTCATTATTAGACCCCTGTTGTGAGTATGTGTGGTTTTGCACAGGTGGTATATTCTGGTTGTTCCCATGATTTGAAGAATTTTGGTGTTGATAAGCACCCACATTTGGTCTTGGGAACTGACCATTGGCTGGAGGTTGCATGTTAGGGTTAGGGGACCCCTGATATTGCCCTTGACCCCATGATAGATTTGAATGGTTCCTCCAGCCAGGATTGTATGTAGGAGCGTAAGAATTATTCATGGATTGTTGATACAAGGCGTTAGCATGTTCAAGAGTGGGACCCATGAGATTCGTTAATAATAGACACTCCTCTATAACATGATTCGGAGTTCCGCAATTAAAGCATGTGAGAACTTGAATTTGATTTGCTTGACCCACTTGTCGAGCATGAGTGGTCTCCAATGCCTCAATTCTCCTCATAAGGGCTGCAATATTAGTTTCGGCAGCTATAAAGCTATCGACGCTATGGATTCCACCATTATGTGTAGAAGTTGATGCACTGGACTTCTCAGCGGGACTCTCCCACTGCATAGTCTTTCACGATAGGTCCTCAAGAAAGTCCCATGCTTCATTCTCGTTTGTCCTCATAAACTCCCCCTGACACATGGACTCAAGCGGGTATTCCCGCCTATCACGCGGGTGATCTGGGTTCGTTCCCCGACAACGGCGCCAAAAACTTGATGTGATATATTTACTGCAAGCGCACAGTATCGTTGTAGCGCTGTACAGGTCGTCTCATAGGGATCTAAGATGTTTTTGTGTTCTTTACTCTTTCCTTAGTCTAACGGACCAACCATAAATTCTAGTTTGAACTTAAATTAATCAAAATAGCCTAGGATCTAGAATCCACTAATTTCCAACCATGTTCTTACTTCTATTATTTTCTTCTATCATAAAAATTCGATCTTTTTAGTTTAATTTTTACTTTAAGTGCCCTAAGTATGAGTTATCAAGTGTTGTGCAAGTATAACTCATCAAAGATGCTATTTTTTATAAAAACAAACTAAATCTTTTCGATAATTCAAAGAAAAAGATAAAACCAGCAACCCCAAACCCTAACTAAGTATAGGTTATCAAGAAACCTAATTCAAGTATAACCTATCAAAGTCCTAATCTTTGAGTTTTTATATTTTAATCTTTTTATTGAAAAATCATGTCTTTATTAATTTTATTTAAGAAGAAAATACTAGAGAAAAATTACATTGGGGATCTTAGTTTCATCTACATCCTAGAGCTTAACTAATTAGCTACTCATATTTTTACTAGGCAAGATCAAATTTTTATTCATGAATATGATAAACCCTAATCTAGAAAGCAGTAAAACCTAAACTAGAAAGCGATTAAATCTATCTAGAAAGTAAGTAAAAAAAATTCAGAATAATAGTTTATCTCTGGAGTACGGTCTTATGGCCGCTACCCCCTCAGCAAAAACCCTAATTTTTATTAATTTCAAAACGAGTACAAAAGTTCAGAATTCTCTTTAGAATACAAGGATACGGCTAATATATAGGCTTCGAAAATCAAACCCTAATTATAGCATAACCACAAGACTCCTAAATTAAAAGGAAGGCGTGCCAGAAAACTCAGCTATTAGAGCCAATACTGGGCCGCGATTTGGCGGCAAACCCGCTAATTAGCGTCTCTATAAAGCCAAACTTTGTTGAAACTTTTTTCACATGAAATTCTTGTCTATTTTGTTTGATATTCCTGACTGTATTCGACTTTGAGTCTCTACAGTATCGTAGTCTCGTACTCTTGCCCACTTTAAAAACTTTTCGGACTCTGATTTCCGACTCCAATTCTGATTTTATACCATCTCCTTGTACGAATCGGATTACCTGAAAAAGACACTAAAAATACCCAAGTAGCATTTATTTATATACAAAAATAGATAAAGTATGGGAGGAAAAATACAATATATGATAGTCATCGGTCTTCCTGATGAATCACTTGATGCGGCATAGGAAGCTGGAGTCGGAGAAGGCAAACTAACAGCCACCGTATCTTCGAAAATAATAGAATCTTTTAAGAGAACTAGCATAACTGATTGAGCAGAGTGGCAAAGGATGTATATCAATAATCAAGCTGATACCTCTTTTGACACTGCTTCGAGTAGAGGTGCCTCCCTGACCGGTTGGGTCGGCAAAAGGTTCAAAAGAGTCAGTGTCATATGAACTCATGTCACTATAACCACTACAATCTGGACCGCACAAACTTGAACCGAGTGGATAAGGAAGTTTATATGAGCTCAACGGATACGAGGTCGAGTGTATCCGAGAAGAACTGGCCTCTGAAATACCAAGAAAGGAAGAAAATGAAGCCAAATTGTAATAGAGTTGCTGAAACAAAAGTTCTGGCAAACCTCGTTACTAGGAGAAGCTGCCTCAGAAGTCGGACTGCGAGGTGACGCTAAAGAAGGCGACGGCGAAGCCGGCAGAAAAGTAGGGATGTCAATCGCTCGCGACACAAGTACTTGACCAACGGGAGCATTTGCAGTGGCTGGGAGTGTATCACGATCAGGAAAAATAATAGCAATTGGCTCTGACACGCTCATCCCAAGTGCTTGACCAGTGCTCACTTGCACTTGATATGTCGACTCCATTACTGGGGGTATTGTCTCTTGTACTGGTGTCACTACTTCAAGTACTGGGTCATCATCAATGGTTACTAAGGGAGCAAGAACAAATCGAGACTTCTTCTTCTTCGTCTTATTTCCTTTCGAAGTACCAGTTTCACCAACTTGGAGTCTCTTCCGACTAGCTCCCTCAACGGAGACACCAACAAAAACTACTGCATTGTGAATCTTAGCTACCTAATCTATGACCTTTGCTTTGGTGCCCTGCCTTGTAGCATCACCCTCTCTAACTGCTGCCTCAACTATAACCCTGACAGCTCCTTCCTCATCTTCAACTTCGTCGTCGTCTTTTAAATTAAGAAACTCGTCCATACCTCTAAGACGAGACTTCTTATCACCTTTCTTTTGGGTGTAATACGCTTCGATCTCTCTCATGCAGTTACGACTTATGCGAAAGTCGATGATAGCATTGACAGCATGATACAAGTACAGAAGCCTAGAGAAAGGAGTAGATTGGACACCTTGTGAGGAAGAATGAAATGAGCACCCATGCCTCTAGCACAAAAATGATACCAAGCACGGGCTCCCTCGAAAACCAAACTTTGGATTCGGATTTCCTACATATAATTGGGAATAGCCGAATTGACGGGCAAATCGGTTAGGGAGATAAGGCTCCATATAGCAGGTTATCCCTTGGCGATAGACTAAGTGCCCTAGGCGGATATTCATGAACCACCAAAGGCAACCAAAAGATAGCCTAGTATAACCATCTGGCCCACGAACATCCCTAAAGCTGGCACCATAATTGCCACCAGAAAATTCAAGAAAGCTGTGATATATTTGATAACTCTGATGACTGCAAAGAGCTTTGCGAATAGTCGACATATAATAACTCGTCCAGTCAGAGTTTTTATAATGCTGAACGTAAGGCAGGGTAGTTGGATCATCTGAAGTAGGAGCCGTCATCAACTCGGGGCAGTGAAGTATGAGCCAACCCATCAGATATGTGTAGGGTAACTCAACTCGAGGGTTTGGAGTTTTGTATATCGTCTCCCCTTTGTCATTGTCAGCAGGCTTCACCTCAATGAACTCGGTATAAAGCCTTATCAGACTAGCCAGCATGTTACAAACCATGACAGGGAGAAGTCCAAGAGACCGTCCATGGGAAAGGAGCACCGCTGGATATACCACGTCAATAGAGATGGCCTCATGCAAAACGGAGGGAACGACACACTTTTTGAGCCACAACATCAAAAAACCGGCTAGAAGTCCTTTGTCAGAGATTGGGCACTTGGCTTGGTAATGAAAACTTTAAAACCATGTGCTCGCCTTGAACCCATCTTTGTCAGAGTTAGTAATATGAGAAGCGGTTCCCAGATCCAAAATCCAAAATCCTTTCTTGGATGGCTTCATCATCGAGTACTTCATGTCTAGTTACTTGGCTTTTGGATAGGTCCAAATTGTAGAATAAATAGCAGGCCCACGTCTTTTGCCCAACCTTTCAAACTTTTGAGCGAGAAATTTCAGCACAAATTCTAAAATGACACAACATCTCCCAGTACGTTTCATACACAGGCCTACTTCGCTCCTTCAATAGATCAAGCTCTGCCGAAGTGGGCACATACTCTTCATATGGTAGCTCGTCCATAGCCAACAGAGAAACCTTGAATATCTCATGAAGAGCAAGACCAAGTTCTCCTACTGGGGTAAAGAAAGAACCCGAGTGTGGATTGAACATTTCAAGTATACTATACAGGTGATATACATTATGGGGAAGGCTGAATTGGACATTCCTAATAGCGCCAAAGAGACCGATTTTTCGCAGAATATCTCTAAAAGTGATGAGCACAAAACTCACCATTCGCCTCCACCTCATATTCCCAGTCGATAAAATCCAGCCGGGAGTCCTGAAATGATGAGATGGATACTGTCCTTTTCTGAACAAGAACTTGTTCAAAAAAGTGTAGGCTCTTCGGAGAGTTTCACCAAGGGGGTGATCTTTACTAAATCTGCCAAGAAGAAGGCCAAAGATCTATCTATTGGGGCCATCTTTATTCTCCGCAAAAATCTTGCTTCCTTCCATTGAATACTTTGATTACAACGAAATAGGAACAATAGAAAAACAAACGAGAAGATTTATATTTTATCGCTCTCTTTTACAATAAAAAGTGGGTTCTAATATAGCGATGAGATCTATCTAGTAGTTTCTTTTGACGATCCGATGTGAAGATCTCCTATGAATAAGATGATGGCCGGCCCTACCTTCTCTCTCTCTGCCGATCTCAATGAATTGAAGACTCTCACGTGTATCTTGAACTCCAAAATGATTTCTAAGGCTTCAAGACTCTCTCGCGTAATATGAATTGCTAAAGAACCAAAAGGATTAAAGATGGCTGCCTAAAGTCTCCTCAAAGAGAATATTTATAGACTTTAGTTGGTTATGAGAGTTCCCATAGGAATATGAATAGAAAGTTTTTGTATTTATCAGGGATTCTAATCAAATATATATTTGATTTTGATTTAAATATCTTAATTTTGGATTCTGATTGGACTGAATTCGGGTATTTGATAAGCCCAAATCTCAATCACAATAAATTTAGAATTCTGATTGGACTCAATTCGAGTATTGGATAAACCTAAATCTCAATCACAATCAATTTAAGATTCTGAGAATCTGCTCACATGGAGTTAAATAATCTGAACGCAAAACTAAGGCTTTAACTTCGCCTTTTACTTATCCACGCGAAGTAAAACTTCTGTCGCGCAAAGCTAATTAATAGCTTTGCATTCTATGAGCTATTTGCCATCTTTTATTTGGAAATTTTTACCTCCAACAGGAACCCCTCCAAACTTTTCAAAATGGCTTATGACTCGGAAAATTTTGAAATCTTTGGATCTTCAATTTGGTGATCAGGTTAAGATCAAAAAATTCGGCAAAGGCACCTAATCACACATGCCAGGAATTTTGATGGAGGCAGTTCAAGACGCTCACACGTAACTTGAACTGTACCCGTCAAGAGATTGTTTATTTCGGTATGACAATGGTTCAAGCCTTACTGTCAGAGATAATAACTTAACATGACAAAGTTTATCATATCAAAATAACAAGGATAATAATAATTCAAATCTTACTGTCAGAGATAATAGCTTAATATGACAGGTCCACGGAATTTTTAGCAAACCCCCAGCTATAAACAGATTTGGTGTGCGTTTACCAATCGCCATTTGCGTTGGACTAACCATACTATTCCCCTCAGTATGGTGAGTTGTCGAGGAATTAATTTTCTCTCCCCTTTGCCTTTAACAGTATTGGATAGTTGATTTCACACCTTTACCCCAAGTATGATAAGATTGGAGAGGAATTTGATCTCCTCTTCCTGTCGCTTTAATAGCATTGGGTGGTTCATACTTTATACCTCAGTATGCTGGGTTATCAAATAACTTGTTCTCTTCTCTTTACTTTAATAGCATTGGGTCGCTCATGCTTTTACCTCAGTATGACGAGTTGTCGAGGATATGATACCCTCTTCCCGTTGCTTTAACAATATTGGGTAATTCATACTTTATCCCCTAACATGATAGGTTAGCGAGAAACTTATTCTCTTTCTATTGCTTTTAACAGCATTGGGCAGCAAAAATTCGTATTTTTTGTTATTTGTTATTTTTTTGTATTTTTGTCCTTTTTTCATTATTTCATTTTTTTTCTTTAAATTTTTTTATTTATAGCACTCAATTAGCCATTCCAATAGCTAGCAAGAGTAGTAGAAGCAACTTGATGCTTTTCATCGTCAATGTCTTCGGCACCCCTAGCCCAATCTGACTGCAAGCCAATAATAATGACTCTGTCACAACTGTGGCTCGGAGCGTATCTAAGGGTCCAGTTTGTAAGTGCGGGTTGCCCGTACTTTGTGTCGATCGAGTATTTTCCTTGGTTGTTGAATTAACTAAGTCGATTGTTCATCTTTCAGTAAGTCTGAGTGTATCGCCATGGTTTCTCTTTTTTGGTAGAAACCAGAAAGAGTCTCTTCTGCTTCATTTTAGGGTAATCATGGTTGATCAATATCGGCTTTCCGGCTGGTACAGGGGTCGCTCAGATAGAGAACTTATTGGTTCCTATAATTAGAGTTGCCATATTCACGAAAACATTCTATTCTTCTTTAAGCTGGAGGACACTGGCTCCTATCAATGCCTAGATTCGGCTCTTAAGAGGATAGCAATTTTTAGTCAAATGCCCGATATTCTGATGGTACAAGCAATAGTTAGGATCATTGGTTTTTCCAACGTCTTCTGATTTTCGATTCTCCGAAAGTTTCAGCATGCCCTTTCTTAGGAGGAGATGAATAGAGTTCTTGTCTGTTCAGTCTTGAATGTATAAGCTCTATCTTGTCGGGGCCTGTTCTGTCCTGCACTTCTCAGATTTTGAGGTCTTGACTTTATCGAACTTGTTAGTTTTTTAGTAGCATTTGATGTCATCACAGCCTTCTCTTTGTTCTTAGAATTTTGTGGATATGATCTATTATTTATAGAGTTTTTCGTGCCACGAGATTTCTCAATCCGGCTAATTATATCTTTTGCCTGCTCTCTCTGTTTTAACAGGTCCTTCCAATTCTTGGACTCTACAGTTCATATTCTTATCAGTACGCCGGTCCTGAAATTATACTTGCAGGTTTCTACCACGGTTTCCTAAGTCATACCGTATCAACATTGCACGGATTTTTCCCTGAAACGTTCTATAAAGTTTTTGACTATTTCTTCTTCTCCTTGTTTTGTTGCAAGAAGGGAATAAACTGATATTTCGGTATCATCCTCAAAGAAACGTGCCATGAACTGTTTCTCGACATCATATCAAGTGTTTATAGTTCCCGGGGGTAACTGCATAAACCATATAAAGGCAGGCCCTCGCAGGGTGCTCACAAATAGCTTGGTCATTATGGGGTCATTTTCCATTAGATGACCCGCATGTGATAAGAAATAGTACATGTGTTGGCTTAGGGACCATTTTCCATCATATGATTCTAAGTTAATGGGTTTGTACTTTTTAGGAAAAGGGGCAAAATCCTACTCAAGTGGGTATGGCCTCAAAACCCCGATTCCTTTAGCTCCTTTTTCTGTATCAACGCATCAAGTTGGTTTTGTAGTTTTTCCATCCTTTCTTCATAAGGATCATAGAAGGAAAACTTATCGTTTTCTTCATGCACTGAATAAGTTTTCTCTTCTTTATCTTCTTCATTCGTCTTAGGTGGCGGTTTCTTGGAGGAGATTTTAGCCTTATCTTCGACTATTTTTTGAGTATTCTCGACCACTTTCAAGAGTATTATCTTGAGGTCACCGATAGTCTTTTGTTGGTTTCGAATCATTTGCTCTTGGGCTTCCAGCCTTTGGTCAACGTCATCAGACCTGTCCACCACGTGCGATGCCAATTTTCTCAGTCGGAAAGAAGTATGTGACTATGGAGAAGCTATGGCTGAGTAGTCGCTATCATCGTTGTAGGAACCTTTTGCAAGTTTCATATAATTTTGAGGAGCGACAACACCTGATTTGAGCCGGGTAAAATGGTGAGCTTGTTCGTCATCTGCATCCAACTCATTTCCTGTTCCATGGCCTTCTTACCTTTACCAACCATATTTGAGGTCACCGCCTTCAATTCTTTTTCCTTGATTCTATATCTCAGATTATTCTTTCTCCTTTTTGGAATATTTTGTTCAGTCTCAGTTATTCTGTCAAATACAGATAATCTTTTCTTGATACAACAACAGTTATTCAATATAGCTGATATTATCTGTTCACAATGACACGCCGAATGTGACTGAGTTTGAGTCGCTTCCTTTTTATTTGTTAAATAATCTTTGAGGTCAAGGATTTTGAAAGATGGAGAATCTTTAGTTATGTTTTGGGCGTGGGGCCACTTGGCTGTCGGAGAAGTCTGTGTGCCTGCTGAAACTTTTCAGTGCTGATAGCGTTGAACTGCTGGTCTGTCAGATGTTCAACGTGTTATTTATTAGCCTTGATTCTGTATACTGGCTGTTTTGCGCGGAGCTGAGGATTAGCTTCGCATTTTAGAGCACTTACGCAAGACTGAGATATAGCTTTGCGTTTTATGTTAACCCCTTATTTTACGCTGACTTGGCGTCTCTGAAGAAATTTAACTTCTGTTGGTTGTTTAGCCTTGCACTGGGGAGTTTCATCGCACGCTGGCATAATCTCACGATTTATGCAAAATTTCTTGGCTTCGCATTTAACACTTAGCTCAAGCTTTTGTTTAAATTTTTTAGCCTCCGTGGGAAATTTTCACTACACGCTGGCTTATCTTCGTATTTTACGTAAGAATCCTTGGCTTCGCATTTAATGTTTAGCTCAAGTTTTTGTTTAAGTTCGATAGCCTCGTGTGGAGAATTTTTATCACACGCTGGCTTGTCTTTGCGTTTTATGTGAGTTCTGGAAATTCTGTCAGTTTCATAGTTGAGCTTAGTAGCCTCGCATGAATAGACTTCTTCACACGCTGACTTGCCTCTGAGATTAACCTCTCGTTTTACACGAGTGTTGTTAATTTTCCTGGTTTCATATCCAGGATATGTAGCCTCGCGTGGAGAAAGTCCATCACATGCTGGCCTAAACTCAGCTTCGTGTTTAACGCGATTCTCACTGGTCTTGCGATTAACACAACCCAGTTCGCAAGGTAAGATCGTAGCCTCGCGTCCTGCCTCTACTTCAGCCTCGCGTTTTAAATGGGTTTTGAGAGCTCTTCGTCTTTCTCGACGATTCCGATTTCGAAGTTGAGATCTGGCGAAGCCAGTCTCTTGACCTTGTTCAGCAGTAGGGACAACATTCTCCTTTAGGATTTTCTGCTTAAACGATGGCTCTATAGTCGCGGACTTAAAGGATTCCCGATTAACAGAGAATTCCTTATTACTCGATTTATGGGTTTTAAAAATCATTCGATGATAGCACCGCGTTTCGGTCAGATCACCCGACCCAGAGTAGAGATATTCTTCATATCTTTACTGGTCGATCTTAATGACGAGCATATCCATGACCGATCCAATTTTCTTCTCATCGGATTGCACCACGATCTCTTGTTTAATAAAAGAGACGTTTCCCACTGTGGTCGCCAGTTTGTTCACCGCAAAAATCTTGCTTCCTTCTATTGAATACTTTGATTACAATGAAAGAGGAACAATAGAAAAATAAATGAGAGGATTTATATTTTATCGCTCTCTTTTACAATAAAAAGTAGTTTCTAATGTGGTGATGAGATCTATCTAGTAGTTTTTGTTGATGATCCGATGCGAAAATTTTCTTTGAATAAGATGATGGCCGGTCCTAGCTTCTCTCTCTCATATGATTTCAATGAATTGATGGCTCTCACGCATATCTTGAACTCCAAAAAGATCTCCTAGGCTTCAAGACTCTCTCGCGTAACTTGAATTGCCAAAGGGCCAAAAGGATTAAAAATAGATGTCTAAAGTCTCCTTAAAGAGGGTATTTATAAATTTTAGTTGGTTATGAGAATTTCCATAGAAATAAGAATAGAAAGTTTTTGTATTCATCAAGGATTCTAATCAAATATATATTTGATTTTGATTTAAATCTCTTGATTTTGGATTCTGATTGGACTCAATTCGGTATTGGATAAGCCCAAATCTCAATCACAATCAATTTAGTATTCTGATTGGACTCAATTCTGGTATTAGATAAGCCAAAATCTCAATCATAATCAATTTAAGATTCTGAGAATCTACTCACGTGGAGTTAAATAATCTAGACGCGGAGCTAAGGCTTCAGCTTCGCAGTTTACTTATCCACGTGAAGTTAAACTTATGTCGCACGAAGCTAATTAATAGTTTTGCGTTCTGCAAGCTATTTGCCATCTTTTATTTGGAAATTTTTACCTCCAACAATCTTGATAAGCACTTGAAGAGCCGAATTTTCCGACAGCAACCCCGTCCTGCTCTTTGGTTATGGGCCAATTCATAGTACACGTGACTGATAACTTTTGGTGATATACAAGTGGATAAGTCCTAACCATATCTGGAAGGAACATCCGAACTCCGTCCACTTTTCAGAGCCACTTATGTTCTTTCATAAATAGAGCTTCGTCTGAAAGAGTAATTTCATCTTTGAAGAAAATTTTGGGCTTCTCCAAGGAACGATGGTTTTTCCCTTCAAACTGTGCATCTGTGGCCAACTACCTGAGAGTTGCCCGATTGCCTTCAAAGAGTCTTTCAATACGACTCTTAGGGCTGTCTGGAGCAAAAATTGGCACTGGCTCTCGAAACTGAGCACAATCGTCGGGCCCACCTCTATATCCGAAGTAATTATGCTTGGGGAGTGCGCTGCTGGAATAGTTGGTTGTTAAAAGAGAGAGGAAAAAGTCAGAGGAATTTAAAAAAAAAAATCATCATCAAATCAAGAAGAGCTGAATCCTGCTTTTACCTAGAAGGGACAGGGAAATTTTAGTTGACGACGACCCTGGGGCTGAAGAATCATCACTATGGCTTGAGAAAGAACATTGAGAAGCCATTGAGTCAAAGGGATCGTAAGGAATCTGCGAAAATCCGAAGAGAGGAGGAAGTTTCTTGGACTATTAAAAAAAAATTTTTAA
The DNA here is from genome assembly GCA_036321105.1 of Dracaena cambodiana. Lineage (NCBI taxonomy): Eukaryota > Viridiplantae > Streptophyta > Magnoliopsida > Asparagales > Asparagaceae > Dracaena > Dracaena cambodiana. Next base: position 18,061,211 of record JAYEPQ010000011.1, on the reverse strand, counting down.
AAAGAAAAAAGAAAAGATAGAGAGGAAAAGAAGGGCTCTAAGTATCTTAAATAAAGGAGTTCAAGTAAACAATTTAGGAATAAGACACCAACCCTTGAATAGGATTGAGATTCCAACCTTGGATAGAAATAGGAGATCAACCTTGGATAAGAATTTAAAATATTTCAAAATTTCCAAAAGAGACAAAATTTTAAAAACTTTGGAGGGAGTCTTGTAGAATGATAAAAATAACCCAAATCTAAATCCGAGTCCAAATCTAAAATCCGAGTTCGAATCCGAAATTCGAGTCTAAATCCGAATCGAAATAATAATAATAATAATAATAATAATAATAATAATAATAATAATAATAATAATAATAATAATAAATAAAATTAATAATAAAATTTTTAAAAAAAATCAATCAGCCTCGCACCCTGAGCCTCGCATGGATGCGAGGCTAAAATCCAAAAAGAAAAAAGAAGCAAAGAAAAAAAAACTCAATCAGCCTCGCACCAACGCGAGGCTGGCACGCGAGGCTGAAAACAAAAAAAAAAATTAAGGGACCCCCGTGCTCAAGGTCACGCGAGGCTACCAGGGTGCTCAGTGAGCAAAATAAAAGGGAGTGCTCAATGAGCAAAAATAAAAAAAATAACTATCTTTCTCTCTCTTAAGTCCCGACTTGAGCTATTTTGCAAATTCTACAAATTCTAATTAGACCTAAATTTTAATTAGAGTTTAATTAATTTTTGAATGCAGAATTCTAAATTAATTTTATTTGAGTTTAATACTTCTGAAAATTCTTATATGAGTTTAATTGATTTTGGATGCAGAAATATGTCTCATTTTACGCCTCGCGGCTTATGCCACTTCTCCCTGAACGGATAAGGAAAACTCAAACGGGCTTCATTAAAGGAAGGAATATTCTCGATGGCGTAGTCATTGCACAAGAAGTACTTCACCAATGTAAAAAGACAAATTGTCAGGGATATCTTCTAAAGTTGGATTTTGAAAAAGCATACGATAAAGTGGAGTGGGAATGTATAAATGAAGTTATAAGGAACAGAGGCTTTGGTCCAAAATGGTCCAATTGGATCCTCCTCTGGCTCCAATCTGCAAAAGTATCAATCTTAGCAAATGGGGAAAGTGGGAAAGAAATTGTTTGTAAGAGAGGTCTCAGACAAGGTGACCCTTTATCACCGTTAATCTTTGTCTTGGTTGCAGAGGGGCTTAATCTAATATTTGCACGTATGAAGGAGGCAGGTAAAATTGAGAGACTACCAGCTACAAGGTTGGCTTCATTCACAAACCTTTAGTATGCAGATGACATCCTAATCCTTGGACATTGTAATGTCATACAAGCAGGTGCAATTAAGTGGATATTAAACTATTTTGAGGCATGGTCTGGTCTGAGAATTAATTACCACAAGAGTTCACTAACCTTCACAGGTAAGGAAAGTTTCACAAATACTCTGATTATGGAGATTTTTGGTTGCTAAATTGGTACACTCCCAATCTCGTATTTGGGCATTCCAATCAGGCCGGGGAAGAGTCGGAAGATTGACTGGGTTCCGATCATTGAAAGAGTACACAAAAGGCTGGATGGTTGGCAAAGAAAATACTGTCTTTAGGAGGAAAACTAATTCTTCTAAATGCAATACTCTCTTCCATCCCGGTCTACTTTATGTCCTATTTTATCACCCCATGCTGGGTTAGAAAAAGAATTGAAATACTAAGGAGTCATTTTCTGTGGGGAAATTCCGTCGAACACGGTAGGAAATTCCACCTAGTAGCCTGGGGCCAGGTTTGCAAGGCAAAATAGGAGGGTGGACTCGGTGTTTTGAATATGAAGAACTTCAATATGGCACTGATAGCTAAATGATGGTGGCGGTTTTTAGCTCAACCAACATGGTTAATCCAGAAATTGATGAGAGCAAAATATGGGCCACGTGTGGGCTCCTGGAGAGGTCAAGAGAGAAATTTGTGCAATATCTCAGACTTCTGGAAGGGTGTCATAAGTGTAAAAGAGTTATTTTGGCAAGGAATGTCCTTTAAAGTAGGCAACGGCGATAATATAGCTTTTTGGGATGACATATGGTATGAACCTTTACCCCTTAAATGGTTATTCCCTCTGGCTTACGAAGATAACCCCAGAAGATATGGTATAGTCGCAGACTTCTAGTGTAGAGAGAGATAGCGACTTGGGACCGATGTGAGGAAGGGATGGCAGGATATACGTGACAGGCTGCGCCACTTTTAGCTCAACGCTAACGAGAATTGTCTGGTATGGAGATGGGATAAGTCCGGAGTTTTTTCGGTTAGATCGTTATATAGCCTACTCAACGATGGGGGGATTAGATCCACTCATGCAGCCAATATTTGGAATGCAAAATGCCCTCTAAAAATAAAAATGTTCCTTTGGCTCTTGGATAAGAAAGCAATCCTGACATGGGACAATCTGCAGCGTAAAGATTGGCAGGGCACTAGTAAATGTATGCTGTGCGGATCAGCCAGCGAAACAGCGCAGCATTTAATGTTAGCATGCCCATACTCTAGGAGGATATGGGTGGAAGTTGCTTGTCGGCATAATATCCAAATAAGGGGAGGTACTTTTTCGTCAGTATGGACGAACTTTTCGTCTAGAGGCAGAGCTCACTATGAACATAGGACTGTCATAACTGCTATAGTTTGGAACCTATGGTTGGAGAGAAATAAAAGAATATTTACTAATAAGGCTCATAGTTTAGACCACTGTGTTTATTATATTTCTAATGATATTTTATTGTGGTTAGCAGCCTTTAGAGGACCAGAGACGTCTTTGCATACCACTTCGCCCGACGTCAATGCCATGGTAAACTTGAGCCTCCTCCAAGGGAATACAAGCGTAGGAGATGACGAGGAGAAGGCAGCTCGTATGAATTCAGTGGACCGGGAGGAGATGGAGTAGGAACAAGTGATTGCCCGCCATTTGCGTTTACCATTTTAGTTATGGGTTGATCTATTGTTATGTAGTAGACACTACGTTATGTTTTCACTCACTCTCTATTTGGGTTGAGCTTGTATTTGTTCTTATTGTAGTATACTTATTTGTATGTTCTATTAAAACCCTTTTAATGGAACGCGGGGGGTGCTAGCCCACCGTTTATTTTCAAAAAAAAAAAAAATGTCCCGATTTAATGAATCTGGAGCAAATCTGATCAAATATCTTATCAAGATCTCATCAAGATCACCAAGAGATCTTATTCCTATCTACAAGAAAACCAGCTCAACAACCTGGGACCTATAAATACCCTTCAAGAGAGACTCAAAAAGACTCTTTGGCAATTCAAGTAACGCGCGAGAATTTTGAAGCCTTAGGACCGGTAAAAAAAGAAGAGTTGTGGCAAAATCTCTCTCGTTCGAGCTTCCTTCAAGAATAAAAAAAGATGCTCAATAAATCTCCATCGTCTTCAACCATCGACGTCGGATCGTCAATGGGGAAAGAACCGATCAACGGGAAAATGACCGATCCCTATAGTTGCCTCGAATCCCATGATTTTCTGATTAAAAGGGAGCGACGTGTTCTATAAGTCCTCTCTTTCTGTTTTTTATTTCTTTTCATTGTAATTGAAAAAAGAGAAATTTTTTATAATTTGTAATTTTTCTAGATTCAATGGCAATGGAAAGAAGATCCAACCTTATTTTCATGAAAACAACTACTCAAGCTAGGGACTGAAGGGAAAGACTCTTTCACTTTCCACTTAACTTCCTGTTGTAGAGAAGTGGTAGCAATACTCGATGGTCGATGCTTTACCATTAAATCATATCAGTGCTGCCTAGAATTTTTACTAGACCAGAGATTTAGGTAAGAGTTCCAACACCCTTGGCTTCAAAAGCTCTCAAGTTCTAATTATCAAGTATAATATAAAAAGAGTTCAGAAAATATAATAGCTGATGCATTTTCTATAAGAGAAGAAGAAGATAACCTTGAATAATGTAGATAGTTAAGCCTATCTAGTTGCATGATGTGCAAAGAATGGTGAGCAACTTTGAGTATTTTAAGACGCTCAAAGAGCGAATAATAACGGGGATGCTGAATGTAACATGCTATATGAATCCAATGGTGCATGGTTTTACAATGATAGGGTGCTCCTAGACCCTGAATCCCATTATGCTCCACCGTGTTTCATGACTATCACCCCTCTTCAGGAGGGGGACATTCAGGATATCATCGTACCCTGAAATGAATTAGACTTACCATCTGGTAGCTAGGAATAAAATCTGTCATTCAAATTCAACTTAAGTTTAAGAGTTGTGATACCTATCAGAGGTACAAGCACGAACCTCGGGTATCGTCAGGGTATCTAGACCCTCTCCCCCTACCCATGCAATGTGATGATATTTCCATGGCTTTCATAGAGGGGTTGCCCCCGAGTCGAGAAATCTAGAATTATAGTAGTGGTGGATTGTTACTCAAAATTTGCTCACTTTATACCTCTTCAACACCCTTCGGCTACACAAAAGTAGCTCAAATTTGCATCAATGAAATCTTTCGGCTATAAGAGTTAGGGAAGACTATTGTTAGCAATCATGATTGGGTGTTCACGAGTGTCTTCTAGTCAGAGATTTTCAGGCCACAAGGTACAACTCTGAAACTCAGCTATAATTTTATCATCCTCTATTGATGAACAAACTGAACGGATCAACTAATGCCTTAAGGAGTACTGTGTTGCTTTTGCAAAGTGAAGCCCCATGATTGGAGATGTTAGTTATCCTAGGCCGAATACTGGCATAACACTATATGAAAGGCTCTAATGGGTCATAATTCGTATGAGGTGATCCACGGTAGATCCCCCATCTTTTTTGTAGTATGTCTCCAAAACTACAAGGACAAAAGCAGTAGAGAACTGCCTATATGATAACGATAGGGTGAGAAGAAACACTCAAGGATTAGCTCGCTTTCACGAGGACCGGATCAAATACTTCGCCAATAAGATGAGATCTTATCGAGAGCTTGAAATCGACGATCGCATTCTCCTCAAACGCCAACTGTATCATCAATCCTCCATAACGAATGCAATGTTCCAGAAGTTATATTCTGGTCCTTATCAAGTTACGGAGAAGGTGCGCAAGGTCGCTAATCTCTCAACTCATGCAATACGAATGAGCCACTAAGATTATTTGTCCTCCAACATTCTTGGAGTTAAAAATGAAGGAACCTCAGAAGATCTTGGTTAAAGAGGGAATCAGACAGCGACCCAGGTCCTCAACAAGAGAAAGGAGGCAGACGAGTCCGAGACTACCTGAGAGGACTTTAAATCCATGGTAGAGGCATTTCCTGCCTTCAACCTAGTGGCATAGGTTGAGTTTTAAAAGTAAATGAGTGCTGGTATTTCCAAAACTCAACTAGCTATTTACTTATTTATCTACTTATAGCCCAATACCAGGCCCATGCCAAGCCAAGTTCCTATCTAGTAGAGTAAGCTAGCTCAAATTTAATCTTCACTGTCACTAGTTGTTACTTCTCAGGAGGGAGGGTTGTTGATTAACTTGAGAAGGAGAAAGAATTTAGATCAATTTTGTAACTAAATAGGAAGTACATAGCAGTTTATAAGCTCTTATCAAGGGATGTAAAATCTGGATGAAGAATGAATATGTAATCTTCCCTTTCCTCTCTTCTCCTTTTACCAAATTCTTTTCTACATATTTGTTACATCTACTCTTTCTAAACTTGCATATTATCGATGCCCAAGTCGAGCACTCCGGGGATGTCATCTCAGCAATCCTATGATGAGGATCTTGACATTGCCATCCTCCTCATTTCTCTTCTCATCCTATAACTCACTGTCATTGTAATCATCCTCTGCCTTGTCTCCAGCTCCAACAAGACTGGGCATGGAAACCGCCACTTGTCTCCTCTCTCCCATCTATCCTCCTCAAAATAACCACATTGGTCATATTCCTTTCTAGGATCTCAAACAAAAAAAAAAAAAAAAAAAAAACTTTTGGCGACTTCTCCGTCTTCTTGTAGTCCTCGTAGGCAAACCTGATCTTGGAGTCCAAGACTCCAATAAGATTGTTGATTCATTGAGACCGACGAGAAATGAGAGGGGCGTTATCAAAGTTGGAGACTATTGAAGAGGTAAGATGCTCCTCAGGAGCACCGTACGGAGTCGGACGGCAATGGTGGCTCGCTGGAGGGCCATGGAGAAGGCTATGGAGAGAAAGACCGCTGATATCCAAGCAACTCCTCCTTCTCTCAATTCGGCACCAAGGATTTTGTTTTTTTAATGAGGAGGTCAAAGGCAATACTCGTTTCTACATACCAGGGGCCAGACCAAAGGGAGTCAAAGAGGGGAACTTCTAAATGGGCACAAGTTTTTTCCTAGTGAGCCCAATTAAAGTTCAGTATAAATATCAAATTTGCCCTCAAAAAAAAATTTCCATATTGCCCTTCTTCCCTCTCCCGTTCCGCAGTTTTTTTTTTTTTAGCCCGTTCGGACTTACAGTCCGAACGGATCTGGTCCGTTCGGACTATAAGTCCGAACAGATCTGGTCCGTTCGGACTGACAGTCCGGACAGGGGTTTGACCCGATCTGATATCTCCGCTGCTGCCTCACTCACTCTATTAATGTAATAAAATAATATATTATTAGTTTACCTAATTTAACGTGACTTTTAGGACTTATATTAATAACTAATTATACATTATTATCGAAATATAGGAAAGGAAGCAAAAAGATACAATGATACACCGACACACTGATATACCGACATAATGATACACTGATACAATAATTCACCGATACAATGATACACTGATACACAATAATACACCGATACAATGATACTCCAGACACACAAAGATTACGTCACTTTAAGGACTTATATTAATAACTAATTATACATTAATACAAAATATAGTGAAGGAAGGAAAACGATACAATGATTCACCGACACACTGATACACCGACACAATGATACACTAATACACCGATACAATGATATATGGATAAACTAAATCATCGATACGCCGATACAATGATACACTGCTACACCGATACAATGATACACTGATACATCGATAAACCAATACACTGATACGCCGATACAATGATATATGGATAAACTGAATCATCGATACGCCGATACAATGATACACTACTATACCGATACACCAATACAATGATACACTGATACATCGATACACCGATACACTGATACATCGATACATCGATACAATGATACACTGATACACCGATACAATGATACTCCAGATACACAAATACAATGACACTCCCGATACACCGATATAATGATATAATGATACAAACGTAGTGTATATATTCATCAAACAAAAAACGACCAATAGGGTTCATTACAAAAAAAAAACCATATATTCTACAAATTCTCCGAAATGTTTGAAAAAAACAATTACACTGGCCACTTGAAGTTCCTTACATCATCCATATTAATACACAACTAATATAATCTAATCACTGTCTCCTTGTCTTCATCGAGAGTTGACGTCTGCTTCTGGTTTGAAACATAAACACCGTATTAGGTGCATTAGGAGTGGATTGATCTTGTCTTTGTTCCTCTACTTGCTTTTCTGGTGGTTCTTCTGGCTGAGTGCAACCAGTTAGCACAGCTTTAATCTTCGCAATTAGGAGTTTCTTCATTTAATTCAGTATCTACGGTAACTTCGATTTCTCTCTCTCGTATCGGGCGTTGGATTTGTGGTCGAGATGCTGCTTTCTTCCTCCTTAACGAGACAGTTGGTCGAACGCGAGAAAATTCTGCCAGATCCATCTATGTAATACAAAGATATTTCATTCATAGATACTTTTTTTCAAAACAATAAATTTTCTATGTGCAAATAAGTAGTAATAAAGTATAATTTGCTACAAATATCATTTTTTATCTATTTATTTTTAAGCTACAAGATAGTGTAATATTAAAATTTAAAGACACTGAAACCGTTCTGTGTTACTTAATCAACCATTAGGACAATATCATTAAACTTCTAAATTAATTAATAAATTTTAATATTAATATCTATAATTAGAAATTAACTAAATTTTCGCATATTTTACAATTACGATTACAATATTATATTTTCTTCTTAATTATAATCTAAATATTAAAAAACAAAATTAGCAAAAAAATGTACTCGTTTAGAATTTCCCGATTGTAAATTATTATTAAACCAAACAAGAAGTTTTCAGTTTTCAGGGTAGTCACAAAGCAAATAAGAATAAATTAAATAAAATAAAATTAAAATTAAATTAGAGGAGACTTACAGTGGAGCTCAAAACTCTGAGATTAAGAGAGAAGAAATGAGACAGCGGAGGGTGGGGGTGTGGCAGCGGAGGGTGGGGGTGTGGGGGCGGAGGGTGGGGGGTGTGGCAGCAGCGGGTGGGGGCGGAGGGTGTGGGCTGTGGCAGCGGGGTGTGGGGCCGGAGAGTGGGGGGCTGTGGCGGAGGGTGTGGCAGCGGGGTGTGGGGGTGTTGGGCTGTGGTAGCGGAGGCGGCGGAGGCTTCGGCAGCGGAGGCGGCGGGTTGGAAGGAGAAGAGAGGAGAGAGGGATTTTTGGGTTTGGGGCGGTGGAGAGGAAGTGAGGAGAGGAGTATTATGAAGGAAATATAAGTTAAGGGTATTTTGGGAATTAAATTGGGCTCACTAAGAAATTCTATCCTCTTCTAAACTTAAACTGGGCTCATTAGGAAATCTGGGCTCATTAGGAAAAAAGTTGTGCCCCGTTAGAAGTTCCCGTCAAAGAGGCTTGTGGAGGAGATGGGGTCTGTTCCTATTAAGCTGCACAGAAAGGACTAGGCCAAAGAAGGGAAGAAGGGGATAAGTGTTTGAGATGGGTGCAATAAGCATGAGGGAAACTTTTTGTCTAATTACATAACGGGAGTTGCTAGATGCGCTCCATACTTGTCCTAGTGAGCCCCATGTAAATGACTCACTTTATTTACAAGTTTGTCATTTATAAATTTAGACGAAATTGTCCTTAGGTTTTTTTTTTTTAGTGAGCACCAGTATCTCTTTTCCCTCTTCCCGTTTCTCCTGGTGAGTCTCAATCCCTTAAACTCCCTTTCATTTTCACGCGAGCGCTCTAGGAAAAAAAAAGGAAAAAAAGGGAGATGAAAAAGCGACTCCAAAACCCTAAATTTTGGAGTCAATAAACGCTTTAAATTGAAGATAAGTGAAGATAATGAATTTTAAAGATTTTGAAAATATGTATTTTTTTAATTTCAGTGGCCGGGATTATTGCACCGACATAGAGACCCACTGGCTGGGACTGTAACCCGAACCTATTTATTTAATTGGTCAGTTTTTCCACCCCGATCAGAGATAATTTTGCTATTTTGAACTTGGATAGATTGCACTAGTCAGGAATTATTCTAAATCCTAAATCCCACCACTATTGAACAATATAGAAGTTCAAAATTGGAATGAGAGGAAGAAAATAGGGTAAATATTTCCGCGGCATGGCTCACGGCGCGTTGTCACGTCTTCTTCACGACACTGGACACGTTAACAGTAACAAGAACAGTAACAAGGCCGAACATTGCTGAAGAGAGAGGGAGGAAAAAGAACAGAGTGGAAAAAGCGAATGGAACGAAGAAGAGAGTAGGGAGGAAGAAGAAGGGAAAGAATGGGTAATTGGAGAATCTAATTTTCTAGTGAGCCCCATTTTCTCTTAGTGACAATTTTTCCCTCTCAAATGGTTTTAGGAGGCAAAACTGGAAAAATTACAGGGCTCACTAAGAAATAAGGGACTGGTTTAAAAGTACCCTTGGGCTCACTAAGAAATTGGGGCTCGCTAGGACAAGTATGGGGCGCATCTAGCAACTCCCTTGCATAACTGGTATAATTTTAACTAGGAAAATCCTAAGAGAAATTTTTATTCACCCACCAATTTTCTAAGCTTCACAAGAACATCAATCATAAACTTAAAAAAATATAGGGTTTTTTTATTTAGCATACTATATTTCCAAGTTATCCTTATTTTTTTTCCTTTATTTTTTTCCTATCTTCTCTCTTCTTTCTCTCTCCTTTCTCTCTCTACTCCTAATCGATCCTATCGCCGCCTTCTCCTCACTAGCTCAACCCTATCGCTGGCCTCCTCCACAGTGGATAGCTTGCTCTTGTTTCCTCTCCAAACCCTAGCCCTAAGAATCAAGAATCTAGGCCCTCTTCAAAACCCCTAGCCCCCTTTCAAAACTCTTAACATCATTTCTAAAAAAGTAATTATTTTAACTACTAATTTAATTATTAAATTCCTTTTATTTTTTGATTATTGAGAATCATTAGGGGTTTGAATTCTTTTTATTTTTGGTGTATTGAAAATTATTTGTGTTTTAGTTTGGGAGTGATTAAGAAGGAAGTATGATAGAAGAAAGAAAAAAAAATGTAGATTTGCAATAAAATTAAAGAAGATAAGGACAAATTCATCAATAAATTATGACATACTTACAATAAAATTGAGGGAAATTCTAAATGAGCACACAACATGACTTAGTGAGCATCATACTCTAACTTATAAATAATTACAAGTTTGTCATTTCTTTAACAAAGCTGCCCTTCACTCTCCTTTCTTCTTTCCCAACCTATCAAAAATTGTATTCTAGTACATCCAAACCTTTTTTTTTTTTTTTTTGCATCTAGACCCTAAATCTCACATTCCATTCCACTAAACCTTGATTTCTGTCCACTTGGAATAGTACCTGGTGGTAATTTGAAGTCCTTTTTGTTTGCAAAGTTAAAAAAAAAAAAGTCATTGTTTGTGGAGGAGCAAAATTGAAGGGAGCAAGCGGGTGAGAGAGTGATTGGGGAATTGGAGAGGATAAAAATAAAGAAAGATGGGAAATATGGGTTGGGAGAAGGTTAAAATTGGAAGAAGACTACGTCCACTCAGAAAAACCAACTCTTTTTTTAAAGAGATGTGGTGTGCCCTAAACAAATGGAGATCGCTAAGTCTAGTCCTAAAATTAAACTTCTTCAGTTGGTACTTTGAAAATTAGTGGGTTCATTTAGATGATTGAAAATTCTAAATACGCCCACTAATTTTCTAAGTAACTTCATAGAAAAGTTCAATTTTAATAGTAAAGTTCAATTTTATCGACAAATTTGTTCTCTTATTCTTCAATTTTATTTTAAGTTTCCCTTCTCCTCTTTATTTTATCATGCTTCCTTCTCAATCTTTCTCAAAATAAAACCTTATAATTCTCAATACTCTAAAAGTAAAAAGAATTAAAATCTTAATGATTCTAGATAATTAAAAATAAAAGGAATTTAAGAATTAAATTAGAAGTAGTAAAATGAACTATTTTTTCAGAAGAGGGGTTTAGAGTTTTGAAAGAGGTTAGGATTTTGAAAAGAAGTTAGATTTTTTAATCTTAGGATTAGGTTTTGAGAGGGGGCAGGTGCGAGCTGATGCTAGGGAAGAGGCCAACTTCAAATCTTGCTGCTAGAGCGGAGGTGAGGTACAACGAGAGAAAAAAGGGAGAAAAAAAATTATAAAAAAATCATAATAAAGATAACTTGAGAATATAGTATTAGAAAATGCTCCTTTTATTTTATTTTTTTTGAATTTTGGGAAGAATATACTTAAAAAGTGTACTTAAGAAACTTGGTGGGTGTATTTAGACTTTCTATATAAATATTATAATATTTTGAAACTTGGTGGGTGTAGTTAGACTTTCTATATAAATATTATAATATTTTGAAGGTCAGTGAGGGGAAATTCTAAATGCTCACCACTTTCCTTTCGGTGAGCATCATACATTAAGTTGAGAATAATTACAACTTTACAATTTTTTTACAAAAAAACTTGGCCATTTTCTTAGTGAGTACCATTTCCATTCATCTTCTTCTCTAATCCATTCAGAAAAGAGCAAGTGAGCAGCGACAGAGTCGAATGAGGCTTCGTGGTGAGCGTCAAGAGTTCACAGTGAGGTAGTGAGGTAGAATAACTAAGAGAGCGGCAAAGAAAGCAAGGATCTCCGGAAATGGATGAAATCGGGAGAATTAAGGGATAGTGCTCACTAGGAAAAAAACGGAATAGAGGCTTAGAAAAGATTATGGTAAAGTCGTATATCAGATGGTGACCACTAAGAGAAAAAACAGGTAGCTTCAAAGGGGAACTTCTAAAGGGGCACAAGTTTTTTCCTAGCGAGCCCAGTTAAAATTTATCCATATATATTAACTTTGCCTTCTAAAAAAATTTCCCATCATACCCTTCTTCCTTCTCACGCTTCCTCGCGTCGTTCGGACTGACAGTCCGAACAGGACTGGCCTGTTCGGACTATAAGTCCGAACATGGACATGTTCGGACTGTCAGTCCGGACAGGAACTTGACCCGATCTGATACTCCGTCGCTGTCTCACCCACTCTATTTATATAATAAAATGATATATCATTAGTTTACCCAATTTAACGTCACTTTAAGAACTTATATTAACAACTAATTATACATTATTATCGAAATATAGGGAAGGAAGCAAAAAGATACAATGATACACTGACACACAATACACCGATACAATGATACACTGCTATATCGATACACCGATATAATGATATACTGATACACAATGATACACCGAGACAATGATACTCCAGATACACAAATACAATGATACTCTTGATATACCGATATAATGATACAATGATACATTGATTCACCGATACAATGAAACAACGATACAATAACTGATACAATGAAATAGTGAATATTATAAACAAGATCCCCTACGTATAAAACAAATAAGATCTTATATAAATTAAAGAAATAAGATCAAATACAAACGTAGTGTATATATTAATCGAACAAAAAGCAACCAATAGGGTTCATTACAAACAAAAACCATATATTCTACAAATCTTCAAAATGTTTGCAAAAAATAATTACACCGGCCACTTGAAGTTTGTTACAGCATCCATATCAATACACAACTAATATAATCTAATCACTGTCTCCTTGTCTTCCTCGGGGGTTGACGTCTGCTTCTGGTTTGAGACATAATTGTCGTATCGGGTGCATTAGAAGTGGATTGATCTTGTCTTTGTTCCTCTGCTTGCTCTTCTGGTGGTTCTTCTGGCTGAGTGCAACCAGTTAGCACGGTTTTAATTTTCGCAAGTGCACTAAATAACATTCTAGATCGCTTCTTGAATGCCTTATCCCCTTGTACAAGTAATGGACCGATTATTACTTCTATGCGTGTATATCTCTGTAATATTAGTAAAGGAAAAAAAATAAGCATCAGATAAACTGAGTACTAGATGGGACATAAAATAAAGAACATATATGGTGATTACCTCATCAACGATATTTGGCTGGGTTGACTAACTTCCTTCCTCTGCTTGGGGTTCATCTGGTGCTACTCCAAGAAAGCGCTGTGAAACTTGAAAGAACCAAGAAATATAATCTGACGTGCAATCAGATGGGTAGTCAGCAATAGACCCACGGTGCTCTTGATACAATACGTGATCTAGTCAATTTCTCCACATCTCCTCAACGTGAGTGTACTTTACCACATAGCTATTGGTTGTTATACCCATCTATTCAATACAAAGATATTTCATTCATAGATATTTTTTTATCAAAACAGTAAATTTTCTATGTGTAAATAAGTAGTAACAAAGTATAATTTGCTACAAATATCATATTTTCTCTATTTATTTTTTAGCTGCAAGATAGTGTAATATTAAAGTTTAAAGACACTGAAACCGTCTTTTGTTACTTAATCAACTATTAGGACAATACCATTAAACTTCTAAATTAACTAATAAATTTTAATATTAACGTATATAATTAGAAAAATAACTAAATTTTCGCATATTTTACAACTAGGATTACAATATTATATTTTCTTCATAATTATAATTTAAATATTAAAAATCAAAATTAACAAAAAAATGCTAGAACCAATTTCGCTAGCTCCTTCACTCTTCCTCCTCTCAATTCCAACAAAATCACAATGAAGAGTTGTTTGATCCAAAAATAAAAAAATTAAAATTTTAAAATAAATATTGCTAAATTAGGAAAACTCAGCTATTAATGGAGAGAAGTCAGCAGCGATAGCGGGAGAACACCGGCAGCGGCGGCGGGAGAACAGAGACGGCGGCGGCGGGGTAGGCGGCGGCTGCAGGTTCGGCGGCAGAGGGTTTAGCAGCGGCGGCGTCGGGTGTACGAATGGGAGAGAGAGGAGATTTGGAAGGAGAAGGAGGTTGAGAAAATGATAGAGAGGATGAAGGGAAGTGGGAGAGGGGGACGAGGGAAGAGGAAGATTGGGTTTTGGGTTAGGGCTCGTGGAAATGAAGTGAGGAGAGAAGAGGGAGATGGGGAAAATATAACTGAAGGATATTTTTGGAATAAAATTGTGCTCACTATGAAATTCTTCTCTTTACTGAAATCAAACTGGACTCACTAGAAAATCTGGGCTCACTAGGAAAAAAATTTGTGCCCTGTTAGAAGTTCCCCTTCAAAGTCATATGGTGCTCCGTAAGAATATGGGCTTACCGAGGGGACAGTCGTGCGCATTTAGTATTTCCCGTCAATCAGCTTCCCATCGAAGCGGCTGAGCCCGGCCCAAGTTGCTCCCCGAAAATAATCATCCCAAAGCTGAAGGGAGTGGGAGAGAGGACAGAGAAAAACGAAGAAAGAGGAGACTTTTCTCTTGTTCGATTCCAAAAAGAATCTTGGGGAAGGCGGGGCGGGGCGGGGCGAGGCCAGTCACTGAAGGCACGAGAAAGCTAGGGTTTCAATATTTTGTACGCATATCAAGGTATCCCTCTTCCCTTTTTCTTTTAAAATTACAGTTGTTTCTCTAAGAATTTATTTACTTCTTTGTAATTGCATCAGTTTTATTTTGCTAGCTGGAGTCAACTCGTTTGAATTTTTTTGATCATAGATTCATAGATGGGTTGGGCTACAAATACCTGATGTCGATTTTTTTAATTTTGTAATGTATAGAGGCTGGATGCATGTCTTCTCATAAGCTTGAATCTATTGAATAGATTGTTTGTCTCTTACATCACATGCATGAAAATTTAATGAGCTAACCTTGTTGCGATTTTCAATTTGGTGAGGGTTTTAGTTTTATGGATCTTGTTTGTTGAGCTATTTATTCTAAGGTGATATGCATTAAGTAGAAACCAGAGAAAATTAAGGAGCAAATTGGTTTCTTTTTCTGCTGATTGTAAGGCTGTGGCGTGACTAATTGACGACTAGGGTTTATGCTCTTGGGAGCATGAGGACTTCCTGGCTAGGGTTCCCGCATTCCCTTCATTATTTTGTTACTGTAGAATTCCCTTATTTTTCCCTTATTTTTCATAGTGCTAACAATTTCTTTTGATGCCAAAGGGTTTTATACGTTAATCACGACAATTTTCCTATTCGGTTTATACCGTGTCTTGCATTTTCAAATTGGGAATTTCTTTGCAATTTTGATATTAGATTTATACTGCATTAACAATTTTTCAAATTGGGAATTTCATGCAATTTTCCTATTCGGTTTATACTGTGTCTTGGGAATTAACACAATTTACTAAGGCTACCCCGCTCATATCCTTCTTGTGGATGTGTTGACTGATTTTTCTAGGTTTTATTGCAAGCCCATTTCTCAGCATGTAACAATCCTAGACATCAAGTTGCCGTAAAGTTTTAATATCTGGTCGACTTTCCCATTTTCAAATTTGAATTTTCCTGCAATAAAACTATTGAATATCCCAATAACCAGTCACTATTTATTAAACATGCCCTTTGTTCGGATTTATCGTCCCCTGAATAAACTTTAATCAGTTTGATGGTTTTGGCTTACATTTTATCTGAGTCATATACAACAAACAACAACTAAGCCTTTCATCCCAAGTATTTGGGTAGGCTACTTGAACCAAAAAAGAATCATGCCAGATCGATCACTTTGATAGTCCTTCTCCATTCATTTCTATCAAGTAATATCTCCTCATTTAAACCTCTAGAATCCATATCTTTTCGTATCACCTCCATCCATATTTTTTTCGGTCTTCCCTTCGTTCTTTTAACTTGTCATACATTGATAAATTCCTCTCGTCGAACTGGTACATTTGTAGGCCTACGTTGCACATAACCAAACCATCGTAATCGGTTTTCTCGCATCTTCTCATCGATGGGAGCTATACCTACCTTAGCACGAATATCTTCATTTCTCACTTTATCTCTCCTAGTGTTGCCACATAGCTAGCAGAGCATGCGCATCTCTGCTACACTTATCTTTTGTAAATGACGTTTCTTTATAGCCTAACATTCCATGCCATATAACAAAACTGACCTAATAACAGTCCTATAAAATTTTCCTTTCAGTCTTAACAGAATGTTACGGTCGTATAAAACTCCCGTTGCCCTCCTCCATTTCAACCAGCCAGCTTGTATTTTATGGTTAACATCATTCGATCTCACCATTATTCTGAATAATAGAACTCAAATACCTAAACTGACTGCTCATTTGTATCTCTTGCCCATCTAGTTTTACAGCATTATAGTTTATGGTCCGTCGTTTACTAAATTTACACTTCATATATTCTGTTTTAAACCTACTCAATTTATAATCTCTAGATTCTAATATATGCCTCCATAACTTTAGCTTGGCATTTACCCCTGCTCTTGTCTTATCAACTAAGACAATATAATCAGTAAATAGCATACACTAAGGTATCTCATTCTGAATAACTCTAGTAAGATCATCCATCACTATAGCAAATAAGAACGGGCTTAATGCAGATGCTCGATACAATCCAATTGTGATAGAAAAATCACTTGTTAAACTACCACATATTCTGACATTGGCCACTACTCCATCATATATGTTCTTAATTATGTCGATATACTTGATGGGAACTCTTTTTTTCATCGATGTCCACCAAACTATCTCTCGTGGTATCTTATCATAAGTTTTCTTTAAGTCAATAAATACCATGTGCAAATCTCTACTTCTCTCTCAGAATTGCTCTATAAGTTGACGAAGTAAATGAATAGTTTCTGTCGTCGATCGCGTCGGCATAAATCCAAACTGGTTCTCCGATATTTTAACAGTTTGTTGCAATCTATAATCAATTACTCTTTCCTAAAGTTTCATAGTGTGATACATGAGTTTTATTTCTCGATAGTTAGAACAATTCTGAATATTACCCTTATTCTTATATAGAGATATTAGGGTACTCTTCCTCCATTCATTTGGCTTTTTTTTAGTTTGTTAAATTTTGTTAAAAAGATCTATTAACCACATCATACCAATCCCTCCTAAGTATCTCCATACCTCTATAGGAATTTCATCTGGACCAACAGTTTTTCTTGATTTCATCATCTTCAAAACCTCTTTTACTTCAGACTCTTTAATTCTGTGCATAAAATTACGATTCATATCCTCACATTGAATAGTAAGATCTCTCAAATCTTGAGTGAAAATACTATTATATAATTTATCAAAATAATCTTTCCATATTTCTTTAATCTTTTTGTCTCGAACTAGAACCGTCTGATTCTCATCTTTAATATACTTTATAGTACATAAGTCTCTAGATTTTCTCTCTTATTCGAGCAATTATATATATATTCTTTTCTGCCTCTTTATTATCCAACTTCTCGTACACTTGTTTATATAATTTAGTTTTTGCCTCCCGAACGGTTTTCTTAGTCTTCTTCGCTAGTTTATTCTTCTCAAAACTTTTTCCATCATTATTATTATTATTATTATTCTTCAAATCTCTATACAGGTCTCGCTTGATCTTAATAGCATTTTTTACCTTTTCATTCCACCATGATATAACCTTACATGGTGGAGCACCGCCCCTCGACTCACCAAATATATTTTTAGCTATCTTTTTAATGCAGCTAGCCATTTTGTTCTATGATTACATTAGAATCATCATGGTCCATTCAATCTGCTTCTTGTACTACTCTATATACAAAATTTTTTTGATTACCTTCTAATCGCCACCACTTAATCTTAGAATCTAACTTATATTTAATTTTTCGAAGTCTCTTCCTAATCTGAATATCTAAAACTAAGAGTTTATATTGGGTAACTACACTCTCACCTGGCACTACCTTACAATCAATACAACTGGTTTTATCTACCCTCCTAGTTAAAAAGAAATCTATTTGGCTCGCATTTGATCCGCTTTTATAAGTAATCAAGTGAGAAACTCTCTTTTTAAACCAAGTATTCACTAAATTCAAATCATAAGACAAAGCAAAATTTAGAATTGAATTAGCTGCTTCATTTTTTTTCTCCAAAACCAAATCCTCCATGTATACTATCAAACCCATTACGACTAGTTCCTACATATCCATTGAGATCACTGCCAATAAATAGTTTTTCTCTAGCAGGTATTACTTATACTATCTCATCTAGATCCTTTCAAAATTGATGTTTACTGGATTCATCAAGTCCTATTTGTGGTATATAGGCACTAATGACATTAAAAATCTCTCTATCTAAAATAATTTTAACTAATAAAATTTTATCACATTTCCTCCTAACCTCTACTACATCCCCAAGTAATTGTTTATTTATGATCACACCTACCCCATTACGATTTCTATCTCTACCCGTATACTAAAGTTTATAACCCCAAAACTCTATGACTTTAGATTTCTCACCTACCCACTTAGTCTCCTGCTCGCACAAAATATTAATTCTCTTTCTAATCATAATATCAACTAACTTTGCTGATCTATCTGTAAGGGAATCTATATTTCACGATACCAAGCGAAATCTATGTTTATGAGCTAACTTCTTTATCTCCACCCGCTCATTAAGATGTGGGAACCCTTATACATTTGACACCACATTCGGGCGCCGACATGACGCATCGCTTTTGGGCGACGCCCTAGCAATTCTTACACATTTTTCACTACATCTGAGCTCCGATATAGCGCATCGCTCAGTAGAAAACGCCCCAACGAAATTCATATTTTGGCTCATATCATAATATGTGACAATGTTTTACGCTGGCTGTCACCAACCTACCACAACTCTCCTCATTTATTCTGGCTTGGGACAGGTAGTGAAAGAATAAATCTTTAAGCACAGCACTGGCGGAGTTATTTTATCTGAAGCATATGCTAGGCTATTTCTAGTGGCTGTGTGGTATGAACTAGATATTTTCTATGTGCAGCTCTTCTTGCTAAAGGGAATTCTTTTTATTAACCTATTTGTCTGCACTAAACTACAGTTCTGAAATGAAGAGGGCAGCTCCATGGGAACAAACATTCACCATATCTTCTGATGATTCTTCGGGTTCTGATTCTGATGATGAACTGACTACAAGGCCAGATGGCATAAAAAATGGAGGCTCTCTATCTTCTAAAGGTATCATGTCAGACCGTGTGTTATCTGTTACTTTGACCTCTTCATGTAAGCTGCTGTTTTTTTTTTTTTTTTAATTTCTAATGGTGAGTTGAAGTATTAATATGCTTGAGAAATAATTTCTGGTAGTTTCAAAGTATTTGACTGATTAGATTAGATTAGTGGATGAAGATAAATCATATATGTGGCTGTGATAGTTACAGGACGCAAGTTTTTTTTACTGTTCTGATGATTTTAAGTTGATCAATCTCAATGTTACTAAGCATTTTAAAGTAGTATGTTACTTTTTTCCTCCACATGCCAGAAATTATGCAAGAACAATGACAATTCCTGCATCCGGTAAACTGATTATTGGAATAGAAAACATTTTGGTCTCCTATTCTTTTGGGAGTCCTATTATCCTTAAAGCAACAATTGGTTCTAATAATATTGTCCTTACATAAAGAAAGGAACTCAAAGAACTTCTTGTGAATCTGTGTACAGCTACTTACACTTTTCTATTGTATGAAAATAGTAGTCCACTACATAGAAAAGTGAAGTACACAGTGTAAAAGAATATAAGTGATTTTAACACTAATATTCCCACTTCTGTAAGGTTGAGAGTAAACATCCCCAATACCTTATTTCCTCATTGTAAATTCTGCAGCAGCTAAAGTCAACAAATTCATTTGTTACTTTTCAGGTATGCCTAAATTCAAGTTAGTGATGTAGATGGAAGAACATGAAATGTAAACTATGATAGTTATTCCTTGTTCATAGATTAGTTGGTTATATGAGAGTGCAGATTGTTATCCATTTTTCTTCATCATAAAAGTTACCTATGGCTCCAAAAAAGAATAATCAATGCATCCAAATTATCATCTTTTTTTTTTTTTTTACCAGAACTGAATTGATATCTTAATTAAGAAAATAGAAGGATTGCTAACTCTCCTAGAACTTATTAGGCTATGTAAAAATTCCATTTATAGTCTTCAAAGTTTAGAGATGTGATTTATTCACAAGTTAGAATATCACATTGAAAACAATTTAGAAGGCCTGACCTCACATTTTTATGCTTTTCCAGCAATTCTGCTGTCAGTTTCTCTTATTTTCTATGTGTTTATGCTACTTCTGATCTTTATCCAGCTCTCCTTGGTCATTATGTCCCTTGCTTGATGCCCTGGAAGGACCAGCATCATGCCCCTGGAGTTGACCTAGTTTGTTGTTTCATTTTCTGCTAGCTGTATTCATCATTATCCAGTATATAAGCTCATTATCCACCAAACGAGTGCTGAAATGATTATACACCCCAGCAACTTTTATGACATGCATGCATCTTGTGTGTTTCTGTTGTAACTATTGATGCATCTCCTATCCTACTTCATTTGTTATCCAGCGCAAATTTGTCTCGCGCCATAAACTCACTCATAATGCATGGAAGCATATGAGCTTATGTCTCATGCCTTGAATCCCTAGATATGAGTTATTTCTGTATTATACAAGTTGGCCAAGATAACTGCCAACTCCATCTGTGTTTATTTAGGTAAAGCAAGTAATCAGTTTAGCGTAATGAAAATTTTGTGCTTCAGAAACCATTAGCATTGTCATGTTATGGCCACTTCAAGGGTTCAGTGTCTCATGTCAAGCCACGAATGTGGTTTTCATTTCAAATAATCTGTTGAAGCAGTATGATAAAAAAAAGAGCATTTTCTTTTATTCAGTTCCACATATCCTCCCAGGAGCTTCAATTCCTCATTTTCTAACATGAACCCTGAACATTGTAAGAACTTAGATGCCACCAAGATAATAATATGCACTTCTTGGCCCAGAAGGACAGGGTCACTGGTAATTTGAGGTCACTAAGGTTCTTCATAATACATTGTTGCACTTTTCTTCGGGAAAAATTTTCTTCTGGTTTAATACCATTACACAGATTCTTCTGAATTCTGAAAAGAAAGAAGATTGGAGATCTTCTCCCATTAAACAAGGAACGACTTGGCGCCAATCAACATCGATCGATGAGCTATTAGAGGTCAAAGTGGCTATACTTCAACAAATGATCCAATTTGATTTGGAAGGGGGCTGGGGCGAGCAGAGGACCACCTTCTTGCTCAATCCACATGCCCCGCCCCACCAGTTATAGAAAAAGAAAAGGATGTGCTTACTGAAGTGATGGCCTTTTTCCTGGTTTGATAAGGTGCTAGAAAGCAATTGGAAAGACTTACCTCTTTACTGTATTTACAAGGGCTTACCTTAGTACTGGTCTGGATTGGAGATTCACTGTCTATTCTTAAATTTTTCGGCCTTCTTGGCCAAACTGGACCTGACATTTTGGCTAAATGTTTGCCTTGGTAAAGGTAGGAATATTTTTTTTCTTTAAAATGAATTTCTTGTCTGGGCTATCTTGACCATTAATAATAATTTTAAAGTTAATTGTAATTAACAATTAACTTTATACTTATATCTTGTTTGGAAGTATGATCTCATTTGATTCTTTGCTTAGATATTTCCTTTTGAGTTGAATGCATTGCCTACAAGCAGCTTCATAATCTCCTCTTATGGTGTTGATTTCCTAGCCAAGGGCAATTTCGAGTAGCTCATATGCTCGTCTAATTTCAACTTTTACCTGCGTAACCAATAAGGTAGGTCTCCCTACCACAGCTGGTCCCTAAAGTTTTATATAATGTTTGTTGCCTGCTGTTTCCTTGAAATTTGGCATCAACCGTTATCAGTTGATACTTGATAATTACAAATACTTGCATCAGTTTTAGGGCTTTCTTGATTGCATCATCTTTAGCGGAGCCCACTTTGATGTGGTATGGTCTGGATGATGACAGTATTGACTCTAGTGAAAGCATCAATACTTTTTATTTATTTTTTTCATTTCGTTTAAATTTCCAATATCATGTTTCCTAGCCATTATTTACTGTCCATTTACTCTAAGTCAAGATTTATTTGTGTTTTTGACTGAATAAGAAGTTTCTATAGAAACATAATCAACTGTCATGCACTTGTGTTAGACCAAGTTCTTGATATCCTAAATCGAGAATTATGGTTTGGTATTGCTATGTGCAATTCTGTTTCTTCGCCTTTAGAAACAAACTTAGAGGACAAAATGTGTAGATTAACCTCCACGGTCAATTCAGCCTGTCTAATGAGATGGACTGTTTTCATATGCAACATATGATATTACATTATGCATCTACTTGGTATTTAGTGAAAAAATGGTCAAAAAGTTCATTATATTATATCGAGAAAGCCCCTGTTATTGCAATAAAAAGAAACACAAGTATATTATATTTAAGGTCAATCGTGGTTCATGGCGAAACAAATTGGATTCTACATTGCCCTTCTCATCTGTTGACTTCATTTATACATTTTTCCCTCTATTTGTTTTTATATTTTTGGAGCAACTCTCAAAGTTGTTTATTTACATACAAATTGGATTCTACATTGCCCTTCTCATCTGTTCACTTCATTTACACATTTTTCCATGCTATTTATTTTTTATTTTTGGAGCAACTCTCGAGTTGTTTATTTACGTAGAACCATGTCAAACTGCACAGGGTATATTATGAAGGGGTGATCCGCTTATTCTCCTTACAGAAGCATATTTGATTAGTTGCAAATTTGAATATAACCAAATGAAACCCCATATAAAGCTTTTGAAAGCTTCAGAATTTGGCTACTTTCAGTCAATCCAGCACAATCCATAACTGAGACAGAGTTTGATGCAGTACCTGTTATTATCCAGACAAATCTTTCAGTTCAGTTTCTGTTACGTGACTATCATCACCTTTTAGGTTTACTGCTCAGTTATGTGTCTACCTTAGATTCTCCGGCAATTTCATACCTCTCTTGTCATCACAACCTCTTCTGACATCAAAAGGTGCTCCAATGCTGCAGGTGCACTGATCAGAAGGGCTAGGATGTATCAAGAATACATGAAGGAAATTCCCATCCCAAACCGCCGTGGCTCCCTTATTCCCTTCACATCATGGCAGGGATTGGCTGCATCCTTGAAGCTGTTATACAACCAACCATTGCACTACCTTACAAATACCCTCCTCCTTCAGTGGGACAAAGCCCGGATTGGGAGTGAGACCGAGCACCAGACACTAGACTCTATCATCCATCCAGTTAAGGCTGAGGCCATCATCTGGGTTACGGAAGAAGTCCACAGAGTCACCTCCTCCCACCACCATCTAGCTAAACTATGGGCTACTGACCCCATGTTTGAGGGCTACATAGATTCCATCGTTCCATCTACGTGACACCCATTCATTTGGATTTATTTTTACCCCCTTTCAATTTGTTTGGTTTGATTAGAAATAGTAAGATTTTCGTTCATTGGGCTTGTTTGTTGTCGTCATCTGTGTAAATCGATGTTCTGGACATGCGACACATTATTAATCATTTCGCCCATTTTTCTTGATGGAATTTGTGCATTTGTAATTTGCATAGAGCTCACAGACATTATTATCATTCACATATATATACATCTATCACTGTTGTTGGAATTTACAAATTTGTAATTTGCATAGAACTCACAAACATTATGATCTTTCACATATATATACATCTATCACTGTCTCTGTTTGGTGATATTATGCTATAAAAGCTACACTGTGAGTGCAAGTTATTAGTTTTAATCAAGAACTATCAATTTTTGCATCAAGTTCCAGCATATTTTGAAGATTAAATACTTATTGATTTATTATTGTGGGACCCATAAACTCTTATCACAAAATTTTGTGGGCAGTGTTTGCACAATAAATGTAAACTTACATTTAAGATTTACATAAACTTTTCTGTTTAGTTTAGTTTACTTTTATAATCCAGTTGGTTATGAAATGAAATGATGTATATGCTTGCTTTTTCTAGTCCTCACAAGTAGTACCATTTTTGGCTTGACACCGATTTTAAGCTCCAAAAACAGACAAAAATTACAGGAGGAAGAAGCTCGGTGGCATGGATCTTGAAGCTCTAAGCAGGCACGGGTACCATGGAGGACCGTCAGTTCTGAAGGTGCCCCAGCCAAGGATTGAAGATAAAGATCGAGATTGGTCCTGGTCAACTGGTACACGTAATAACAAGGAAGAAGCAAATGAGGAGCCGTACGAAGAGAGGGAGCGAACAAGAGCTGCAAGTCAGGGCGAGAAGAGTCTGAATGTGCTGAGCTTGCAGCATGGAAAGAAAGAGAAGGAGAAAGAGAAGGAGAAGATTAAGTCGTTTTCACAGAAGGAGAAAAGGAAGAGGGATCTGGGGCAAGCGAGTCGGGGGAAGAACTATGTGGAGGAGGAGAAGAGGCTCTTGAGGGATAGCGGGATCTATTCTGGTTTCGATGCGTAACCTTGTGACTGTTTGGTTGTAAGTTGGAAATGGTCAGCACTGAAGTTTCACGGGGAGTGGGATCTACTCTTTAACTTTGCCGCCCATCTTGTTTACTGAGGTTGATCAGATTGGTATAATTAAGACTGCTGTGGTTGTTTTCTTTTTTTTTTTTTTTTTAATCATAATTCATGTTTTTCCTGAATATCTATATTTAAAGGACATATTTGGTTAAGATAACATCTATTGGATACTTTAGGTGGATAATTCAGAGCCCAAAACTCCACTGTTTGTGTTTTCTTCTGTTGTTCTTGGGGTGTTGGAGTTATGTTTGAGAATAAGGAGCGTGCACGGACTGCTCCAGGTTATGTTTTCTTGGCTTCCTAGGCTTGAGTCATGTTTGAGAATAAGGGGCATGCACGTACCTAATGCTCCCAATTATATTCTCGTGTTCTTGGGCTTGAATTATGCCTAGAATAAGGAGTTCATCATTCGTACGTATAAAAATACGCGTGTGCGCGTTTTATTAGTCTGTATGATTTTCTCCACTTCCTGAACAGAGACCTTCGTCCTCTATTCAAAGAGTTTTACCTGTGCCCTTAGAACCATAATTCTCAAGAATCGGTTTGTGATTCAATGCAGCATCAACTTGATTAACCATACGAGCTAAATTTCAACCTTCCATTTGAAGGCAAGAGATGTTGCCGGCTGCCATAACTCACTTTCACCATCAATAAATATTTTTATAACTTTATAATTACAATAATTACAGTCTTAAAATGTGTGAAATAATACAAGCAAAACATTGCTTTCGGTTAGTTAATTAAAGGAAATCCGCAGGGCCAATAACATTATAGATGCATTACGATTGTCTTTTTTCTATAATGTGTCTCACATCCTAAATGAAATTGTTTTTTTTCTATAATCCATTCATAATTATTGTCGCGGATAAATAATCCTTTCATAATTAGATTCACCTGAAAATTTGATCGCTTGAATCGATCTTTTACTGCACATGCAAATACACATGCCAAAACTTATAGTAAAAAGCTTTACATGGACAGAGTTAAAATTGAGAAATCGTAATTCCTACAGGAAGCTTTCGGAAAATTCTACTCTTTTAAATTCCACATCTCTAATGCTTTTTTAAAAAAAATATTTGAAAACTGTCATCTTCTTCCTGCTATGTTGTTTCTTTAAAAAAAAAAAATAACACTTTTTTTTTTTATGGTATTTAAATCTAAAAACAAACATATCTCCTACAAACTCATCGATTTAATTTCTTAACTCCCTAAAAATTTTACAATCACATTCCTAAATAAGTTTAGAAGAAATTTAAATTCTTCAAATTTACTATGATAAAAAAAATTAGAGTTTAGAACCATCGCGGATGAATGCAAAAAAGGGAGGAGAGAGGGGGATGATCATGGAAGTGGTGTGGTCGAAGTGGGGGCGGAGCCGTGGTTGAATTGCGAAAGAAATTCAGAGAGAGAGGGAGAGGATCGACATAATGCGGTTAGAGCTGAGTTGCAGACAAAATTAGGGGAGAGAGAGAGAGAGTTAATTTTGTGAAAAAAATTGGACATAGAGAGTAAATCGATGATGTTTAAAAATGAGAGATTGGTATAGAGAGTAAGCTGGGCGTGAAGAGCAAATCTCTGTGCGTAAATAGAATTTCCCGAAGCTTTCATGATTTTGAAATATTTCGAATGCTTTATACATTGAAGTTTCTTAAACCCGATCAGAGAAGAAACCATCCTCTCATAATCTTACTTCAAGAGAAAGCAATGGCCGACTGGGGGAAGAAAAAAACTAACAGCAACTTTTGAAGACAAATACATCTAGTGAGCAATTAATCTATTTTTAATTATTTTACCACATTATTCGAATTTAAAATATAGAGTAAACTAAGAGCATTCATAGTGAAAAATTAGTATTTGTTATGGGACAATTTAATCGGGCCCATAAGATTTGATCATAGCAAGCTTATGTGATATAATCCCAATAAGAATTACAATTATATTAAAGATGTGTGGTACTTTGTCAGTGAACACAAATACATGCTTACAAATACATGCTTCGCGCAAGTTCTATTAGTAAGAGAACCTCAATATTTTTAGTATGGTGAGACTCAATAGTATCTCGTGGCACGTGAACTACTTTGAGGAAATCTGAAGAAGATGAAGACACATGCACATTAACATGTATTTTGCTGTTATGTCAAGATTACAAGATGCGTAGTATTTTTGATGTTTATACCTTTTGTAACCTACTTGAAAGTTAGTTTCATTCTACATTTTCCCAAATCCATTTCGTTGTATCTAAGTCTCATCGATGATCGAACGAGATCTACCAATGTTCCTTTCACCAGTTTATCTTACTTGAAATTTATTTTAAGATTGAAAATTTTTAATTAGTTGTGGAGCGAGTTAATTTTGGCCTTTCTCATAAATCATACAGAACTTTTCTGATGTGCCATCTTTTTTTTATATTTTAAATTGAGTGCATTTTTGGGAATTATCTCGCACATTGTACAAAATTTATTTTCAAAAATAACTTTGCATATACATACACATGTTTCTCACTATGTCCCAATAACACATTTATCTCCATCACATCCTATTGTGGTGCGCATCAGTTTTTATCTCAATTAAATTGAGTTCATTCATAAACTATCTCTAAAATTTGAAAATCTCTTAAATCATCCCATTACGGGTCATTTCAAACTTTACTTTGAAAATAAGACTTTTCTCTATCCAATATGATTCTTCTACCCTAAATATGGGCTCTTTCTTGACTCATGGATAAACTAGCATCCTGACTCTTGCCCATATGCCTAAAGCCTCTGGTTGATAATTAAATTGCTATTATGACTACTTGCCCTTATGTTTGTGTTGAAATTCGTTCAACTAGATTGTTCAAACTGAACCCAATACATGGCAAGTAATAGAATAAGAGAGAATAAAATAGAGACACAAGAGTTTATGAGGTTAATCAAGAGGGCTCTCGATCTACTTTCTCGATGGTGATAGTCGTTTCAGCGTGCACTTTTATTGATAAGATAGAGGATAGTGAGGTCACAAAGTCTCTCTCTCTCTCTCTCTCTCTCTCCCCCCCCCCCCCCGAATACTGATGCTTCTCAGAATACTGATACTTCTCTTAGTTGAAAGCCCTCTCTTACCCCTGCATGTTGGATCATATTTGTTTAAATGAGTGTTTTCTGCTAGTGAAGTTGCATCAGATACCACAAATCCCTCGCTTCCCAATGCAAAGATAGAGTTCCTTAGTGCATGGATAGATGAGATTCGGTGATCCCACTATGGCAGTTATAACATATGAGATTTTGGTAAGTAGTTGAAATCTCTCGCTTCCCAATGCAAAGATAGAGTTCCTTAGTGCATGGATAGATGAGATTCAGTGATCCCACTATGGCAGTTATAACATATGAGATTTTGGTAAGTAATTGACTTTATCAAGGATCATATTATTTCTGATAGATTTTGCTGTCACCAGAGTTGACTCTGACTTCATGGGCTTTATTAATTTATGGGCTTGGGCTTCTCCTATGAGCTAAGGTTTTAGGATTTTAGTGAAAATATTAGCCCCCATTCCTGAGTTCGGATCACCAAGCTCTAGGAGTGTCAGCATCATTCATAGTTTAATGGAATTCATGCCTGGTCAACTTACGCCTTGGATGTGGTAACTTATAGTGCATCGTATGGAGACATGGGGTATTCCTTGGGTGTGGCAACTTTATTCTCCTGACCTTTGAGGCTATTGGAGAGTTTTGGCTTATTCGCCTTGGAATTCACCTTTAATGCTAAGTGCTACACCCATTTATAACGAATTGGTTCATAGAGAAGACCATTGTCGTGTTCTGCTGCAGTTACTCAGTGAATACTAGGCTCCCACAAGACTTCCATTTTAGCTGGAGTATATAATACTAATCGTGGAAGATTTATGGCTACTCTTCCACATTCTTCTAGAGTGTTCCCGACTTTTTTAGACACTTCTAAAGTATTCCACACATTCTAGAGCATTCCATACTCTTCTAGAGAGTTCTACACTCTTTTAAAGTATTCTACATTTTTTTAAACTCTTCTATATAAAGTATAGTACATAAAAGTTAACTCGATAAGGTTTTAAAATATCATCTTATTTTAAGTTCAATCTTAGAGACCTTATGATCTGGATTATGACAGGTTTTTGGTTCAATCTTCCTTTTTTGGAATGAACCCCATAACTCAATAGTCTCATTCAGATGTGAGATAAGAAAAAGAGTAGTTTATAATGATTCCTATGAAATCACAAAAGTAACCATAACTAGTCTTTTTGGGGAAGGAATCCGTTACTAATTATAAATTATTTTAATTTATACTATTTTACCAGAGACTTAGTATATTCCTAGCAAATATGTTGTCGGCGTTTCGCTACCAAATTTTTGGGTGGGGGCGTTACAAGTGGTATCAGAGTTAGACGCCAGCCGAAAATGTGTGAAACTAAGTGCCACATAGAACTAAATACTACTCAGAACAAAATGCCACACAAATAATGGGGGCCACCTCTTGAATTTGTAGGGAGCCACCTTTAGAATCTATGGAGACCACCTCTAAAATACCACATTGCTTAGTGAAGTGTTAATGTGCTATTGAGCCCCTCTGACGAGAACGTCATACCCTAAAGGGGAGAGAATGTAATATCCCATAATTTAATAATCCCACTCAGATGTGAGACAAGAGAAAGAGTAGTTTATAATGATCCTATGAAACTACAAAAGTAACTGTAGCTAGCCTTTTTGGGGAGAAGAATCCATTGCTAATTATAACTATTTTAATTCATGTTATTTCACCAGAGGCTGCGCATATTACTAGTGAATATTTTGTCGACTTTCCAATACCCAATTTCTGGGTGGGGGCGTTACATTTTGGATTCAGCAATTTCAAGCTTAGCTAGATATCCCATAACTTTTAAATAATTAATACTAGATTTTCTATTCTTCCAAAGTTCATAAGGCTTTAAGTCTAAATTTTTATGGATCACTCTATTGGATATAACATGATGATAAAAGGGTTTTGTCTCATAGGTTTTCCTATACACTAAGCTAATGAGAATTGCATTTACCATATTAGATAAGATCCTTTTTTTTTTCTTTCAACAACTCCATTATATTGTGGAGTATTTGGAACAGTTATCTTATGTATTATCCCATGATCTTGAAAAATTGGGCCACTTTCTTTGATGTATAATCCCCATGACCAAACCTTAGGATCTTAATATTATTTTCTCTTTGGTTTTCAACTTTAGCTTTACGGATCTTAAATTTATCTAAGACTTCTAATTTAGTATTAAGTAGATAGATATAGTAGTATTTAGAGTATTCATCTATAAAGATTACAAAGTATCTTCTACCACCCCTACTTCCCTGAAGCAATCCTATTAGAGTTATATACATCACTATGGATGAGTTCTAAAGGTTTAGAATATCTACTAATAGGCTTAAAAGGTTTTCTTAGGTGTTTAGCCTATACAAAATTTCACTCTTAGAATTTGAATATTTTTTAATTTTAGGAATTAGATTTAAGGTATGATCTTTTCTTTATTGATTTATAATTTATATGTCCTAATATTCCGTTTCATCAATCACATGATTCAATATTCATATCATAATAAGAGAAATATTATCATTCGCAGACTTAGAATTAATATTCAACTTGAATAAGCCATCTTATATGTAAAATCTTTCAATAAATATATTATTACAATTTTATTTGACTCTAGTATAATTTCGTAACTAGATTTCTCTACTAAGGATCCACTTATAAGATTTCTTCTTACTTTCAGAAAATGTGGTACATAGTGAAGTGTAAGGATTCTTTCAAAAATCATCTTAATATCAGCACATTCTTTTTTTTCCATTTGAGCTAGAGAACCATATCCTAAAATTAGACTTTCTCCATTTGATGCTTGGTGAGTTGAAAACTAGGAGTGATTGGCCTCGAAATCCAACAACAATTCTTAGGAAGTATAGTTGAAAATATTACGGGTAGAGAATTTACTAGCCGAAAGAAGTCAATTGAAGGCTCAATTATATTCTCTTTCGGCTTATCATTTTCTTAATTTCCTTTATACTTTTTGACTTCTTCATTCTTCCGATGTAAATATTTATTTGCCAGATAGTTGATCCTATTATAGACATAATAGATTCTTTTCTGGTTCTGATTTTGGCTTCTATTTTGGTTTTGATTAGAACTATGTCAATTTAAGTTTTTATTGATTAGGCTTAAATTTTTTTCTTTTTTAACTTTTCTTTATCCTCATTGATTTCATACTTAATATTTTGCTTTGCATATGGTGATCTTCAATTCTTATTGTCTTAATAACATCTAGAAATATAAGGTCACCTTATTTATACCTAAATTCTCTAACATATTCATTCCATGAGAGAGATAGCTTATCTATTATGTATAATACTTTGCATTCTTCATTACATACATTTCCTATAGTCTACATGTGCCTAATATAATCATGAAACTCAGTAATTTGATCACTTAAAGATTTATCATCAATCATTTTATATTTATTAAAGTTTAAGGCATTAAATCCTTCTATTTTTGCATTGATTTGATGATATTATTTAGTTGCCTAGTAAAAAGTGCTGATGGATTAGATGTGTTTATTTGACTAGGAGATTTTATTACAAGTAATAAATCTAAGATAGTTAATATCTCATTCGATTTTGTCATCTCTTAAAGTTTCAACCACTAAATTTATTTCAGTTTAGGACTTTTAATCTAATAAAAGGAAACCATTTAGAACCTTAAAGAATTGCTATATTTTTTAATTATGATATGTGAAATAGCAAGAATAATAGGCAAATTATTTATTATATGAAAGAATAAATTTAACAAATCAAATTTTTGGACTTACTAAGTATTTCTCAAAACTACATATCTCCAAATTAAAAGTTATTCAAACTTATTTGGTTAGGAAAGTATAATTATATTGAGAATTTTTCTATACTTTATAATTATATTGAGAATTTTTCTATACTTTAGAACCTTCCTTAATTATATAACCAACTGTATTTGAGCGTTTTGTTATGATACTATTTTTTTAGACCCCAAAAAAAGCGAATAAGCAACTGTATTTGGACATTCTGTCACTATACTACTTTAATTAGACCAATTTGAACAAATTAAAATTTGGCTCTTTAGAAAATTATTGCTCCTAATACTTATTTAACAACTAATTAAAAATTTGTTCTTAATTTAAAATTTTAAAATAGTAATAAATATAGGAATAAACTTCAATGTATAAATGAGTAATCAATGTCAACATGAATAGATGTAACAAATATTTCTAGTTACTGCACTTTTAAACTTTAAGTCTAAGCAATAATTACAATTAATTTTTATTGAAAGTTTAAATGAACAATTAATAAGTAAATTCAAATTGGAAGACAATAATTAACAAATGAATAAATTTTGAAAGTTAAATGAGTAATTAATGCAAATTTGAATTTTAATCTAAATAATAAATAGATTTAAAATTATATATAAAATTGTAAGGAAGAACTAATGATTAGATAAAATTTCAATATAATAATTAATGCAAAAATAAAAATTTAAATTTAAATATGTAATCAATATCAAATTGAGTTTACAATAAATAATACTAACTAATTACATGATTAACAATTAAATTTGAATTCATTGTAATGACTCATATAATAATTTTTATTTAAAAAATTAATAGAAATTAAACTTTACCAGTTAATGATAAGCTTTCTAGCTCTTTATATTATATTATTTTTCTAAATTCTAAAAATTTCTGAATTTACAATATATCATTTTAGTTTAAAAATATTACTTCTTAAATAAATATATATAATGCAATAGGTGATACTTATTGTTTAGAAAATTTAATTTTAGGAAATTAAACTATTAACAGTAAGAAAAAAAAATAGAATAGTT
This sequence comes from Dracaena cambodiana, assembly GCA_036321105.1. Lineage (NCBI taxonomy): Eukaryota > Viridiplantae > Streptophyta > Magnoliopsida > Asparagales > Asparagaceae > Dracaena > Dracaena cambodiana. The sequence goes on along the minus strand of JAYEPQ010000011.1, from coordinate 18,028,610 downwards.
GGTTTGTAGAGTAGGCATGTAGTCACTATCCAAAAGAGATAAACTAGAAACTAAAACTTATAGCTCCCAGTAATAAGGATGAGTAGAGTTCAGTTAAAATCTAAATAACCGATCGAAATCAATCCGAATAAGCAAAATCGAACTGAACCGAAGTAATTCGATTGGTTTTCATTTTTGGGATTTGAAATCTGAAACCTAAAACCAAGCCTACTAGCCTACTTATATAAAAATATTATACATATACATAAGTATATGTATAATATTTTTATACATGTATGTGACCACCAGCTCAGGTAAGTTTAGCAGCGAAAAATTAATGATCCCATTATCTTCTTCCAATTTTTTCTTAAGATCATACTATGTTCCACTTAGATCTTTTAGATCAAATTTTATGAGATTTGAAATTTATTTGCCCTTTCATCAAGTGGATGAAAAAAACGCATTTATCAAAAATCGTTAATTTTATGTCTACTTGATGGAAGACAAAATCAAAACTAAAACTCAAGAAATTGGATATGAGCGAACCCTAGGGAGCTGAAATCATAATCTAAAAGAAGATTTCTTTAAAAAAAAAATAAAGATAATGGAAATGGACTGCAACTTAGGTAATTTTCTTGAGGCGGCAGCTCATTTCCATAATTATATGCACGCGCACACACACACACGCGCGCGCACACACACACACACACACACACACACACACACACACACACACACATATATATATATATATATATATATATTAAATTAATTCCAATTGATATCCTAAAAGATATACTTACTAAAATGATTAAAATTATAATTATTCAAAAAGTTAGAACTGAATAATCTAACCAAATAGAGCTGAATTAATTTAGCTTGATTTTGGTTTCTATTCTTAATTGGTTCAATTGATTTTGCAAAAATTGGCAAAAATCAAACTGAAACCAACCAATGCTCACTCCTACACTACGTTACAAAGTCTTGAGATAGAGCCTCTTATCGGTGGCATGGATAGTCGAGTTAAAACCCTCGAATAGAACTTTTGTTGGCCAATAGAATGAAGAACATTACGTGTAATGAGAGAGACTTTTGGAAAGAGAGTAGACTTTTTAAGTAGAACGAGGGGGATTAGGCCTTTTGGTGGAGATTTGGTGAATAACTTAGGAATTTGAAATAAATTTGGATTTAAATGGGATTTGGATCTCACATCTAAGCAAGTCATATTCTCACCCTCACATGATCTCTCGAGAAGAGATTGCAAAATAAATCACATACTCTCAATTATCTCAAAATCATTCACTTTTCATTATCCAAAGTTAGAGTCTTATAAGAAATTTATAAAAAAAAAAAAAATCCTACATACAACAAAATCAAAATAATTCTAATTAAATATGTTAAAATCTAATTAAATCTCTAATCAAATCTTATCCAAATCTGGTTAAATTTTTCCTTTATTTATTTCCATTAATTTTGCCCTGCTTAGAAACATTCACCACCGGCAAATGACACAAGAAAAAAGTTAAGAAAGTACAGATGGAGTTGGCAATGTTCCAAATATCAAGTAAACCTTTGCATCAAACTAAAAATATATAAATTAAATAGATCTAGAACGAAGTATCAACTATATAGCATTCTCATGGTGGTGGCAATTGCGGATATAGAAAAAATTCGAGCAAGATAAAATTCTACTTCTACCAAGAATGTCCTGCATAAAACAGGGGCTTGAGGATCAACTGGAGCTAACATTAAGGTAGGTGCGAACCAGTACAACTGAGCAAAAAATAAGGACTGGTGGAATATCCAACTCCGAAAGAGCTATAACAATCATATGCAAAAGCCTAAAAGAATTTGTATGCTGAGTGTGAAAAACATTTACGTTTCCAAAAGGAAATCTTATTGGTTGAATTCTAATCAGTATAGATCCAGCTACAAAGACATGAACTTTATCATGTGCATCTGCAATAAACTTGTAATATACCTATGTAGATTCACACGTAAACAATGCATGAGGGGTGCAATTGAGCCCATGCATGGATCAAGTATGTCTACTATAGGGCTAGAGTTTACAGTGTATGGACGTAAAATTGACATGCTCATGACTCATGCACAAAATGAAGTGACTTATGATAATGTGTTTGAGTTATTAACCCATTCTTCTGATTTTTTTAGATGAGCTTCTGGGTGGAGAAAGGATCAACACTATTTTCTTTCCAAGAAACATAAATGTATAAGTGTTGAACTTTCATAATTCTTAAAATGTAGATCAAATAAGAAGGGTCTACCTAACAAAATATACACAACATTCATGACATCACACCAAAAGTGTTCATTTTAACTCGAAAACTAAATAAGCACAAGATAATATTAGATAATAGAATGAAAAATCTTACCAATTCAAATGGTGTTATCGGGCCGTGGGTGTAGTTCAGTTGTCAGGCCCAACCTCTTAATAGCTAACTTAGAAATGATATTTATGTAATTAGCTCTGTTGATCGTGACTTTATAATTCTTACTATTATGTGTGATATAGATGTGAAATACATTACTTCTACGCAGTTGTCATTTCTAGATACAGTATGTAAGTATCTAATAACGTGTAAATGTTTACCTATTGCTCTTAACTCATCCTCACATCACTAAAAACTCCTTGAGATTCATAGATTTCTTCTTAAATCCCATGCTCATCTTTAATATGGATCTTATCTATCAACAAATTCCTTGTAGAATAATTATAAACAAAGTGACCAAAACCATGACAATTAAAACACAATTTGTTTTATAGTCGGTTTTGCATTAATGATGGTTTTATCCTCTACATCCTTAGAAACAATATTGATGTGTGTAGCGCTAGTGCAAGACTTTCTCTTATAAACTCCGTGGCTTTGAATGTGGATTTCTTATTGGAAGATATGTGTAAATTTGTCTTATAGTTGAGAGCTCACTAAAATGCATCCACAATAAAATCTAAGGAGTAAGTGAACATTTCACACTTGAGCTCATCCGCAATAAAATCTAAGGAGTAAGTGAGCATTTCACACTTGAGCTCATCCGCAATAAAATCTAAGGAGTAAGTGAGCATTTCACACTTGAGCTCGGGCCTGAGTCCAATGTGAAATCATAGAAGGGAAAGGCGACTATCTTCCTTAATATCATTTCGCTTTGTGAGCTCATCAAACTTATGCATATACTCAGTTAAACTCATATTTTCCTATCTTATATTAGACAGTTTATCAAGAAGATGACCTCTAAAAGTTGGAGAAAACAATTTCTTTCCAAGCTGTTCTTTCATCTTGATCATGTTTCAATCAGTTTATGATGCTCCCTTGTTAATCATTTCTCAATAAGCATTCAATACACTTTAGCTGACCATGTAGTTTTATCTTAGCGAAATAGACCCTTTGAGTCTCGGACATCCCATACTAACAAAAAAAAAAGGATCCATATATGTTAACCAATCATATAAACGTTAGGAGTCATAAATGCCATCAAAAGAAGGAAAATTTGCCTTGACTTTATGTGTGATATAATTATATAGATGTTCATCCTTAAAATTATTATCTCTTCTAGGATTATGATGTTCCTCAAGTATACCATCATTCCTTTGATTATTTCCAGTGGATTGTTATCTATCAACATGTTTCTAAATCACCTGGATATATGTTGGTTACATCTAACCTAGTTTGACATTTTTTTTATTACTGTTACTGATTTTGTTTAACATATTCAACCTCTCAAAAATTATTACCACTACGAAGCATACAATAGTATCCTGTATGAAAGGAAATGCAGTTGCAATCAAATACACACATGAATATGCAAAATCCTAAATACCTGAATTAAATGTGTGACTACATGATCAAAATGAAATAGCCTAATTGCTGAAAGTTACTATATGAAGGGATATGTAATTCCTATTCATGCAATAAAATACAATACTCAAGCAAAATTTCGTGGCAAATTATATATAACAATAAATACTTCCAATTCTGCGCAAAACTAACTAGATAGGTAGTGCGAATAGAAATTATCTCGATGTTGTAGTGTAGTTTGCACTTGAGCATGAAATTCTTAGAGTGGTGTTGAGATTCTTATGCAGACTCTGGAGTAAAAATTTCATGAAGAAACTCAAGAATTAACTTAGAATTGTCACAACACGAATCAGTTTCGAACTAGATTCAAATCAGACTCGAAATGACTTCACAATCACCTAAAGAATCCTAAACGGGTCTATTGCTATACAAATAGGTCAATCTGTTCTGCTAGACCCAATTAGATGTTGGTCAAGTAAGGTTTGTTGCATTGTTGACCAAACCCATGCAGAGGTGAAGCTGGTTTACCCTTTAGCACAGAGAAGCAGGTTTGGGTTCGAGGAGTAAACTCCAAAATGTTCTAGATCAAACCTGAATCCTTTCATAGGTTGATCGATTGATCCACGCATCGCAAGAACAAGCCATGGAGGAGACCAGACGGTGATGACCTTTTGACTACGGGGAAGATGAGTTGGAGTGGGGAGTTTCTAAAGGAGCACACCATTTTTCCTAGTGAGCCCACTTAATAGTGTATTGTTGGTCCGGGAGACCGTTATTAAGTGGGCTCACTAGGAAAAATGGTGTGCTCATTTGGAAACTCCCATTGGAGTGGCCTGGTTGTTGGTCTGTGTTGTTGGGAGTCGACGATCTAAGATTCTAACGACGTTGAAGGGGAAGGATTTGAATTGAAGGGGAGCTTCCGGCTGTGGTTTTGATCTACGGTGGTTGCCGAAGAGGGAATCGATCGTTTGGGGAAATTGAAGAGGGGATCGGCAAGGGTGTTGATCTGACAGAGTTGCTGCCTCTAAATTAGGAATGGGGCTATCGGCTGGACGACTTTGCAGGGACGGGCGGTGACTCTATTGGGATTGATTGAGAATTGATTGCTTTAAGGTGAGGATGAAGAGGAGTGGCAGTTCTAGGGGATGAGATCGGAGGAGACGGATGTATTTAGGGACGATACTTGTATGTTTATTGTAGTTGTATATGATAGAATGGAGGTATTTGCAGCTAGATCTGTGCTAATTAGGACCCAATTTGCAAGGTTTCTTTTTGGGAACCTAGAGGTTTTTCATGCTCAGTGAATGAATCTCTTTAGATTTTCACAGAAGATTGTTATAACTTCTTCGGAGTTAGATATTCTACCAGCTCTTGCTATCCACTCAATTGTTATTGGTTCGCACTTATGCTTCAATTAGTCCTGGAGCTCCTATTCTATACATGACATTGTTAGCAACAACAAACGTTTAGCTAGCTCCACTCCTTCTACATCTGATAGAATGGAGGTATTTGCAGCTAGATCTATGCTAATTAGGACCCAATTTGCAAGGTTTCCTTTTGGGAACGTAGAGGTTTTTCATGCTCAGTGAATGAATCTCTTTAGATTTTCACAGAAGATTGTTATGACTTCTTCGGAGTTGGATATTCTACCAGCTCTTGCTATCCACTCAATTGTTATTGGTTCGCACTTATGCTTCAATTAGTCCTGGAGCTCCTATTCTATACATGACATTGTTGGCAACAACAAACGTTTAGATAGCTCCACTCCTTCTACATCTGATAGAATGGAGGTATTTGCAGCTAGATCTGTGCTAATTAGGACCCAATTTGCAAGGTTTCCTTTTAGGAACGTAGAGGTTTTTCATGCTCAGTGAATGAATCTCTTTAGATTTTCACAGAAGATTGTTATGACTTCTTCGAAGTTGGATATTCTACCAGCTCTTGCTATCCACTCAATTGTTATTGGTTCGCACTTATGCTTCAATTAGTTCTGGAGCTCCTATTCTATACATGACATTGTTGGCAACAACAAACGTTTAGCTAGCTCCACTCCTTCTACATCGATAATTGTCACCACCATAGGAACGTCAGATAGTCGATACTTCGTTGCGGATATATTTGATTTACATATATTTAGTTTGATGAAAAGGTTCAAAAAAACATTTATTATGCTCCTTCTTATATAGGAGAGGAGAAGCCTCAAGGATTAATGGCTTGTTAACATCACCCATTAATTTGGAAAACGGTTGAAATTAAACTCCGCCATTGAATCCATAATATTAATCAGAATTAAAATGACTATTACAATTTTTAAAAGAAAAATTAAATACTCTTTTAAAAATAATTATTTTCCTTTATTGCTATTTATATTTCTGGCATAAGATATAGATATTAGTTATTGTAATCTAAAATACAGAAACATGGGTGGGGGAATAAAAAATTTGGGACGGAACTAATGTTGTTTTTTTTTTATAACAAAGACGGCAGGTGGTAGCCCTTTGCATTCCACTAGCAAGTAGATAACAGAACTACATAAGAGTTTTGATCACTCATATGAGGTACATCAAAAACATTTACACAAAATAAAGCTAAAAAAATCGAACAAAGTAGATTGCAATTGTCCCCTTGTGCCTAGTCCATATTGAATCACCATCTCCATTGGGGAGTTCGAGCTATCTTCATCAAGTCTGCTACGAGGAGGATTGGTGGTCATCCAAGCCATCTTCCGACGAACCACTTGAAATTTGTAAGCGCTCCTCATATGATGGTATATCTATCCAAAACAAAATATCATGGATAATGAGACACATGCAAATGTGTAAAGAACGTGATGTAGAATTAAAAATTCTATTTTTTCTTTCTCTCCAAATATTCCAATCTACTGTCATTGCTAGAGTCTAAGCTAATTGCGACACTCAGCCATTCTTATAAATCCTACTCTGCATACTATTACACACTCCATGTTAATGTCAATCCCCATTATCATTTCACAGTTTACCCATAGATCATTAGTAAGTTTGCAATTTAGTATTATATGGTTGGTGGATTCCCCATCACAATTACAAAGGACACAAATGTTCAGGCTAATCCACTCTTTTCTCTTAATATCTGCCATGTGAGAAAAGCTTGTTTATGAACCAACCTAAGGAATACCCTCATTTTTGGGGGCAATTTGTTTTTCAAATCTAGGACGTGCCGATAGACACATTCCGGTGTCAATGAAGCAATTTTATGTAGATTTGACAGTAAAACTTCCATTCTTATTCCATTTCCAAATAAGTTGGTCCTCATTTATGTCAGTTGGGACAAACTCTCCAACGATATTCCTTAGTTCTTGTATCTGTATTTTCTCCTGAATCGATGTGTCTCGTAACGAGCTCAATCTCCATCTCTCTCTATCCCAAAGGCTCCTAACCATCACGTCCTTCTCGGTGGATAATTCAAAGGCTACAGGGAATAGAATTTTAAGAGGCACTTGGGAACACCAACGATCATGCCAGAATACAGCAGTGCACCCGTTACCCAATTTATATTCCAAAATTGGCCAAATGATATGTTCGGACATAACTATTCCTTTCTAGAAACCCGAGGTATTGTGGGAACTTCGAAAACCCGCATGCCATGTATCGGCCCTCATGCAATATTTTGAGGCCACAAGCTTCTGAAATGAGCCCTGAGGCCGTGTCAGTAACTGCCACCACCATTTTACCATTAAAGATAAGTTGAAAGTTTTAAGGTCCAAAACACCTAGACCATCAGCTTTCTTTGGTCTACAGATCTGTCCCAGGAGACTAGATGAAATTTGTTGTTGAATTCAGATGGACCATTCCATAGAAAATTTTTTTCTGATATGATCTATTTGCTTCTTACCCATCATGGTAAGATGAAGAAGGACATATAATATAGTGGTAATGTAGATAATACCGCATTGAGCATTGATTACCCTCCCATCTAGCGATAGTAAATTGCTTCTCCAACCCTCCAATTTCTTTTCAAAGGAGTCAAACAGGGGATTCTAATCCTACTTGGAAAGTCAACCTAGCTTGACAGGTATACCTAAATATTTGATCGGGAATTAACCTTCTCTACATCTGAATATATCCAGGATGAAGGTTAGGGTCGGGTTCTTGGGACCCAAACATATGAAAGAATTTTTATTGAAATTGATTCTCAGTCCTGATTAGGCTTCAAAGCAGCATAACACCCATTTGATATAGATAGCTTCTTTCATATTGCTTTGTCAAAAAATGAGTGTATCATCTGCATACTGGAGGTTGATTACTTTCGTCGAAGGGGATCCCGCCAAACCATGTATTAAACCTTCTCTCTCCATTTTTCTATACATAATGTTTATTGCATTAGCAACAAGGATGAAAAGAAGGGGGTAGTGGATCACCCTGTCTCAACTCTCTCCTAAATACGATCTCGTTGCCTACCACTCCATTCACCATTATTTGTGTTTTTGTTGACTTCAACCACTTTTCTATCTATGAGATCCACATCGTCCCAAAAATGAAGGTATAAAGCCGCAATATTTCTAGCAGGCAGTCCTAACCCACCATATTGTATGCCTTTTCAAAATCTAGTTTCAGTATAAAGCCGGTAGACTTAGTTTTCTTACACTGATGGATGATTTCATGAACCGTTGCTATCCCTTTTAGGATATTTCTTCCTACTATAAAACTTGTTTGATAATCTCCTATCATCTCCTGAAGTCTCGAGGCTAATCGATTTGCTAATATCTTCGCAATGATCTTTAAGGAGTTATTCAGTAATGCAATCAGTCTGAGCTCTCCAATACATTCTGCCTAATCTTTTTTGGGAATAAGTGTGATGACCGAATAGTTAATCTTGTCTAATCTTGCATTTCTACTATCTCGTCTTGCATTGGTTTTAAGTCCCCTTTAACTACTACCGGCCAAAAAGTCCTGTAAAACAAAAAGGGGAAAGCTATTTAGACTCGGTCCCAGCTCCCATATTGCTTTCTTGATTTTCTCTTCTTGAAATTCCGGTTCCAGGTCTTCCAAATCTGCAAGGGGAGTCCATGCTTCTTCTGTCATTTGTTTTCTGAACTGATTTCTTTCACCAAACAATTTCTTGAACTGTTGAAAGACATATTCATGGATCCTTGGGCCCTGGATAACCCCATCCTCCATTCTTAAGGCATGCATTTTGTTACTTTTATTAAGCATACTAGCTGATACATGAAAGAAAACCGTATTTGCATCCCTTTCCTTAACCATTTACATTTAGTCCGTTGTCTCCACATTATCTTCTCCTTTCTATATATATCTTCAATTGTTTTTCGAAAGCTAATTAGTCGAAGATTCTTCTCCAGACTTAATTCCCTCATCTCTTCTCACTTTTCCAACTCATCCATTTGTTTTGCAACTTCACTCTTTTGTACTTGAGATTGGTAACGATATCTACTTTCTATCTCCACAGAACCCTTCCTAGCCATCACAACTTAATACAAATATTTCATGTTACATCATTAGCCAAAGTCCATTGTGACTTTCTTTAATTAGATTGTGTATCTCAATATGGTCTAGCCACCATTTTTCAAAGCAAAAACGTCTTTAATGTTTGTAGCCCTCCCTTGAGTGTAGACAAATAGGCACATGATCTGAGCTGGGTCTCGGAATAGGTACAAGTTCTGCAAGTGGGAATTTCCATCCCACTTATCACATACTAGAACCCTGTCTAGTCTTGCCACGTTTGAATTTTTTTCTCATATCAGACCATGTGAATAAACGGTTGTTAAGTGGTAGATCTATTAGACAAAGTTGATTGACCAACTCGTTGAACTTATCCCGGTCATGAGGATGACGGTCCGTCCCTCTTCTTTCACTAGCAAACCAGGTGATGTTAAAATCCCCACCTATAACCCAGGGGGTCCCTCATCTATTTCTTATACTCCTTATGTCTTTCCAGAAGATAGAACGTGATTGGGTGTCATGAGGTCCATATACCACAATGACAGTTTGTATCCAACCGTTAGCTACCTGTTTCAACTTAATTGAGAGGAAAAACTCCCCTTTCCAGGTGTCTAGCATATCAAATTTATTGCTAAAACCAATTAAGATCCTACCCAATGCCCTCCTAGCATTTTTACATTTAAAAGAAAATGAATTGCTAGGCCTGATTGTCTTGAGTAATCTATAGCTAGGATTTGTGAGTTTGGTCTCTTCTAGGCATACAATATCAATCCTATTGTTATGGATTACTTCCGCGACCATACATCGCTTAGCTGAGTTACCCAACCCTTGTACATTCCAAAACATACAATTCATTAAAAAAGATTAATAACTTCTCCATAGATATTAGGTAGAATTAGTCTACCACTACCCTACCCGTGTCCTTTGACCTCGAAGCATCTAATGCTCTTAGTTGTGACAAGATATTACTACTCTCTAAATCATCTATCCCCATATCAATATCACATGTTCGAGCCAAGAAAACTAACATATCATTTGGTATTAAATTGAGAATGTCAATGTAGGATTGAGAGATACCTAGAACCAACTCAAAGAGTAGTGCTTTGCGCCTTGTGGCGGATCTCGCAACTTGGCCAGTCTAGTACTACCGTCCTCCCCTTTTCTTCTCTAATCTTCTGTTGCGCCTATTTGGGGTGATGGCTGGGATAATTTGTGTTGATCCATATCAAATGCTATTTCCATTGTCTTATCAGTAGCCTCCTCATTTAGTGGATCAATTTCTGAAGCCTTCTCAGTCTCTGTTTCCTCTGGTTCCTCTGGAGTATATAGTAGAGTTTCTCCTATTCCCTGAGATTCGATGTTGTTATTTCTCTTGAACAATAGCTTCCTCTTGGCCTGTAACAGCTTTGGAATGCGCAAGGCTTCTCTGTGATGCGATCTAGGTGCACTTTTGGTTTGTTCCCCCTCATCACATTTTCCAATAGTTTAGCAATGATATCTTTAGTAAATTCCTTATCCAGATCCTTTAGAATTGTAAGTAGTCACATATAATCATTGCATGTCCCTAGAGGATTGAGCAACCATCTCCTCCTCCCATTAAATTTTTCTGATTTACATTTGGTTGGTTGTCACCTCCCAATTCCTTTCCTATGAGGCCCTCCTGGGGATCTTTCTATGTGGGGAGTAGCTGCTAATTATGTTTCTGGAATCACTACAGTCTCCAACTACTGGGTTCCTCCCGAAGTAGTCCTATTACCAAACTCCCCAATGTTAGTGTGGTGCAGGCCAACAATACCTTCGCAGCCCATGCCATGGGCCCCACCCGCAATGTTCTTATTGTAAAACTCCCCAGCATTAATGTGATGCATCCCATTACCTTCCTCGCACCCCATACCATGGGTTCCACTTGGATCCAAATCACCCTAAGAGGCTCCTTTATCAGAAAGCCCTTCCTCCGAAGCATTGACTATTTTGCGGGTCTCTTGTGAGAATTCAGGGGTATTGCAGCCCATTAAATGCCCCTCGGTTCCCTCACTCTCATCTATCTTCTCCTTTCCCTTTTCGAAGTAGAGCGGTTCTTCTTTCTTCGCCCATCTCGAAAGGTCTAGAACCAATCGACCCTTCATATCCCGATAGATAATCAATAAACTTGGATCCCTGTTGGTCTACGGCGATGGTTTGGCTCACCAACCATGCCAAATCCTCCACTTCTATCGATTTTCCTTTCATTGCATGGGAGGGTTGGATCTAAGAAGCCTCCTCTAGAGAGGCGGAAGTATGAATGTCTTGCATACCATCTGGTGAGAATAGGTCTCTCTCCTTCCAAATGTTTGCTTCCTCTTCACCAATCTAGCTATTATTTTTGGTTTCATCGAAAGGTATCTGGGTCTCTTTCCCTTTGCCACTCATGGAGCTACCCGCAACTGTGTCACATTATCCTGTTTGCATCGATTTCGTAGTACTGGCCGAACATGTGGATCTAGCGTCAGCCTTTGCCATCTTTTGACCGCTGGTCCCTTGCAGGTGATTCACTCTCTTCCACATGTAACTTTTTTGATTCCCGAAAGGGTGGAGGATGATGCCATGCAACGGCCGATCAGTTGAACTAACCTTGCCAACCGTAGGCATTTCCTCACCCACCGATGTCGCAGTGTTTGTTCCAATCGGACCGACAATCTCCGACGGCGAGGTAATCCATGATGCCAAATCAACTTTACAGGTAATTTCTATTTTAATGGCACATAGTTGATCACCTATAATGGCGTTGAAGTTTCACAGGATCACCGCTAGACTCTCACAGCCCACACACACTCTTGCAAGCTTAGTTTCTTGCTGGTTTGCTCACTGATATCAAGCACATGTGCATATTTCATTAGTAATTTGCTAATGTCTGTACGATTCTAGTAATGTATGGAGATACCATGTATAGCGATTCGTGCAGAGATGGGGAATAGGTATGCCTGATCATCTTTATCCCCCCCCCTCCAACCACAGACTTTAAATCCTACTTTGAAGTCTCGACATGCAATCTTTGTTTTGCTTACTACAAATGCCAAGCCCTCCTTTGATGGGAAATGGGTAAGAAATTTGTCACCATTCTTGTCCACCCTCTAGATAAGATTTGGTAAGAAATTTGTCACCATTTTCCAATAATAGGCAAGAACTTCTTCCTCAGAATCAGACGTATTACAATCAATAGTCAATTTTTTGGAAGGTGATATCACCAAAGATGAGTGAGGCTGACCATCACTCTTCACCGGCGAATCCTTCACAATCTCAGACCGACTTTTCCATCTATGTTTCGGATTCTTGTCTTCATCACTGGTATTATCCTCCCGGCTCTTGCCCTTGCCTAACCAGCTCCAATCAAAGTCCATCAGAGAGGTGAGTGGTTGAAGGTCAGTAAATGGCCTCCCAACTTGTCACTGATAGACCTCTGCTCTGCTGATGATGTGGTTTTTTTTGTTTTTTGGAGCGGGAGGGGGTTTCATTTACCGGAAATCGCCTTCTGTTAATACCTATGTTGTGTGACAGGAACTAATGTTGTTACTCGCAACAAAAGTGTTACACCATGTTGAAACCCGAAAATTTTTTATAGAATAATCTCCTTAAAACAAATATTCTTGTACACATAAAAAGAAAAGTTGATTACTTGAAAATTCTTTCACTCCTATTATACACAATTTCACCCACTTTGGAGAGAACCGGTGATATTGCATGAGCTAACCTACTGAATTTACCCAGCAACTGACAATGGGAAAGCTTCTTCTTTCTTTTTTTATCAATTTCTCTTTTCTCCTGCATCCTCCCCACCACTATTTTCACTGTCCCAATGCGAAAAAAATAGAAAAGAGGCCGTTTAAGTCAAGTAAATAGGTAAAGGAAATAACTCTTCTAATTTTGCTCAAACTCTTTACTTCAAAATATAGCAAGTGCAAGTTCTACGCAAAAAAATGATGAGCTCTCTACTTAGAGCTCCTTTTTGGTAGTCAAGGTTGAAGTCAATTTTGTAAGCAACACTGCATTGTAAGTCACGAAAATTTAGGCAATATGTATGTCAAATGATTGAATTTTTCTTAATTTCAAATTTAAGATGTCGAGTTTAAAGATTTTAGTTACGATCTTATCAAAAAAGTGAAGAAAGGTATTTTGTTACGTGACAGTTCCTAATGGTAGTCCAGCTTACAATTCATTATGAAAAAATAATTTAGTATGAAATACCTCTTTTTTAATATATTAACTGCTTCCTCCCACTAGGGAAAAAGTTTGCTCTGACCTGCAGTAACATATCAATTTTTTTTGCCGACAATAAAGTATCTTAACATTACAATTTTTAAAGAAATTATGATAAATGGTTCTCATGAACGAGTTAATTATGTAGAAATTGTTAGCAGAAAATAATATACATTGCAGCGAGAAGTTTCTTATAATTATTTACATTAGACTCTTATGATATCCTTAGTATATACAATACTTGCCAAGATAAAGAAATGATAAGATCTATAGCAGACAAGGTCATTTGATCTCAAATTCTTGTGTGATTTCATCGTAATTTCTCTTATTATTGAGAACTAGAAAATTGTAAGTCTCTTTTGATATAGTGGAAGTTTTCGATCGTATCCCTATAGATGTAGGCATATTACCGAACCACGTTAAATCTGCGTGTTCACTATCTCTATTATTTTTATCTTTGGTTAACTATTGATTCCGCTGGTTGTTGCATTGGTATTATTCCTTTTTTTTGTAACAATTGGTATCAGAGCCCTGGTTCGAGTCAGATTTCACTTAGATCAGTGTTGATTTTGAGTGAAAGTTATGGCGAAAGATAGGAAGAGAAAATTTGAAAATTTTAATGGGACATACTTCCAATGGTGGAAATTATAAATGAAAGATTATTTATATCAGAAAAATTTACATCAACCACTGTTTGGAGAAAAACCAGAAAAGATGACTGATGAGGAGTGGGAATTATTGGACAGGAGGGCTTTGGCGCATATTAGATTGTGCCTGACAAAACAAGTTGTGTTCAGCGTCTCCAAGGAGAAGACCACTTCAATTTAATATCAGCGTTAGCTAAATTTTATGAAAGGCCGTTTGCTTCAAATAGACTGTTTCTAATGAATAAATTGTTTAAGTTAAGGATGTCTTCTGATAGTTCAGTTGTTAATCATTTGAATAAATTTAACACATTATGATAATAACTTGAATTCTTAGAGTTTGCCTTTGCTGATGACGTTAAAGTTTTGATGTTTATATGTTCGTTACAGGATAGTTGGAGTAATATTGTTATGGCCATTAGTAATACTTACAACACTGATCTTAAATTTAATGATGTTGTAAGTACTATCATGAATGATAAATTAATGAAAAAGAGTATGGGTAAGAGTACAGTTTCTACAAATACTGCTCTATCTGTTGATAATGACATAAAGAAAGAAAGAGGTAAAAGTTTAAGCAGGGAGTCGAAGTAAAGAGGGAGATCAAAATCTAAGGGAAAATTCAAGAAAAAGTTAGTGTGTTGGATATGTAAGACAGATGGTCATATGAAAAAGGATTGTCCAAACAAAGACAAGAAAGGAGCAAATATGGTGAATCCAAGTAAGGAGTATGATGATTTGTACTTGTCTGCTCATATAGAATCAAGATCAGATCTGTAGTTTGTGGATTCAGGGGCTTCGTTCTATTACACTACTCGCAGATAATGATTTGATAATTATGCCCAAGGTGAATTTGGGCATGTGACTGTTGGTAATGGGCAGGAATGTAAGATTGGCGGTAATGAGACAATTCAGTTGAAGTTACACAATAGTGGAAAGCTGCTTTTATAAGAGGTCAGGTACATACCAGATTTGAAGAAGAATTTGATATATGTTAGCAAGCTTCATGGCGAGAGTTATCAAATCTCATTTGAGAAGAAATAGTGGAAGATTAGCAAAGGAGTTAATGGTAGTGTTCAGGGGTGAGAGAGTGAGAACACTATATTTACTCTCAAGCTCGGTAGATCACATTGTTTTTTTAGCCACCGTGAAAAAGGAGAAAGCTACCTTATAGTATCAGAGGCTCGGTCACTTAAGTGAGAGCGGCATGAGGGTGTTATAATCCAGAGCTACGTTGACATATATGAAATATACTAATTTTGATTTCTGTGAGAACTGTTTGTTTGAAAAACATAAAAGAGTTAGTTTTATGAAGAATGACAAAAAAAAGGAAACTGAGAGATTAGAGTTGGTGCATACAGATGTACTGGGGCCTTCTTCGGCGAAGTCTCTTGGAGGTAATTTTTATTTTGTTACTTTCATAGATGATGCAACTAGGGAAACTTGGGCGTTTACACTTAAGCAGAAATCTGATATCTTCAATATCTTTAAGGTATGGAAAGTTCTTGTTGAGAATGAAACAGGTTTGAAAATGAAATGTCTGTTGTCAGACAATGGTGTAGAATTTTGCAATAAGAAGTTCGATAACTATTGCTTTACCCATGGGATCAGAAGAGTGAAGACAATACCGAGAATGCCGCAGCAGAATGGCGTCACTGAGAGGATGAATAGTACCATTTTGGAGCGAGTTCGAAGTATGAGAATACATGCAAATTTACCTTTGCAACTTTGGGGAGCCGCTATAGATACAATAGCATATCTAATCAATAGGAGTCCAGCTAGTGATTAGATGGAGAAATTCCAGAGGAGATGTTGTCTGGTAAGACTGTGAATCATTCATTTTTAAAGGTATTTGGTTGTATAGCATATGCGCATGAGGATCATGAGATGAGAAAGAAGCTTAATTATAAATCTCAGAAGTATATATTCATTGGATACGGTGGCGACGAATATGGTTATCACTTGTGGGATTATGAGCATAACAAGTGATTCATAGCAGAGATGTAGTATTCAATGAGATCTGTATGTATAAAGACCGAATGGAGAGTAAGAGTGAGAAAACAATTGAGAAAAAGCACTTGGAGCTAAATGAGCCACAGGATATGATGGATCTCATGGATAAAAAAATGGAAGAAATACCTACATTTGAAGGAAAAGAAATGACTACGCCTGAGAATACACAAGTTTCAGATGAGCCCGAATAGGAGAGAGAGCCACTGACTGAAGTAAATGGTTTCAGTTCTTCATCAGAGAATGTTTCCACTTTGAGGATGAGCACTAGGATAAGAAAGCCAACTCAAAAACTTTGTTTTTCTTTATATCATATTTTGTATACTGATGCAGGTGAACCAGAGATTTACTAAGAGACTATGTAGGATAAGTTGTCTTAAGTGGAAGCAAGCCATGCGTGATGTCTTCTTTGGAGGAGAATCACATATGAAAATTGGTAAAGCGACCGGAAAAAATGAAAGTATTGCATAACAAGTGGGTATACAGGGTAAAACATGAAGCAGGAGGGACACAAAGATACAAAGCTAGACTTGTGGTGAAGGGATTCGGTCACAGGAAAGGTATTGATTTTAATGAGATATTTGCATCAGTTATGAAGATGATTTCTATCAGAATAATATTGACTATTGTGGCTGTGAAAGGACTATATTTAGAGCAGTTTGATGTGAAAACTACTTTCCTTCATGGTGATTTTGAGGAGGAAATATACACGGAACAGTTGGAGGGATATAAAGTTAAAGGAAAAGAGAATTGGGTATGTCGATTGAAAAGGAACTTGTATGGATTGAAACAGGCGCCGAGGCAATGGTACTTGAAGTTCGACAAGTTTCTGTTGGATTCGGACTTTGCCAGATGCAATTCAGATCATTGTATATATTTACAAAAGTTTAAGGACGGTAACGTTATTATACTTACTTTGTATGTAGATGATATGCTTGTGGTAGGTTCATGCATGAAGAAAATCAATAATCTGAAGAGAAAGTTGCATGGAGATTTTCTATAAAGGACATAGGTGAGATGAAACAACTTCTTGAGATGTAAATTACCCGAGATAAGAAAAGGAAGAAATTGTGGTTATCTCAGGAGGAGTACATTAAGAAGGTATTGGAGAGATTCAACATGGAGAATGTAAAATCGGTTACTAAAGCTCTTAGTGGTCAGTTTAAACTGTCAAAAAAGTAAGGTGCTATGATAGATGAGGAGATGAGACATATGAAAAATGTACCTTATTCATCGCCCGTTGGAAATCTCAGGTATGCAATGGTGAGTACAAAATCATATATTGCACATACAGTAGAAGTAGTGAGTTGATTCATGAAGAACTCTAGAAAGAAACATTAGCAAGCAGTGAAGTGAAAGGTATTTAAAAAGTATTTCAAAGTATTGTTTGTGTTTTGGGAGTGATAACATTGATGTACTTTTTGTGAATTCAGACCATGCGGGTGATAGAGATAATGGCAGGAGCACCACATGTTATATCTTTACTGTAGGAGGGACAGTGATAAGCAATTGTTGTTTTATCATCAACAGAAACTGAGTACGTGACAGCTACAGAAGAAAATAAGGAGTTTATTTGGTTGCAATGATTGATGAATGAATTGGGTTTTGAAGGAGTAGATTGCAGGTTGTTCAGTGACAGTCAGAGTGCAATTCATCTTGCTAAGAACTCAGCGTATCATTCACGAACTAAATATATTCATTTGAGGTATTATTTCATTAGATCCTTATTAGAGGATGGTCAATTGAAGTTAGAGAAGATTGAGGGTAGTAAGAATCCTGCAGATATGTTGATAAAGTCGGTAGATAGGAAAAAGTTGAGCTATTGCTCAACTTTGGTGCATTTGTGTTGAATGCTGAAATTGGAACTTTAAACGATCGATATAAAAGTTTTAGATGTTAGGATTATCATGTATAGTGATTACAATTTTTGCAATAGGTTTCCAAGTGGGAGATTGTTGCTCATGGAACTCTATTGCCACAACGAATTCGGTCCGTCCAATGGATCCAAAACCGATCCAAACCCGTTATGATATATATATATATATATGGAATTACTGTAGGTGAGTCGCTAGCTCAGGAAAAGTTATGTGAGCTAGCTGCAAAATTGTAATGATCCAATGATTTTTCTTCAATTTTTTTTAACAATCACTATCTCTACCTCTTTAATTTATTTCGGATTAAATTTTATAAATTTTGGATTTCATTAACCCTTTTATCAAGTGCATACAAAATGTTTTATTCATTGAAAACCGTTAATTTTGTGTTAGCTTGATGGAGACCAAATCAAAACTAAAACCCAAGAAGTTAGGTATAAGTGAACCATAAGGGGTCGAGATCATAATACAAAAGAATGTTTTTAAAAAAATTATTGGAAATAGTGATAATGAACTGCAGCTCAGGTAACTTGCATGAGCTGTCAGCTCATTTCTATTTTTCTTATATATATATATATTTTGGAGTGTGTGGCTAGGGCTTGGACTGGGCTGAGGTTTTCTTTCTTTTGTTGTGGGCGGGTAACACAAAAGAAGAAACAAAAGAAAATAAAAAGGTAAAAATAATTGCTGCTTGCAATTTGGCTGAAGGAGAACAAAGGGTGGCGGGTTCCTATCTCTGGTGAATTATTTTTGCGGCTGTATTTTGCTGCTGCTGCTGCTTTGTTTGTTTTGGGCCGAAGGTGACCTTTTTTGGCCTTTTTTCACCGAAGGTGTTTTGGCGGCTGAATCAAAGAAACATTGCAGATTTTTTTTGGGATTTTCTTCGACGGCCGAAGCGAAAGAGAGAGAAATTACTGTAATAAGAGATTAGAATTTAATCTCAAATTCTTGTACGATTTCATTATAATTTCTCTTGTGCTTGAAAACTAAAAAGTTATAATTTTCTTTTGATATAGTAAAAACTTTCGATCGTGTTCTCATTGACCTAGACACATTGCCAAACCACGTTGTATTCACTGTCTCTGCTATTTTTCTCTGCTATTTTTCTCTTCAGTTAACTATTAGATTTTGTTAGTTGTTGTATTTGTCTAATTCCTTTTTTTTTTTTTTTTTTTCTGTTGCTAACAATTACATAGTTGTAAAGACTATGTAAGTTCAGAGAAGGATGAATGCTAAAGGCTTATGTAAGTGAAATTTAAGTTTGAAGCATTCTTCAAACCAAAGTAAGAGTAATT
This sequence comes from Dracaena cambodiana, assembly GCA_036321105.1. Taxonomy (NCBI): domain Eukaryota; kingdom Viridiplantae; phylum Streptophyta; class Magnoliopsida; order Asparagales; family Asparagaceae; genus Dracaena; species Dracaena cambodiana. Next base: position 18,009,325 of record JAYEPQ010000011.1, on the reverse strand, counting down.
CTCTCTTTGATTTAGTGATTTCTGAGAGCTATCCTCTTGACACGTACAAATGAGATAAATATATAACAAACATATTCAGATTTATCTTTTCAATCAATGAGAAGAAGAAACAATAAAAAAAACGACAGTTTCCTTTAAGAATTATGAACAGATTAGTATTTATGTAACTTGAACCGAAATATGATGTAACGATGGAGAGAAATAAGATTATGGACCACGAGCAGGAACAAAGCAGAAGCATCCACCCAATTGGTCTTCAGGGTAGGAGAGAAATAAGATTATGGACCACGAGCAGGAACAAAGCAGAAGCATCCACCCAGTTGGTCTTCAGGGATCATACCGCCTCCTTTGCTTGTGTCGATAGCCTCAAGAAGCTTAACAACCTCGTCCATATCTGGTCTATTTTCAGGATTTGCATCCCAACATTTTCGCATAATATTTGCCAGCGAGTTTGGACAACATCGAGGAATCTCTGGTCGTAAGTTCTGTTTCAAGGAGGAAAAAAAAAAAAAAAGAATCACAATTGGAGCCATTTACTTGACAAAATATTGCAACTGTATTCAAACCATAGTAGGAATATCAAGCAAAAAAATGAGTAAAACACACTTTATTTTCATGATGGTTGTCAGTTGTCAAGTCTTCTTAATTTGGAATATGGTAAATACAACAACAACAACCAAGTTTTTTATCCCAAGTATTTGGGGGTAGGCTACATGAACCAAAAAAGAGTCACGCCAGATCGATCACTTTGATAGTCCTTCTCCATTCATTTCTATCAAGTAATATCTCCTCATTTAAACCTCTAGAATCTATATCTTTTTCGTATTACCTCCATCCATATTTTTTTCGATCTTCCCTTCATTCTTTTAACTTGTCCTATATTGATAAACTCTCCTCGTCGAACTGGTGCATTTGTAGGCCTACGTTGCACATGATCAAATCATCGTAAGCAATTTTCTTACATCTTCTTATCTATGGAAACTACACCTACCTTAATCACCTCAAGAAAATATAATTTATTGAAGGAATTGGACCTACTTTTATGTCACAATCTCAGCTGCATTACCATATTTCCTGGTTAAGAGTACTGATTTCTTGAGCATGCTAAAAAAAATTAGAATAAACTAGAATATTTTTCATCTTAATAGACACTGATCAACCTAAACGAAGCTTCCAAAAAAGAATTGAAAAAAAAATCTATTCTTTTTACATATAAACTGGTTACATTCTTTGATTATTTGGCTTCAAATGCCAACAAGAGTTGGTATGGTGTATGAGCGGTTATCCTTATAAACATCAAAACATAAACAATCGATCCTCAAAATTGTTTGGGTTATTTGGAACAGAACTCTTTAAAGTTAAAATCCTCTCTCATAGTTTGTGTCCATTGGTAATATTTCTCTTCTAATTTTGTCACAAAATACTTTCAGTCGTAGCAATCTCTAATAGCTAACAACTAACAATCTAAAGAATGACAGTTTACACGAAATACTGAAAAAAATCATCGAGGGAAGAAATATAACCACTTTGTCTGTCTTTCATCTCAAGTTTAACTGATAGAACAGATATTTTGGATTAGGGAACAAATGGGTGGCATAGCATAGATGTCACAGCGAAATTGACAAATTGCTTTGATAAGATTGGACATGGTCTTCAAGAAGAATCACCATGAATTGATTGTGACCAATTATGATGAACCATGGTAAAAGGATAGTAGATATGATATATGTTGTTTGGCTATTGTCTACATCTATGGGAGGAAATCTTTGAAGCTTTATTTATACTTTGGTCACAGGTACACCCCTTCCTCTCACAACAACAACAACAACAACAACTAAGCCTTTTATCCCAAGTATTTGGGATAGGCTACACGAACCAAAAAGAGAATCACGCCAAATCGATGACTTTAATAGTCCTTCTCCATTCATTTCTATCAAGTAATATCTCCTCATTTAAACCTCTATAAAAAATTAACGCCGTTGCCGGGATCGAACCCGGATCACCCGCGTGACAGGCAGGAATACTAACCACTATACTACAACGACTTGGTAGGTACACCCCTTCCTCTCGAATCTCAAAAATGAGATTCAAGAGTATTCTCTCTTTTGAATCCTTAACCTTGTCTTTCCATAACTCCCACATTTTAATTTGGTTTTCCCCAGGTTGTGACAACTTTGACTTTGGCATCGTGGAGAATTCCTACTAAATATAAAGAAATCCTAAAACAACTAGTAGTACAACTCGTTATATATTGGAAGCAAATTTTCCAATAGAACTACGGTTCTCCTCAAGAATCAAAATCCCAATTCAGATTGAAACGCACTCTAAATTGGACACTAATTAGTCCAAGTGTGGAAGCCTTGGACCGTGCCTTCCAAAAATCTGTGATCAAGATTTTCCTCAAATCTCTGCCTTGCTAAGGCTTCAAGCCCTCAAAGATAATCTCTGTATCTGGTTCAGCAACAAAGTTGTGTTGACTTCCTCCGTCAGTCGAGTATCCGTGCTGAGAAGTATCTTGCTAACCAACAATATTGTTACTTCCATTATGCATATCCCACATAATTATTTCTTCATGCACACCACGTTTGAAAGACTCTTGTCATGTATAATGCCCTAAGCCTTGAGTTTATCCATTGGCTTTTACATGGCTTCATCAATCGAATCATGCTTCCTGATTTAAGATCCATCTCCTCCCAAACATCAAGTGAAATTCTATTTGCGCAAGGCATTTTCCTCTTGGCGCCCTGGTTCCTCTTTACACCAAACTCATATTTTGAAATACTGCTATTTTACCTTTTGCGCCCAAAAAATTTTCCACAAATACCCTCCTCTTTTTCTCTAACTCCTCACCCGTCCAAATCCATTTAGCAAAAAAATATTTTGGTCGGATATTAATACCTACCCAAGAAACATACTGGTCGGGTATTAATACCCGACCAGCAAGCGAAATCTCCAAAAAAAAAAAAACTAATTAACGATAAATTTCAAACAAATACGTATAAAACCTAAAAAAAATTTCAAATCGTACCTTAGATTTGTTCTCTAACACTAATTACATGTTGGAATTTTCCATTTGCATAAGAAAACTCAATTGCAAATTCCAAACTCAAATTTCACTTGTCACGGTAAAATCGAAGAATTTAAAATTCTTCTAATTTTTTCAGGAACGTTAATGTAAAAAATTTTAAGGGGTCAAAAAATTAAATAGATAATTTTATAGGAGATGTGTTTTTATTAAATACCAAAAAAAATCATTTAGAGTTTTAGAGAGAAAATAGAAGAGGAAAATGATGAGTGGTAGTTCCAAATTTAAAAAGTTTTAGTTTGGAATTTATAAGGGTAACTTAGTCAAAAAAAAAAATGACAAACTTGTAATTATTTATAAGTTTTAAAACAGTGTGTCAAGAGTAAAATGCCGTGTGCAAATAGAAGTTCCCAAACATCAACCTTTATGCTTTCAGGTTTTGCCAGCTTTTGTAGTAAAGTTTGGCTAATGGTTGAACCAATACCACCTTCAACCTTTTCTGCAATAAACCAAAATTCTCTTTTCCGTCTAATTTCATAACCAGAATATATAACTAGCATCTTTCTCAATTATCACTTTTAACCACCATTAATGAACCTTGAAGCTCTGATACTAACTCATAGCATATTTGGGCACCAACAAATGCTATTACAAAGTCATAAATCTCACAGTAGAAACAACAATATCGCCTTGATGAGAACAACAAGAAGAATAAAAAAGAATCGATAGTAACAAAGAGAATTATAATAAACTAACAAATTAAAAAACACAAGATGGCATGTATAATTGGGTTATTGCATATGTCCATAGGAAGAGCACTGCAAGGTTTTATTAATACTTTGGGTAAAAAGGAACACACATTCCTCTTGAATCTCAACACAAGAGAAGAGTATTCTCTCTCTAATCTAAATGTTGTCACTCTTTATCTGACTGGTAAAATCACGCAACATCGCTTTTAGCTATATTCACAGCCCCCACAATGAGAAACTCTAATCCTAAAACAACAAAAAATCCAGTATTACTACTCATCACACGTTGGAAACCAGTCTCCTGATCGAATTAGAGTTCTCTACAAGAATTGCGTATTCAAAACTCAAAGTAAGTCGGAAATGGATTTAGATTAGACCAGCTGTTGATGCCATGGTTTGCACCATTTAATATTTCTACATCCAGTATTCTTTATCCTTCTCTTTAAAGAAGTCAAGGCACGTCTCACAATTTTGATAAGGGATAATATATTTATAGAGGTCTATTGGTATGTATTCACCTGTCCTAGAAAAGATCAGAGGTGATGTAGAAAGCAACGTGTGATGAGGAATAGATTATTTGATGCTTGTTCTATATAACAGTCAAATCATTTTTTCCTACATACGGGCTAATATGGTTGCTGATGGCTTGGCAAATTTGTGAGGGAACATGGAGGGTGAAAAAATCTGGTCTAGTGAGTCCTTCGTATAAGTTATGCTCATTATTGAGATAGATATTTAAAGGGTTTCGTATGCTAAACGACGTAAAAGGAATCAACCTTGAAACCTCTTCTACATCTTTGGGCTATTAGCCTTTAAGAGTCAACCTTGCAAACCTCATGTACATATTTGGGCTATTGGTCTTTAACAATAAAAGAAATAAAAAACAGTGAATCATTTTCCGGAAACTGTAAATTTAGATGACCTTAATTATCTTAATTGAGCTGAGGAGTCAGAAAGAGCCATTAGGTAGGAAACTATAGGGCCAACCAAAAAGATTTGAAAGAAAGGCTTCAGTGTCAGTGGTGTTCAATGGTGTTAGGGATTTGGTGCTGAAATAAAACTTCTTAACTATAAAACTGAGTATGTAAGAAAAAAAATGTAGGAGACTTATTGCGCTTGTGCGTACCATTAGCATACCTCTCTCTTTTAAGTAAATCAAACTATAAGCTTACATGTACATAACATATGATAATATATGCCGTAGAAATATTAGTTTTATATCAAAAAATTAAGCTTATGGTTAGAGTTAAGGGAAATAGGCTTTTGATGGATAAATACAATATTAATATCTGACCATTATCAGGATACGTAATTGAAGAACTATTGCATATATATCAAAATGATATACAACAACAACAACAACTAAGCCTTGAGCAAGAATAGTACCAGGATGGGTAATCTCTTGGGAAGTTTTAGTGTTGCACCCCTTAGAAAAATAAAGGGCATTTGGATATATCAACATGACATGTGGGCAATTAATTATTAAATAAAGTTGTTCAATGAATTCCAAGACACATTTAAGTTTATTTTTTGTGACCTTAAGTCTCACTGCAAGTTGAGACAAATCAGTTCATAAAATTACATCGAATATTCATATTTTCAAATTAAACATATAGTTCCAAATTGCTTCAAGAAAGTTCGATGAGTCCCAAGACATGGTTAAGTTCTTTTCTAGCAACCATAATTTTCATTGCAAGTGAAGATGAATAAGTTTGTAAAGTAATGTCAAATATTCTAATTTTCAAATTAATCTTATCGTTATGAATTGCTTCAAGTCATCTCTAAACACTATAAACACAAAATAAAAGTCCCACACTGTGTTCTAGTATTTTTCTTGGGGAAATCGGTGAACATTAGAGAAAGAAAGATGAATGGGTACAATTATTTTCCTTAATTTTATTGTGTTTCCTATATAATATAAGTAATTTTGGTTAGATTGGAACAAGGACTAAGAGTGATTTTGCTATGGTGTACAATGTTTTCATCTCTTAGAAATTTGAAGATAAAAGATCTGTAAGATGTTGTGTCCTCATGTTTCGTATAATTTAATATTCCAGTCAATATATAATTATCGCATTTGTATATGTAAGGATTACTATAAATATAAAATAATTTTTCCAAGCTGACCCCCTCACAAATGCAACAATGACTTAAATCAACTGCTACCACTAAGAGGACTTATTCCGACGGTCAGTGGTGGCAATCAACAAAGGTCATCATAGGTGTCAGCGGTCATAGGTTCTCAGTGATTAAAATCAATGTTGGTCGCTAGGCATTCACCACCAATGATTGCCAATAGTTATGATAGTTGCAATCTGATAAGGTCATCAAAAGTAGTTGTTATCAGTCAAGATGGCAATAGTCATTATCATCCCGTTATAGTTAGTGCCAGTAATGATAATTGTCAGCAACAGCAGCCATTGTTGCTGGTGCCATTAACAATGCATGTCAAGCATCCTGCATGGTGATAGTATCAAAGGCCGATGATGTTGGTGGAGATTGGTATATCACATGGAATTAATTTGAGAAAAAATAATTTTTTGCCGACTCTCATTTGGTGGAAGTGGAGAATAACCACATGTGACAGGAAGAACGAAAGTTATATAAAATGAGGAAACTTGATCCTATTAGCCCCAAAAATATCAATTTGAGATTATGCTTAACATAGGAATCCATGTGAGAATCTTGGATTCCCTAGTCCCTCACATCCAAACACACCTTAAGGGTTATTCAACTAAAAGACATGTTTTCTTATTTATATGGGTGACTATTTAGAAATAATATAAGTTTTCCTTTTAAAGGAAGTTATTGTTAATTTAAGTTGTTTGACTTGTTTTCAGGTGTAAAATTCTTCACGAACATGTATACTCTTCCGTATATTTCCAATTTTTGTTAATTTTTCATATATGCCCTTGTCTTTTATTATTATGACCATTCATTGTTCTAAATATCGCTGATATGGATGATAAATCACTCATCCAGTTGTAAGATCAATTGTGACAATATAATAAAATAAAGGCTCAAATGTACGTGTATGGCCCTTTTGATAGTGAAGACCTAGATTCCAAGACTGAGACAATTACTTGTAACATTTTGTACAATATCGTCCTATATTTATACTATAGCCCATAGGCAGGCTCGTTATATCATATACCGATATGACAACTAAAATGGTTCATTTTCTTTAATTATAGTTTTAACTTAGAATGTGTTTAAACTTCATATGTAATCGCATTGCCTCATATAAGAAAAAGCCCAAATCTTTTCAGCTTATTTAAATCAACCAAATAATTAAATATTGCGATGAAATCCTAAAAAAAGAATTATTCTGACATTGTAGAAGCCATTGTTTTAAATATACCTAATAGGACCAATATATCCCACTGATATATCGTTTTCCAAGAGCCGGGGCAATATGTTAAGGAAACGGGTCAATCATTTTGTGCATATACCGACAAATATTTGAAATATCGCCTAATATATAGCCCCGATATATCATCCCGATATAACGACCGCTATGATTCTTTTTATAATTGAGTTTTTAACTTAGAAAAATTTGGAGTTCACACCTAATATTATTCCTATATGTAAGGAAAAATCCAAATTCTTTCACCGCTGCTTAAAATCAACCAAATGTTTAAATTATTTCCATAGAAACTTAAAAACCAGACTTGCAAAAAGGTACAAATGCTAGAGATCTACATTACGGAGGTTATTTAAGTATAACTCAAGACTTAAAACCTTTTACAAAATTCTCTTTTCTTTCAATTCTCTTTTTTACACCTTTGTTTACTCAACTATTATTATTGTCGTTGTTACTATTGACATTCTCGTCGATACTATTATTGTTACCAATCCTCTTCAGCTACCATACTTGTTGTACATAAATCTCAATTATTTTTATAATCCATTTTTATGATATTATTTTTACATATTTGACATGTACATAAGGTTTGATATGAATGTTCAATATGAGCTCACATCCCCACCATATCATCCAATATATGTTATCCGATATGAAAAGAATCCATCCGAAACGATCCTGGTATCCGATATTTAGACCCATGATAGAAGCAATAAGCATTAAAGATCTGTACCAAGGAGTTTATTCGAGTGTTAACCAAGACTTAAACTCATCTTATTGGTCCTTATTTACCTCCACTGCTTGCTCCAATTTTGTTACTAGTGTTTTATTATTATTCTTGTCAACTTATTTCCACTATATCATTATTGTCTCTTGACCTCAAATATTTTTATAATTTATATTTTTAACTAGAGATGCAATGATTTATTTTATTATGTTACATGTACATATTTGTATGTTCTTGAATACCTTTAGGTACATCATGTCATACTAGTAGATAGAAGAAATTACGCGTTAAACTATCTTTAATATATCAATTCTATATATTTAACATATATATATAATGTTTGATATGAATATCTTATATAAGTTCGTATCCTCGATAAATCATCCAGTACCTATTATCTGATATGGAAAACTACCTACTTGATACAATCATAATATTCTAAATTAGAACCCTGTGAGATATACAAGAGTGTATGTTATTCTATTTGCAGTATTTTTTTGTTAGTATTCCTTTTTGTTATTATGACATCTAGGGTCTAGACATTTATTCTATTAGCATTTTGAGATATACATATTTGCACATTATAATAAACTAATGACATAAATATTCAATGTGATATATATATATATATATATATATATATATATATATATATATATATATATATATATATATATATATATATATATATATATATACACTTGGCGAAATGTAGAGAAAGATTGAGACTAGGATTTGGATTGGAGAGAGAGCATTAGTATATCATTAATCTATAGCATGCAAATACGCAGCCATGGTCATACTTACACAATACTAGATTATTCAATTTGAGGAAAGGATAACAAATGCTATTGATATTATGATGCAAGATTAAAAAATATAAATGGTAAAAAGAATAACCCCTAACATTTGGGCCACTAACAGCGAACATTCCTTTCTTGCAATTACATCTCTTATGTTGTTTAAATCATTACCTCTATGTAGTTCATAACATAAATATCCCCAAATCCCTTCTTCCTCCAGCATGACTCATGCTTCTTTGGACCCAATAGCAAGCCAAGCTTCTCTCTCTCTCTCTCTCTCTCTCTCTCTCTCTCTCTCTCTCTCTCAATGATGTCCATCCTCTAACCACTAAAAGTAAAATCCCCATACACCTGGTATGCCTACTTATCTCACAACTGATAAGTTTGGATACGGCTTCTAATTAGATTTTAGATTTAGGTTTGTATCTATGTTTAGCCTCAGGTTTCCATAAGGGTTTGAGAGAGAGGATAAGGGAGGCAAGGGAACGATATTCAGATTCAGGTTTGAACTCAAGTGTAGGCTCAGCTTGGGGACAGATTTTGGGTTTAGAGGGTCAAGAGGAGAGATGGAGGAGATGATGAAAAGATATTAGGTGTATTAATGATATTCTACTATCTTAAACCTACCAAAAGTTAGGACTTAAAAGCATAAGGGAGTTTTCATACACGAAAAAAATAGTGGGTATTGTTATAAGCAGTCCAAATGTTAGATGGTTTTAATATAATTTTCCCACCATAAATAGCTATAATAATTTTCTTAATATAATCAATATATAGACTAGAATTTAATAAAAAAATTAAGCTCCATATTTATTTTCTCCATTCAGCCATGTTAAGGGCTATCAAATAAGTAAGACAAAAGATTCAAAGATTGCTACAAATATTAAAAGTAAAATTTCCTTTCCTAATCAGAATCATATAATTTTTGTTGTTATAGGCAGTCCAAATGTTAGATTGTTTTAATATAATTTTCCCACTATAAGCTATAATAATTCTCTTAATATAATCAATATATAGACTGGGATTTTATAAAAAATGATGCATGGTGAAAACAACAACGACAAAATTTTCGCTCCATATTTATTTTCTCCAATCAGCCATGTTAAGGGCTATCAAATAAGTAAGACAAAAGATTCAAAGATTGTCTATTAATGTTAAAAGTGAAATTTCTTCTCCTAATATCTAAGATTTTGTTATTACAAGAACATATGTATGTGGAACATTAAACAACCCTTATTTTTCTTGTGTACATGCTTGTGCTGGTTCAATGGGGAGGGAGGATGTGTTGCCCTTATGGTCAGAAAAAAATAATTCAACTTATAAGAAAACAAGAATGCATTATTTAAAAAACTACAAACCTGACGAACAACAGCAGACGAGACCTCAGCAAAGCTGAGATTAGGGTATGGCATGTCACAACAGTAGATCTCCCATAAGCATATACCAAAGCTATAAACATCACATTTTCGATTGTATGGCTTCCCACCAAGTACCTGTATACAGATATTAGTAAAAGCGTACAAAGTGCATTAAGATGCTTAAATCTTTTGCAGCATGAACAATATAGAATTATTATAAAAATATCTTGTAGTTGTTATAGGATTCTCCTTATTGGATATTTTGAAAATCATTCTTTAATAATGCCTTTAATGCTCTTTTAAAGTCCTTGAATTTAAAGACCATTTACAAATATAATACAAATTTTTACTGATCATCCAGAAAATTAATTGTTGATGTCATTGATGCTTCATACTATTACCTGTCTATTAATAGTATCAACTTTTACTACAAATAACTAGAAAGTACACAAGCGATTCTTTATATTTTTCTCATATTAATAAACATGTTACGTTTTGTTCCAAGTATTGATGACATCTAGATATAACATGTTATTAACTCATAGAGTAGTTTTAAATAAAATACACTTTTAAAGTACTCTGTACCAATTTCAAAAAATAAAAAAATGTACCTCAGGAGCCATATAACCAAGTGTCCCTGTCGCACCAGTCATATCCTTTGGATTCTGAGCCTCAACACGGGCTACACCAAAATCAGCAATTTTGACAGTTCTATGTCCATTTAGCAACATATTTTCTGTTTTGACATCACGATGAACAATTTTTTTTGAATGTAGGTAGCTTAATCTGCAGAAGAACAATATATATTCTCACAAAGAGTTTTATTTTGGAAATTTGCTACTTAAAATATAAAAGAAATAAAATTTACTGTTTCTTACCCTCTAGCAAGGTCCAAAGCTAGCAGAATTACAATCTTATAAGTAAGTTTCTTGTTCCGATTTTTTATCAGATATTGCTTCAATGTCCCTCCAGCAAGAAACTCTACAAGAACACAACATGTTCGAGCTGGAAGACTACCACTGTTACTGGTAGAATTTTGAGGAATCTTAAGATTTGAAGTCCCCATTGACGCACCAACAAACTGCATCAGAAATATATTTTCAAACTGAATTTATTAGTGCTCAAAGCACTTGTAATATATTTCATTTTACTTTAAGGTAGTATAATTTTTCTTGTAATATAGTAAGAATCCTTAAGAGTTATAGTATATTATAAGTGTCTACAAAAAATTCTTACTTGGGTAACATTTGGATGGTCAAGTTTGTGCCAGACAGCAACCTCCTGCTGAAATGATGCTCGAAGCGCAGCAGTTTCAGAATCAGTAGCAAATCCATCTTCTCCCCAGTCTAATAACTTCACTGAAATATTCGAGAAACAATGTATATTAGGCAAATTTTAATGTATGATGAGACCACATTATCGATGACACATGTTAGAAACTATCGCATGTCTATTATATGACAAGTGAGTTCCGTATGGAGAAGGGAAGAAATATTGAAATTTAACCCCAAAAAGTGTTTCTGGTAAAAGGAAGTATATGATCAAATATATTTAAATTCATGACTCAATAAAAAATCCGTTAGTTGAATCAATATGAGTTTAGGAAGATGACTTCAATTCATCTTCGTTTGGAAGCTGAATGCTAGGCTATAAAGCAGTGTATTTACAAAAAATAAGTGTAGTAGAGATGCGCATGCTTCATTGGATGTGTGGCAATACTATGAGAGATAAAGTGAGGAATGAGATAATAATGCTAAGGTAGGCGTAGCCCCTATCGAAAAGAACATCCAAGAAAATTGCTTACGATAGTTTGGTCATATACAACGTAGACCTACAAATGTACCAGTTCAACGATTAGAGTTTATCAATATAGGACAAGTAAAAAGAACGATAGGAAGCAAAGAAAATATGGATGGAGGTTATAGGAAAAGATATAGATACTAAAGGTTTTAAATGAGGACATATTGTTAGATAGAATGAGTGGAGAACGATCATCCATGTGATCAACTAGGCGTGATTCTCTTTTGGTTTATGTGACATACCCCAAGTACTTGAGATAAATGGGCTTAGTTGTTGTTTGCTGCTGTTGTTGTTTGTAATGGTTATGATTTAATCCAGAATATTACAAATTCCATGGGTGCATTTATTGTCGTATTAACTCCATTGATGTTCATTGTTTGTTCATATTTGGAAGCACTATGACTTGATCCAGCATATGTTCCAGTACGCATATTGTCCTATTTACTCCATTGATGTGATTATATTTCATCTACTATCACATTTACTCAAAGATGTGATTATATTTGCCTATGAAGTTATAAGGTTTTATTTACATCAACTATTAAGTTGATCGGTTAATATTGACTAGATCCAACCAAATACAGAGCATCTTTCATCCATTCGGCGAAAGATGAGTTTTGCAAGGGAAAAGTTGGGATTTAGTCTTATACAGAGAAATAGTAACATGAATAAGTGGCTGAATACATTTAGACTTGTTACTCAATTAAGTATTATGCCTTTTGATTTTATATGGATATACGGAGAATAGCTTCACCTCCATATAGTAGGCCTTTGCAATTCTACATGGTTAAGCATTCATATTTATATTCAATAAATCATAAACAAGATCAAGCAAGAACTTTTATATAAAAAAAAATATCAATTTGGATGAAAATAAAAAAAAAGTAGTTTAATAACAAAGGCTAACCAATATTTTATATTTATAAAAATAAGATCAGCTTAGGATCATGCCACTATCCATGCTTAATGATTTCATGTTACAAACTAAAAAATTGGTAGTTATGAACATAAAATTTGTTCTCAATAACATTTTGTTTTAATAATTTTTATATTTTAAGTGCTCTCAGTTGACCAATTTAATTACATTCACCTATCTAGACACAACTAAATTTGAATTATGGGGTCACTTAAAGTAGATAACTAATAAGGTAAATGTCCAACACATGTGTATTTTATGATGATTCTTAAAACAGGAGGGTAGGTAGATTCCAAGATAGAAAAGAAAACTGAATAATGTGATCAACTACCAAAAATGTAGAGTTTTAGATAATCTCTATAGATTTTAATTTTAACAAATAGTCAGTACTAATTATATTTTTTTAAAATGTCTAATTGTAACAACTACCCATGTATTATTAGAGGTATATCATTAATACCCCATTAAGATTTTTTTCACAAAGTGACCCACTGATAGGGGTATATTGGCAACAAAAAAATAATAAATTCTGTTACACTTATACCCTCATCATGGGGTCTCTTCAAATTTTTTTAAGGGATATTAATGTTACACCTCAATATTATGGGATAATTTTTATAATTAACCCTTTTTAAAATTAAGTAGTTAGTCAAAATAATTTTTATTACTATATTTAGTTTCTTCTTAAATCAAAATCTTTAACAGTTAAAATTCTTAATTAATTAAAAAATTTTAAGTACTTAAGAGTATAACTTAACTAGGATTTTATAGAAATTAGAGATTCACAAAAAAAAACTATTAGATGGCTTGACTTTTTTAAAAAACATTAATGGTTAGAATATTTTCTACAAGAAAACAAACATAGGGGGTTTATCAACAAGTGCATTTATGTGGCCTCATTTTTCTTTAAAGAAATCAATCACCATTCTACTAAATGTTATAGAAATGATTTATTTCTAAGACTAGTTATAGAAATGATCATCATTCTACTAAATTGTAAGAATAAAAAAGTAGGAAATTCTTCTTTAACTATAAAGAAAATATGTGAGAACATATAAAAATACTGATTAAATTGAAACATTTAATTATTATTTTTCTATCTATAATGTGTACTACATTTGTAAAGTGTTTCTTCATACTAAATGGGGTTAAACATATACCCTTCAAAAATCTACACATATGTTGTATGTGCTGCTCAATACTTTTGTGGATCGACTCTATTACATAAGTTGATTGCTAACTTGATATTCGTGCATATGGGTATGAGTATCAGATGCAGTATAATACGATACACTCCGAATATACTAGAGATACAAAAAATTTTAAGAACACAATCATAGTTGTCAATATTCTACGATACGGTACGATACGCAAGAAAATCGATTCATATCTTATCTGTGATACTATTGAGTTAAGTATCTTACGATACCGTAAGTGTATCTTACGATACGCCATATGTTACGATACATTAAACGGCTTATAAATGGATTTCAAACTCATTCTAATGAATATTTTGATTTAAATAGGGAATACAAATTCCAAGTAAGTATTAGACATTTAACAACAGAGAATATCAAAATCCAAGATACTTATTTTAATTAATAAAAATATTTAAACAAATCATCCACAGAGGTATTTTATTAATTTATAGTCAACATAAATTATTTAATTACTGATTTTTAGCTCAAGCATCTAATGAGTTTATTTATTATACAATAAAACTTGAAAAAAGGAAGAACTCGCATAAATTTGATAAAATGAAGATGAAAAAAAATTAAAATAAAAGTTTTTAAGAATGATGATAGTGATATATCTATAACGGATGATTAATTTATATTATATTACTTGTCTAAAATCTTTTTAGAGAGACAACGAACTTATGCTCAATATTTTAGTTTTTTTTAATATAACATACAATCATAACTAAGGCAATAAAAAAGGACATATGATCTAATTTGACTTTAGATATAAAATTCGATTATGAATGTATTGATGAAATAAGAACTTTACATAGTGAAAAGTATGAATTGAATGGATTTCAATACGTATTTAAGTTGAAGGAGAAACAGTGGATCTACTTAAAAGAAAATAAAGATAAGATGTAATAGTAAAAGTTTCATCAATTAGTTATTTATTCCTCATATTGAGTCTTTAATAAATTATTTTATAATTATTGGTAAGACCTTTTAACTTAAATACAATTTTAAACAATAAATGAGGAAAATGAAGGAAATTAGAATATACTTAAAGAGTTTGTGTGGAACAAAATAGACGAAAATGAAGAAAATGGATATAATTTTCAACTTCTACTAAATTTAATAACATATTTGTTAATGTAGTATAAATTTGACTGATGCCCTCATGGTCATTTGGATATTAGTTGTCTATTTATATATACCTATAAATTTATATTTAACATATTATTGGCTTTAGTGTGATCAATCCGGTGTGATTCTTTTTTTGGTTCATGTAGCCTACCCCAAATACTTGGGATAAAAGGCTTAGTTGTTGTTGTTATATTATTGGCTTTAGTATTTATCTTTACTTATTTGTTTACTTATACTTTATATTTACTCATATGTTTGTTATATTATACATGTTATTTACTTATTACTTACCTATTTTATATTGTTCAGTGTATCTTATGATACAATATACGATACGATATGCGATACGATACATAGGAAAAATGATATACTATATATATATATATATATATATATATATATATATATATATATATATATATATATACATATGTATGTATATCCCAATTTGACAACTTTGTACATAATTACACATTCATTAAGGCGCTATTGGTACATCAAATTAATTATATTTTTTTGATATATATGTAACATATATATATATATATATATATATATATATATATATATATATATATATATATATATATCTAATAAGATAATTTTTTATATTATTTATATGGCTACTAAGGCTTTATTTCATTATCAAAATTCAACTCACTAAGTGGTCAGGTCATCTCATTTAATTTTAAAATAGTGATTGCTTGTATCCCAATATTCACACATCTAAATTTATTGAAACTTGCTCATGTTTTGTGGGTTTGAACTTGGATTTTAACCAGACTTGTGCCCTATTTATATTAAATGCATTTTATGTGAATCGGGCTCATATCCAAGCTAACTTAACTTCTATACATATCATTTTCGAGTTTGGTAATAATTGTTTCCGAGCACTAAAAGGTATATAACAATAAAACTAAGGATTTGTTTATTTTTTATTTATATCTATTGAGTCAATGTATTTATCTAGATTTTTATTACTCATGCTAAAAAAAACTAGAATTTGAAAAAATAACTCATTGTAGTTTATTGCAATTAACTAAGAGTACACATGAGTTTAATGCATATAATTTTCAAAGATATGTGCAAAGCCAGACCCAAACATTCAGGCAGAGTTACTTGGGTGTTTGTAGGCACTAGAAAATAAAACAATTATCTGAAATAAAAGCATTAGATGTCCTGGCGCACCAAGGAGTGCACCTAAGGGCGAAGCGCTCCTATGAGCGCGCACCGAGGAGCATGCGCATGTGCACTTAGGAGCACGCGCCTCCCAAACGAGCACATCTAGTATCCAGGAGTGCCCGCACATCCCAGCACGAGTATACCTTTTGGCGCGTGCAACCCAAAAGTACGACTAGGGTCGCACACCGAAGAGCACGCCCCGGGGTACCACGGAGAGTGCATCAAGAAGCATGCGCCCTGCAGACGAGCGCATCTCATGCCTAGGAAAACGCAAGTCCTCAATAAGAGCACGCCTCCCAGGCACATGCAACTCAGAAGGGCAACTAGAAGCGCGCCAAGGAGCATGCCTATGGGTACTGTAGAATGCGCACCGAAGAGCATGTGCATTTCAGACGAGCACATTCCAGGTTCACGAGCGTGCATCCATACTCAGGAAATATGCACATCCCAGATGCACGCAACTCCGAAGCGCACTTAGGTGTGCGCGTCGAGGAGCACGTGCTTGGGCACCCAGGTGTGCGCAACCGAGGAGAGCACATCGAGAAGTGTGTGCCTCACGGTGCAACGTGCGCATGCCAAGGGCACACCGCACGTGCACCCAGGGTGCAGTGAGCGCCCCTAGCACACTGCGCGTGCCTCCTAAGGCATGAAGATGCCCCCAGGGCCTAGCGTGCGCTTCGTGCTTTCCGTGCGCTCGAAAGTTCCGCTACGCGTGCGGAATTGGTTATAACGATCCGAGAGATCTGTTGCCATGATTTGATCTCCAATTATGGAGAGATTTGAGGAAACAGTTCCCAAAGTCTATAAAAGATCCCTTACTCAACAAAAAAAAAGAGGGGAGTAAAAAAATCCAGGGGGAGACGGAGACAAAGACTGAGGTCCAAAGACGAGAAAAATTCAGAGAAGCAAAAGTTACAGTATTTTAGTTGTTCCTACTTTTTCTCCGGCCAACGCTTGGTGTCAAAAGAATCAATCGACGTTCAGATCATTAACAGAAGAAACGAACGACCTTCCACCACTACCAAATATTCCACAAAATTAAAAGGGGAAACAAGGTCATCTCTTTTCCCTACCCCTGTATTCCGAATTAAAAATCTTGTAATTTTCTTTTATTTTGGTGTATTCAATTTTTAAATGGAAATGAAAGGAAATTCTCCAAATTCAGACGTACAGAACTACCCGAACAACTCGTTAAGGTGCAGGGGACAAAATGCCCCTACCAGAAGTGAAGGGGCAGAGCCCCCTGACATAAAAATTATCATTTTTCTGTTGTACGATGCATATAAATTATATATTACAATACTAATATAAAATTTTCTATTCTATAATTTCTATGTAAATTTAAGACATTACAATGCAAATATCATATTCAATTATTTTTATTGATTTTTGGAGTTTAAAATAAAAAATAATATTTTATTCAATCAAAAAGAGATATTACTTCACTCGATCATTGAGCCATTCATTTCTCATAATCACAATTTTCATAATTGAAAGCTAAAAATTTAGGGGACGAAATTATAAAATTAAGGATTTTGGAGGGTCAATCTTGAAAATTTTTCAAAAAATAAAACATAATAGGTATAAAAAAAAAATTAGGGGGCAAACTGCCCCCCTCAACTCTATGTGGGTCCGCCCTCGAATTTGTGCACAATTTGGTAAATATATAGACAATTGTTTGATATATCTAGAAAATATGCTCAATGAATGATAATAAATACACCATATTTTAGTTGGAAAAACTATAATATATCGTAAAATAAAACATATAAATTAGCAATAACTCTCACCAATTTATGTGGGAAAGTACACTGATCACAATTGATAAAGCAATGTGAACATATTTCCCCCCTTTTTTTTTTTGAGAAACCAATATTTCTTAAGAAAGTTAATATCCTCTCATATTGTACCATCATAAAGTTCTCACTTTATCATCTTTTAAATACCTAAATGATACTTGTGACTTCTAGTCTGTAAACTTATGATATCCAAACTATTAAATTCTTATGCTTTGATAGTTCAAAAGTTTAAATATATCAAGACCATATCAAGCTACCATGTAATAGAATATTTAAAATATATTGAAGATGCTCTAGGATCATGCCGATTACTGATACAACTTTTATATTTTGATACTTCAAAGTTAGCTTGATATACATTATTTATCATAACTATTTTTTAATTAAAATATAAATATACATATATTTTTGCAATGCATGCAAATAAAAGATATATTTTTCATGCAAATTCAGTTCAGTTACAATTTTAAGATAGGCTCTTCTTTTCCTCATAGAAAAATCTCATTTCATTGTATTAACTAATTTTCAGACAAGATATGTCCATATGCACTTTGTCAAACTGCAAAATAAAAATGTTAAAGTATTTTCTCAAGTGATATTAGAGGCTTGAGATATCCTAAGATTTATCAAAATGAGATACATAATAAAAAATTTAACTGAAATGGAAGCTATTGTAGATTTTATGCACTACAGTTCAAAGAGTAAAAAAGAACTAATTTCTTTTAAATTTATAGGTGGCACATTGATGCAGGACGCAAGCGAAATTAGGGTTAGGGTTTGAAAATTAGGGTTTTTTAGAGGAATTGGGGAAGAACAGAAAGAACTTATAGAGGGATTTGGGAATCCACCCAGGCGAATCCACGCCCACTTTCCACAAATTCATAAGGAAAGATTTTAATTCAAGCGAAATCCACGCAAGAAAATTTTGAGAAATTTTTCCAATATTATTCATCTTCTTTTTGTTGGGTTCTGATCTCTCTTTTTTTTGTCTTTTTTTTGTCATAGATATGATCTATTTTTTTTCTGTTCATAGATCTGATCTGAACTAAACCCTTTTGTTTAATACTTCATACAAAATCCATATAGATAAGAAAACCCTAACAAACAAAATCCTAATAGAATTCAAAATCCTAATAAAATCATAATTCTAATAAAATCATAATCTAATCAATCTAAAATCCTAACAAGATCCAAATCTAATAAAATTTGCTCCCAAATCTAATCAAATCTCCATCAATTCTCTCCACCTTCAAAACACGATGCTCCGGTGAATGACAAAAATAATAATTATCAAGCAAATCCGGGTCGACCTGTTGGACTTTTTCGGTATGCAACCAAGTGCAATTTAAATCTGGACATCCACGCCAGCACACCAAATAACGCTGATATGTACCATCAGCAGTCAAAACAATCTCATCATCCAGAATGTCTTCAATCTGATCTATATAACGCTTCCGTGGAGTAGGAGGTGGTGTACGGATGGAAAAAAATCGATGTTCTGGCGAAAATGATGATGGTAGATCCGGAATAACTGATGTATAATCAAATAGAGCACGATATGGAGTTAGGTCCTCGACTTTAAAAACTGGATTGATCCCGAAATTGTGGGAATCGCAAGCTCATAAGTATTAGAACCAATCCTCTTTAAAACTCGGTAGGGACCCATACGTCGAGCATGAAGTTTCTTCAAGATTCCTGGAGGGAACCTTTCCGGATGCACTCTAACCATCACCTCATCATCAACTGCAAATTTCTACAATTTTTTGTGCGAGTCTGCTGTAGACTTGTAGTTATTATTACTAATTGCTATTTGCCGACGAATATGATCATGCAAATCATGCAAATACTGTGCAAAAGACTCGGCTGAGGCACTAGGCCTATCACCTATGGGGAGGGGAAGAAGGTCTATAGGTTTTCTAGGTTTATAACATGTAACTATCTCAAATGGACTTATCCAAATAGACCTATTGACCCAACTATTATATGCAAACTCTGCTATAGGCAAAACAAGATCCCACGTAATTAAATGGTTGCCCACTAAACATCGAAGCAAGTCTCCTAAGCTACGATTAACAACTTCTGTTTGACCATCTGTCTGTGCATGATAAACAGTAGAGAACTTAAGTGTGGTACCTATTTTCTTCCAGAGAGTTCGCCAAAAATGACTCGTGAACCGAATATCTCTATCAGAAACAATCGACTTAGAAAGGCTATGCAAACGGACTATCTCTTTACAGAACAAGCGTGTAACATGTGAAGTATCTGAAGTCTTGTGCTAAGAGATAAAATGTGCCATCATGGAAAATCTATCCATCATAACTAATATAGTATCATGTTTTTTAAGTGTGCAAGGGAGTGCTAAAATGAAATCCATACTAAGGTGCTCCCAAGGTGCAAAAAGTATGGGTAATGGTATTTAGAGTTCTGTATTATACTTCCTATCCTTAGCTACCTGACAAACTCGACAATGCAACACAACTCGCGCAACATCACGTTTAATACATGGCCAATAAAATCGGTCCTTTACAAGAATGATAGTTTTATCTCGATCGAAATAACCAGCGATCCCTCCCACATGTATTTCCCAAATCATACGACCACACAAAGAATTACTGGTAATACATAGACAGGTATCTCGAAACAAAAAACCATCAATAATGATAAAGGCATCTACTATAGTAGGAGGATCATGTGTCAGAGATGTGTAGATGTCACCAAAGTCCCAACAAGTAGGATAGTTTTGAATGATTTGCTCAAATCCGATAACTTTTGCACTCATCATGTGTAAAGTTCAAAATTTCCTACTTAATGCATCAGCAGTTTTATTTTCAGTTCCGACACAATGTTTGAGCACAAAACTGTACTCCTAAATAAACTCAAGCCACTTAATGTGTCGATACCCTACTCTCTTTTGGGAATTGATATAGCATGGAGCTTGATGGTCTGCATATAGAACGTACTCTTTTGGTAGCAAATAGTGACACCAATAATGCAAACATTGCACTACTGCATAAAACTCTCGATCATAAACATCGTAGTGTTGCTTCGTCTCATTCACTTTTTACTAAAAAAGACGATAGGATGATTTTCTTGGCTCAAGACACCACCTATACCTACGCCTGATGCGTCACATGCTACCTCAAAAACCTTCGAGAAATTTGAAAGATGACGGATCGAAGCAATAGTCAACTTCTCCTTAATCTCCTATCGCCTGATACCAAGTTTCTATGCTCTGATATCAAGTTTGATGCAGAATGGAAGTAAAATTAGGGTTAGGTTTTGAAAATTAGGATTTTTTTAGAGGAATTGGAAAACAATAAGAACTTATAAAGGGATTTGGGAATCCACCCAGACGAGTCAACGCCCACTCTCCACGAATCCACGAGGAAAGATTTTAATTCGAGCGAAATCCACGAAATTTTTCCAATATTATTCATCTTTTTTTTTTGGGTTATGATCTCTCTTTTTTTTGTTTTTTTTTTTGTCATAGATCTGATCTGTTTTTTTTTTTTTTTTGTTCACAGATCTAATCTGAACTAAACCCTTTTTTTAATAATTCATACAAAACCCATATATATAGGAAAACCCTAACAAATAAAATCCTAATAGAATCCAAAATCCTAATAAAATCAGAATTCTAATAAATCAGAATCCAATCAAATATTCTAAAATCCTAACTGTTCGCCGCAAAAGTTCCTTTGCTTCCTTCCATCGAATACAACTTAGATTTCAACGTACCGATCGTCCAAAGGAACTACTATAGATCCCATCGCCACTGATCCCACACAACACATTGTAAAAGAGAGAGATTGAACTATAAAATCCTCTCGTTTGTTCTCTTTATATATCTTGTTCACTTCCGTTGAGATCAGAGGTCTTCTTCTTCCTTCTATCGGTCCTTTGGCAATTCAAGTACGCGAGAGAGCCTTTAATCCTTTTTGTGATCGTCTTCCTCTTAGAGAATTCAAGTTACGCATAGAGTCTTGGATTCGTGAAGAGCAAAAATCAAGAAGATCGTCTACAGTCGGCCGATATCTTCAAAAGAGAAGATTTCAACGTACCGATCGTCCAAAGGAACTACTATAGATCCAATCGCCACTGATCCCACACAACACATTGTAAAAGAGAGAGATTGAACTATAAAATCCTCTCGTTTGTTCTCTTTATATATCTTGTTCACTTCCGTTGTAATCTAAGTTGTATTCGATGGAAGGAAGCAAAGGAACTTTTGCGGCGAACACTAACAAGATCCAAATCTAATCAAATCTGCTTCCAAATCAAATCTGATCTCCATCACACATCAGTTAGTTGTAAAAGTATCTAGGTTTGAGGTTTAGATTCAGCTTACTTTATGACTATATATGTTCTCGAAGAAATAAGTTTTTAATATTTATTCTAATATTCAAACTTAACATAAAAGAAAGATGATAATGATTCAAACCTAAGAACATGTGACATCGATAAAATACTAGAAGAGCAACATGTATTTTTATAGTATATTAACAACAGTGTCCATACAAAAAAATAAATTCAAGATATGAACCAAATTCAATTATGAAAGAAGATACCATAAATTTTTAGATTATAAATCTAGAAAGTATTCAAATGCAGAACATCAATATATTAAAGGAACTGAAATGTCAACTCCAATCAACCTTAGCAATGAAGAGGAATTTGGTTGTATAGTTGTTAAACTTAATAACATTGGACAAGAAAATTGCAAACTTGAGAATGCAATCAATTAATATTGAACTCTCCTATTAATTCAAATATACTACAAAAGTTATAGTTTTGTTCAAACGTAAATATTAACACTCATTTACAAGGATGGACCCAAATACATGCTAGGGTGGGCAATTTCCACTAAAAAAAATTTTAATTCAATATCTTATACTTTTTCTATAGTTTTCAAGGCCACCACTTAAATCCTTAATTTTACAACTCCGCTCCGCCTAGATTTTCAATTTTGTCTTATAAAGTTTTTGATTATGAAAGACAAATGGGTCAATGATTATCTGAAGTTGATATTTCATTTTCTTATATTAAATAAAATATTTTTTGTTTTATTTTAGATTCCAAAGAACAATGGCAAAACTTAACCCAACATATCATTCTCACTGGAAATTTGGACCTTTCTATCAGCGCGATATGCGTGCACACACATGCTTTGCTTTTCAATGATTAAAAAAATAATTTGCTTATCTCTCCATTCTTGGTTTATGATAAGAATTATCAAAAAGATGCATAAATTTTAGACGATGTTATTATACTCATATGTCATATTGATAGACATCTTTGTTAGTACTGTGAATCATATATATGCACAGGAGTTATAAACCATAAACATGATATATTTGTTTAGGTTGAGGCTTCGCCTCTGCAACCCCGGGGAGCTGTTCGGCAGCTCGGCCCTCGAAAAATTCCACACCCCCTAGCTCGGATGTCTGGATCCACCCCAACATCTAGTTATTTACAAGTATCGAGGTTCAAACTGTTCTTTTTTCAGTTCTCCCATACAACCAGAATGACAAAGACAAGAACATCAATAGTAGACTAGTTAAAGATAATACTAATATCATGAAGGATTGAATACCTGCAACATCTTGCCCATCATACAAGCCTCGATAAACTGTACCGTAAGTCCCTTTTGCTACAACATATCTTATGTTCAGCTTAGAAGGGTCGATCTCCCATTCCTCTTTGGAGTCCAAGGAACAAGGACCACTGTTCTTGAGCCATGCCTTAGACAACTTCTTCTCAAGCTTGATATCTAAGTTCTTCAAATCAATCAGATCAGCTCTGACGAACATGTCCTGACCATTAAAGCTCCCTAACGTCTTCAGTTTACGACTTGAATTTCCTGCCTTAACATCTGAAGTAATTTTGTTGTTCACCTCTTTTTCTTCATTCTTTGAATCCATATCGCTTAGTTAATTACGGTGAAGGAGCTAAATTGAAATGCTAAGTGGAAATATTTCTGTGCAAAGCTAATGTAGAATTACAAGTACCCAATTCATTCGACAACTTGGTGAGATTGAAGGAGGAAACCGTAAAAGTTCCCTCCTTTACCACCTTAGCCCAGTCAGAAGATTATGATTTCCTAGTAAGAAAAAAAAAATGTTTAGCTTCTGTTAGAATGAATACAAAAAGCAAAAAAAAAAATAGACTATTCACTGTAGTACAAAAACCAAAATCTTTCAATTAACTAAATTTAAAAAAGACAAAAAGAAAAAGAAGGACAATAATTCAATTCAATTGAGCAGCTTGGAAATCTGAAAACCAAGTAGTGATTTTGAATTTGAATGGCCCCTAATCAAAAACCTAGCAAACTTTATTGAAACTATTTTCAGAAAAAAAAAAAAAAAAAATAGAGAAACTTTTCCAAACCCATAAATTTCTAAAGACAAATGATCTAATAAGATAAATTGGAGTAAAACTACAAGAATTAAGAATTGCCAAAACGAAAGCAATCAAAACAATTAGAACTTGCTACTTCATGCTAAAGATCAATATTATAATTGTTTTTTTTTTTTGTTTTGGAAGAAAATTCAGTAACATACCCGAGGGCTTCTCCATATTAACTTCTAAGAAAGTCAAGCGAAAATATAATTCAGATGATATCATGAAATATGCTAATGCCATCAATTTACAAAAGAAAATTTTCAGATTAAAAAGAAGAATTTGGAGAGGGAAGAAAAGTACCTGATTAGAGAATTTGGCAGAACTCCCCAATTCTTTCTATTTGGAAACCTTTAAAAAAAAAAAATTTAGACCCCAAAATTTGAAGGAGGAGAATTCTCCGGAGGTAAAAAGTTGCCCAAATTGGAAAATTTCCAGATTTATAAAGAGAATGATTCTGGGAGGGAGGGATAGGAACCGGAGAAGGACTCGGGAATCTTTCCTTTTTTTTTCTTTTTCCTTTTTTCTTTTTTTCTTTTTTTTTTTGCTTGTCTTTTTTTAATATAGACAGGATGCTTAATAATTGGGTCCTAAATTTATCCGATTTAATCTTTATTTGTCTAATTCTGATTTTTTTTAATTAAAATACTGTGTTATTCTTTTATGGAAAATAACCTCAAACGCTATGGTTGTTAAGAAGATTGGCTAAAAGGTCAAAATATATGTCCTTGTGAATTAGTTATGATAGGGAAATTCTATTCGCATATGAAAATTTACTTTTTATGTATAGATTTTAAAATTACAAATAACTATAAGTTTGTCTTTTTTTTTTTTTTTTTACTGAATTATCTTTTTAAATCTCAAATTTTTAACACTTCTTAAGACTACTGTGTTTGGATTGAGGGAAAATGAAGGAAAAGAAAAAAAAAAAGAAAGAGAAAGTTGCTTTTCAATGTTTGGTTAGAAGGAAAATTAGAGAGAAAATAAAAGAGAAAAAAAGTGAGAGAAAATGTACTAAGTTTTTTTTCTTTTTCATTTTCTTCCTCAAATCCAAGAGAAAATGAAAGAAAAGGAAAGTTGGGAGAAAAAGGAAAAAGGGAAAGAATTTTTTGCATAAATTTTCTTGTAATTTTAGTTCCAAGATATTTTTAATTTTTGTAAAGTTTGGACTATTTGGTTATTATATGCTTAATTATTTAAAAATTAAAAATTATATCAATAATATGTAAATTAATATTAAAATTCTCTATAGTTTAATTAGAATTATATTTTCTTTTTAATTTTCTATTGAGCAACCAAACATAAGAAACTACTTTCTTCTAAAATTTCCTTGAGATTTTCTTCTTTATTTTCTTTCTAACCAAACATAAAAAAGAAAATCAATTTCCATATCATTTTCTTTCCTTTTCTCTTTCCCTTTCCTTTTCTTTTCTTTTCCTTCATTTTCCCTCAATCCAAACACAGCCTAAAAGTTTAGAAAATTATCTTCATCTTCTCTTCTTTCCTTTCTAAAACCAAAAAAAAAAAAAAAACACTTCTTTTTTGTTAATTAAATCTAAAAACAAACACATCTAACACAAACTCGTCGATTTGATTTCTGACTCCCTAAAATTTTTATATTCACATTCCTAAAGAGTTTAAAATAACTTTAAATTATTCGAATTTACTATGATAAAAAAAAAATTACGATTTAGAGTTTGAGTTTTTTTGAAATACGTACATTGAAAAATCAAACATGCAATTGGTATTGGAGGACAAATCGAAAATACGGTTTAAAATTATTCTTAGTTTTTGATGCGTTTTTGTTTGCAATTTAATATTACTAATTTTTATTTCGTTGGCAGGAAACGATCGGTCGTCACTAGACGAATATTAACACCCGATCAGATTAATTTCTTATTAGATAGTAATACCTGACTACTATATTTTTCTGTCAAATATTAATAACCAACTTAAATAAAATGGAGACCGAACAATGGTTGAGTCGCGGAAAGAAGAAATTATGAGAGAGAGAGAGGAAATAGAATTTCCGGTTGTGATAGATAGAGTCAATTCTCAACATAACTTTTGTCAAAACATATGTTTGAACTTATTTCCCCAGCTTTATTATTAGGTACCCGGAGTAGTTGAACTTGGAAAATTCAAACATTGGTCCAATATCTACCAATAGAGCTATAGAAGGAAATAGAAAGATGAAGTATATTATCAATTTCCATTTTCTTTTAAGATTCATAATTTAAATTTAAATTAATTTAAATTTTAAAATTTTAAAAATATATAATAACGTGTTAGATTTAGAAAAATTAAAATCATATTAAAAAGTACTAGGGTTTTTTTTAAAAAAAAATTGTATGTTTATTTAATAATAAAATTGTATTATGATTGATTTTCCTAATTAATAGACATTGTTGTAAATCGAACTTGAAATCACTCTCTTGGGAAAACAAGGTAATAACAACTTGGCTAATCAGTTTTCACTTGAAAATTTATATGTATATCCACAAGTATTTGGTAGATTCTAATTAGACATAGATATCTCAAATTGCTTCCTTGTCATTTATATCTATATTTTGCTTTGAAATTGGCATGCGCACAATTAACTTGTATAACTGCACTAGAAAATATAAAAGTACAATGCAAATTCAAATATAGCCAATCTATTGTTTTTCTAAAAAAAAATACGCACACCTCACCGAATTATATAACAAAAAAAAATGATGGATCTTAAAATAAATGATAGGGGAATTTATTTACATACTCCATTTCGAAAGGTGAATTTCTTTTATATCCCATACATATTACAATGACATTACAAGTCCTAATTGATATATGAAAAATTTTAAATGAGGACCTTCTTTTCTAAGCGAGTCTATCTAGAAAGTTTAAACCAATTAAAAGTCTTTGTCTTTCCCACTAGAATTTGACAAGTAAATTTGTTCACATATTAATAACTAACGAATAATGTACCGATCGGGTATTAAGATCTGAACGGATAATTTTAATTTATTTTTAAAAATTAGAAAATAATGATATTTTTGGATTAGGATTTGGAGTTAGGGTTTAGGTTTTTTGGTTTATGATTGGATTTTTGTTAGGATGATAGGGTGATAGTTCTTGGAGAGAAGAGGACAACTTAGTCAAAGAAAAAAATGACAACTTATAATTACCTCCAAGTTTTGATGTGGGCTCACTTTTCTGGGCTCATTCCATGTAATTACTTCCAAGTTTTGTAATTAATCTGGGGCTCAATGGGCTGCTGCAACTCAATGCTTTGATTACTCCTGATACGTTACCAAGTAAATTTTAGATTTTATGCGTTTTTGATGAACTAGTTGCTAACTGGGATTTTTTTTTTTCTTTTTTTTTTCTTTTTTGAATCAATGTAGGGGGACTTACCACGGAGGGAAATATGATAACTGAGACTTTGGTGTAGATCGTATCAATTTTTAATTTTGTATATAAGAAGTGTGGAAACCAATAATCGATGCTATTTCTGCTGTATCAATTTGCAAAATATTTTTGGCCCCTTGTAATGAAAGAAATAACCTTGTATAGTTAGTTGGGATATACATAGTGAAAGGAAATGAAGTTAATCGCTTGTAGTATTAGACCTTGCTCCTTATTTTGAAGTGAGTGGACTCAAGACCCTAATTTTTTTTGAATTATACACATACCTAAGGTATTTCTATAGAGAGTTACCAATCGAAGCATCCTTAAATTTCAATATGGAGTATCTATAGATGATTTAAACTGCTGTTGTGATCTCTACCCCATAAAATGGTGACGTACAAAAAACTTACATAATTGTGATACATTTTGACAGTATATTGGATAGATATAAAATAGACGGTTTTTCAACAACAGAACAAATAAGACTTCTTTTGCTTCATGTAACTTACCCCAAGTACTTGGTGTTCGCCATAAAATTGAATTTTTATTGAACTTCTCAAATAGAGATTACAATATGAACGGTCGCCCGTTTATAGAAGATGAGGAAAGTAATTCCTCTTTATTTAAAATTAGATTCTGTTGTAGCTGTAGAGGACAATCTTACTCTCCGTTGGCATTCCGAACACAAGTTATGTAGTTGGTAGCTGTTGAAAAGTTTTTGAAGAGAAAGAACTTTGGTTCTTTAGCACAGGCTCAAAGTAGAGATTATCCAACCAAAAATTCACCAATCAACCTCTTTCTTAGCCCAGATTTTGGTTATTTATAGAGGTCTGAGAGATTTTTAAATTGGTGTAACTGTCCAATTAATGCCTCATTGATTTAAGGATTAATTTCCTATCTGGATTTGTATTAAATCTCCAAGATTTGTAACAGACATTTTTAATCCTCTGGATTTATAACTGAAATGAGAATCTCAGCCTTTAGATCTATATTTTAGGTCCCAGTAGCTTGCGTGGCATGTTTAGACCCGCATTTAAGTGTCAATGAAGATGATTTTCGCTTCTCGAGACTCTAGAATGAAAACGCAACTCTCTGAAATTCGTGTTTTGGCTATACTTAACTTCAAATATGGGCTTAGAGTGCGGATTTCTCTTTAGTGGAAGATCTACATTTTAGCTTCCAGTAGCATGTCTTGCTTGATTAGACCCGTGTTTAGGTACAAATGAGAATAGTTTTTATCTTTTGAGACTTTGGAGTGAAAACGCGACTCTCTAGGACTCACATTTTAATTATATTTAGCTCTAATCATGAGCTCAAAATATAACTAAAAATCCGGATCTCTCTTTAATTGATGATCCACATGTTAGTTTCTCAGCTAGACCTGCGTTTATATTGAAACAGTATAAACTTAGTTTTTTTTTTTTTATATAAAACTCTAGGTCACAGTGCCGCGGATTAGATTAAAACATGACCCCAAGAATCCATGTGGATCTTTCCTGAGTAAAGATCCGCGTTTTTGGATAAAAAGAAATAATCGTATATTTTTAAGATTTTGAAGACAAAATGTGACCCTGAGGGGCTCGCATTTATTAGTTTTTACTTAGCTTAAGACGCGGATCTCTTTGGATGAGGATCCGCATTTTTTCTCAGCCATTTTTAAGTCTTCAATGGCTCGTGTTTACTCTTGAGGAGATCTTTAATCTCTCGATATTTTAAAAGCAAAATGTGACTCTGTGAGGGTCACATTTTAGCTTTTCTTGGCTCAAAAGGCGGATCTCTCAGTACTTGATGATCCGCATGTTAGCCATTTTTGGCTTAAAATGTGAATATTTTCTCCTTTTTTTATTAAAATTTCGCCAACAAACCTCTCTCCAGAGTTTTCAAATTTTCGTAGCTTTGAAGGCATTTTGAAATACCTTGGATATATGAAATAAGATTGATTCAATATTCATAATAGTTTAAATGCAACTCTGCATTAAATTCTCGGATTTACTTTTGAATGCAACCCTGCGTTTGAGTCGCGGGTTCACGTGTAAATGCGACTTTGTGTTAGAAATTTCAAATCCACATTTTGAGCGGTTAAGAAGAGGTGTTGCCACTATTTTGCCATCTTTTCAGCACAAAAATCGAAGCACTACCGTGCTTGAAATGATGAGAAATATTTTAGAGATTTGGACCGTGAATCTCGGCCGTTGATTCTTCTATAAACGACCTGAGGACTTTTCAAGAGTTGCACTTTCTGCAATTTGATTTTCTCTAACTTCTTCAAGTTTTCAAGCTCTCGAGCTTTCTTCTTCAAGCGTTCAAGCCCTTCAAGCTTTCGAGCTTTCATTCATAAAATCAATATGTCGAAGAGATCATCTTCCTCAACTCAAGCCGCCGGTAGCTCTAGCAGACCTTCAACCACTTCCGGTTTTTTCCCCACAGCCCGAGAGGAACCTCCTATTTTTGGTGGGTTTAATGAGTTAAAGTCGTTTGGAATAGGTGATTCGTCACCATGGACGAACTTTTAATTTCAATTTTATTAATCAATTCACCTTAAAAGATATCATAATCTCGTAGAGATTTTAGATATCACACAACGCAATTTTCTGCATTCAAGTTTTGAAACGCGGATCTCCACCATGTGATCCGTGTTTTGCACTTAATCAACAAATTTCTTTGTGATCTTTAACTTTAATTCAATTCACAGATCTCCACCATATGATCAGCATTTTGCACTTAATCAACAGATCGCTTTGCGGTCGTTAATTTTAATTCAATTCGCAAATCTTCACCATGATCCACATTTTACATTTGGTCAATAGATCACCTTGCGATCTTTAACTTTAATTTAATTTGTGGATCTGTATCATTTGATCTGCATTTTACATTTAGTCAATCAAATCATAATTTGTCACTTGTGTCTTTTCTTCCATTTTTACTAGAATATTCACCTTGTTCACTTTATTCCTTGTAGTCAACTATTCTTTGAACCTGACATCCAAACTTCACTATTTCGAACAGGTGGGTGGCTATGATGGCACAGTTTAGTTCAGACTTAAGGAAAAATTTCCTTTAAGCTGCCAGGGTTCTAGCAAAGAATGTCTAAAACAGATACTTAACCCAACTTCAAACACTATGAGGGAGTTTATGACAGATGCCACCTTTGAAGGATGAGAGAGAAGAAAAATGAGGAAGCCCAGCTTTCTATTTGGAGATAAGATGGAGTTACCAGAAGATCGTCTTTTCGATGATAACTACAAATGGTTGAGGCTGATCCGAGGGGAACATATACTTTTGCCGAATATGGAAAGATCGTACTCTCTTTATATCTTCAGAAAGCCTCCATCCCTAGAAAGCTGGATTGGTATTTAACAAAACCTCAAGACGGTGTGCTTTTTAGAAGTTTTGGGGTGACATCAGCATTTTCCACGAATACTGGGAAACATATAATTGGTCTGCTGCTAGGTTCGTTAAAGAAAGAGTACCCTGTTAGAGAGACACATATAACTGCAAGTATCTTCCTGAATTGTTTTGCCGCAGTACATGGTGATTTTCCTTATCAAGATTTTAGACTTTTGGGATGGGCTCACTCTTCGGAGAAAGCATGGTGGTGTGCTCTGATAGCTTTCATTTTGAAGAAGTTTGAGAGCCAACTAAAAAGAATAGATTTTTATTGGGCTATACAGGCTGTTCAGCATGGAATACTGTCCAGTCGCTTCCATTTCTTTAGCATCTTAAAACTTTATAATTTGGAAACCGGTACTTTCTTTACCCTGTTGGTGAAATGGATTTAGCCCTTCATGAGATATATGAGATTTCAGGCCTGCCCATGGATGAAATCTCCTATAAAGAGTATGTTCCGACTGGGGGGAAGAATTGCATCTGTTGAAAGCACGAGATATGCTGGTCTATGATACTTACTGGGAACTTCTCTGCCATTATCACATTTGTGCCCAAATTGAAGGATTGAGAAATAATGTAGTGAAACAAATGACCTGAGTGGAATACTTATTCCCTAATCCACTATGGGACCCAGGCTTATGTTGTAGAATTAGATGATGATCTATTTAAGGCTAGGACTTCATTTGAAAGTTTTCATCACCAAGCCAAGTATCATTTGTTTGATATAGCTTTACTTGCTGTATTTTTAATATTGTGGCTGAAACGCTGTGTCGTTCCTTCTACTCAGCAAAAGGCTTTGTCTATAAGTGTTGTCTATCATGCCGTTCTTTTGGCACATGGTCATCCATTGGGCCTTCTACCAGTTATGGTATGTGATATTTTTAGCGGTCTTAGAGCCTTGATGACCCCATTTCTCAAGGTGGAGAAGATTGTAGACAAAGAAGGGAATAATAAGTATAAAACTCCAAATCCGAGAGTCGAACTTTCCTACACTTATTTAATGGCCTAATTTGTTTTGCATAGTCCCTCCTTTATGATGCCAATTCATGAAAACATTGACTTGTCTGCCCCAATAGTTCAACACTATGAAAAATCACAATGGCAAGGGCATGATATGGCGATGATTAGGAAGCATCTTAAGCATCATGGTAGCTTTCACCTGTACAGATATTTTTCTTACTTTCCTAATGCAGATTATGGTGAAGAGTTTGTAGATTTGCCTGGTGGTGATCTGTTTACTTCTTTGTCTACTGGGAGTTTTGTTGGTTAATAAATATCAGGTCAGGACATCTCATCTACTGCCATGACAACACTTGTTATTTGGAACCCTATTATCCAAGTCGTTTTACTCGTCAGTTTGGGTATGACCAATTGTACGTTGGAAATCCGAATCCGAATATTAAATCGGTCGGTAATTTGTTTAAAGGAGCAAGGGCCTGGTATCACTTTGTAGGAGGGTGCACCCTAGATCGCTTCAGTTTGCCTCAGAAATATTCAAACTCCTACACTTATTTTGGCTTTTGTAGCTGGTACTTTAGTGCCAGCTGAAATTTCCAAAATTATAATGCAAATAGTACATGCCTTAGGGATATCAAATCTTGATACTCCCAAAAGAGACAAGCAGGCTCAAGCAGGACGCCCGGTTTGGACGAATTCCAACTCATTGAGGCGGATACTCCTGAAGTAGAAGCCTCTGCTGCACAAGCTGGTGATGCTTATGCTCATGAGGTGGCTGCTACGACCACTGTTTCTTCACCTGTAAGAGGATCATTGAAGTGTACCCAAACTTCTCCAAGCGAGAGGGGGAGGAAAAAGAGTCGAATAGAATCCACTTTGGGTGCTATCCTCGAGAATACTTTACCACAAGAAGAAGAAGAAGCAGGAGATGATGAAGATCAAACTTCTTGGTTGCGTTCTCGCACTGTCCATCCCAGTAGGAGTATTTGGCCAATCATCATGATTGAAGGAGAAGTTTCTACAACTTCTACTGTTGTGGCTGAGCCTAACCCAAGTACTTCTCAGGAAGCCACAGAAGAGATTCAAGTGGCAACTACAGCTCCTGCAAAAGCTTCTTCTGATGATGTTCTTGCTACTATTGTAGTAGAAGCTATGACTGCAACTCAACAAACAGCTCGGGCTACTAATGACGATGAAATACAAATCATTGGGAAAACTCAAAGATTGAGTTCGTCATCAGTTATGATGCTAGCCACTGCAATTCCTCTTGCCAGTCCCACCACTAGACCAATCAGAACCGTTAGGCCCCTTTCTCAGTCTTTTTTTTATCCATCTAATTTGTCAAGTTGATAACTTTACTTTGATAAACTTGTAGTGGGGGACATGGTCACTTCTTCTGATTCATCTGAAAAACTTGTTTATTCATGTGTGGATGATGACGACGACGACGACGATAGCTTCCATTCTTCGATGTCGCCTCCAGATCACAACAAATATACTTATTTGACGGCAGAGGAGAGAGCCGAAGTATTTGGTCCTGGGGAACCGAGTGCACAACCTTCAAGTTCTTTGCCAAATGAAACATCATTTTAATTATCTTTTTATTTCAGTCCCTTCTATTGTATTTCAATAATAAAAATTTTCTTTTAGGATTGCCATCTCCTACTCGAGCTTCTAAACTTGCAGCTACAACTTCTTTAGCTCCAATGTCTTTTCTAGTAATAACAGCTGAAATTTCTGCTATGATTCCTCCTATTGAGAATACGGTCGAAGCTGCTTCTTCTATTGAAACTACTTCTTCATCTCAGACATAGATTACTTCAATTTTGACAAGTCTACATCCCCATTTGCCCTTAATTACTGGAGTTATTGGAGTTGCATCTACTTCTGTCATCTCTCTATCGAACCTGCAATTTCTTCATCGCCATCAGTGGAATACACAGAAGTTGATGCCCTTGCTAAGGAGTTGGTCCAATATGCCATTAAGGGTCTTCTCATTCTTGGAGCATGGCATAAGCATGATTTTAAATGGGAGACCCTTTGGCTCTATTGCACTCCTCCTAAATAATTATATTGCAGGCATAGCAAGTGTTGGTGGAAAAGAGAGAGCAGCTCCTTACAAACTTATAATGGATCAACTCCAAAACTATGCTGAGCCTTTGTTGAAGATTTGTAGTACAGACAAGTTAGAAATAGTTGATGCTACTTTTAAAAGATTACTGGAGGAGTAGCTCAAACTTCGGGAAGAAAACCAAAAAGGAATAGATGCTCATCAGGCTCAGCTTGTTGAAATCTAATCTGCCAGTGACTCTATGTATTTAGATAGAAGATTCTATTGCTTCAACTAAGAGTCATGATCAGGCCATCATGAAGACCTGAGAGACCATTGCTAAAACCTACGCTTATCTTGAGAAGAGTCTCAAAACTCGTGAGGAATTGATGAAGACCACCACTGACTTGTTTAGGCAACATGATGATCTTAACAAGTCTTCATTGGCTAAACAGGCTGAATTGGAGGATCTTAAGTCTGATCTAGTGAACAACTTGACTGTCAGCGAAGAAGAATTATGGAGACAGACCACTGTTCAAGCTTATGAGGTCATCCAAAAAGATCAAGGCTCGCTTGACTCAGTAATTTGTATTTCTTGATATTGTATGATTTCAAGGAGCTCTTGTAATGAATTTATGATGAATGGAAAACAATTTTGTGAATGGAAATATTTCTTTTGTTGTCATTTATTCAGAGGTAGTTGTTAACTAGATGAATGAATTTAGTGTTGATGATAAGAAGTATCTGTTAACTTGATATATTATTGACTCTTTCACATATTGTCCAGAGGTAATCATTAACTTGACAATAT
The DNA here is from genome assembly GCA_036321105.1 of Dracaena cambodiana. Classification (NCBI taxonomy): domain Eukaryota; kingdom Viridiplantae; phylum Streptophyta; class Magnoliopsida; order Asparagales; family Asparagaceae; genus Dracaena; species Dracaena cambodiana. The sequence goes on along the minus strand of JAYEPQ010000011.1, from coordinate 17,974,281 downwards.
AGAGTTGATATTCATACACCCAAGTAGATTTGTGATGCATGAATAATTTTCTTGAGCATGATAGAAATAATCATTAAATTTTCTGAGCAAGTTATAATTTTAGCTATTCAGTGACTTATAGTATAATACCTTTTTGAATTGCCAGAGATAATTTTTAACTAAGCAAATTTTGACTGAATGAATTTGGTTTTATCAAAAAATTTTGGTGGAAAGGAATTTAATTCTGTTAGAGGTAATTTTTAACTTGACAAATTTTGGTGGAAAGGAATTTAATTCTGTTAGAGGTAATTTTTAACTTGATAATTTTTTGGTGGAAAGGAATTTAATTTTGTCAGAGATAATTTTTAACTTAACAATTTTTGGTGAAAAAGAATTTAATTTTGCCAGAGATAATTTTTAACTTGACAATTTTTTGGTGAAAAAGATTTTAATTTTGCTAGAGGTAATTTTTAATTTAACAAGTTTTTAGTGGAAAGAAATTTGATTTTGTCAGAAGTAAGAGCTTAACATGATAGGTTTATGGAATTTTTAGCAAATCTGTAGCTGTAAACGGATTTGATTAGTCTTTACTACTTGCCGTTTGAATTGGGCTAGTCATGCCAGTTCTCTTAGCATGATAAGATTGGCAAGGATTTCGTTTTGGTTTACATGCCAAATTTTTTCTTTTTCCGTAGCCTTAGAAATTAAGAACAGTTCATACTTTTATCCCAGCATGATGGATTGACGAGAAACTTATTCTTTTTTCGTTACTTAAGAAGCATTGGACAGTTCATATTTTTACCCCCAGCACGATAGATTGACGAGGATTTCGTTTGGGTTTTACATGCCAAACCTTACCTCTATCATTAGTCATAGAGACATAGGATTCATTTTCATTAGGTACCTCCAGTTGGTGTCTGGAGCTACACATTGGCGACGAGCTAATATATCTTCGTTTGTTGTGTTCCACTGGGGATTTAATGAAATATTGGCTACACTGTTGTAGGATTGAGTCTCCTAAAAGGAACTCTGTCTTATGAAATCCTCGTAAAGCTGGTTAGAAATGGGCTTCTCCTTTGTAGGTGAACTCCATTTGATTGGTGAATAAATTGTTCCTATTTTAGAGATAATAGTGTCAAGAATTAGACACATTCATTAATCTCTTTAAGGTCTTCATATGCTCTGTCATTTGAGAGGACCAATGATGAAGTCTTAGCATTGAATTTTTCTTTTGTTGAGTAAAAATTCAAGTATGTGTATCAGATAATTTGATACTTTTGTATTCTCTTTTTCGAAATACCGATTGAGGATATGCCAAATAGCTTGTAGCAAAGAAATGGGTCATTCTTCATCATGTTCTTGGGAAAAAGTACTACAAGAAATTTTTGTATGAAGTCTTCTTATTACCGCTTTTTCGGATAGCGGTCGGGGATTTTATTATTCAGTCGAAATCTCGATAGAGCATTATTAAAGAGAATATGTATCTCAAATCGTTCAACATTCAACTTGATTGCTTCTTACTATTACATAAGTTATTTGTATATAATTCATTCAGCTTTTGAATGGTTTGGGATTCTTCTTGATATCCCTCGAAGCCTCCTTCAATATTCGTTGGAGACCGAATAATTGGCTTGGCCTTCTTTGATGAATTACATTATGAGTAATATTTTTTCAGAAATTTTTCGTTGATCGGCATCATTATTTTGTCACCATTCAGTTTCGCCAATCAGTATGCGCCATTTGAATAGACCGCATTAATGACAAAATATCCTTTCCATTTTGGCTGGAACTTTTCTTTAGACTTTTGATTAGTTATGATCGGTTTTCTTACTGAAAGGATCAAATCACCTTTCTTAAAAGTTTTCTACTTGACCTTTTAATTAAATTTTTTGAAAATTCACACCTGATAAAGCTCAATGCTCTATTGTGCTTCAAGACGCTTGTCATCGAGGGCTTCAAACTCTAGAAGTTTTTGCTGATGTTTTTCTTTTTGTGTCATTCTGGTTGCTAATGCAACTCACAGTGACGGAATTTAGATCTCCAAAGAAAGTACTGCTTGGATCCATACATAAAAGAAAAAGATATAGTATTTGTAGGTATCCTAACAAAAGTTTGATATGCCCCAAGACATTCTCCAAGATTTTCATACCAATCAAGTTGGTTGGATGAAACGAACTTCTTAAGGAGCTTTACAATGGTCTTATTGAAGGTTTCTGCTAAACCATTGGCTATAGGATAATATAGAGATGAAACCACACTTTCAATTCAGTATTTGTTGCAAAATCTAGAGAATAGCTGACTCACGAGTTGAGCTCCGTTGTCATGAACAATTCTCCTAGGTACCCCGAAGCGGTATATGACATGATATTGGATGAATTTAATCATGTTTGATGTCTTTACTTCAGTTTGGGGAATGACTTTAGTCCACTTTGAGAAATAATCTGTTATGGCCAATATAAACTGGTGACATCTTGTTGATTGTGGCGAAATTGACCAGATAATGTTCATTCCTTACATTAAAAATGGCCACGATGTAGCCGTTGGATGGAGATACTCCAATGTTTGATGTATGAAGTCTGCATTTAATTTCACAGACCCCTGCATTTTCCAACATAAGCAACTGCATTTATCATTATTTTAGGCCAATATTGTCTCATTCTTTTGAATCTATCTCAGAGTTTTGGTCCTGGTTAATGTGCTCCACAGATGCCTTCAAGTGCTTCCTGAGCTTCTTTGTTTGAAAGGCAACGAAGTAGAATTCCATCATAAAATTTTCTATATAATGTCCGGACTTTGGCAATATAATAAAATCGAATAGCCTTTCTTCATATTGTTGTTAGTTCTTTGGGATCTTCTAGTAATATCTCTAAAAAACATAGTCTATATATATAAGGAAATCGCCAATCTCTTGGTTCGAGATCAGTCTCAAGAGCATATACTTCATGTGCTTCTTATTTCCTGCCTAAACTTAACTCCACTTTGAATTCATACCTTGGGTAGAATAATTCTTTGCTTTCCACTATTATGCATTTGCTAGAATTCTTGGGCAAAGCTAAAGTGGCAGCCAATGAAGCTAGTGAATCTGCATAATTATTCTAATGGCGCAGCACATGATTGATGTATAAGTTACTAAAATTATCAAGCATTTTCATGACTACTTGGTAATAGGGTAAGAGATTTTTATTCTTGACCTCATATTCTCCCTTAGCTTGGTTGATAATAAGCTGAGAATCACCATATGCCTTTAAATATTTCATCCCTAACTGTTTGACTATTTTTAGGCTAATTATTAAGGCATTATATTTAGCAACATTGTTGGAGCATGGTTTTGTTAGTGAATATGCATGAGAGATGATATGGTTGTGAGGAGAGACAAAGACAATCCCACTTTTGTTATCATCTTTCTTTTGGATCCTATTCTGGAGGCACCATAAAAAAAAGTTGTCAGACTTCTTCTGTAGTTGCATTTGCTTCAGCAATTTCTTGTGGAATACCATATTTTGGAACTATTCTTTCTTTAGGCATTGTATCAGGGATATCTTCGTACAGTTTTGAAGATGCCAGATTGGGTGTTCAGTTAAAAAATCAACTATAACTTGATCCTTAATTGACTTTTGTGGGATGAATTACATATCTTATTGTGATAGCAAAATAGCCCAATTGGATAGTCTTAAATTTAATGACCTTGGTTTAATCATTAATATTCTTAATAAATTAACTCTCGATATAAAATGGATTGTTTGCCCTACTAGCTAGTGTTACATTTTCTGTACTGCATACACCAAAGCTAGGCATTTTTTTCCACTAGGTTATATCGATGTTCAGCTCTAACAATTATTCTACTTAAATAGTAGACGGTTTGTTTATATCCAAATTCATTCTTTTGGGCTAATAAGACTCCCAAAGAATGGTCCATGGCTCTCACATATAAAAGAAAAGATATTACTATCATTAGAGCTATAAGGACGGATGGTTTCGTAAGATATTCTTTGATCTCTTCGAAAACTTTCTGACAAGCATTATCCTATATGAACAATACTTCTTTCTTCATATGAATAGTTAATATCTCCCAGACGAGTCTGCTATAAACCTACATATGTACGCCAGCCTTTCCTGTACACCTCTCAATTCTTTAAGATTTCTACGTGGCGGTATGTGTTGAATTGCTTTAATCTTGTCTAGATCAAGATAAATTTCCTCAGAAGTGACTACATATCCAAGGAATTTTCCACTAGAAACTCCCAAAAAAGATTTACTTGGATTCATCTTAACCTGGTATTTTTCATATGAGATCGAACATCATTCTCAGATCATGAAGATGATTGTTTTTGCTTTTGTTTTTGTAGCCAAATCATCCACATAACATTCTATTATTTTTCAGAGATGCTCTTGAAATATAGTGTTCATGACGCATTGATATGTGACACCAATATTCTTTAGGCCAAAAAGCATAACTGTATAACAGTATACCCCTAGTGGTGTTCGAAAAGACGTATGCTTCTCATCGTCAAGATACATCTTGATTTGATTGTATTTGGAAAATCCATTCATGAATGATATCCATTCATAGTCACAAGTATTGTCAATCATGACGTCTGTGATTAGCAATGGAAATTCATCTTTGGGGCATGCTTCATTCAGGTCTCTGAAGTCGATGTAGACTCAGATTTTTTTCATTTTTCTTAGTTATGGGGACTATATTTGCAGCCCAATCAGGATGTTATTTTTCACGAATGAAGCCTAACTCAATTAGCTTCTTGATTTCAGCTTTAATAACTTCCATTATTTTAGGACGTAACCTTCGTTGTTATTGTTTAATGGGTTTCACGTCTGGTCGAATGTTCAATCTGTGCATTGCCTTTTGGGTCTAGTCCTGACATGTCTTCATAATTATAGGCGAAAACATCAATGTATTCTCGATTAAGAGAAATCATTATTTCTTTTTCTTCAGAAGATAAATTTTCACTTATAAATATGGGTTTAGAATTAATTTCGTCACCCATAATATTTGGATTATTTTGTCTTCAGTTGGAGGTTCACGTTATTCAAACTGAACTTTCCACTTCACATTCAGATGTTTCGCCTAGGAATCATCTTTGATTGGTGGCAATTCTTCATCATCATCTATTTTTTGGTCTACGGAAACTATGTTGATGGAGCTTTCTTGAAAAATGACTCCAACACTTACATATGAATCCCAACATAACGATTAAGATGAATGGCTATATTGAATTCTTCAGAATTGATTTCTGAAAGGATTTTAGGAGTGGTAATATATTCTAACCCTCTGCCAATTTTATCATAATAATCTGGGATTTTTCCTTTTGGAAGGTTAAAGCATAGTTCTTCTTCCTTTTCCAAAATTTAACGCTCTGCTTTCGGCTATGTTATATCCCATTTTTTCCATTATTTTATGGGTATTTTTATTGTAATGAAAGAACTCGGGATTTTTCTATTCTTCATTAGAGTCTAAATATTTTTCTTTATTATTATTATTTGCTTTTCCAAATAATATAGGCTTTTGACCTTTATATTTGGGAGGGACTTCAAAGATCATTTAACTTGCATCTCCATTGTCATCACTTTGTATATTAACGGATGAATGAATGGGTGCTTGGAATGATGCTAAAGAGTATATTTTATCTAGTTGATCACTAACCACATTGGTACTAATACTTGAGAGTTCAGAATCAATACTAGATGAATAAGCAAACTCTACATTTGTATTAATTACCCACTCGCCATAAAAATTGGCAGCGTTATTTACATCGAGACCTTCAAGGCTTATTACAATGGTTCTACACCCCAATTTTCATTATCGAATATTGAATCTTCGGATTCTAATTTAGTATCAGCTTCATTACCGCAATCTGATTCTTCTGGGGCAGGTTCTTCAGCTGCTTCAAATGTGCATATAGCAGTGTATCTATAAAGTAGTTTTTAACACCTTTGAAGGGTTGTTTTTCTGCCACCGGAGTTTTCAAATTGCCTTCTTTGTCTACTTTATACACTGGTGAAATGTAGAAGGGACAATAAGGTTAAGATGGATCCATGACTTTCCAAGTAAGAGGTTGTAGGACGTATCAGTATTTATTATATAGCATGTGACTTTTGTCTTAAGATCATCGATTTGACATTTCAATTTTACTTTACCCAAAGATTTACAACTATTAGCGTTGAACCCGAAAATGGTTATATTTGTTGATGCCAGTTTATTCATGGGGACCCCGAGATATTGCAGTACCCTCCTTGGCATTATACTCAAAGCAGACCCAGGGACAACTTGAATTCGGTCAATCTCTGTTGATCCTATATAGCCTTTATAGCACAATGGCCAATGATGCTTGGTATTTTTTACTTGCATATCTTCTGGGGAAAAGGTTATGCAAGGTATCTTCTTAGATTCTTGATAACATGCTGCACAAACTTCTTCTTCTTCTATTGTTTCTGGTATTTGGGCCAGAAACACATTAGAGTCCTGCTTCACTTAAGCCTTTCCTAGTTTGCTTGGATAGCATTTAGAGCTCATACAAGGTGATTCTTGCAAGAATGTTGGCCAATTATGCCAACATATCAAACCGAAAAGGTTTCTTAGAGCTTTCTGTTGGTTCTTGTTCTTTATTTTTAAGAGTTTTATCAAACTTAAGCTCTTTCTGTCTGTTCTTATATGGAAACTGAGGTTTAACCATCTAATCATAATTTTTCAAGTAGTCTCTTCCTAAATGAGTTCCAGAAGGTTGTTGTTGGTTTCCACCATCATGAAAAAGCAAGATAGTTGATATTTGGTTATGAATATGCTTGATTTATATATATTTGGTTCGGTAGAAAGGTTTATCAAATGGAAAGCTTACTTGCCTTTAGACGAGGTGTTTGACTTTCTTTCTACTGCCATTCACTGACAATAAATATTTCCGAAAGGGAGAAAATTGATGAAAATTAAGAGATTAAGTTTATCTAAATTAGGGATTTAGTATTGGATATGATGAGATAGTTTAGTTAGAATTGTGAAAGATCTTTTTTTATCTTGTTTTGCTAGGATTTTCTATATATCGATTGTAAAAAATCTAATTTTAATAGAGAGATGATATCATGAGATTAAGAGATTGTGATTTATTCTTCCCAAATCTTTTTTTTGAGTGATTCGTAAGAAAGTGGAGTGTAATTTGCCTGGATGTAAGATCCAAACCCATATTTTATCCCAAAACCCTAATTTCTTCTCCAATATTCAACATAAGTCCTAATTACCATTCAATCATGTTTCATTGATCCTTTTATTTTGTTTTTTAGAAGTGGGATCTTCTATAATCTACTTTTTAATCCTCTGAATTAATGATAGTGTAAATCAAGTTTGAGAGTAGGCATCTTATCAAAGCATAACTTATATGAGATCCTTTTTAAATATCTCCCATTTGGAAGGTTAAACATAATTGTCTCCCCTATTTGGTATGTAGTCCGAATTTCTTTTGTTAAACAAGAAAAAGTATATGTTTTTCATTGGCCATCTAGGAAGATGGGCCTAGATGATGGTCTACTTGAACTTCCAATTGAGATCTGTTTGCCACATTTATTTTATCTAGTCAATATATTTTATTTGGTCTATTTATTTTCCTAATTCGAACTCTGGATGAGAGATTTATGTTTTTTTTTCAAAGTTTACTATCAAAATCGGTGGTTGTGATGGATTCGATATCGATTGATCTTATCCATTAAGATCATATTTGATTTGTCCTTATTCTTAAAGTACCAGCTGAATTTTGATCTCTTCCATTCACATCTTTGAAGATTCCTTATAGATTTGAACCATTTAAAACTAGTTTGTGGATAAACCTTATAAAGTCCAATTAAATTCACATCCCTTATCGAAAAAGGGACGACCAAATCTCATTTGTAGAATCAAGCCTTGATCCAATCAACTTTGGTTCAGTTCTATCCTGCATGGGAGTCACTGGGGGGCCCACCTCTTAATGGCCAACCATTGGCCACCAAGTCCTGGATGGCCAATAGTTGGCCATCAGAAGCCCTGGATGGAAATACAGTTTGTTCATAGCGTTTCGATCTAAAAACTTATCAAATCAACTATAAATAGCTCGGGGAGTTTCCAAATCAAATCAACTATAAATAGCTCGGGGAGTTTCCAAAGGAGCACATTATTTTTCCTAGTGAGCCCACTTTTCAAGGGTTGCTCAGACCAAAAATCACTAGATTGTAGGCTCATTAAGAAAAGTGATGTGCTCTTTTGAAAACTCCCATAGCTCGCTGTCTCTACTACGGAAGTATTCTAAAATAGATTAAAAATACTATAATTTCTACAAGGTTTAGAGCTGGAACGATGATCAAATGGCGATTCCGAATGCCTTTTCAACATTTCAATGAACTTTCTACGACGATCATCACTTCGAACTACCTCGAATCACTCCGATCTTCATCTCCCCTATAGTGAAACTGTTTAAGATCCTCGCTTCATGTTTTTAATTATTTTTAATTGATTTGTTCAGATTGCATTTAGATTCAATGATCAAAATCTTGGTTTTCTCAGTTTTGTCTTTTTTCCCCATAAAAGCATTTTTCTTCGTATCTCTGCAAAACTCAATCAATTGATTTCAAAAATATTAAGTCTACTTTTTTAAACCTAAATTTTTGGGTTATTCGGCCCCATAGAGAACTTTCCTGCGAGTAAGGTAACATTTAATCTCTTTCGTCTTTTAGATATATTTTACTACAAACCTTTTCTAATTCCCATTTATTTTTTGTTATGTTTTCGAGGCTTTGATAAGAGTCCTTAAGGCTGTGTTTGGATTGAAGGAAAATGAAGGAAAAGAAAAGAAAAGAAAAGGAAAAGTTAGTTTCCATTTGGTATGAGGAAAAATTAGAGAAAAAATAAAAAGAAAAGAAAGTGAGAGAAAATGTATTAGATTTTTTTTTTTTTTCCTTTTCTTCCTCAAACCCAGGAGAAAATAAACGAAAATGAAAGGGGAGAGAAAAAGGAAAAAGGGAGAGAAATTTTTGCATAAATTTTCTTGTAATTTTAGTTCCAAAATATTTTTAACTTTTGTGAACTTTGAAACCTTTGGTTATTATATGCTTAATTATTTAAAAATTAAAAATTATATCAATAATATGTAAATTAATATTAAAATTTTCTATAGTTTAATTAGAATTATATTTTTCTCTTAATTTTCTATTGAACAACCAAACATAAGAAACTGTTTTTTTTTCTAGAATTTTCTTGAGATTTTCTTTTTCATTTTCTTTCTAACCAAACATAAAAAAGGAAACCAATTTCCATATTATTTTCTTTCATTTTCTCTTTTCCTTTCATTTTCTTTTCTTTTCCTTCATTTTCCCTCAATCCAAACACAGCCTAAGGAAATAAGAGCAAGCGAGAAAGTCAGCTTTCTAATATCACCAACTAATAATTTTCTTGAGTTCTAGCCAATTTGAGGTCACAGTCACGGTACCTTAAACTCCTCATGATCGTTACTAAAACTAACATACGGTGATTGCAATACGACCGATGCGACGAATCGTGAATTATGATCTTGTTGCTTGCTTTTATTTTTCTTTATTTCCTTTTTAAAGAACTTTAACCTAAGTTATTTTGCATTTCTTACACTTTTTGGGATTTATTTGGAAAGGGACTATAAAAAATATTAATGAACTTGGCATAGAATTGTTGGCAGTGAAAATTTCTAAGTTAAAAGGATTTTCCACAACAGAACGCGGAGCCAATTCAGTAGCCCCGCATTTGGTAATATTAACCCTGCGTTTGAATAAAACGCGGAGATGTTTAATAGCTCCGCGTTGATTCCGCAGTCTGGCTTGTATTAGCCTCGCGTTTGAGTAAAACGCGGAGATGATCAATAGCTCCGCGTTAGCTCCGCGTTTTGGTTAGTTAGCGTCACGTTTTGATGCGATTAAAGCTCCGCGTAAGCAGATAACCAGAATCTCAAATTGAATGAGATTATGATTCTGAGCCTATCCAAATACCAAATCAAGTCTAATCAGAATTCCATCAAAACTAAGATATTTGATTGGAATCCCTGATAATGACGAGTTCTATTTAGATAGAAACTCTTGCATTAACCTGGGGCTATAAATACCTTCCTGGTGAAACCCTAGGGATCTTCTTTTCGGCAATTGAGATATTTTTCTGAAATCTTGGAGAATTCGAGTTACGCACAGAGTTTGAGTTCGTGAAGATCAGAGAAAATCACCATCTTCTTTCTGGAGTTCTTGAGAAGTTCGAGTTACGCGAGAGAGCCTTGAACAAATCAAAATCAGAGAAGATCGTCTATAGTCGGCATCTTTAAAAGAGAAGATTTCAACGTACCGATCGTCCAAAGAAGCTGCTCGACAGATCCCATCGCCACTGATCCCACGAAATATTGTAAAAGAGAGAGATTGAACTATAAAATCCTCTCGTTTGTTCTTTTTTTATCTTGTTCACTTTCATTGTAATTCAAGATTATTCAATGGAAGGAAGTGAAGGAACTTTTGCGACGAACAAACTGGCGACCACAGTGGGAGCCATCTCTTTCACTGATGAAGAGATAGTGGCGCAATCGGACGTTGACTTGATCGGATCCGAAGTAGACACGCTGGTCGTTGAAATCGACCAGCAGAAGTACGAGGAGTTCCTCTCCTCCGGATCAGGTGACTTGGATGAGACACGGCACTATCGTCGCATATACTCCAATGCCCTAGTGACGGGTAGAAAGGTATCCACCGAGAGACGGGGATCCTTGGAGACTGCGGCTATAGGGCCGGAGTTCACACAAGAAATCCTAGCCGAGGATGAGCTTCCGACTGCCGAAGAAGACCTAGGGACTGGACTGACCAGGACCCAACTCCGGAACAGGAACCGGAGAGCGAGGCGTAGAGCCCTCAAAGCCCGCCTTGGACGCGGAGCTAATTCTAGAGGACGCGAGGCTATGGTCCCTCGCAAACTGGCTCGCGCTACCCGCGAGACCAGTCTCTACCGCGTTAAACGCGAAGATACAACTTGCCTTAAAAGCAAGGAAAAGCCAGTGTGTGATTTTCCACGCGAGGCTATGACTGAGCCTAGCGAGAGACGCGAAGCCAGTAAGGATTGCGCTAGTCGCAGAATACCCAACACTCGCGAGAGACACGAGTATAAAATTTTTTTAGAGCCAGCGTGTGATTCTCCACGCGAGGCTGATACTGAGCTAAGAGAGAGACGCGAAGCCAGTAAGGGTTGCGCTAGTCGCAGAATACCTAACACTCGCGAGAGATGCGAGTATAAAAATTCTTCAAAGCCAGCGTGTGATTCTCCACACGAGGCTATTGCTGAGCCTAGCGAGAGACGCGAAGCCAGCAAGATTTGCGCTAGTCGCAAAATACTTAACACTCGCGAGAGACGCGAGTATAAAAAATCTTTAGAGCCAACGTGTGATTCTCCACGCGAGGCTGATACTGAGCTAAGCGAGAGACGCGAGTCCAGTAATACTCGCAATAAACGCAAGACTTCTGATACCCGCGAGGAACGCGAGGAAGATTGGCAAATAGTTGTCAGTCGTAAAAATCGTGCTAGGCGCGAAGCTATGATCTGCGTTAATCGCAAAGATAAGCCAACGTGTAAGACCTTCTCTTCACGCGGGGCTATTATTTCAGAAGCTAAATTTCTGAAGACACACCAAGCCAGCGAGAAACGCGAGGCTAATGTGGCAAAACGCGGAGCTATTCTTCAGACCCGCAATATAAAATGCGAGACTACTTCTAAACCTCGCGAGGATCAATCCGACTGCATAACCAGGGCTGATCATTCAAAGAAGCTTCAGTGGGTCCCTAGACCCGTCCAAAAGTCAGACAGACTTCGTGATTCCACAGCTAAAGGCACTGATCTCAGGGAGTATCTCTCCAAGAAGAGAAGCATAGAACAACTTCAAGCTGAACCTGTCTGTCACTGCCAGCAACTGATGACCGCGGTGTCCGCTGTAATGGACAACTATGGCTGCAGCAAGAGTAGGGTATCTGCGTTTGATCGATTAATCGAATCAAACAAGAACCCTGCGAATAAACCAAAGACTACTTCCCTGAGGCAATGGAGAGTTGTAACCTCCAATATGGTGGGAAAAGGAAAGAAAATTGTAGAGACGGATGATGATTTAGAATCGAGTGACGAAGAATCTCATCGTATCACTCGACTTAAATCAGGAGCCGTCCCGCCTCGAAATTATAAGAGGCTCGCAGGGGGTTTTTACGATGAGGACAGTGATAATTCAGCTATAGCCTCACCCCGTTCCTCTGCATCGTTTAGACTACAGAAGTCAGCATCTCACATGGCAGATAAATCTGATGATATCAATCAGAGATTTGATGCTCAAGAAAGAATGATTCGAGAGCAGCGAAAGATGATTGAAGGTCTTAAAGTCATGCTATCGAAATTTGTTCAAGATAATGCCAAAAAGGGCAAGAAAAATCCAAATGAAGAAGAAAAGGAGGAGAAAGCCCACTCGATGCATGAGGAAAAAAGATAGATTTTCTTTCCATGATTCGCATGAAGAAAAGCTTGAAAAATTACAGAATCAACTCGAAGTTTTGATGCGTAAAAAGGAGTTGAAAGAATAAGGGGTCTCAAGACCGTATCCTCCTGAATGGGATACGATACCATACCCACAGAAGTATAAGCCGCTCAAGTTAGAGCCTTATGACGGGAAGGGATCGCCCAGTCAGCATATCTATATTTCTTGTCCTAAGCAGGACATCTGTTGGGTAATGACCCAATTATGACAAAAGTATTCGCAAGTACTTTGCGAGGGCCTGCCTTTACTTGGTTTATGCAGTTGCCCCCAGGATCTATTAATGCCTGGTTTGATGTCGAGAAATTATTTCTCTCACGATTCTTTGAGGATGACACCGAGATTACGGTTCATTCCCTCCTTGCAACTAGACAAGGAGAACAAGAAACGGTTAAAGATTTCATAGAAAGGTTCCGGGAGAAATCCGTACATTGCAAATTCAGAATGATCCAGGAAACTCTAGTAGAGACCTGTCGACACAATCTTAAGACCAATGTGCTCCTCAAAATGGGGGCCGTAGAGTCTAAGACGTGGAGGGACCTGCTCAAACAAGGAGAGCAAGCTGAAGACTTGATTCGCCGAGTTGAAGAGTCCCGCGGGTCAAGAAGTGCTGGGGGTAGTAAGTCATATACCCAAAACAACAGCAATAAGAATAAAGGGAAAGCAGCGATGTCGTCAGAAGCTGCTCCTCAGAAAACCAGTCCTCCGCCAGAGCCGAAGCCTCAAGGTCAGCGAGGATCAAGGCAAATTAGACCGCAGCAAGAAAGGAATTACACTTTCAAAGCTGAACAGACACCTGTCCTCTTTCACCTGCTCCAAAAGAAGGGAATGCTAAAACTTCCGGAGAATAAGAAGCCGAAGACGCTGGTAAGACTAAAAATCCCAACTACTGTCTCTATCACCGGAATGTTGGGCACCCTACTAGGGATTGTTTTCCCCTTAAGAACAAAATCCAAGCACTAATAGAAGCTGGAGTTCTGACGCTTAAGGAGGAGCAGAAGAAGGTCACTGCCAATATGGCAACCATAGTGGTTGGAACCCACGAGTTCCCCGTAGGAGTGACCCCGATTCCAAAAGGTAGGATGGTCACGAAGAATCTTGATCCTCACAACAAAGCCCGAGAAGGACTTGTTCCTGTGACGACCCAAAAGGGGGAAGTTATGTGGGTTCATCCCAATTTGTTAGAGGATGAGCAATGGACTACTACAAGAGGTCAAGGGAAGAAACGAACTGTTAATGTCATTTCTGCAGATATAAAGGAAGAATATATAGCTTCAGGAGCCTTCACAGATTCTGAAGAAGAACCCGAAACTATGGCCACTCATCAAGATGGGGCAGGCCCTTCCGGTACTCGATCCGGGAAGACATATCTTAAGGATTACACTAGAGTAGATCCAAAAGACATCTATGCAGAGCTCGCAAAGCCTGCGAAGCAGAAAGGACTTCGTTTCCAGAAGAACCCTATTCGAGAGGAAGGAGCCAGCGAGACTACCTTCAAGTTTAACAAAATTACTCAGTTGGCAAATATCCTAGCACGAGTAACCCTTTACGAATTATTGAGATTATCAAAATCAACACGTGAAGCTCTAAGAGAGGCCTTGGCAGACTCTGAGTCATTCTTAGCTCAGATAGTCGAGCCGGCCGATGAAGAACAGGACTCTTGCCCCCGCTGTCACCAAGTGAGGAGGCATGTCCCGCAAATCATCTTCTCTCCAGAAGACATGCAGATGAGGAATATAAAGCATAACCGGCCTTTATATTTCACCGGATATGTCGGATCCACAAAAGTGGACCGAATTCAGATTGATTCGGGTTCTGCACTAAGTGTCGTACCCAGAAGGTTGATGCAGCTGTTGATAATCTCCCTCCATCACCTGACACCAACCAACACAATGATATACGGGTTCAACGCCAATAATAGCTGTGCCCTCGGGAAAATCCGACTCCGATGTCAAATCAGGGATTTGAGGACAGAAGCTACATGCTACATCATCGATGCAGACACCTCCTACAACATTCTGTTGGGGCGGCCGTGGATCCATGCTCACATGATAGTCCCGTCGACCCTCTACCAATGCATGAAATATTGCGATGAGGAAGGAGAGGTCCGGACGCTAATCGCCGACAAGCAACCATTCAAAGGGTTGGAGAATCACTTCACGGATGCTGCATTGTATAAACCAGCCCATGAAGTTTCCGATGACGGTCCTAGCAAACCTCCAAAGCCCGAGGACAGTGGCAACGAAGCCGACACTGAGTACGAGCTTCTTGGAGAAGATGATAGGGGTGATTACGAAATCAATCCTCACCTAGATTTTAGTTTGAGTCTTGATGATATAGTGGATGCAATAGAAAGTGAATGGGTTATTAATGAAAATGTAAAGTTAGTCTACGAGCATGCTGCAGCTACTGAATCTGAGCCCTCTTATACCTCCACCGAGCGGATGACCTAACCGAACTTGAAGTTCTGGCGGCATACCATTTGCCCCTCAGGTCTTCCCTCCTCTCTCAATTAAAAATAACCGAGGATCAAGGGCACTTCTTTGAAGTGCCTCCCCGACAGAAATCCCAAAGGCCGATCATGTTCGGCAAAGTGGTCACGTCGCCTCGACAAAGACAAAGACAAAGTAGTGAAAGTGATGAACAGACATCACCTCAGTTCCATTTGTACGAACAGAGGTCCCGACAGATAATGGAAAAGATGGGATATAATTTTACCCAGAAGCCGGGATTAAACTTTGGGAATGGGCGACGAAATCTCATACTCTCGTTTAGACCGAGAGGAAAGAGCCTTGATTATTATCAAAAGACCCGCAGGGGGTTGGGCTATGTGTCTACTCCACCCTCATCGCCATCCAAGGATGAAGAGAGTTCTTCGGCTAAAGAAGAAACATCTTCACCTGATTATGATTCGGATATAAGTACCGGTGCTTGGTTTCAATCTTTGACAGTCAATATGGTTTCATCCGCGCCAGAAAGCGACGAGGAACCAATTGACGTTCAAGATGATGCTTGGGCTAGGCATATGGATACTCTTTGGGATGTCCGCTTTGAACAGTGTGACCCGCCCACAGAAGACAAATTAATACAAGTTAACATGGGAACGGAAGAAAATCCGAAACCCATTCTCATAAGCGACACACTAACTCCTTTAGAAAAGGAGGAACTTATATCTCTTATCAAAGAGTATATAGACGTGTTCGCATGGAATTATGAAGACATGCCTGGGCTTGACCCTCAAATTGCCACACACCGGTTAAATATAAAAGAAGATGCCAAATCTGTTAAACAACAACAGAGGCGTTTTCGAACCGAGTTGATGGAGGCAATAGTTGTTGAGGTCAACAAACTTATAAAATCCAGATTCATTCGTGAAGAAAAACATCCTGATTGGGTAGCTAACATAGTGCCAGTTCGCAAAAAGAATGGCGAAATCCGGATATGCATCGATTTTCGAGATCTGAACACCGCATGTCCCAAAGATGAGTTTCCACTCCCCATCACCGATGTGATGATTGATAGTACCTGTGGTTATGAGAGGATGTCCTTTATGGATGGCTTCTCAGGTTATAACCAAATCAAGATGCACCACAGCTTTCAGAACGCCGCTGGGGGTATACTGTTATACGGTGATGCCATTCGGATTAAAGAACGCAGGTGCCACCTACCAACGCGCAATGAGTGTCATATTCAAGGAACACCTGCGCAGAACAGTGGAGTGCTATGTGGATGACTTAGCAGTCAAAAGCAAAAACAAAGAAGATCATCTTCATGATTTAAGAATGGTCTTCGATCTTATGCGGAAACATCATCTGAAGATGAATCCTACCAAGTCGTTCATGGGGGTATCCAGCGGGGAATTTCTTGGGTTCATAATCACCTCAAAAGGAATTTTTCTCGACCCTGAAAAGGTAAAAGCGATTAGCGAAATGTCGCCTCCCCGTAATCTTAAGGAATTAAGGGGATTACAGAAAAAGCTCGCCTATATTCGACGATTCATTTCCAACTTATCTAGACGATGCCAGCCATTCTCAAAACTTATGAAAAAGGGAGTGTCTTTCATATGGGATGAGGCATGTCAACAGGCATTTGATGACCTCAAAGAATACCTCACCAAGCCTCCTGTTCTCATGGCACCAGTTCCTGGGCAGCCCTTCCTTATATATGTAAGAGCCATGGATAATGCTTTAGGCACGTTACTTGCTCAATATAATGAGCACAGCCATGAACACGCCCTCTACTATTTAAGTAGAACAATGATTGGGGCCGAACAGCGGTATACCCCAATTGAAAAGGAGTGTTTAGCCCTAGTGTTTGCTGTTCAGAAAATGCGACACTATCTTTCAGGACAAACAATCCACGTCATATCACGAGTCAACCCCTTGAAGATTCTGATGACCAAATCGGGATCCTTAAATGGCCGATTGGCAAAATGGATGCTCTTACTATCGCCCTATGACATACATTTTGTCCCTCAAAAGGCTATGAAGGGACAGGCAATCGCCATCTTCCTTGCAGACCATCCAATTTGGTCTAAATTAAAGCAGACATCAGAAGCCAACATAGTAACCGGAGAACAGCCTTGGCAAATGTTCTTCGATGGTGCAGCGAGACGATCTGCTGCTGGAGTAGGGGTTGTGCTTATATCCCCCATAAACATATATTGCCTAACGGTTACTCATTAACAGAACCGTGCACTAATAATGTAGCAGAGTACAACGCGCTCATTATCGGCTTAAAAATAGCTTTACAGCTGGGGGGTGAACCATCTAGAGGCATATGGAGACTCTAAGCTCATCATCAATCAAATGACAGGTGAGTATGAGTCAGACATGAAGCCCTCATCCCCTATCATCAGCTAGCTATTGAGCTAGCAGGATATTTTGAACAATTTTACATATACCACATATCTCGAAATGAGAACGTCTATGCAGATGCTCTTGCCGCATTAGCCGCAACACTGGCAACCCCGCCAGGTGAAGCTAAAAGCATCACCATCGGTAGCAGAGAACTCCTCCACCCAGACGTGGTGTCTCAAGCCGAAGAGGTATGCCAGATAGGTTTAAAGTTAGAGCCCCGTGATTGGCGATTTCCGTTTGTGGATTATGCTTTGCATGGGATATTACCAGAAGATCCAAAGGAAGCCACCTCAATAAAGAGGAAGGCCCAGAGATTTTATTATGACCATAAACTTCAGACTTTGTATAGAAACTCAAGAGATAGTCTACTGCTACGCTGCGTATCGAAAGCAAAAGCAGAACAAGTGCTGAAAGAAATACATGATGGAGTATGTAGAGCTCATCAGTCTGGTCCAAAACTCGGAGACCGTATAAAAAGGCTAGGATACTACTGGCCAAATATGATCACGGAAGCAATGGCATACGCTAAACGATGTCATGCATGCCAAGTTCATGCTAATTTTATTCACCAACCCCCAGAATACTTGCACAATACCGTCGCTAGTTGGCCATTTGAGGCCTGGGGAATGGACATTGTGGGGCCAATAACTCCCCTGTCATTCAGAGGACATCGGTTTATTCTTGCAATAACCGATTATTTTTCAAAATGGGCCGAAGCCGTGCCCATGAAAGAGGTGAAAACGACATATGTGATCAAGTTTATCAAGCATCATGTCATTTACCGATTTGGCGTCCCTCGACGGATCATTCATGATAATGGTCCGCAATTCATTAGTCAGGGATTCTCCAGATTCTGCAATAAGTTCAGAATCAAAGATATCGCTTCTACACCATATAACCCTTCGGCTAATGGGTTAGCAGAAGCCTTCAACAAGACGATTATTAAACTCTTTCGGAAGTTCGTCTCTTCCAATAAACGAGATTGGGATGAGAAGCTAGGAGAGTGCCTATGGGATTATCGCACCACTGTTCGCACCCCTACAAAAGCTACCCCATTTTCTTTGGTCTATGGAAGCGGGGTCGTCTTGCCTCTCGAAATCCAGATTCCTTCATTAAGAGTGGCCTTAGCCAGAAGGATGACGACAGAAGAGCGCCATCAGCAAAGATTGCAAGAACTAGAGGCGTTAGATGAAAAACGTCTCAGGGCTCAACAACAAATTGAGTTGTATCAAGCCCGAATATCTCAAACGTTCAATAAGAACGTCAAACCAAGGACCTTTAAGTAAGGAGACTTGGTTCTGGCTGTTAAAAGGCCAATGGTGCTAACCCACAAGACTAAGAGTAAGTTTGAACCTAAGTGGGAAGGACCGTTTATTGTGGAGACAGTATACTCCAACGGAGCCTATCGCTTAATGAATCAAGATGGCGACATGATGATGATGCCGATCAATGGCAAATTTCTGAAGAAATACTATTCTTAGTATCCCTGGAGATACGCGTCTTCTTTTCTTAGGCATGCGCAATTGAGCGCCTCTGACCTAAACCTGGTGTGTTTGGTTCTCAAAATTGAACCACCTCTAGTCTTTTCTTAGACATGCGCAGTTTGGCGCCTCTGACCTAAACCTGGTGCGTTTGGTTCTCAAGTTTGAACCACCTCCTGTCTTTTCTTAGGCTTGCGCAGTTTGGCGCCTCTGACCTAAACCTGGTGTGTTTGGAGTGCCCAAATCAAGTTACGCGAGAGCCTTGAACCGCCTCCAGTTTGGTTCTCAAGTTTGAACCACCATCAGTCTTTTCTTAGGCATGCGCAGTTTGACGCCTCTGACCTAAATCTGGTGTGTTTGGAGTGCCCAATTCAAGTTACGCGAGAGAGCCTTGAACCGCCTCCAGTTTGGTTCTCAAGTTTGAACCACCATCAGTCTTTTCTTAGGCATGCGCAGTTTGGCACCTCTGACCTAAACCTGGTGTGTTTGGAGTGCCCAGTTCAAGTTACGCGAGAGAGCCTTGAACCGCCTCCAGTTTAGTTCTCAAGTTTGAACCACTATCAGTCTTTTCTTGGGCATGCGCAGTTTGGCGCCTCTGACCCAAACCTGGTTTGCCCAACGCCGACTAGGCAATGGGAAGAGAACCAGTTTCTCGCCAACCCATCATACTGGGGAAAAAGTATGAATTGCACAACGCCGACTAGGCAATGGGAAGAGATTAAATTTCTCGCCAACCCATCATACTGGGGTAAAAGTATGAATTGCCCAACGCTGACTAGGCAATGGGAAGAGAACAAATTTCTCGCCAACCCATCATACTGGGGTAAAAATATGAATTGCCCAACGCCGACTAGGCAATAGGAAGAGAACAAATTTCTCGCCAACCCATCATACTGGGGAAAAAGTATGAATTGCCCAACGCCGATTAGGCAATGGGAATAGAACCAGTTTCTCGCCAACCCTATCATACTGGGGGTAAGAGTATGAGATTAACTACCCAATGCTGATTAAAGGCAAAAGGGGAGAGGAGATTAATTCCTCGACAACTCACCATATTGAGGGGAATAACATGGCTAGCCCAACTCAAACGGTAGTTGGTAAAGGCCAATCAAACCCGTTGATAGCTGGGGATTTACTAAAAATCCCATAAAACCTATCATGTTAAATTCTTATCTCTGACAGTACGACTTGGAACGCTTTGCATAAAAACAGAGAAAACTACTTTTTGATGGCAAGTTATTTATTGTGAAAGAAGATTTCCTAGCCAACTAATAAAATAATCAAAAAGTAGTTATCCTTATTCATCATTTAAAAAGAATGGAATTACAAAAGAAGTCTGAGAACCAATAAAGATCTTTCTTTTATTACAAGTTCTCATTACAAAAAGAATGAAGAATAAAAGAAAACTATGGATCTCCAAGATGCTTTAACTGACTCATCACTTCGTCAATCACTCGACGACGAGTTGCCTCTATAGAGTGTTGAGCCTGCCGGAGTAGGTCATCATCGTTCATTGCAACTTGCTGGATGAGATGCTGGCGAGACTCTTCTATAGTACGGCTTCTTATTGTCTCCTCCTGATCAACTTGCTCCCGTTGAAGGATCAGTGCTTCCCGCTTCTTAACAGCTTCCCCTAATTGAAGCTCGCTCTCTACTAAGATCGCCCGAGCATTAGCAATGGCCTCCTGGGCGCTGAGAATGGCTGCCTGACTCCCCTCAATTTCAGAGTTCACCAACTCCAAACCTCTAAGAATGGACTCCCGACTAGCCTGGAACCCTGCTAACGCTCGAGACCACTCTTCTTCTTGGCACCTCAATTCCTCTCGACGAGCAACCAACTCCGCCCGAAGACGAGCCCATTCGATCCCAGTAATCGACTCAACATCCGCTTGGCGAACTGTGTTGAGTATGTTCATTTGCTCTTCTAAAATTCCAAAACGGGCCCGGTAAGGAGCTGCTCGGTCTCGTCCCCCAACTTCTTCGATGTTTTCCAGATAGCGGAGTAACATTGGACGTGCGAAGTTGAAGAAATCGTGGCCAGCAAGGACCATCTCGATACATCTCCTTAGTAAACGCATAAAATCAACGACACTGAAGTTGAAAAGTTCTTCAAAAGGATTTGAAGTGTCAACAGACAAAACAGGTAATGCTAAGGAAGATGTCACGGGCAGGGGAGCAGTGGCTACCGGTGTCGAAGAAGAAGCCCGTCATTGTACCAGGTTCATGACATGCGGGGCCAGTAAAGCAAATGCAGATCTGGTAGAATCAGGAACCGGACAAGGAGGGCTGCTAATACAAGTTGCCCGGGGAGCGCCACCAACAAGAGTAGAAGACGGAATAACTTCGCCCGAAGCTCCGCCGGTAGGAGAAGCACCTTCGAACGAGAATTTCAAATTCTCTTCCTCTCCTGCTGGAAGGCCTGAAGTCGAAGGAGTCGCAGGTGTCTCAGCAGCCACGACAACAGACGATGTTAAAATCGCTGACTGAGAAGGCACGCCAACGACCGTGGGAAATGTCTCAGTGGAGCAGACTGGCCTTGGAGATGGCATGCTAGGAGAAGGTGTAGCCTCCTTAGCAGCAGCTGCGATAATGACCTCAGTTCTCTCGTCACTTCCCAGTTCGTCAATTGAGGGAATCGAAGAGGGAACAGAGGCAGGAGTCGGTGTGGAATAATCAGCCGCAAACTCGCCAGCAGAGCTACCCACACCATCAACGGAGCCGGAATGGTCCATCCTATCGTCAGACTCTACTTGGGAAGTTGAATGCATTGGCGAGAGAAGTTGACCACCTGCATTTCAGAAGACCAGAAAAGCAGTGTTACGATAAAATAATAACGGGCAAAAGATAAAATGCTAAGGGCCATATCAGGCGATACAAGTCCAGTTGTCAGACTTAAAGGGGGAGCCACTGTCGTTTCCAGCAATGTACTCGTCTCGCTACCCGTTAGTTGCACCACAGGTTCTGCCACAGGCTTTACAGCCAAAGGAGCCGAAACCTCAACAACACTTGGAGCTTTAGCAGATTCATCCTCCCTTGCCAATGCTGCGGGTAGAGCCGAAGCCCACAAGTCTGAAGCAAGTTTGACAGCCACTTCTTGGGGAGCTATCAAAGTTTCCTGAGCCAATTTTTGCTTCTTACCCGGCCTTCTCTTTAAAGTGCCGCGGCGTTTAAGAGTTGGACTCAAGGGACGACTGACAACAGGCTGGGGAGCTCCACCAGCACCAGTATTGTTATCATCATCACCGGCATCGTCGTCAGGCTCGCTGGCGTCTGAAGTCTCAGCCGCGGCGCCAAGGAATTCTTCCATTCCTTTTATTCTCAGTCTAGAAGCACCCTGACGGCTAATGTAGAGGGCTTCAATCTCTTTGCAATAACTGCGATTGGGAAAGAAGCCGGGCATGTCAACATTCGCAATGCTAAACCAGTTGCAGAAGTTGAGGGTCATTGCCAGTTCTGGCGACTTCTGGGGCAAGGAGAATTCAGCTTCGGTCCCGCCCGCCGCAAAGTGGAACCAGCCACGAGCGCCTTCGTATAAATTCCCCTCATGAGCAAGATCTTTATTTGGATTGCCCACATAAAGTTGGGAGTATCCAAATTGGCGAGCAAAGCGATTCGGAGTGTATGGCTCGATCCGACACCCAAGATCTTGACGATACACCAAGTGTCTGGGACGGATGTTGAGAAGCCACCAGAACGCTCCTGCAGATAAAAGTAGTGAACTTATTTGCTCCTACGGCGTCCTTCAGCCTCAACCCATATTCTCCGCCAGGGAAGTCGGGGAAACACCTAAAGATCTCATAGTTCTGAAAGCCACGAAGAGTTTTCCGAATTCGAGACATATAATTATGCTTCCATGAAGAGCATTCATACAGCTCTACAAAGAAGCACTTTTCGCCCGAACGACGCTCTGGTGCACTCATTAAAGAAGGACGTGCAAGACGAGCCACGCCATCAAATAGGTGTAGGGCATGTCCACCCTAGGGTTTGGAGTTTTCGGCTGGGCAGTCTCTTTTGACTTGCCCTTTCCTTTCCCCTTGATCTTAACAGTGGGAAGGAAATCACGACAAAGCACCCGCAGTCCATACTGTAAATTACACACCATGGCGGGAAGAAGTCCAAAGGTCGGCCATATGCAAGAAGAACCGCTGGATATACCACGGTCATTGCAATTGCTTCCTTGGGCAACGACGGCATGACGCATCTCTTAAGCCACAGCATCAAAAACCCGGCAATGAGACCTCTGTTGGAAACCGAAAACTGGGCTTGATAGTGATAGCTCTTGAATGAAGTACTGGAACCATATCCGTTCTCATTAGAGTCTGTAGTATAATACAGACGGTAATGGCCCCTGGCTACACGTTGGTCAATCTCTGAGATGGGGACAGGAGAATGACCATGGATAGTGGCCGAACTATCCTTAGAATTTAAGTTGGCAAAGAGGTACTCGGCCCATTTCTTGTGGCCGATACTGTGATTACGCGCACCTGTCTGGTCAGCGCAAATATAATAATGACACATCATCTCCCAGTACGTGACGTAGATGCGCTCATCATTAGCCATCAACATGTTTAACTCCCCGGTGGTGGGGATATACTCCTCATAAGGGACTTCGCCCATTGAGAGCCCGGAAACCTAGAACATCTCGTGGAGAGCGAACCCTAGCTCACCCACTGGTATAAAGAGAGTACAAGTCTCAGGGTTATACATCTCCAAGAGGCAGTAAAAATGATAAGCACTCTGGGAAAATCCGAATTGGACATTCCTAATAGCTTTATACAAGCCAATATCCTTTAAAATGAGCTCGTGGGAGTCCAGCATGTACTGAACGAGGCGGGCCCACCACATATTGTTAGAAGAATGAACCCAGCCAGGCATCCTGAAGTCGCTAGCCGGGTACTGACCATCCTTCGCCAGGAACTCACTTAAGAAAGTTCGGGCACGAGATGGGACTTTTCCTACTGGAAGCTCCTTGCCAAATCGGCCTGGAAGCAAACCAGTAATGCATCTGGGGGGACCATCTTGATAAACCCCTTGTGCACCAAATTTGCCTGTTGGGACCCCATCTTGCTCTTGAGTTAGTCCCCACTTTAATTCCCTAGGCATTGCCAGCCTCTGAAGATAGACCAGAGGATAGCTACGATCCATTCTAGGCAGAAACATCAGCATTTCGCCTGAGTTATATAACCAAACGCACTCCTCTTCAGAAAGGATCTCATCTGATTGATCCATCTGGTCTCCAAAGAGGAAGGCGGGTTTCTCTATCGCCTCTCTATTTAAAGTTTCGAAGGCTGCATCAGTTATGATTTCTCGCGCAGTAGTGGGGTGATACTTGATCAACTTCTCCTTGCGCTCCTTCGGGTCTGGCTTATATGAAGCCAAGATAGTGGTGAAGCGAAATTGGCCTGAGCGATCAGAACCCCCAGCAAAGCGAAGTAATTCTTGTGAGGAAGAGCTTCCACTGAATACCCTACTGCAAAAAGAAGCACCAGAGTTAGAGAAGTTTCTATAAGACAGAAAAATTCTCTAAGTATGGACGCGCGAAGCTAAAAATTAGAACGCGCGAAGCTAAGAATAGCGCCGCGCAAAGCTAAAAATTAGACCGCACAGAAGTCAAAATAGCCTCGCGTTTCATCGCGACTGCTAATCAAAGATAGCCTCGCAATTCATCGCGACTGTTACATCAAATAGCCTCGCGTTTCAGCGCGACTGCTATATCAAATAGCCTCGCGTTTCAGCGCGACTGCTACTTAAAATAGCCTCGCGTTTCAGTACGACTGCTACTTAAAATAGCCTCGCGTTTCAGCGCGACTGCTACATCAAATAGCCTCGCGTTTCAGCGCGACTGCTACATCAAATAGCTTCGCGTTTCAGTGCGACTGCTACTTAAAAAAGCCCCGCGCTTCAAAACGCGAGGATGACGCGATAACTTCGTGTAAGAAGAAAGTCAGAGACTTTTCTTCTTCTCCAAACCTTATAGCAGGAGTACGGCGATCTCGCCGGTAAAAGAGTTGATTGGTCAGTTAAGATCAAGCCAAATCACTCCAGAGATATTCTAAAAAGTCTCGATGGAGAGATTTTTACCTCCGACAGGCGAGATGTGGGCTGGCGCGTCGCTGCCATGGCCGCCGCCACCACTGCATGCGCCAGTTGCCGATGATGGAGCCGCGCGAGAAGTAGCACGAGTTTTGGGTGCCATTGCTGAGAAAAATCGACTGAAAATCAGGAGGAAACTCGATCGGAAGAAGCTCGGGTTGCCTGAACTGTGATCGCCTGAATCTCTAAGTTTCTGGAAAATTCTCAAATAAAGTGAGAAGAATAAGGAATAGAGATTTCATTTAAATGAAAGAAACCGCCTCTTGGAATTCGAGCGAATTTCGGAGAAAATGACTGGTCAGATACTTTTCAAAACGCGAAGTTATTAGCCTCGCGCGATGATGAAAAACGCAAAGTTATTAACGCCGCGCAACTATACAAAACGCGAGGATAGCCCGGTGCCTTAGCTTCGCGTTCCTATGGAAAGAACCTGGATTTTTGGCTAAGTTAAAATGATCTTTTGGGTATTAGTGATCTAAGTTACGCATATGAGCCTTAGACTATTTTACCAAAATTATTGACCATCTATTTGTTGAGCAAGCAAAATCATTGAAGCCAACAGATAGAGAGGAAAATAATTTGTCTTTATTAATGAGACGAAGAAATTACAAAGAAGGAGTTATAGCTCTCCCAAAAGCTTTTACATGATCATCAACTCATCAATATATCGACTCATCAATAACTTAACGGTGAGATTTCACTCTACGGGGTGTTGAAGCTCAGTTCCGTGATTCACATGCAAAAGATCTCCTCCGCAAATGTCATTTTGGACCTGTCATCTGAAATGAAGCACGAGAGGAAAGGGAAGTGCTGCATCGAAGCACAAGCTGAACTGCAAGTGCTGCAATTCTGAACTGCAAGCGCTGCAGGCCCTCACTTGAGCTTAAAGCTCCTTCAATAGTCCATCTCCAGGAGCCAGAGCTTGAAACCTGCAACTATGTTGTAAAGCATATACTTCTGACTTCCTTAGAGTTACTTTTACTGATGAAGATCGATGGACCCACATACATTCCTCTTCAGAAAGGATTGGACTTACTGCAAAAGGAACAGAGTTTCCAAAAGAGTGAAAACGCGGAGCTAAGCTAACTCCGCGCACAGTTGAAGAAATAGCTTCGCGCTTCAAAACGCAGAGGATGACGCGATAATTTCGCGTAAAGGAAGGATAGAGTTTCTCTCTGCTGTTTCCTTCTCTTTCATAGCCTCAGGACATGAAGCGACTGCTAATCAAAGATAGCCTCGCAATTCATCGCGACTGCTAATCAAAGATAGCCTCGCAATTCATCGCGACTGCTAATTAAAGATAGCCTCGCAATTCATCGCGACTGCTAATCAAAGATAGCCTCGCAGATTCATCGAGACTACTAGTCAGATAAGCCCCGCGTGAGCGCAGGGATGACGCGATAACTTCGCGTAGAAAAAGAACAGAGTTCCTCTATGACTCCTCCTTCTCCTTTAAGCCTTACGGCCGGAGAATGGCGATCTCACCGGTAAAATAAACAATTAGCCGGATTAAACCAAGCCAAAACATCTCAAGATGGTTCTTAGAAACCCAAGAGTTAAGGTTTTTACCTTCGGAAGACGCTGCATAGACTGGTTCGCCTTCGCATCTACTTTCACGGCTGCTGCCAATAACGCCGACCAACGTGCGTCTAGCAAAACTCTTCTGAAGTGACATCCTAATGATGAAAATCTATGAAGAGTTAAAGAGAGATCAATTGAAGATCGCTCATTGACATCGCTCACTCAGTTGCAGGAGTTAAGAGCTCTTCAAAAATCTCCGGATGAAAAAGAAGATGAGCCGTGAGCTCTATTTAAACAGAATTTTCGTCGCTTGGTATTTGGCGTAGAAATTCAGGGTAATTAATGACATAATTACTCATTTCACTGAAGACGAAGTGAAGCTGATTAGCTTCGCGTAAGTGAGCATAACGCGAGATAGACTTGGTATTCTAACTCCGCATTTTAGTTTAGATATCCAAAGTATTTCAAAATCTGCTGAAGTCTAAACCATTTTGAAAACTTTGGAGGGGGTTCTGTTGGCAGTGAAAATTTCTAAGTTAAAAGGATTTTCCACAACAGAACGCGGAGCCAATTCAGTAGCCCCGCGTTTGGTAATATTAACCCTGCATTTGAATAAAACGCGGAGATGTTTAATAGCTCCGCGTTGATTCCGCAGTCTGGCTTGTATTAGCCTTGCGTTTGAGTAAAACGCGGAGATGATCAATAGCTCTGCGTTAGCTCCGCGTTTTGGTTAGTTAGCGCCGCGTTTTGATGCGATTAAAGCTCCGCGTAAGCAGATAATCAGAATCTCAAATTGATTGAGATTATGATTCTCGGCCTATCCAAATACCCAAATCAAGTCTAATCAGAATTCCATCAAAACTAAGATATTTGATTGGAATCCCTGATAATGACGAGTTCTATTTAGATAGAAACTCTTGCATTAACCTGGGGCTATAAATACCTTCCTGGTGAAACCCTAGGAATTTCTTTTCGGCAATTGAGATATTTTTCTGAAATCTTGGAGAATTCGAGTTACGCACAGAGCCTTGAGTTCGTGAAGATCAGAGAAAATCACCATCTTCTTTCTGGAGTTCTTGAGAAGTTCGAGTTACGCAAGAGAGCCTTGAACAAATCAAAACCAGAGAAGATCGTCTATAGTCGGCCGATATCTTTAAAAGAGAAGATTTCAACGTACCGATCGTCCAAAGGAGCTGCTCGACAGATCCCATCGCCACTGATCCCACGAAATATTGTAAAATAGAGAGATTGAACTATAAAATCCTCTCGTTTGTTCTTTTTTTATCTTGTTCACTTTTATTGTAATTCAAGATTATTCAATGGAAGGAAGCGAAGGAACTTTTGCGACGAACAAGAATATGACAAGTAAAGACAGGAACTGTGTTCACTTTCTTTTCTCTTATAGGATAATTTAGTTTCCTTTTTTAGATTTTTCTAACACTTTGTTTAGCAAAATAGAAATTTTAGAATTACTTAGCCTTTGTTTTACGTGATACATTTACACTTAATTTTTTTTCAAAACAACTTTGTTTTTGTCACATATGCACTTCAAAAATTAAAAAACCCAAAAAAAAACACCATTGCATGTTCACATTATTTTCCAAAAGTAAAACGCAAAAATTTCAATAGTCGAGCAGTCCATAAGCAAAGTTCCTGCACCACACAGCTATGGTTGCCTGAGATTAAAAAATTTTCAAAGCAAATTTTTTAGTCACATATGTACTTTTGGAAATACAAAAAGCCCAAAAGCATATATACCATTGCATGTTGTTCACATTGTGTTTTTTCAAACATAAAATACAAAAATTCAATTGTAGAACAGTCAGTAGGCGTAGAAGAGGTTGAGAATGGATAGCTGGTCGGCAAGGTTAAGAGGTTAAGGTGCACATAAAAGTAACTGATCAAAATCCTAGATAGAAAGAAGGATTAATTACACTCAGACCCCTGTAGTAAAGGGCATGTAACATTTAAACCCCCAAAAGTTTAAAACTCTCACTTAGACCCCCTGGACCAGGGGTTCTGAATGTAATTAAAACACGGTAATTTAGATACTTCAGGGGGTCTAAGTGAGAGTTTTAAACTTCAGGAGGTCTAAGTGTTACATGCCCCATACTATAGGAGGTCTGAGTGTAATTAACTCTAGAAAGAAATCATACAATTCTGTCCCTCAGTTGCGCGAGATCTGACTGAGTGGTAGAGGGATGATGTCATACCATTAACCCCAATGATATCCTCATTTATTTTATAGGTCTTTAAAGCATTGTTTGCTTAGATATCAAGTTCTTGCTCCAACCAATCTATTATGTGCTAGATTTGACCTAAAATGAGTGGGTCATTTCGCATAAGATTGGATCTAATAATTTTATCCAAGTGTCAATTGGAATAGGCTCGAAGGAATCTAAAAGTATATATTTAGTATATAGTATAATCAAAGACACTAGAATAAAATCTCCCTCAATCTCACTTAGATAGAACTCTACCATGTTAATCTTTCTCTTGGAGTCAGTAAGGTCTCGTCTTCTAGCTGCTTTTAAAAAAAATGAAGTCCGTTAGGCACACTCTAAGAAATCGGTGTGCACGAGGCTGTAAAAATTTATTTCAATAAAAACTGAGGGCCGAACTTCCAACAATAAGTAAGTTAAATATCTGGTACATACATAAAAACAAAAAAAGTATTGCATTATCCATTAATATGAAGTTTATACAAGATAAAGACACAGTAACACGTCCACTAACAAAAGCAAAATGTAGCTTGAGAAATAGTATTCTGAACTACATGACATATGAAAGCATAATAAATATAAGGAAGACCTAAAACTGAAGGCATGATCTTTAGCGTTGTCTACGATAAACTTACATCCTAATTCATCAGCCTCTTGAGTCTCTAGTAGTGTGAACTAGGACCTGGTCTAGTAATGATATAATGCCTCGATCCAGGGTGGTCTAGGGCAAAGGTGGCATGGAATGGAATAGATACATGCTGCTAATTACCTCTATCAACTCCTGTTTGCACGCGGTCGGTCTAATGTAATTTAGCTCCTTGGGGCATGTCTGATTGGACAACTACATAAAGCTCACAATGAACGACTACATGTTCGACTTGACTACACCGTGAACATTGCTACAGGACCCTTTGCTAAACGTTGGAGATTCAATCTTATACACACACTCTGAGCATTACTACAGGACCCTGTGCTAAACATTGGAGACCATGTGCTAAACGTTGGAGACTCAATCTTATACAAGAATATGGTATTCATAAATATATAATGCCTATGTCGATCATGTCGGTCTGGATCATGCTCTATCCTGAATATACCCGTATGTCTGTCCTAGTTAACCAGATATGATAGAATCCAAGGTCATATAATTATCAGTCAAATTTATTTTAGATATCAGACTCCGGTCTATCCAAGTTAGTATTTAAACTAAACTGATGGATAAAATGGGCACGGAAATCTAGCATCATACAACTGATCGTTTAGTCAAGAACCTGATGAGTGTCATATGTTGCATATTTATAGCCTCCATATTATCTATTTTTTTATATAAATAACTACTACTCGAGTATATTTAGTGTGTTTTTATAGGCAACAAAGGATTCGAAAGGAAAAGAAGAAGAAGATGCAAATTTGTCAAGAATAAGAGCAAAAAAAGTCAATTTTGGTGAAGACAAAAACTCAAGTGCAGCAGTAGTAACTTCAAAAGCATTTTCGGCCAGATAAATCTTGAATTAGAAATTTCATGTAGGGAAAATTTATAGAACTCGGAATTATTTTCGAAATGAGTCTAAGAACAGAACAATTCGAGTTCGGATACAAACGTTATAGCAATTTTACTGAAGCACTGTAGAGTGAAAAATCCGATCCAGCAGGCTACGGGTGTGCTGAACTTAATTTCGGATTTTGGACCCAAAAATTAGTATTTTATGCCATCTAATCTCAACTATTGGTTTTTAATACCTATGGATTGGAATAAGATTATATATCTTGAGATTAGTTTGTTTTGGATTAGAATTATATCATTTATATTGAGTTTGAGTAGGAGTAGGGTTGTGTTTAGGTTATAAATACCCCACGAATCCTTGTTAATTGGGAGCTCTTTTTAGATGAAATTTTATACTCTTTTTAATTAATAAATATTAGGATTTTGCCAAAGGGGTGACAGCTGCCATACCGAGCTCTAGAGGTAATTCCATTACTTTTCTTTGTTTTTTAGATAGATTTAATTGCTTTCTAGTGTAAATCTTTAATTACTTTTTTGGAAAAATAGGATTTTTAATTGCTTTCATAAATAAAAATAGGATTTTGTTAATTAGAACCATAAGTAGCTAAATTTGTTTAGCTCTAGGATATAGATGAAATTAGGAATCAACCATGTAATTGCTTATTATTATTTTCTTTCTAAAATAAAATAATAAAGACAAGATTTTTTTTCATGGAAAGATTAAAATTCAATAATTCGTAGATTAATGTTTTGATAGGTTATACTTGAGTTAAATTTCTTGATAGCCTATACTTACTTAGGGTTTGGGATTGTTACTTTTCATCTTTGTCATAAAGTTATATAACGAATTAGTTTATCTCTATAAAAATTTATATCTTTGATGCGTTATACTTGCACACCACTTGATAACACATGTTTAGAACACTTTAAGTAAAAATTAAAACTAAAAGATAAATTTTTATGATAAGAAGAAGAAAATAGAAATAATTCATGGCTGAAAACTAGTGGATTCAATAATCCTAGGCTAATTAGAATAATTTAAATCCAACTTAGAAACCGTAGTTAATCCGCTAGGACTAAAAAATTAGTGAGAACGCCAAAGCACCATAGATTTCTGTGAGAACGACCTGTAATGTGCTACACCGACACTGTACGCTTGTAGTAGATATTTCACATGAAGTTTTTGGTGCCGTTGTTGGAAATCAACGGTGTTTTCTTGCTTTTTCTAATATTTTACGGGTTAACAGTGTGTGTTAAATGTGAAGGGACCTGCAAGTTCAGATACATAAAGAAAAAAGGTACGATAAAAGTCTAAAAAGTACACTGTAAAAACCAAAGAGCAAAACTCTCTGATTTTGCAGCTAAATAGCGGCAATAGCCGCCATTTAGCGGTACTTTTGGTGAGTTTCTCCCCCTCTTTTTCTCTGATTTTGTATTTTGGGTCCCTGGTTATGTAAAAAAAATACAAAAAAAAAAAAAAAAGTATAAACAGTAGGAATCACATCTTTTCTTTAATCATATCTCTTCCACTATTTTATCTTCACCACACCTTACTTCTTACATTAGTTTATGAAATTCATGCATCCACTCACGGTTACTAGTTCATGCCACATTGGACCCATGATCAATTTGGTCGACTAGTGAGATCAGATTTAATCATGGAAGATAAGATGGACCTACCAATCCCGATCCTTCAGGATCGATGTTACCCATTGCGAACATCACTACCATCATGTATATAACTTCCACACGCAGCGGGTAATCATTATGAATTGAAGCCGTAGTTAATCAGCATACTTTCTAAATTTAATGGTTCTGATTTTGAGAATGCATATCTCTTTATCAGTGAATTTCAGAAAGTATGCGTGATGATAAAGTTGCAGCACTAGTTGGAGGTTGCAATTAAGCTCCGCTTCATTCCATTCGCTCTCAAAGATAACGCCAAGAAGTGGTTGTACAATATACATACTGATTCAATCACTATTTGGGATGAATTTGTCACAGTGTTTCTTAAGAAGTAGTATCCCACGCACAAGACGGTAAAAATTCGGAATCAAATTAATCAATTCCGTCAAGTGCTGGGAGAACCCTTCTGGAAATATTTAGAACGGTTCAAATATCTATTAGCTCAGTGCCCCCCACTATGCGATAGAAAAGTGGTGATTGTATCAAATCGTGTACGAAGGACTCAATTACACATTCAAAACTCTTATTGAGTCCATGTGTCAGGGAGAGTTTATGAGAAAGAATGAGGATGAAGCGTGAGACTTCTTTGAGGACCTGTCGTGGAAAACTATGCAGTGGGAGAGTCCCACTGAGAAACCCAATGCATTAACTTCTGTGAATAAGGGTGGGATACATAGCGTCGACAGCTCTATAATTGCCGAAATTAAGATTACAGCCCTTATAAGGAGAATTGAGACATTGAAGACTCCTAGCGCTCCACCAGTGGGTCAAATAAATCAAATTCAAGTTCCCACATCTTTAATTGCGGAACCCCGAATCATATTATGGAGGAGTGTCCATTATTAATGAATCCCATGGGTCCCACATTTGAGCAGGCTAACGCTTTGTATCAACAACCCATGAACAATTCTTACGCTCCTACATATAATCCTGGCTGGAGAAATTATCCAAATCTCTCATGGGGTCAGGGGCAATATTAGGGAGCTACCAACCCTAACATGCAGTCTGCAGCCAATGATCAGTTTCCAAGACCAAAAGTGGGTATTTATCAACACCCAAATATTTCAAATTAAGGGAACAACCAGAATAGATCACCTGCACATAATCAATCATATTCATAGAAGGGGTCTAACAATGATTATGACAAACAACTAATGACACTTGAATGAAATATGGAGAACCTTTTCAAGACGGCGCCCAATTTAGACATATAAATGCAAAATTTAATGAAAGTGTTTACTAATTTTATATAACGGACCGACCAATAACTTCTTGCAAGTTATTAGTCGATCAAGAATATAGAACAGTAGGTTGGACAGTTAGCCACACAGCTAAGTGAGCGGGGGCTAGGTACCTTTCCGAACCAACCAATAAAGAACCACAACTCTAACCTATCTAAGTCTGTTTCATCCCATGTTCACCAATGCAATGTCATTCACACGCTTAGATCTGGCAAGTAAGTGGACAATAATGTAGTCATGCCCCCTGATCTCACTCCTACTATTTCGCAGACTACACCATCTTTTCCACCTCTTTCTCCACATCTATCTCTATCACCTTCATTACCATCACATGCTCAATTGGAAGAACATGTTCATAAACCGAAAGTACCATATCTCAATCGGTTTAGGAAGCTTTCACCACAAGTAGAGAACATTCTTGAAATATTTTAGCAGGTAAAATTTAATATTCCACTCCTTAATATTATATAACAGGTTCCTACTTATGCCAAGTTTTTCAAGAATTTGTGTACTAAGAAACGAGAAAGAAACTTTTCTGAGAAAGTTTTTCTTACTGCAAATATATCGCATATCCTTTCTAACTTCTTACCTGTCAAATACAAAGATCCAGACTCTCCCACAATCTCATGTACTATTGGGAATACTATATTTGATAGGCATTGTTTGATCTAGGGGCAAGTATCAACTTGCTTTCTTACATTATTTATCAGCAACTGGGGTTAGAAAAACTTCAACTTACCAAGATTTCATTACAGCTAGCTGATCGTTCGATCAAGAGACTACTTGGTATGGTTGAAGATGTGCTCATTAAGATCGGCGAGTTCATCTTTCCTGTAGATTTCATTGTCTTAGAAACTGAGCTGATTTCCAATCCACGGAATCAAATTCCTGTTATCTTGGATAGACTATTCCTTACAACATCAAATGCATTAATTAATTGCAGGAGTGGCATCATGAAGCTATCATTTGGGAATATGACTGTGACATTGAACATATTTAATATGGATGAGCATACAACGAGCTCTCTCATTGAGGTAAACATGACAGTTTGCACTCTCATTCTACTTCTTACACTGATGATGAACCCTCATTTGAGCAAATTTTCGAAAATGAGCTCATATTATTAAATAAATTAGCTCATACTGATTCTATATATGATGATACTTGTGCAAGTGTGCCATTAATTTAAGAGCAAACTCTTAAAAATTTGTTTGCGGACGAGCTCGCATTACTTCGTGAGTTAGAAGGGCCATCACCACATTCACTTGATCATATTGCACTCTTCTCACCTAACGATATTTTTACATGTGTGCTCATTATTAACAATGATTGGCTGATTTATAATGAAGAATTTTTTAACCCAATTATTAATGTTTACATGTAAACAAAGAAAAAATGAGGGCCACATAAGAGACAGCAAGTAATTTCATGACTTGTAGGAGGATAATGAGATACAATAATTAATGCACCCACTTCACGTTTAAAATGCATACATTATGAAAGTAGGAAGCGATCGAGAGGTCGTAACTGCTTTCTATACGTTAATAGGGTGACAATATTAGATCATAACTTTTTACGACTATCATTATTTGTATAGTATTTGTATAATAGTTTTTATATTTATTATGCCACCCTTTGTTCAGGTATGAGGGCATACATATGTTTAGGTGTGGGGGAGTAGATTAGAAGATTTTTATTTTCTAGAGTTTTTAGTTTTTATTCTAGCTTTTTTATTTTATTTTTAGATTATTTTTTTTTGGGTTTCTTTATTTTACACTTCAGGTAGTTTTTAGGAAAACAAAAATAAAAAAAATTACAAAATAATAAAAAATTATTATATATTTTCATCAATAGATCAAGCTAATTACAGATAAAAGAATAAATTTAGATTTGAAATTTAATAGGAGAGTAAATTGGATGATACACTTAGAATTTTATGAAAAAAATTAAAATCCGAAAAAAAAATGCCACTAACAGTAATTTTGAGATAAATATACATCTATTTTCACTTCACAATAGTTTATTAGGTTAAGAACAAAGATGATAATGATTGAGTAGTCTTCTCTTTCTAATCAAGAAAAAGAAAAAAAAGTGGGTGAGCCTAGTATTAAGGCAATAATTTCAGAAATGAAAAAAAAGAGAGAGAGAAAAAGGGGTGAGCCTGATATTAAGGGTATTAAGGCAATAGTCTTAGAGAGAAAAAAAAGATAAGTCTAGTATTAAGGCAATAGCCTCAGAGAGAGAAAAAAAGAGAGTATGATCCAAGTAATAGGATACTTGCCTAAGCAAGCGTGAATATTCACATGAAAGGTGAAATATTCTTTTTAAAAAAAAGAGGAAAAAAATTTTGTTATGTGAGAGGAGATGAATCATGAGTTAAAGTTGGAGTCTAAGGCCGAAGTAGACTATCATATGTGCACGTAGATGTATAGGAGCCAATGAATTATCTATTAGTAGATATTGAAAGATAGGATTTGAATTTTTTGATTAAAATGATAAGTGTATTTGATATGATGCTTGACTTGAAAATTGATAATCTAAATGCATTCTTGAGTTTGTATATTAGTGATATTAATTGAAAAATATCATTAATAAAAAGATTTTTCTTTATTTTGTATAAACTTTTTATATTTCTTGATTTTCGGTTATCCTTATTTTTCATTTCTTTATTTCTTAATTTATTTTCTTTACGAATTTTGTGGGCATATTCACTGCAAACTCTCATGAGACATAACTTGTCCACTAGAGTAATCTAGGGGTTTAACGGATTGTTACACGTGCTAAGTGCAATCACGATTCCTGTGAAAGTGAGTTAGGATTTTTCTTTTTCTTTTTAAGTTTAGGTTTTGCTCGAGAATTAGTAAAAAGATAGATGTGGGGGTGTGATGAGTGCCATATGTTGCATATTTATAACCTTCATATTATCTATTTTTTTATATAAATAATTGCTACTCGGATGTATTTAGTGTGTTTTTATAGGTAACAAATGATTTGAAAGGAAGAGAAAAAGATGCAAATTTGTCAAGAATACGAGTAAAGAAAGTCAATTTTGGTGAAAACAAAAACTCAAGTGCAGTAGCAGGAAATTCATGAGCATTTTCGACCAAGATAAATTTTTAACTGGAAAATTTCATGTAGAGAAACTTTATAGAGCTCGGAAATATCTTCAAAACGAATCTAAGAACAGATCAATCTGAGTTCAGATGCAAAAGTTATGGTCATTTTACTAAAGCACTGTAGAGTGGAAAATCCGATCAACGGGCTACGGGTGTGCTGGACTTAATTTTAGGTTTTGAACTCGAAAATTAGTATTTTATGTCGTCTAATCTCAACTATTGGTTTCTAATACCTATGGATTGGATTAAGATTATATATCTTGAGATTATGTTATTTTGGATTAGAATTATATATTTTGTATTGAGTTTGAATAAGATTGGGATTGTGTTTGGGTTATAAATACCCCACGAATCTTTGTAAATTAGGAGAGTTTTTTAGATGTAATTTTGTATTCTTTTTAATTAATAAATATTAGGGTTTTTCCAAAGGGGTGACGGCCGCCATACCGAGCTCTATAGGTAATTCCATTGCTTTTCTTTACTTTTTAGATAGATTTAATCGCTTTCTAGTATAGATTTTTAATTGTTTTTTAGGAAAAATAAGATTTTTAATTGCTTTCATAAATAAAAATAGGATTTTGTTAATTAGAACCATGAGTAGCTAAATTAGCTTAGCTCTAGGATGTAGATGAATCTAGGAATCAACCATGTAATTGCTTATTATTATTTTCTTTCTAAAATAAAATAATAAAGACATGTTTTTTTTCATGAAAAGATTAAAATACAACAATTCATAGATTAATACTTTGATAGGTTATACTTGAGTTAAATTTCTTGATAGCCCATACTTACTTAGGGTTTGGGGTTGTTACTTTTCATCTTTGTCAAAGAGTTATCTAACGATTTAGTTTATCTCTATAAAAAGTTATATTTTTGATGTGTTATACTTGCACACCACTTGATAACACATGCTTAGAATACTTTAAATAAAGAATAAAACTAAAAGATCAATTTTTATGATAGGAAGAAGATAATAGACGTAATTCATTGCTGAAAACTAGTGGATTCTATATTCTATGCTAATTAGAATAATTCAAATCCAACTTAGAAACCGTAGTTTATCTGATAGGACTAAAGAATTAATGAAAACATGGGAATGACCTGTAAAGCGCTACACCGACACTGTATACTTACAGTAGATATTTTACATCAGAACCCGCTCATAAACCTATAATGTTGAACCATAACATACTGCTAAGTGCTACTAGATGAACCCTATACTTTATTTGAAGTATTGGAAGTATCTCACAAGGTTACTAGAAACTATGGCTTAGTACTAACTAGAAAGTACCAACCTCAACCTTATAGATGTGGCTCTTACCCATTATATAGTTTTCCTTATACGTGCCAATGATATTCCATACATAGGAATAGATAGAAATAATATGGCATGTCAAGTAAAGTCTGTGTACATGTTCGATGTCACAAAAAACAAAAGCCAAAAATTAATGTAATTCAAGATCATATACATGCATATATCGAGAATACTCTATTTCCATATAATCAAATTATTTCAAATTAAATCTTTTCATCATGTTTGCATGTATGATCATGCCCATTGTATATCTGGCGTTCAAGAATCTATTGTGTTATGTCATGTATCAGTGTCAAGTGTCATGTATCATGTTCCATGATCATGTTTACTATGTACCATACTTTTGGTTAATCATGTAAGGTAGTATGTCATGCCATGTCATCTATTATATCTCGCATAGAAGTGTGTGTATATGAGCTAACAATATATATAAGTTACAAGAACTACAGTGCATTTTCGCTATCTCAAATAATTTTTTTTAAAATTTTTTTTTTTTGGATTATGATCACAACCTCCAGGGTTCATTCATATCTAATTACAAGAGATTTTAGTTTGAATTTGGTTATACATAAAATAGGCACACAATTAATTTTAAGTAAATAGAACATCTTGTATCCACTTAATGAAAAGACAAGTATACTTTAAAAGTTTATAAAATTTGATTCTAAAGAAGTTAAGAAGGTACGTAGAGATTATAACTTAGAAAAAATTGAAAAAAAAAAAATAATAGGATTACTAATTTAATACCACTAACTCATATAACTTACTTGAGTTGATGATTTTTATATAGTATACATACACATACATACATATATTTATGTATATACGTGTGTTTCATGTCACACTCTACATACTCTACATATTGTGTCAAGTAGCAAGTTAATCATGTCACGAGCCTATATCTATCATATATATGTTTCTCACTTCCATATTGGGTTACCCATCTGTTGGTTTGTAGATGCTTTAACATGACTTTCTTCTTCTTAAAATACATAATGAAAACATATGTGTTATCAATTTACAAACAATTCCTAGATTCAAATCCTAGTTTTAATTGTATAACTGATACTTAGATGCATTAAGTCTCGACTTGCACCATATTATTCTGCATTCAACTTCCAAGATAACTAGAGGTGCAGGGAATCCTAATCTTTAAACTAAGCTGTTAGGAAGAATTTCTCTATCACTAGGTGTAACTATCCTATATTGATATACATTTCTACGTAGTTAATTATTTATTTTTTGATTATTTTAATATGCTTGGTTAAATAATTATAACTATGTAAAAAAAGATTTATCAAATTTTTCTCATAGATTAGCCATTTGTTTACTATATTATTTTATAGCCATAAATTATTGTTGATTGTCTTTAAAACCCATAAACTATTTTCCTAAAATGATGAGCGCCCATGACCTATTTATTTACTAATTATTTATGTTTGAATCCAAGCCGAAATTCTTGGGTAAAACCAAAATTGTTTCATCCAACAATATAATTGCCTAAACTTGGTTTTGAGTCCATTACTCCTCATGCTCTCACTAATCTCGCATCCCAATCACTAAGGACGTGTTTGGCTATTGGAAGTAGTAAGAAATTAAGAAGTAACTTTCAAAATGAAAGTAAAAGAAGAGAGTTTTTGTATTTGTTTGCTAAATTTTGAAAGAAAAATATATTAAGAAGTCATGCGAGTATTAATTAATTGATTAAATATAATAATATTTATATAATTTTATTTATTTATATGTATAAAAGTATAGATTTTGAATGATAATGATGGCATGCAAATAAAAAATTAATAATTTTTAAACTCGTTCCTCTACTTCCTAAAACTCTTCCAAGCCAAAATATAAAGAAAATTTTGAAAGTAAAGTATCACATAGACCCCATCTTAGTATATATAGAAGTAATTTCTAATTTCTTTTTTGTCATGCAAATACTTGAAGTAATAGAATTAGTTTTATTTCTACTAGTAAACAAACATACCCTAAGTCATTTTTTAATATATAATAATGAGAGAACAACTTCCTTTTTGAACCGGTTCCTACCTCCCTAATCTTTTTCCTCCACTGTTAGATTTTCATAAACACTCATTAATCAATCTCATTTATGAGCCTATTGACTCATTTAAATATGTCTTTAAAACCTTCTAAATAAATCCAATTTATGAAGCTTTTAGCTCATTTTAAATTTTCCTTTTAGACCTTTCTTTAATTTCATTGACATCTCTCTTGAATTTACTTCTCTAAATCCCTCTAATAGAGCCTATTTAAACCCTTTCCTCACCATGACAAGCCCCCTTGAAATCCAGCACCAAACCCTCTCTCTGCTCTCCTCTTTCCTTGCCTGCAGACCACCAACAATAACCTCTGTTGTCAACAGCAGCTGCCCCGAACAGACGACCGATCGGAGCCTGATCGACAAGCCAGAGCCTCGATCGAACTCATCGTTGCCCTACATCGAGTTGTCGCTGCCCCTCGCTACTAGAGCCAACCCTGCTGCTACCAGAGCAACTCCTCCTCCTCTTCTCTTGGAATCCATCAAGAGTTTAATCACCCTTCCTTAACTGGTCTATTTTATTGGATCTAGATAGGCAACCCCTAATAATAACCTAAGTAGAAATTACACTTATTTATCTTATAGACCCAGTAAAATGACTATCATATTCATTTTCTTATTTCAAACCAGCTAGTCTTTCATAATTGAAAATGGACTTTTGCAAAAATTTGACCAAATTTTCCTAAAATCACAAAAGACCATACAAAAAACCATGTATTTTAATAGTTTTATGATGTTTTGTTATGTAGATATTGATATTTAATTGGAAACATGATCGTGAGCTTATAACGAATGTATTTTCAGGCTAAGGTAAGTTTCTTTTTGGACTTACTTTGTCATGCATTATTCATATTAAATAAGAAAAAATTATATTTCAATTTTTATTAAGTAAAATTTTGTATGTATGCACATGACGTAAGTATGCTTCAATTGTGACATAAATTATTTAAGTAAATTTTCTCTGTATTTCTAATATTTTCCTCACTCACATTTTAAATTAAATAGATTGTTTTTTTAACAAGCATTAAATAGATTGGTTTAAATACATTAAACAGATTGTTATAAATTCCATATTTATGTATGTTTATATTATGAAGTGTTATCTCAATACATAAACTTTAATCAAATGAAACATTATTTATAATTGACAATCATTGTAAATAGTAAACTGGAAACCTAATTTATGGGAATATTGATTATAACATAGTGTGTAGGGAAGAGTTCCAAAGAAAAATGGTTATAAAATTAAAAAATATGCTTATATAGTAAACCTCCTTGCAAGGTTTTATGTCATTATAATATACAATTAAAAAATTACTAAGTGGTTAGATTTTCGATAATATATTAAAAACACTATTATTTGTAAAATATCATTTGACCATAACAAATTTGAACTGGACCTGAACTCGAACTAAAACAGAATCAGATTTGATAGGAGATGTATTGTGCTAGACTTAACAAAATCTTAATAATAGTAAACAATACTGGGTTGGGAAATATACTAATTGCTATGAAATATTGTGTTTCGGTTGTACTTGTCAAGTTGTACATCTCATCCTTACGTACACCATAGGTATGTGGTGATTTGCTGGGTCACTTCAGAAAATTATTATTACCGTTATGCAAATCCAAGTCTGTTCCAGACAATCTATATGACCATTGTTTGGGTCTGGATATAATATCAGTCAGATTCTCCAATAATATATAAAACTCTAACTTAGAATAATTAGCAAGTATATTAAAACATAATTGGTAATTAGAATTATAATAATTAATGCTTATTTAATAATTAAATTTATGTGTTATATATAGTGGTAATTATACACATCGTTGTCCCTAGAGGTGGCAATCAGGTCATGTCCGGCACAGCTCGGGCACGGCTTGTGCCAGGCACAGTCGCGCCATGCCTGGCACGGCATGTCCACTGTTGTGGACTTGCCATGGCATGACACGCATGCCCGGGCACTAGCCTGGGCTCAGCCAGCCGGCACGGCCTTCCAGTCACGTGCCTTGCCTGTGCCGGCATGTTTTTTTAAAACTTTTAATAACTATTTTGGTTAATAAATTAGTTTAGCAAATTAGTTAATTTAGTTAGATCTAACAAGTAAAAAAGATGGTGAAAATAAAATTTTATTATATGAAATATTATTATATTAACAAAATAACTCTATAAATTTCTTTGGAAATCATACAAATTCCAAAGAGAGGGGATAGGATCCTCACCGTCACCCTCAACTTGTTCTTAGTATTTTTTCCAGGAGATTTATGAGTTTTAAAAAAATTACATGAAAAATTACAAATTTAGAATTCGAATAAAAAATTACAATGGTGAAGAGGAAAAAATAAAAACTTAATAGTGCAGAAGTCTTCAATTTTTATTTTTCCTCATGTGAATTCTCTTACTCCAATTCGTTAGATATTTCTTGTTCTCTTTGTTTAGCAACTAACCAGTTCTTCAAGCACATCACCAATGTATTTGCTGTGATTGAGCTCCTCCACTCCATTAGCACTCTATCACGTCTACTAAAGTAGACTTTGATGATACTGTAGATACTGGAGGGATTAGTAGATCATGGACCATGTTAGAAAGCATATAATATATTTTCTTACGTAACTTCCACCAGACCAAAATATCAAAATTTTCATAACAGTGAGGGGACAGGTAATCTGCATTGGCCTTTTCTAAATAATAGTGAAGTTTATTGAAAGAAATACTCAATTGCCTAAGTTTTTTATAGTGGAATACGGATAATATTATTAGTTTTTTACTTTTTTAACAGTGGGTTCCTTTGTATTTTGTGATTTATCAATATGCATATCTTCATATATATGATACATAATATATAAATATGTTTTAATATCATTAACTAAATCGTGAATATTATCTGAATAACACATATTTTTATGAAATAAATCTATTAAAATTTCCATTCCATCAAATTTACAACGTGGATTTACAACGGTTACAAAATATAGTAAATATAAAAATTTTCTAAAATATTTACTAAATTACTAAATTTAATTTCCATTGGTTCTACAATATTTTCAAGAATTGGGTTATTCGTACTTTCATTAAAAACCAAACTAATTTCGGTTAAATAATAAAGTACAATGTGTGTAGTTGGATAGTAAGTACCCGAAAGTGTTTTAATTGCATCTTCAAATTTTCTTAAAAAATTATAAATACAATATAAATATTTCCATTCATTAAATCCAAACTATAAGATGGTAATTATATTTTATTAAACATATTTACTACATCTTAATGTTCAATTGCCTCACTTAACATTTTAAATATAGAATTCAATCTTATTTTTACATCTTGAGGTAAAATTTTAGGTGAGATTTTAAAATTCTTACATATTTATTTAAATATTTGTATTCTTGGATAACTACATTTTAAACTACTATTATGTTTCTAAGTTTAGTTATTGAATCATTTACTACTCTTAATCCATTTTGCACATGCAAATTAA
The DNA here is from genome assembly GCA_036321105.1 of Dracaena cambodiana. Lineage (NCBI taxonomy): Eukaryota > Viridiplantae > Streptophyta > Magnoliopsida > Asparagales > Asparagaceae > Dracaena > Dracaena cambodiana. The sequence continues at coordinate 17,931,193 of JAYEPQ010000011.1, read as the reverse complement.
TTATGTGACAAAAACACCTAATATGAAATAATTTTCCATCTAAAATCGGTTTAGTAATATTTTTTAAAATTTCTATTATAGCCATATTTTTGGAAGTATTATCGAAATAAATTAAAAAAAAATCTATTCCAAATGCTGAAAAAACGCTTAGGATTGTGATAGATTATGTGCGTTGCGTGGAAATTCAGATTTCCTAAACCTAATTATTTTTTTTGTATTATCCAGTGTTGATCTATGTAGTAGGTCGTTGCACATAAATAATGACTATTTTTTAAGACCTCCCAAACTCTGTAAATTAAAGAAGTAAAATTGGTAATTAAAATTTATCTCTTATCTTTATATATTTTTACAATATTAGATTTACATGTTGAACGTAGGGCTCTTTTAAATTTAGGGTTATGTGTCGTTCTTATAAATTTTTCCAGTTTTGGATCTTCAGCCATACAGAAATGTTGTTCGGCGTGTACTATATATATTACTAATTATTTTCTACTAATATTAGGATTATACTTAAACGTTCCTAAAGTTTCTCCATATGTGTTTAATTGTATTTGTTGTGGTTCATTTGGTGTGTGTGTTTTTTCTAAATGTCTTTTCTGGTGACTCATTCCACTATCTTTATAGGAGGGGTACGGATTTTGACAATACTTACATCTAGTTTTCCTAATACTATTTTCTATAAAAATTTTAAAGTGATTCCATATATCCGATATTGAATTCCTACGGGGGATGGTTGCTTGGGTTTTGGGTATTGTGGATTCGGTGAGCTCTTCTTCAGGTACATTAGATGATTCTATATTTTCATATGATTGTATGTAAATGGCACTTATGGAGCGTGTTAATAGTTGACAATGACTTTAATATTCTTCCTTCGATAAAAAAAAACTACCCACGGTTTGAGAGGAAGAAGTACCAGACGAGTATGGATCCATTTTCGAAAAAACCATGAGAAAACCGAATAAAAATAAATTCAAATTATAAATACCTTGTAACGCCCCATTTTCCGGAGGGATACGAAAACGGAGTGCGTTACCGGTGGGCACGTGTAAATCAACGTGCACGAGGCCTATAAGTATGTAAAAGAAGAAATGAATGGAACTGAATACTAGTCATCAACCAGGATCTTGAAAGTTAGTCTACTGCCATATAAAAGAGAAGATATACATGTCTAAGATAAGCAGCAACAAGTACAATACTGATACAAAAGTTAGAAATAAAATCCCAAAGAGGTGATACATACCAAACCAAAAATACAAAAGCGGAGGCCTATAAATCTATTGCTGCTCGGTCTGCTCTAGAAAGTACGGATCATACAGTGGCGGATTCTCGCTCACATCTTCAGTATCTGAGCATGTGGGGGAGCTCAGGGTCAAACCCGGCAAGTAAAATAATAAGAAGTACGGAGCGTGTAATATAAACAAATAGGTAAGATATGGGTGTGGATATGAAACTATGCGCATGTGTGGAAAATATTAAATGATCAAGTAATGATATCAAGAAAGAATATACATGCTATCAAGTATGGAGACTAATGGTGAATAAATAGACTTGTATGGTAGGGAGCATGCAATATATACTAACAAGTAAAATATGAATTGATGTAAAAAGCATATGCACATGCATGGTGAACTAATTGGTGAAGAAATAGATCTGTATCGTATGTGATCGATATCAAGTACGGAGACTAATACATATCAAGTCTAGGTTAATATCATATTTTATTTTATATTTTGAACTAAGTGGTGAAGAAATGACTCGTATCGTGAAAATACCCGTGCATACCCGGGACCCGGCCAAGATGCTGGCGCTGAACCAGCCGTGCCGCTAAGCACTCAAGCAGATACCGATTACTGTGTAATCGGTCGTCCCATCAATATGGACTAAACAAGAGATTATGGCTCAGGGCGCCCCGCGGATGGGCCCCTATTTTGGTTGCGCAACCTATCCTAAATCTTTCACGATACAATATTTGTCCACTCTTTAGTTCTCCCATAACCTAAGATTTCAAGTTATATTACATGCAAATCAATCCGGAATATGATAAACTAATCATGTCAAGATTAATACATATACATGTCTAGTAATAAGGAAGATGTGGTCCATGTCAAAATCAAGTTAACAGGCAAGTTAGGATCCATGGCACCATCAAGACATGTGTATATACTAACAAGGAAAATCCGGAATATTTTCATGTATCTTGTACAAGTAATTAGTATGTATATGCCAAAGTAAATATGATGGAATGTCAAAATCAAGTTAACAGGCAAGTCAAGATCCATGGCACTATCAAGACGTGTATGTACTAATAAGGAAAGTCCGACATAATTTCGTATATGTTGTACAAATAACTAGTATGTATGTGTCAATGCAAGTATGATGGAGTATATAATGTTAGAATGACTGTTATGAAAATGATCATGTATGTAAACTACACATAAATACAAGTATATATATACATACGTATGTGAGTATTAAGATGTAAAGATACCTAGGATGATCATATATGTAAATCATGCATATACAATTATGCATATAAACACATATATAATTTCATGTATGTTGTACAAGTTACTAGTATGTATATGTTAAGGCAAACATGATAGTCATAGAATATTAAAATATGTTATGCAAATAATGATCATGTATGTAAACCACGCAATACAATTATGCATATAAACACATTAGGCAAGTGGGTACTAAATTTGTAAGGATAGGAATTAAATAGGCTTAGTACTTTTATAACAATTAGTTTAACAACATATTGATTTTCTAAATTCTAGTATGATTTCATAGTATTGAAATTAGCAAATTTGTTAAATCTTAGACATGTATATATATATATATATATGTATGTATTTAAACATAGATTAGCATAGAAAGAATTATGACCTAACATAATATCTCGTATGAAAGAAATATTTTAACAATTTAATGTAGAAACTTATTTATTTAAAATCTTCTTTTTAAAACATGATTATGAATACACACACACACACACACACACACACACACACACACACATATATATATATATATACCTATGTTCTAATGGCAAGTGGAAAATGATTTAAAAATCATTGCATTATATATAAAGAACCTATTTGGAAAATTCAAATGTATATCCAAACATGATGAATATTCCTAAAGGTAGTATTTTTATAATTTAAAAATAAAGCATATAGTTTAATTTTACAACTTGTAGTTTAAGAGTGAGAGATTATAAATAAAATAATAAATTCGATATATAAACATAGGGTAAAGTATAAAAAATCATAGATTTTTGTATAGAGATATTATGTTTTTAAGTTTTAACAAATCAAGATTCTAAGTTAACCATAAACAATTGGAGTTAGAAAAAAATATGAGAGTGGATGTGATTTTTACTTACCTTAATTGGTTAGAGAAGGTAAGCCTATCTTTAGGCTAGAGAACTTCTTCTTCTTTTCTTTTTCTTCTCTTTTCTTCTTCTACTCTTGAGTTTGAGTAAAAAAAGAAGAAGAGAGGAATGAAAAATAAAGGAGAGAAAATAAATAAAAGGAAGGAAAAAAAAAGATATAAATAAAAGAGAGATATGGGGGTAACATGATGGTTTGTCATGCTTGGCCAAAGGACAAACATGGTGAAGAAGATATGGGTGAATAAAAACAAAATAGGAATAGGACAAATGACTAATAATAATAGGTTATTAAAGTTGTTTAAAACTATAATTTCAAATTAATCTAACCCAAATAAAATCAAACTTCATCTTTATAAGTCAAAAGACGAGAGACTAGTAAAAATATGTATAGGACCCACCGGTGATTAAAATAATATTATTTTAAGTGACTATCTGGAAAATTTTAAGAAAATCACCAAAAATATGAAAACAAATGAGAGGAATATAATGCACTCACTCTGGATTTAATCTGATATCAAGAATGTAAGTTATGTTGAAATTAGCTTGTTACATCCTACCCTCCTTACAAAAAAATTTCGTCCACGAAATTTAATTTTTTTTTGTACTGATTGGAGTAAGAAGATATCAATCAATTGAAAAGAATGTGGTTATTGAGTTCTGAAAACTAACTTGTCATACTATCTAAACTAGTGGGATAAATAATCAAAGATATATGATGGAAAAAATATCATTAGTCTCACTTATTAAGGTCCTTGCGAATAGCTGCAATAATTGCTTGCAAATCAATTATTGCCACGCCAATAGAGAAGACTCATAATAGCGAAAGCATATGATTTTAGTCGAAAATCAACTATGGAGTATCTCATAAATCCGCTTGCTATAGTTCTAATGAATGACTGTAATTGTTGTCGACTGAGAATAAAACTCTATAATTACCACGTCAACTCAATAGGACTTGAACAACATAAGTACATGACTAGGTATATAGAAAATCAAAAGATAGATATGGTATGAATAAAATAAGAAGGCAAGATAGAAAATCAACTAATAGTAGGACCAAGATAAGATTTCAGATCGAAGAAAAATTTGGACATGTTTATATATGGCAGTAATCCCTAAAACATCCTAAATTAACCTAGAGCTCTGATACCACTCTGTAACGCCCCATTTTCTGGAGGAATACGAAAACGGAGTGCGTTACCGGCGGGCACGAGTAAGTCAACGTGCACGAGACCTATAAGTATGTAAAAGAAGAAATGAATGGAACTGAATACTAGTCATCAATCAGGATCTTGAAAATTAGTCTACTGCCATATAAAAGAGAAGATATACATGTCTAAGATAAGCAGCAACAAGTACAATACTGATACAAAAGTTAGAAATAAAGTCCAAAGGGGTGATACATACCAAAGCAAAAATACAAAAGCGGAGGCCTATAAATCTATTGCTGCTCGGTCTGCTCTAGAAAGTACGGATCATGCAGTGGCGGATTCTCGCTCATATCTTCAGTACCTGAGCGTGTGGGGGAGCTTATGGTCAAACCCGGCAAGTAAAATAATAAGAAGTACGGAGCGTGTAATATAAACAAATAGGTAAGATATGGGTGTGGATATGAAACTATGCGCATGTGTGGAAAATATTAAATGATCAAGTAATGATATCAAGAAAGAATGCACATGCTATCAAGTATGGAGACTAATGGTGAATAAATAAACTTGTATGGTAGGGAGCATGCAATATATACTAACAAGTAAAATATGAATTGATGTAAAAAGCATATGCACATGCATGGTGAACTAATTGGTGAAGAAATAGATCTGTATCGTATGTGATCGATATCAAGTACGGAGACTAATACATATCAAGTCTAGGTTAATATCATATTTTATATTATATTTTGAACTAAGTGGTGAAGAAATGACTCGTATCGTGAAAGTACTCGTGCATACCCGGGACCCGGCCAAGATGCTGGCACTGAACCAGCCGTGCCGCTAAGCACTCAAGCAGATACCGATTACTGAGTAATCGATCGTCCCATCAACATGAACTAAACAAGAGATGATGACTCAGTACCATCCGGACGCCCCCGCGGATGGGCCTATATTTCGGTTGCGCAACCTATCCTAAACCTTTCACGATACAATATTTGTCCACCCTTTAGTTCTCCCATAACCCAAGATTTCAAGTTATATTACATGCAAATCAATCCGGAATATGATAAACTAATCATGTCAAGATTAATACATATACATGTCTAGTAATAAGCAAGATGTGGTCCATATCAAAATCAAGTTAACAGGCAAGTTAGGATCCATGGCACCATCAAGACATGTGTATATACTAACAAGGAAAATCCGGAATATTTTCATATATCTTGTATAAGTAATTAGTATGTATATGTCGAAGTAAATATGATGGAATGTCAAAATCAAGTTAACAGGCAAGTAAAGATCCATGGCACTATCAAGACGTGTATGTACTAATAAGGAAAGTCCGACATAATTTCGTATATGTTGTACAAGTAATTAGTATGTATGTGTCAATGCAAGTATGATGAAGTATAGAATGTTAGAATGAATATTATGAAAATGATCATGTATGTAAACTACACATAAATACAAGTATACATATAAATATGTATGTGAGTATTAAGATATAAAGATACCTAGGATGATCATATATGTGAATCATGCATATACAATTATGCATATAAACACATATATAATTTCATATATGTTGTACAAGTTACTAGTATGTATATATTAAGGCAAGCATGATAGTCATAGAATATTAAAATGTGTTATGCAAATAATGATTATGTATGTAAACCACGCAATACAATTATGTATATAAACACATTAGGCAAGTGGGTACTAAATTTGTAAGGATAGAAATTAAATAGGCTTAACACTTTTATAATAATTTATAGTAAAGGTAGGTACAAATGAGAGAAGTATTAGAAAATGTATATTATATTTTTTGAGATCTAGGATAAAAGATATAAAATACCAAAAAAATATGAGTAGTACTTTCACCAATTTTTGTATTTTCTCAGAAAATTCTAAGAAAATATCTAAAAAAAAACAGAAATATTAGAAATATGACAATTCCAAAGATGAAACATCTCTAATACTATGGAATTTAATATTTGTCTACTAGAAGTCTTATCAGTTATAAATGGCCTCCAATAACCCTAATTTTGTATAATCCATAAATAAAATAAATATAGAAATATAAGATAGAGTCATATCATTCCGTATCTGACTATTATCAATACTCGAGGCTCTATGAGTAAGATCAGTATACAGTGTACTAACTCGAGAAGCTGGTTGATCAAAGGTATTACAAAGTCTTAACCATTGATCAAGTTGGTAGAAGATTAATAAGATTTTAGGAAATATAACGTTTAACAAAAATTTAGTCGTTACTGAATATCATAAGCAAATTGATCTTGACTATTGGTCAAGCTGGTAGGAAATTAAAATTATTTTCATAAATAAAACATTTAGTGGCCATCGATGGAGATTTAGTCGCTACTAAATATCATGAGCAAATTATGATCATGACTATTGATCAAGCTGGTATGAAATTAATAGTATTTTGGGAAATATAATATTTAATACCCATAGATGGATGTGCTAATACAACCTAGAACTTATGTACACCCTAAAAGACGAAGATCGAGTCAGCGAAGCTTGTTTGAGTAAAAGGTACAAAAAGTTGGAGATTCAGTCGTTATTGAAAGAAATTATGAGGATTCTACTTAGAACTAAGCAACCACAACATTTACCTATTTAATGAATGGATTGGCTTTTTACTAAGCCTAGTCTCACTCGCACTATCTATGGCCCATCCTACAAATATAATGGAAGATTCTAAAGGCACACCAACATTCACTAAGGGGACCCCTCTTCTAAGGTCACACCCAAAACATTTTGAAAATGTAAATTTTTCTAAGGGTGCGAACTCATTTTTCCCAAATTACACTTCCTCTTTTTCTTCCAAAACAGAACTCTTGCACTCTCTCTCAAATGTATCGCCAATGCTCCCCTCCAATGCCCATAACCTACTTATCGCATCCTGCCTCCACACCCCCAATTTCTTCATCCTATCAAACTAATGGCAAGCTTGTAATAGAAACTAATTTAAGATGGACATGTCTTAAAGATTAGAAGTGTGCCTTTAGAGTTTCCTAAATCTAATTCAAACTATGGGGTTCTTTTAGGGCAGACCAAATGAATTGCCTATCCAGGCACCCAGGCCCGACCCCGCTCTTTCACTCTATGCCCAGAACTGGACTCAACAGGTCCGGGCGAAACCTGGCCAGTGCGGACTAGTCCTGGGTAGCCTAAAAAAAGCTTATTCAGGTTTTTACTTAAAAATTAGGAAATAATGAAAAATCCATAAAAAAAATTAAAATTTCAGAAAAAAATTAAGCTAGCACACATTAAAAAAATGTTTATTATTAACATTAAATTAAACATTGCAATATTACAAATTTATGGAAATTATTGCATTATAATAGTACGAACCCATTCCAGCTAAGTTGGCTCCTACACGTCTATTTTGAATAATGTGCAACTTTTCCTTATAAAAATAGAATTAAGAAAAAAATTATGATTTTTTATTATTCTATATCTAAGTTTTACATTTCTTCTTCGATATTTTGTATGCCTTGTTGCTTCTTTTCGGCCACTCATTAACGTTGAAGGCACATCGTTGCTTCTCCTGTGGTTTAATCCAGAGAACTTATATGATTATAGATCAAGTATTCTTCGATGCTAAATCCACTCTTTGAATCTATAGTAAACATTTAAACCGTTAGTAGATCATGATGGAGACAACAAGATATTCCATCAATCCATGTGTCTTCTACCATAACAATATACCAAAATTATTCTTACCATCCGCATGATGTGCTAAAGAAGTAGAGTAATATTGGTCAAGTTTAAAAACTTTTCTTGAAGGTAACATTCCATATTTTCCCGCTAATCTATTAACTAAGAAATTTCTAGAAAAATCCTTATTTTTTTGGCTAGTTGTTGTTACGAATAGAACTTGCAATTTTGAACCAAGTTTAATATTGTATACTTCAAATAATTGAATAAAGTAATATCAATGCTCAAAAAACTTGCTAACTTCTTAATTGTCTATATCATACAAACATCTGAATAATTTTTAAGACCTTCAGCTTTTATGCATATGCATTAGTTAATATGCCTAAACTATAAATAAGAGGAATATGATAGTAAATTTTGTGAAATTTTCTTTCCTTTTCTATGATTATGTAACCAAAAGTTTTATCCTCTTGATATTTATTTAAAAAATCTGAATTTCTAATCTAGCTTGTGAAATTGTTGGATAATAACAATCAGATAATCCAATATAACACAGATTTGTGTAGTATATATTTTAAGCAACTAAGAATATCCCACTTATCACAAATAATTGTATGTATATGTAATGCTTCGTTAGTCCATAAACCATGCAAAAAAAAAATCGACATGTATGAAGTTATAACACGTAAACGACATAGTCTATGTATCATAGATTGAAATAAAATAATAAAAAACTAATTTGCTGTATAAGTCATATAAAAAGATAGTTTTTCATTAACATGTGTGAAAGATACATAGCACAACTTATACATTACTTAGTTATAATAGTGATACAACAAGATAAACAACAACTCTCGTGTATGAATAGTTATAAAAATAATATATACAAATCTACAATAGATAACATAGATTGAAGTTTGGAAATAATAAAATAAACGTGGATGAAAGGAGTCATGCATCTATTACTAAGTCTTTATATAGGTTTGAAAATGTAGATCACATGTTGATGGCGGAGTAGATTTCTCTAGCTCAATATTATTTGACTGTGTTACTACACTCGGGAGTTAGTATCTAAGCAAGAAGGAAAAAAGAAGTGGAATTGTGCATAGTGAACTTGAATATGTATTTTATTATGAACATAAAATCCTATATAATACATGAACAAATATCGAGTAATAATAACAAGTGAAGATAACAATAATATAAATATAACTAATAATAAAAAAAAAGTATGGTATGACATAACTGTGAACATGGAATGACAAGCATTGAAACATAAGATTTAAAGTAAGTACATATATCTCAGCAGATTCAAAGGTGGCCCCCATGGAATTGGTCGCCTAGACTCACAAGTCTTATGATGATACGTTAATCCCACATGGCTCAAATTTGTTTATTTATTATTTGTATTATTTAGAACTGAATGGCAGGAGTATTAACGTATTTGAGGAGTGTTCTGAGTATACTCGGTACCATGATCACAAGTACTGGTCTGTTCATGAACAGATGACATCGTTAAGTATATAGGAATGATGGTACCAGTATGTATATCAGTGAATGCATCCTAACAAAATAAGAAACTTCCACAATATATGTTTCACTCCACCATTTATTCTCACATATCCATAATGCAGTTTAATCACTTAACTACTCATTAATAAAAAGCAAAACATCATGCAAGACCATTGTTAAAAATAACACGTTATGAAACCTGTTATATTGCGTTACGTGATCTAACGAAACTCCAGCACTACGTAACAACTGAAAATAACTCAGTGCACCATAATAGTACATTTTTTTAATATTATTTTACGTTATATTATGTAACGTTACGTTAAATTATGTTATGTTACATTATTTACAATTAATTTTTAGTAATTTCTATATTGTTGATTATTGTTTTGTCTATTAGCAAATTGATGTAATTTTATTGATTAGTTGTTGGCTTGTTTGATTGCTTGTGGAATTACTAACTTATTAATTTGCGATTGTTTTCTTATTCGCTTGTAGTAATTCTTCTCCAGTTGCTGAAATATCTTACTTGTTGATTTTATTGAATTTTTAACTGAACTGAAATCAACAATAACAAATAAAATAAATTGAACATTACAAAATATAAATTACAATAATAACAATAACTGGAATTGAAATAAAAAATTAAAATCTTATTTTCTTGTTTAAATGATGATTTGAATTACGGTTGGAGACTTAATATAATTTATGAAGATAAATATGAAAATTATTGTAAAACTTAATATAAAACTAGAATAAATTATGTATTACAAAAAAGTTTTATATTCTTTTTTAGGTATTTTAATTTTATTTTTGAATTTATAAAAATTATTTTATATAGTTTATATTTATTTTTAATTAAATAAATAGACATTGCATAGCCTACGTTATGTGTTACGCTATATGCGACATAACCTAACAGACACAAAACGTTACATTATCGTTATTGCTATTTTAAACATTGTGCAAGACTTCTTATTACAGTAGCATTGAAATAAGTCCTGGTGTATAACATGTATCAAGAAAACATGAGTCCAGTAACATACAAAAGTAATAAGCAAATGAATGGCATACCATGATACGACAAGTACGGTATGATACTAGTGTTGATGAGTAGCTACTAACAAGATTAGGAAATAGCTTAGCAAGGATAAGTAGTATGATTAATATAAAGTATGTAACAATGTGCATATAGTTCGGCATGCATGAATAAGGAATAATGAGAAAGAACAAGTCATATAAAGATGGATGTGTACATATCGTATCATAAACAATGTGACACATATAAAAGTGTGCAGAAGGGGACAGTAGGAACAATAAATTTCCATGCTCGATATGATACGAATAATGATTAAACCAGAAAATATTACATAAAAAGAATTGTAGTTTTTGAAGTCAAGTTTTGAAAAATTAAGAATGTGATCAATCAGAGTTCAGATGACAAAGTTGTAATTGAATATCTGATGGTTGTTGAATACAGTAGGAATAGTAATTTCCAGGCTATTTTTAGCATGGTTAATGACCGAATCAGGAAAAATAATACAAATGAAAGTTATAGTGCTTTGAACCTCCCTTCCAAAAAATTAAGGATGAGTTTAATCCTAGTTTTAAATTAAAACTTATGACTATTTTACTATAGACATGCTGTTATTGAATTTTCAGGACCTGGTACAACATATATCAAAACATCCACGTTATTTTTGTAGGGAAAACAGCTGAAACTAAAGTTGATCTAAAAAAAAAGTTATAATTCAAGAAATTCTCTTTCTAACAGATCTTATAATAGGTAAAACGGATAACATATGAGAAAGATATTATCATTTTATATTAATTGTTGTAATGACTGAAACATGAAGATGTGTGTGTGTGTGAGTGAGTGATTTGCATGATGGGATGCATGTAATAATCCATGATTAAATATAATTTAAAATATTAAAAATAATTCATATTCAATACCAAACGTATCTAGACCTATAGGCATAATTTTTGTATTATTTCCACTTGAAGGAATCAAATCAAAACATGAGAAAAGTATAACTTCTTGCCTCAGTAGAATATTTAGGAAAATAGAATCAAAATTTATCTAATTAGTAATATGAATTATACTGGAATGGTAGAGAAAATATCTAACTTGTTAGAGAAATTTGGACTTGAATTGAAGGAGAATCTAAATGAATAATGCTCAATTGGCTGGTGAATTTTTCAAAATTGTTCATGTTGATTTATTAAAGAATTTTTAGAGTAAAATAGATAAATAATCTAGATTTGGGTTCCGAAGAAAAAAATAAAGAGAAGGCGAGAATAATATCACAAAAGTTTTTTTAGCTTTTTATAAATTTGTTTAAGGGGTAAAATGAGTAGTGAGGAATAAATGACAAGTTAAAATACTTTAGAATTTCCATTTAAGTATAAGATCACCATTGGGTCAAATTTTATAACAAAAAGTTCAAGAATATTGTAGGGGGGTAGAATTGAGAAAATAGAAATGTTAAGAATAAAATTTGAATTAAATTAATTATTTTAATCGAAATTGACCAAAAATAGGCCAGTCCAGAATAATTTACTTGATATCCATCGATATCAGTATCTAATTTCCTGAACTAATACAACTAATACAAAATAAAGTAATATAAGGATATAGTATTAAAGATTAGTATAGCAGAAATATACATTTTTCATAATAAAAATTTAATATCTGATTAGAAAAAATAAATTATCACAAAAAAGATTATTATCGATGGATATCGATATTTTGGCTCAAAAATCAACTTGTTCAGAACATCCTCAGAAAAATCATAGTAAATTATGTAAATCAAGAGATGATAATCCCGAAGTGAGAATTTTAATTTGAGATATGAAATATAAGATAGAGCCAATATGCTTCATATAGGACCGATAATTGTACTTGAGCTCTACATCAATATGATCAATACAAAATATATTGACACAAGGATATGACTGGTTAAAGGGATAACAATATAATAAGAGGAATAGTTGGATATAAACAATTATATTATATAATATATTCATCTATAATTACTCTATGTTCTAATACAACCTTCAACATCAAAATAAGTTGAATTCCACGTATACTCGACATCACATTATTTTGGATTTAAATTTGTTTCTTTTGTACATATTCTTATAAATTTTTTAATCATACCTACAGAATTAGAAATAAACACTCTAATATTCCTAACTTTTTTTTATTGTGTCTCTAATATTATAGAAAACACTATGTACAACTAAATTCATAATATGGCAAATACATCTAACATAAAAAAAAAAAATCATTTGTACTGGTACAATCTTGTGACAAAGAATTTTTTACTTATTCTATAGAAACATTGTCAATGATAGGTGTATATTCGTTCAATACACTTGATTTGAATAATAATAAACTCTATTTATATTATAATATATATTGTGGAGATATGTAGGTCAGACATATGCAGGAATGAATTAAGTGATACGACAAATATGGTTGATATCCATAAGTTGAATTTATGCAATTTCAAGATTATATTTGATAGAGCTTATAGATAAAATTTACTGAAGAGTTGAGGAGTTTGGAAACACTTTCAAAATAGTATAAAGATCAATAAAAACAAAGATCAGAGGTAAAAGTTATAATAGCTCAAATTTGAGAAAAATTAACACGAACTCAGTTGAGAAGTATTGTCTTCTACCGCCATTGACAGTGCCACCTATGGCGCTCACCCGCATCATGTTGTCAGTGCGGACGATCATTAGGCCCATCAAAGCCGCATTGTAAAAAACATGCAAATTGGGTTATTTGAGCATTTTTTAGGATATATTTATTTTGAAAAGGGTTTCTATGAATCTTATACATGATAACTGACTATTATGAGTTGGTTTAGAATCAATGGGTAAGATTTTCTTTCCTATTCCTTCTACAGCTGAGATCCTTTAATCGATTGGAGCATAACTATAGAAAAAGATTCGAGAGTTATTAATAGTGATCCTTGAGAAGAGAAACAAAGACTTTTTCCTAAGTGTAGCAGAGAAGCCATTAGAGATCAACATAGAGCTTCTTCATCATCCTCACACCTTCAAAGATACACTACGTCCTAGATCTTAATTTTTGAGGTGTCTTCTTAGTTAGAGTTCAACCTCTTCATCATCTTCCTCACATGACAATCAATATTTTTTGAAGATTTATCTGCAAGATTTGTAAGATATTTTTTTATTGTATTTAAACTAATATTTGGTTCTCTACAATCAGTTTGATTAGTTTACACCAATTCAAGGCAGTGTCAATTGAGATTAAAGTTTGTACGACATACTCAAGTCATTGTTAGTTGAGATTACAATATGTGAGGTTGGGTTAATATACCACATTCAAGCCAGGCTAATTGAGGAACATTAATGGGCACTAAAGTTACATTGTGTGTTGAAATAGCGTGCAGTAGATGATTACTTAGGTTGACAAGGATGTTGTTCTTATATCTGCTTACTAGATTGAACTGTGATTTAGCTTTTTCTCTCACAAGTAGTGGAAGCATCTCTATCTAGAGGAAGAGTTGACGTAAGGAACTTTCTGAACCATTATAAAAATTTTATGTGTTGTGTTATGCTTTGATTGTTGTTGGTTGCTTATTTTTATTTCATTTGCTTAATAACTCTATTATTTTAAAAATTGATTCAAAATTCGGCACCAACCCTGCTGACCCCTTTAAAACTTGCATCTATACTCTAGTATGATCCCAACAATTGTTGGTCGCACTATCTAGGGATAGGTTAAAATTTTTAAATATAAGTTAACAATGATCGATATGTGCTAAAATTAAATCTGCAGTATTCCTATCCATGTGTGCAACATCAAAATGAACAAAGGAAATCACTTTTTTTTGTTGCAATTTTCAATTATCATCAATCAAATGTATAATAATAGTTAAATATGCAATTCACTATAGATGAAAAATACGGGAATTAAAATTTGAGAATAAGAAATTAAATTTCTTATGTATATAATGTTTAATAATATCACGTTGGCATGTTTAGTGAGAAACGTTTTATCAATCAAGACTAAAAGTATCTTTAATCATAAGTAAAAAAAACAAGTTTCTAAGAACTATATACCTAATATTTTTTTCTTTAGCTTTTATAGCATCGTATAAGAACACGTATAAGAACACATCGAGGCTTCCCCTCAAGGATGACTATTATAGTATAGTTTGGTGGGTGTTAAGTTGGAATTTTTGTCTTTGTCGTGGCCTTCCATATGATGTTCAAGTGAATTTTTCCACTTATATGATGGTCATCTAAAATCTTCTAGCAAATGAAAAATTTTACCTTGATCACGGTCATGCCAATGTCATTATTGATGATTACCTTACAAAAAGAAAAATCTCCAAACATCAGATTTTGGCAAATTGAATGTTTGAACTTGCACAGTTTTTTCAATGGGAAAAGTAGAAGCGATTTTAGGTGAAGTGAGCTCGGACAGTGTTAGCTCGTTAATTCGATTGATATGGTAGAATGATGACACCATAAAGAAATTTTATAAAAAAAATAAAAGTTTTAGGTAGTAAATAAAGAAAGTAGAGAGATGTTGAGATTTTTATAAGAAAGTTAGAAAGTGTGTGCAAAAAATAGAGAGATGTGAGGGGTATTTATAAAGGTTGGGGATGAGAATGTAAAATAGTAAATTACAAACAATCCCAATTATTATTTTTAGGCTTAAAAAAGTGATCATGCAAAAAAAATTGCAAACATCACTCCCATCAACTAACCATTGGGGGGATTTTCTAAAAAAGAAAGTACAGTCTCTCCAAAGGCTATATATAGATGTTGGAGGAGTAATTTATCCAGACTGGATATGGTTTTTCCCAATAGTCGATTACACACAGGCCAAGCAGACCCGGGTTTCAGGCTCTATACCTAGGCCAGGTCTGGCCCTATCAACCAGGCACTGATCAACTCTAGGATGGTGCTTGGTCTTTGGTGTTAGATGTATGCATATTTAGACTCTTGATTTAATTAACAGCAAACTAGTATGATAAGTTGTGTGGAGTTTGAGATTAATTAAGTCAAATTGATGTGCGAAGTATTAAGTAAGGATAACAAAGGATAACAAGTGAAATCGATGTGATGTTATTACTGTAACTTCGAGAGTATTGTTTATACATATACAATTAGAATCAATCAATAGAATCTATAGAAAGTTGATGACCCAAAAAGTTGCAGGTTTTGAAGTGTTTATTTTACTCTTATTTTTGGTAGAAACAGGGTTGGATCTTTCCATTGCCATTGATAGAGAAAAATTATAGATTATCAAAAATTTCTCTTTTTCAGATTACAATAAAAATAGACAGAGAGGACTTATAAATCGTCGTTTTTTTTTTACAGAAGATGTGGGATTTGAGATATCTATGAGGATTGGTCCTTTCCTCGTTGACGATCTGACGTCAATGATTTAGAGGCGATGGAGAATTCTTGAGCGTCTTTTCTAATTTTTGGAGAAAGCTCGAACGAAAAAGATCTGGCCGAAGGTCTTATCTTTTTTGATTGCAAGACTTTGAGGCTCTCGCACGTAGATCGATTTGCCAAATGTCCATTTTAGAGCTCTCTTGAGAGATATTTATAGGCTTCCGGTTGTTGAAGAGATTTCCTTATAGATAGGAATAAGATCCGGTTTCCTTTTAGATAGAATCGAAATCTCTTCGTAATGTCGATGAGATATTCGAATCTTTTCTTAATTTGATTTTTTCCAGATTCATTGTATCGGGTCATATTTCAGCACCCAAAAAATTAATTAGACTATAATTAGAATTTGTAGAATTATTAAATTCAAATAAAATTAATTTAGAATTTTGCATTCAAAAATCAATTAAACTCTAATTAGAATTTGGGTATAATTAAAATTTGTAGAATTTGTAAAATAGCTCGAGGCGGGGCCGAAGAAATAGAGAAAGAGAGAGATTTAATTCACTATTTTTTTTTTCTATTTTTGCTCATTGAGCACTCCCATTTAATTTTGCTAACTAAGCACCCTAGGAGCCTCGCGTGGACGCGAGGCTGGGAGCCTAGCGTGAGCGTGAGGCTTCCTTAAATTTTTTTTGTTTCTTCGCTTTTCTCCTGAGCCTCGCATCCACGCGAGGTTGGTCCTCGCGTGGGTGCGAGGCTCGACCCCTAATGATTTTTTTTTTCGTTTAATTTTGCTGAGAGCCTCGCATCCACGCGAGGCTGAGTCTCGCGTGGGTGTGAGGCTCCCCCTTAATAGTATTTTTTTAATTAATTAATTTATTTATATTAATTAATTTAAATATTATTATTATTATTATTTGAACTCGGATTCGTATTTTGACTCGGATTTTGGATTCGGACTCGAATTTTAGATCCGGACTCGGATTTTGGATTCAGATTTGGATTATTTTTATCATTCTATAAGACCCCCTCCAAAATTTTTAAAATTGTCTCTTTTGGAAAGTTTAAAATATTTTGGATTTTTCTTTTTTAAATTAGTGGATGGGTTCATGGAGACAGAACTTGCTAAGAGTGCGGAAATATTTTAACAAGTTGAGTGTTTTGTCTGTGATGGGACTCGTTTGGGTTGCCAAACAGAGCCGAGAACTTACCTGACTGACAGATAGAGCTGATAACTTGCCTGACTGACAGACAGAGCCGGTGATTACTTTTCAAATTGAGCTTGAAGAATCATGGGTAGAGGTGTATTGTTAAACGTACCCATAGGGTTTGGCGGAGGCTCTTAATTGCACACACCAAGATGATCAGGTCATGATCATCGGTTTTGGCAGAGGCGCCTAATTGTACATGACTGGATGATCAGATCATGATCATCGGTTTTGGCAGAGGCGCATAATTGCACGTGCTTGGATGAGTCGTCTGGGTGACAGACAGAGCTAGTGATCGGATTAGGATCATGAAAGAAACTATTTGTCATAGTATGTGTTGATTCAAATTTAACTGTCACAGGTAAGAGATTAACTTGACAGATTTGGGTGTTTTTGAAATGAGATGGTTTGAATCTCGCTGTCAGAGGTAAGAGCTTAACGTGACAGGTTCACGGGATTTTTAGCAAATCCCTAACTATTAATAGATTTAATATGCCTTTACCAATCGTCGTTTACGTTGGGCTAGGCATGCTATTCCCCTTAGCATGATGAGTTCTAGAAGGTCTTATTTGGATTTAGATGCCAAACATTCCTTTTCCCCTTTACTGTTGAAGTATTGGGTGGTTCATACTTTTACGTCAGCATGAAGAGTTATCGAGGATTTGAATGCCTCTCCCCTTTGCTTTTTGAGCATTGGGTTATAACTTATCCTTATAAGATAGTATTGTGACAGATTTGTCACCTCTTAGCATGATAAGTTATCGAGAGTTTTGTTTGGATTTAAATGCCAAACGTTCTCTCTTCCCTTTATCTTTTTCGTATTGGGTGATCGGTTTCATACTCTTACCCCCAGTATAATAGGGTTGATGAGAAATTTTTGATTTCTCTTCCCATTGCTCTTGACAGCATTGAATAGTTGATTCATTAGTCTTCCCTTCTCCCTTTTGTTTAAGGTGGCTAGATGTAGTATTTCTTCAAGAGTTTGCTATTGATCGGTATCATCATCTTGTCGCCATCTTGATTGATCAGGTGATAGGCTCCATTTGAGTAGATGATTTCTAGTACAGAAAGCCTTCCCACTTGGGTTCGAATTTCTCCTTAGTCTTGTGGGTCAGGATCATTGGTTTTTTGACAGCTAAAACTAAGTCTTTTTTTTTTTGAAAGTTCTTCGTTCAACTTTCTTATTAAACGCCCTCGAGATTCGCGCTTGATACACCTCGATCTGTTGTTACGTGTTCATGACGAAAGCTTAGTCCTATATCTGTGGGCTTAGCCTCGCGTTTTAAGCTGGCATAGCCTTGCAACTGGGCGAGTATATCTTCGCATTATATGCACGGTTCGACTTGTGTGCTGGTTTAGCCTCGCACGCTGAGTTAGATTCATGTGCTGACTTAGTCTTGCACACTGACTCAGATTCACATTTAGTTGCGAGCATAACTTCGCACTCCACGCAGACATAGCATTGTGCTTGAGTTACTTTACACGAGTTTAAACTCGCGTCTTCATCTCTTTATGCTTTAACCACAAGATTTACTGGATGCGGGTCCCACCCGCTGTGCGGGCCTCATTTGATTGGTTACGGTTCATTGTAAGTAAATGAACCACTTTCTTCTTCATCAGATATTATGCAGGACTACTGGTTGTCCTAGCTTCTTGAGTCTCTGACGTAAACCTTAGTCTTCCATTTTTTGAAGTTATGCGGGGCTGAATTAGCCTAACATATCGGCCGTGAGTATAGCCTTACGTTTAGATGACTTTACATTAGCTTGACATCGCATTGTATGTGGAGTTTGCTTTGCATTGCATACAATGTCGATTGGTGTGGGTCCCACCCCCTGTATGGGCCTCATTTGAGTAGTCACTGTAATTTAATTGACCGTCTTCTTCTTCTTCGAAATTTGCGTGAGGTTGAAAATTAGCTTTGCATTTTGGATTTCTTCGTGCGTTGGATCTGCCTCATGCGCTATGTCTGTCGCACGCTAGCTTATCATTGCGTATTGAGATTTTTATGGCTGCAATGTTATCTTGTATTCTGCATTTCTTCCAGTAATAAAACTATCAAGACCGAGGTTAGGCTCATCGCGCAAGGCAGATGTTGAGCTCGCCATGGGAGGTGAAGACTGGGCTTGCCGTACGAGGCAGATGTTGGGCTCCCCACGCGAGCCGTAGGCTGGGCTCGTCGCGCAAAGCGGAGGCTGGGCTCGCCTCGTCTATATGTTATCCTCGTGTTTCAACTGTTTTACGCAAGATTGCAAATTAGCCTCGCGTTTTGGAGCTTTTGCACTTTTGAATGAGTCCTATATGTTGGTTTTGCCTTGCATAGTCTTGCATTGCTCGCAGATATTAGCCTTGTGTTCTTTGCACTAGCTTCATAAATTCTTTTGTTTGGTTGGATATGGGTCCCACTCCCTGCATAGGACTTGTTTGGCTGTCCATGAGTTTCGTCATGTGGTAATAGACTTATTTCTCTTTTTTGCAATAGACTATGTGGGGCTAAAACTTATCCTCGTATTTCTGTTCACTTTTTTACTCTGATGAATTATGTGCATTGGCTTAGCCTCGTACACTGGTATAACCATACATGCTAGTTTAATCTCGAATTTGCCTCGCATCTGGATGACTTTACGTTGGCTTAGTCCAGAGTTAGTATCATGCCTTGGACGATTTTACACTGGCTTAACCTCACGTTGTACGCAGACATAGCCTGACGTTCTTACTTTGGGCTGTTTGATTTCATACTATTACCCCTAGTATGATAGGGTTAGCGAGAGTTCTACTCTTTTCCCGTTGCCTTGGCGGCATTGGGCAACAAAAACTCATACACTTTTCTTCTCTTTTCTTTTTTTTTGAATTTTTACTTTTTTGTACTTTTTTGATTTTTTGATTTTTTTTTCTTCTGATTTTTTTTGAAATTTTTTTTTTGACTGTTTGCTCATCCTTAAGTGTATGTCCGTTGCGATCTAGAAGAATCTCAATTATTTTATAATTTTTTGTTGGCAGCAGATTTGGTGGTCATTGCCTCAATTCCCTTAGGATGGGATGGTTATGGCTGCGGCCGATTCATGGTCATTCTTCTCTGAGCATGGTATTCATTAATACGGCGGATTATGTCCTCCACCTGCTGCCCTTATTTACTAGATTTTTCCAAATTTTTGACTTTACTACTCCCATTTTGACCAATATTCTGGTCTGGAGATTGTGTTTGCAAGTCCACCAATATCTCCTGCGACATGCCATGCTTGCATCGCACTGATATTTCACGAAAACGCTAAACAAAGCTTTTAGCCGTCTCGTCTTCTTTTTGCTTATTTGCCAGAAGAGAGTGAACAGATACTTCGATATCATTTTTGAAAAAGCGAGCTAGGAACTCCCTCTCCACGTCAGATCATGCATTGATGGTTCCTGAGGGCAACTGCATAAACCCAGTGACTGCAGGCCCTCGCAGAGTACTTGAAAAAATTCTTGTCATTACTGGGTCATTGTCCATGAGATGGCCGGTCTGCGAGAGGAAATAGTACATATGTTGGTTTGGGGAGCCCTTTCCATCATATGACTCTAATTCGAGAAGTTTGTATTTTGCCGAAAAAGGTACGGACTCCAACTCTATTGGGTAGGGTCTCACAATCACCGCCTCCTGCAATCCCTTTCGATGCATTAAGCCTTCTATCTGGATTTTAAGCTTCTCCATTCTTTCGGTATGAGGATCAACATAATATTTGTCCTCATTGCCTTTTACCTTGGTATCTGGGTTGGATTCGGTCTCATCCTTCTTGTCTTATCAGAAGAGGAAGAACCCCCTACTCTGTTTTCTGTGCTCTTTTGAGCGTTCTCCAAGACCTTTGCAATCATTGCTTTGAGATCCTCAATACTCCATTGCTGCTCTTGGATGAGGCGTTCTTGCGCCTCAATCTTTTGACTTATCTCGGCCGACCGTTCAACCATGTGGACTGTCGTTCTGCCGAACCAAAAGGAAGCGTGCGATCACGGCGTTGCTATGGCCGAATACTCGCTAAACTCTTCATATTCTTCATCAGAACCCCCTGCCAATTTTTCGTAACCGCGGGGAGCCGTCACGTCTGACCTGATGCAGGTATGATAATATGTTTCTTCTATTTCCGTATCAGAGGCACCTTTTGACGACTAGTTTCTTGCCCTTATTCACCACATTCGACGTGAAAGTGGGTAAGTCTTGATCTGAGTCGAAGTTTTGTTTTTGCAGCCATCTTCTTTTTTGAATATTAGATTTCGGTGTTGACAACTAGTTAAATGCAGATGATCTTGGGGCTTGATAGCAACAGTGAGTCAAAACCGCCATAATCAACTCCTCACAGTAGTAGGACTGATGAGGTAGTGCCACTCTTCTTTTATTTGAGAGATATCTTCATAAATCTGGAGTTTTTTCATGCTGTACTGACATCACCACCTTTTGCGAGCGAGGCCCGCTTCTTGTGTGAGATTTATTTGTCCTGACAGGTATCTCTAAGAAGTCATGGAAATTATATTTGTCAACCTCCAATTTAGTTTGATGTTCATCATTAGTTTTGATATGTCTTGTACAAATTTGCTGGGTAGCCTAGCATGCTGATCTAGCCTCGCACGCCGGCTTAATTGAACCAGCCTCGCGTACTGGCTTAGATTTAGTTTGGTATTTAAATTTACTCGTGCCAAACTGGCATCTGGTCTTATTCATGCCAGGCTGATATATGATAGGCTGAGCTTTGTTAGGCATGTGTTGGGCTGAGCTTTGTTAGGATGAGAGGTGCTAGGCTGAGTTTTGCCAGGCTGAGAGGTGCTAGGCTGAGCTCTGCCAGGATGAGAGATGTTAGGCTGACCTCTGTCAGTATAAGAGGTGCTAGGCTAAGATTTGCCAGGCTGAGAGGTGCTAGGCTGATTCTTACCAATATGAGAGGTGTTAGACTGACCTTTGCCAAGCTGATGGGTGCAATGCTGGCCTTCACCAAGCTGATGGGTGCAAGGCTGGTATTTGCCAAGCTAATGGGTGTAAGGCTGGCATTCGTCAAGTTGATTGGTGTAAGGCTGGCTTTCGCCAAGCTGATGGGTGCTAGGCTGTTTTTGAGCTTGGCATTCTCCTTGATTCATACTAGATTGATTTTGAGCCTGATATTCTTCTCGCTTCATACTAGGCTGATTTTGAACCTGGCATCCTTCTTGACTTATGCCATGCTGAACCTGGCATCCTTCTTGACTTATGCCATGCTGATTTTGAGTCTGGCATACAAAAACGAGTTTTGAGTGCTCTGCGGCGCGCCCTTCGATTCTGGTTGCGGATTTGAGTCTGTTTTCGTGCCGTGATAGGTTTTCCTTTGGCGTCATATGCAACTAGTTCTGATGGACCAGAGTTTGAAAATCCAAGTGGTTGTTGATGGATCAACGTCTCCTTATCATTCAAAACTATCATGTTATTTTTTTGTGATTTTGAATATTTTGGACTGACCTCGATCTCGATCACCAATTTCTCCATCGTCTCTCCAATTCTGTTGATGTCAGATTGGACCGCCATCTCCTCTTCAGTACAGAAAATTTCTCTCACTGTGGTCGCCAGTCTATTTTTGGTAAAAATAGGGTTGGATCTTTCTATTACCATTGATAGAGAAAAATTACAGATTATCAAAAATTCCTCTTTCAGATTACAATAAAAAGAGATAGGAGGACTTATAGATTGTCGTTCTCTTTTTACAGAAGATGTGGGATTCGAGCCAGCTATGGGGATTGGTCCTTTCCCTGTTGACGATCTGACGTTGAGGTTTGGAGGCGATGGAGAATTCTTGAGCGTCTCTTCTAATTCTTGGAGGAAGCTCGAACAAGAAAGATCTGGCCGAAAGTCTTCTCTTTTTTGGTTGCAAGGCTTTGAGGCTCTTGCGCGTAGATCGATTTGCCAAAGATCCCTTTTAGAGCTCTTTTGAGGGGTATTTAAAGGCCTCCGGTTGTTGAAAATGTTTCCTTGTAGATAGAAATAAGATCTGATTTCCTTTTAGATAGAATCGAAATCTCTTTGTGATTTCGATGAGATATTCGAATCTTTTCTTAATTTGATTTGCTCCAGATTGTTGGTGGTAAAATCTCCAAAGAAAATTAGTAAAAAAAAGATAACCACGCAGAACGCGGAGCTAACTCCGTAGCTCTGCATTTGGCTATGATTTGCCTCGCGTTAAATTAAAATGCGGAGCTAATCCATAGCTCCGCGTTCTGGTGTTTTAGCTCCGCATTAACTTCACGTGAGAAGAATTCTAACTTGATTGAGATTGAGATTTTGGCTTATCCAATACCCGAATTGAGTCCAGTAATAATCCTAAATTAAAAGATTTAAATCAAAACTAAGATATTTAATTAGAATCATTGATGAATATAACTACCTTCCAATTCTATTTGATTGGAAACTCTTATATTTACTCAAGCCTATAAATACCCTCTTGAGGAAACCTTAGTGGATCTTTTCGGAGCTTTTTGCATTTTTAGAGAATTCGAGTTACGCGTGAGAGTCTTGAATTCGCGAAGACCAGCAGAGAAGATTCAGGGCTGGCCGTCTTCTTCATCGATAGAAGATTTTCACGTCAGATCATCAAAAGATACTACTTGATAAAATTCATCACCACATAGAGTTTACAATTCATTATAAAAGAGAGTGATAATCTATAAACCATCTCGTTTGTTTTCTTTTGTTCTCTTTCATTATAATTAAGTTATTCAATGGAAGGAAGCAAGATTTTTGCAACGAACACAGATTCGTTGTATCGGGTCCTGTTTCAGCACCCAGAAAATTAATTAGACTTTAATTAGAATTTGTAGAATTATTAAATTCAAATAAAATTAATTTAGAATTCTGCATTCAAAAATCAATTAAACTCTAATTAGAATTTGGGTGTAATTAGAATTTGTAGAATTTGCCAAAATAGCTCAAGGCGGGGCCCAAGAAAGAAAGAGATTTAATTCACTATTTTTTTAATGATTTTTGCTCATTGAGCATGCTCTTTTACTTTTGCTCACTGAGCACCCTATGAGCCTCACATTTGCGCGAGGCGGGGAGCGAGCCTCGCTCTTTTTTTTTTTGTTCCTTTGCTTTTCTCTTGAGCCTTGCATCCACGTGAGGCTGGTCTTCGTGTGGGTGTGAGGCTCGGCCCCTGATAATTTTTTTTTAATTTTCATTTAATTTTATTGTGATTTTCGCATTCACGCAAGGTTGAGTCTCACGTGGGTGTGAGGCTTCTCCTTAATAATATTTTTTTAAATTTTATTTATTTATTTATTTATATTAATTAATTTAAATATTATTATTATTATTATTATTATTATTATTATTATTATTATTTGAATTCGGATTTGTATTTTGACTCGGATTTTGAATTCGGACTCGGATTTTAGATTCGGACTCGAATTTTGAATTCGGATTTGGATTATTTTTATCGTTCTACATTTTACTCTTTTTGAGGTAGAGTTTGTTTCCAGACGATCCTAGTCTGGATCAATATGATTGGGGTTGAAATTGCTTTAATGGTCAATATAATTCCCCCTATTGTTTGTATGATTAAAATTTATTAAGGTGTTAATCTCAATTATAAAAGAAGGATACAATCTTAGATTTGAAGAAGAATTTTTTGGAGGAGGCTTTTAGGACATTTGGGGATGAAATTGAGAGTACTCTTAGAAGATTCTTGAAGGAACAAAGAGTCTTTGATTTTTTTTTTATTTTCCATCTTAACACTTCATCGTGTACAACATTTTGTAGATGTGTGTTTTTACATCAATTTTCATCTTTGTGGACTTTTTCAGGCTGGACTACATCATCGTATTCTATAATCTTCATCATTATTTTTCAAACGCGACATATAAAGAGGTTGTAAGATCTTTTTGATTTTATACTTAATTAATATTGAGTCTTGTGAAATCTTAAAACTATTATTATAATATTTTGATTGTTTGTTCTACGAGGTACTCAAGCCATTGGTGAATTAACATATATTAGCAGAGGTCATGATATATTTGTATAGATGAATAGTTGGGATATATTTGGGTCATAATTTAGAAATTTTTAGGAGTATTTACTGGTTTGTCCCTCACATCTTTATATATTATGATTTTGCCCTCCAAATCTTCATATTTAGGATTTTGCCCCCCAAATCTCATAAGTTACCACAATTTAGTCCCCCTCTCTAACACAGTTAAATATTTGACATTTTACCACTCTTTTTCTCTTCTATTTTCCTTCTCTCTTATTCTTCTCTCTTCCTCCTCTCTTCTCCTTTTCTTCATTATTTCTCCTCTCTTCTTTCTCCAGTATTTAACTGTGTTAGGGAAGAGAGGAGAAGAGAGGAGAAAGAAGAGAGGATAAATAATGAAGAAAAGGAGAAGAGAGGAAGAAGAGAGAAGAAGAAGAGAGGAGGAAAATAGAAGAGGAAAAGAGGGGTAAAATGGTCAAATATTTAACTGTGTTAGAGAGGGGACTAAATTGTTGTAACTTATGAGATTTGGGGGCAAAATTCTAAATATGAAGATTTGGGGGGCAAAATCATAATATATAAAAATTTGAGGGACAAACCAGTAAATATCCCAGCTTTTTATTATCTATATTTTTAATAGAAAACTCTCTACATAAGAAGAGTTGATGTAGAGATTTCCAAACCATTATAAATCTCGTCTTCTTCTGTAGTATGATTATTTTATGTGGTTACTTTTTATTTTCGATGTATATAATTTTGATAATTTTTTTTAATAAGATTATAAATTATAACAACGATTGCTCATACCCTCTCTAACCTTGCATCTTAGAAGTGGGATCCCACCTTTTGGGCTTTTTGGACAGCCTAGGCTCTTCCGGACTATGCACAGCCCAAAAGGCACCCAGCCATGCAATCAGAAAAAACAAACCAAAGCTTGGGCGTACCAGAATCAATTAAACCAATACCAAGACATTGACCTCTGAGTCCCAAGGCGAAAAGCAGGTCACAATTAGCAAGTCGTCAGGTGTAAATGACTGCATAATTGGTGAGATTTTGAATTTGTAACAACTCCACTTTTTAAGCCTAAATTTCCAAATACACCAGCTGGGTAATTAACCATAGTTACTTCTCTTTTTCCTTTTTTTTTTTTTTTTTTGGCTCTTCTGTTTGCTGCCGCCTAGTAACCCATTTTTTCTCACTGGTTATTATAGGAGAGAGAATTTAAATTTTTTTTGCTAACAAGGGTGATTTCATTTCTCCGGTGAGAGAGAGAGAGAGAGGATTGGGGTGCGAGTGGATGAAGAAAGCAGCTGGTGATCTATAGGCAGCTGCCACTCTACATTGCGTTCTCGGTGGTATTGTCTTCTTCTATAAAAAAAGATGGCTCCTTTTTGAAAAATTTCATGCAGACACAGTTGGGAGAAATCTCATTTCTTGTGTTTTTAAGCGGTTATTTTTGTTTTTTTAAGGACTTTTTAGCATAATGGGTATTTAGGATTTTCTGTTATTTCAAAGAGTCAGTCCCTCTGATTTGGTATTAGAAGTACTATTCCTCTTTTCTTATCTCTTACTAAAAATGGATTATTATTATTATTATTATTATTATTATTATTATTAAGTTGTTTGTCATTGGCATTGGAGATTCGATGTTCTTTTACTAGCATTTTGTGTTTAAGATTCGTTCATCAGTGTTCCAATTTCCAATTTTGACATCTACAATTTTGTTTTTTTGGTTCCATGTACTATGAAACTTCATTTTCAAGGGGCTCTCTCTTTCTTTTCATAGGACCAATAGGAATATCTGCCATTTGATTATATTTAGTTAGCTCAGACCCTGTGGTTTTTGTTATCTGCTAGCAGAGAATTATTGAAGAGAGTAGAGGAGTAAATTTTGAATATTTGATTAGGTGGTTTGCAGTTCTCAGCACAGATTTCAGTTACACATCTAATTGCCTAACAATTTGTTATGATTATTTTTATTGTGTTGATATTATCAGGGTGATTGGTAGCCAAAAACTTGGAATTTACATTGGCTAGATCACTCAGCTCGATGTTTATTAGTAACTATGTTGGCGCTATGTGTGAGCACTTCTTCTGATTAAAGTACATGAAGGAAGGAATAGCACTCTAGTAAACACTTATTGTTTGCTGTGCAACTTATATTGTAGATTTTACTGATTTACTTCTAGAGGCTTTTTGGGTTCTCATAGTTCATTTTGGCTCCTGTGCCCCTTTTTGAAATTTAGGTTTGTAATTGATGATTGATAAAGTAGCAACACTTGCTTGAAAGTAGACCGAGAGTGTTTCCCTCTGAAGATTGTGATTCTAAATTCTGCATGCCTTTGCCTTTGGGATGTGATTGCTGTTGATCAATTGAACTCTCTCCTTAACAGAAATCCTATCAGTGCATCAAAACTGTTTGATTGGGTTATGTTGTTGAGGTATTTCTTTATACTTTGGTAGGAACATGAGATTCAATTTACATGTTTCTTCTTTTCATGTAACTCATAAAATTAAACTGATTTTTATTATGTATCTTCATAGCAGGAGTATCAAAGATTAAATTATTTGAAAAGTGCTTGGGGGTGGATCATATCGAGCAGCAGGTTTGGCTTGGATTGATTACTTAAGTTGGAACGAATATCTGTCCTGTCCAAGGACAAGGAAGATAGCACTGGTTTGCCTTTTTGGCATCATGGTTACATTGTTACATGGAGAGTCAAGACGCATGTATTCATGGTGGTGGGATAGTCATATATGCCCAAAGAACTCCAAATGGCTTCAGGATAATCTTACAGGTATATATTTCGAAAATGAATTGTGCATTTAATTATCTTACAAAGTGGGAGCAGTTGGGTTTATGTTGCTGATATGGAAGTATGTTTTTTGATAATATATTGTTACTAATCTTATTTATTGAAATGATATCCAGTTAAGATCTTGGCCAAGTAGTTCCTCTAAAGAATTGAGAATATTACAAAATAATTGAAGAAGCCAATTACTGGATCCTTTAGGAGTCCCCCAAGTGTTATTACATAATTTATATGGTTCGTGCTCTGGATAAAAGTCCACAGGATAAAGGCTTAATTCACTAGGCCCATAGGCTAGCGAAAACTGCAAGCACAAGATCTACTCAAGATATAGTATAATTCTCAATGGAGTCAAATACTTACGACAATCTCACCTGCCAAAACCGTCACAATGATATCAACAGATCTCACCCATCCGTGAACATAAGAGCGCTATCTCCATAAAGGAAAGTGGAGGATTTTGCGGATTCATCATAACTCTGACTACTATAAAAGATTCATTAATATAAATATAGCCCTACCCTTGTGAGTACGGAGATGAATTTTCAACCAAGAGAAATATCTGTGTTCAAGAGAGAAGAGAGAGAGAGTGTAACCTCACTTTATCCACTTTACTACAACTGCATGCCAAAAGGGCTATTACCGTCGTGGATGTAGATCGAGAGCCCCCTCTATCAAACCTCGCAATTCTCGTGTCTCTACTTAATTTTTTTCATTTTCACTCCTAGTTATCGGTTTTGTTGGATTCACTTCGAGCAATTTAATTGGACGAATTTTAGCATAAACATTTGACGTTGTATATGGGAACTTAGATTATCAACCACGGTGAACAGTGAACACATGTTTCAGCATCAACAACAGCAACAACAACAACTAAACTTTTTATTCCGAGTACTTGGAGTAGGCTACATGAACCAAAAAAGAATCACGTTTGATCGATCACGTTGATAGTCCTTCTCCATTCATTTCTATCAAGTAATATCTCCTCATTTAAATCTCTAGAATCCATATCTTTTTGTATCACCCCCATCTTTATTTTCTTCGGTTTTCCCTTCGTTCTTTTAACTTGTCCTACATTGATAACTCCCCTCGTCGAACTGGTGCATTTTTAGGCCTACGTTGCACATGATCAAACTATCATAAGCGATTTTCTCGCATCTTTTCATTGATAGGAGTTACACCTAGCTTAGCACAAATATCTTCATTTCTTATTTTATCTTTTCTAGTATTTCCGCATATCCAGCGGAGTATGAGGATCTCTATTATACTTATTTTCTGTGAATGACATTTCTTTAAAACCCAATATTGCGTGCTTTATAATAAAACTGACAAAATAATAGTTCTGTAAAATTTTTCCTTCAGTTTTAACGGAATGTTACGATCGCATAAAACTCTCATTGCACTCCTTCATTTCAACTAGCCAACTTGTATTCTATGGTTAACATCATTATCAATCTCTCCATCATTCTGAATAATAAAATTTAAATACCTAAACTGACTGCTCATTTGTATCTCTTGCCCGTTCAGTGTTATACCATTATAGTTCATGGTCCGTCGTTTTCTAAATTTACACTTTATATATTCTGTTTTAGACCTACTCAATTTAAAATCTCTAAATTCTAATGTTTGTCTCCATAACTCTAACTTAATATTCACCCCTACTCTTATCTCATCAATTAAGACATCATCAACAAATAGCATATACCAAGATATCTCATTCTGAATAGCTCTAGTAAGTTCATCCATCACTATAACAAATAAGAATGAACTCAATGCAGATCCTTAATGCAATCCACTTGTGATACAAAAATTACTTGTTAGACCACCACATGTTCTGATATTGGCCATTACTCTATCATACATGTCGTTAATTATGTTAATATACTTGATGGGGACTTTTTTTCTTCATCAATGTCCACCAAATTATCTCTCGTGGTACTTTATCATAGGCTTTCTCCAGGTCAATAAGTACCATATGCAAATCTTTATTTTTCTCTCGGAATCGCTCTATAAGTTGATGAAGTAAGTGAACAGTTTCTGTCGTCGATCGCCCCGGCATAAATCCAAACTGGTTCTCTAATATTTTAATAGCTTGCCTCAATATATGTTCAATTATCCTTTTTCAAAACTTCATAGTGTGACACATGAGTTTTATTTTATGATACTTAGAACAATTCTGAATATCACTCTTATTCTTATACAAAAGTATTAGGGTACTCTTCCTCTATTCAGTTGATATTTTCTTACTTTATTAAATTTTGTTAAAAAAATCTGTCAGCCACCTTACACTAATCACTCCTAAGTATTTCCATGCCTCTATATGAATTTCATATGGACCAACAACTTTTCTTGATTTCATCCTCTTCAAAGTCTCTTTTATTTCAGATTCTTTAATTCTGCACATAAAACTACAATTCATATTCTCATATTGAATAGTAAGATCTCCCAAATTTTGAGTAAAACTATTAATCTATCAAAACAATATTTTTATTTTTCTTTAATTTCTTTATCTCGAACTAGAACCTTCTGATCCTCATCTTTAATACACTTTATAGTACATAAGTCTCTGAATTTTCTCTCTTATTCGAGCAATTATATATATATTCTTTTCTACCTTTTTATTATCCAACTTCTCATACACTTGTTTATATAATTTAGTTTTTGCATTCCGAACAGCTTTCTTAACCTTCTTGGCTAGTTTATACATCTCAAAACTTATTCCATCATTATTATTATTCTTCTTCAAATCTCTATAATGATCCCGCTTGATCTTAATAGTATTTTTAACTCTTCATTCTATCATGATGTATCCTTATATGGTGGAGCGCCGCTCTCGACTCACCAAATATATCTTTAACTATCATCTTAATGCAGCTAACCATTTTGTTCCATGTTACATTAGAATCATCATGATCTCTCCAATCTACTTCTTGTATTACTTTATTTACAAATTTTTTTTGATTATCTTTTAATCACCACCACTAAATTTTAGGATCTAACTTATACTTAATCTTTCTAAGTCGCTTTCTAATCTAAATATCTAAAACTAAAAGTCTATGTTGAGTAACTACACTCTCACCTGATACTGCCTTACAATCGATGCAACTAGCTCTATCTACCCTCCTAGTTAAAAAAAAATCTATTTGGGTCGTACTCGATCCACTTTTAAAAGTAATCAAGTGTGATATACACCAAGTATTGACTAAAGTTAAAGTGACACATGTTTCAGATAAATACAAAATCCACAAAATCTGTCATCTTCCCTAGGTGACCCAGGGCACGAGGCGATTACCACTCCAGAGACAAATTTGTATGCTTCGGTCACTTTCAGCCACTTAAAGATACTCGCCGATCAGATAGAGACACTAGCACACATAATCCAAGCAAACCAGTCAACTCGGGATGATCGGTCTTACAATGAAGGTCCTCAAGGAATGCAAGATAAAGAATAGGATAGAGAACAGGGCATGAACAAATGCAAGCATGGATATTGAGACAATGTAGCTTTCACCTCTCACTAAGGTTGTGTATGGTTTGAAAGAAAACAGAAGAAAGAAAAAGAATGAGAAAACGAAAGAGAAAAGAAAAGAAAATGAGATGGAAATTGGTTTTTTTCTTAATATTTGGTTTGTAAGAAAATATTTTCTTTTCTTTTAAATTTTCTCTCTAACCAAACAATAGAAAATATTTTCTTCCTTATTTTCTTTTCTCTTCCTTCATTTTCTCTCAAACCAAACAAAGCCTAAAGGAATACTAAGTCGGTCCACGATGATAAGCTTTTTGGCTCATGAGTCCCTCTTTAGGGAGATCTTCTAGCGGAAGTTTAAGCATAAACTCCTCAACCTAGACAAGAAACATGATGGAACGAGTGACCCTCATGGTTATATTGCCAATTTCTAGACTGCCACGCATCTGCAAGGAGTGACCGACGATATCATGGTCGAGCCTTCTCGATGATCTTGGTCAAAGAGGCATGCACTTAGTACCACAGCCTTCCTTTTGAGTCAATCGAAGGGTTCGTCAGATCATGCAAGTGTTTATACAAAATTTTTGATGAGGAAAGACACCAAGAAGATGGTGACCTCCCTCCTCAGTCTTGAACAATAATAGGGCGAGTCTCTTAGGGACTTCCAAAGGCAATTTAACAAGGTCCGACTTCAAACTAAAAACTACTTGTTGGACATACACTTAAGGCTCTCCATTTGGAAACATAGGCCAACAACTCAGGATGACCTCCTGGAGTGATTTGACAAATATATCGCCTAGGAGAAGTCCAGGATCATTTTAAAGATTGAGTTTCTCGCAAAGTAAAGAACTAGTGGAGTATAAGAGCAAAAAGCACGTGAGGAAGTGGAACCCATCGAAGCACCACAAGAATCAACAAGAGTAACACTAGAGAGATAACTGTCAGGCTCCTGAAGGCGACTTCAGTCCCCTCTTCCACATCCCACGTCCTCAATCAGGTTCAAAAGGATGGTACCTCGCACAACCTCCTTGCCCCATCAAGACATTTGCTGGTAAAAGAGACACGACGATTTTGTGAGCACCATAAGGAAATCGGTCACACGATCTACGAATGCATTCGACTGAAAAAAGATATCGAAATTCTCATATAGAGTGGTCATCTCAAGTGATTTGTGTAGAAAGATTTGGGTAAGCGGCAAACTCTTGATTGCCCTAACAAAAATGAAGGAGATAACCTCCTATGGAACAATATTAAAAGGAAGTCCTAAATATATTGAGAGGGCAGGTTGCAGGGGGAAGCTCCTTTTTGCTCGGAAGAAATATGCTAGGACAGTTAATATCACCATCCATTCTCTGAAGCATTTTAAAGAGCAGGAGATCACCTTCTCACCCCGAGACTCATAGGGGGTTGAAGTCCCGCGCAACAATGTCGTCCTCACCACTCATATTGATAACTTCCAAGAGAGGACGATCCTAGTCGACTCCAGGAGCTCCTGTGGCATCCTCTTCCTTAATGCATTCAGGTAAATGGGGATAGACAAAAAGGAGCTCGATAAGTCAGTAGGACATTTAACTGGTTTTAATAGTATCGAGACCCTGCCATCGGCTCAATTTATGTCTATACCATGTTTGAAGAATAACCAACACGGGTCATCCTTAAGGTCGAGTACATTATCATGGACGTCAAGTTGCTACGTAATGCAATACTCGGAAGAAACTTCCTCAATGCACTGGGAGGTATTCTCTCCACCCTTCACCAGGTAATGAAGTGCCCTGCAGAGAATGCAGACGAGTACTTAGCAACCAGAGGGACTTAGCACATTTGCTATTTGACATTTGTGAACGGAAGTGACTTCTAGGTGATGATGGTCAAGTGGTGGGCTACCACCATGCTGAAATGTGCTAGTGAGGCTGTGCACACCATTGAGGATGTTGTCTTAAGAGACGAATCAGGCGGTCTTCAACCTTTTCTCCATAAGAAGCCACCTCAATCCAACTCTAAGGTTCTAACTAGGGGATTCAAATTGGTTCAACCCTTCAGGAGACACTTTGATCTCAGCTAGAATGCTTCCCCAAGGACAACTAGGACGTCTTCACTTGGTTGCCTGAAGACATGCTTGGCATAGATTGGATAGTCCTTCACCACCACTCGAATGTAGACCGGAGCTTTCCTCCAGTCAAACAGAAGAAGAGGAACATCCGATGCAGCGGGCTTTATTGAGGAAGTGAGCTGACGTAATTGGTTCGCGAATATGGTCCCGGTGATGAAGCACAACAGCAAGTAGAGAATGTTTAACTACAATGACCTCAATATAGCCTATGCCAAAGACTATTTTTCTCTCCCCCAGATCTGACTTGCTTGTTTACTTGGGATCTGGGTATCATCTATTGAGTTTCATGGACTTTGACTACAATCAAATAATGATTGCTAAGGAGGATGAGACAAAGACCTTATGTATCACTGACCAGGGGATATGCTGCTATCAAACCATGCACTTTGGTTTGAAGAATGCATGGGCAACATATCAAAGATTGGTCAACAAAGTTTTCAAACTGTAGATATGTCGCAACATGGAGGTCTATATCGATAATATGCTAGTAAATTAGTTAAAGTCAGTAAGTGATGGCCAACCTCCAAGTGGCGCTTTCTGTGCTTAGAGAGTACAACTTGAAGCTGATTCTAATTGAATGTGCCTTTAGAGTAACATCCAGTAAGTTTCATGGATTCATGTTCACTTCTAGGGGGATTGAAGCGAATCTCGAAAAATTATGGCTATCCTTATTCCTTAACATGCAAAAGCCGAAAACCATATGCAACCTCCTATCACTTAATAACAAGATTTCCACACTAAGTTTATTCCTGTCCATATCTACGGAGAGCTCCTCCCCTTTTCAAGACTCTCTGAGGCCACTTGGCTAAGGTGGACACTTCTTCTAAAAGGAGAAACCCGAACATCGAGTGGAAGGAGGATACAGCAAGGCCCTTTAAGGAACTTAAGGTTTACATCCAGACTCTGCCTCTCCTCACTCGACCGGTCCAAGATGAAGATCTTTATATTTAATTGGCAATAACCAAGAAAGGCGTCAATTCTATTAGGATCATGAACAATATTGGCATCCAATGATCTATTTACTATGTCAATCAAGTATTGAAGGGTTTTGAGAAGAATTAATCTCGATTCAAGAAGGTTGCATACTCGCTTATCCCTACAGCAAGGAAACTTCGACCTTCTATGCCCACACGATCCAGGTTTTGTATAACATTTTCATCTGAACTATACTCTAAGAGATCTAGATGGATGCAGAACTAGGGGCAGAGTTAATGTAATTTAAGCATCAAATACCTACCCCAGCCTTCTTTAAAGACTCAAGCTCTTACCGGCTTCGTAGTCGAATGTACCCTCTTGGTGGAAGACACCCCAAATGTCAGAAGGCAGGAAATTAATAATGGGGGCATACACAAAACCTGTGCTTAGATTGTCTATGTCGATAGGTGAACATGTGAACACGACATCGGTACATGAGTAGTCCTTGAAAGTCAGAAGGACAAGAATCTGAGCATGCGTATTTGTTCGCGTTCTACACCTCAAACAACTAGGCCGAGTATGAATCTATCATCACCGAATTAAAACATGCCTCACAAATGGTGGCTAACCGAGTGATACTATATGACTCCAGTTAGTCATCAACCAATTAAATGACGAATACAAGGCTAAGAAAGAGCAATTGATCAACTACTTAACGCTGGCTAGAAAGTTGATGAGCAGGTTCGACAAAGTTTATATCGACCGTATATCGACCGAGTACCCCGCGAAAATTACAGCTAAGAAGATGTACTCTCTAAATAGCCTCCTCGGTAGATGAACTCGGGTTCCGAGTTCAGAGTTCCGATGACGAAGATATTATAGTTTTTGATTTGTTTATAGAGATATGGATGATACCAATTCTGCAATATCTAAAGGACATTCTACCCGACAATGATACATAGCCTCGCAAGATTCGAAACATGGCTGAGAAGCAAGCCATCTTAAATGGCTCCCTTTTACGAAAGAATTTCACGAAAATGGACGTCGAACCTCTCCTAATATACTTATCGCCCAAACAAGCAAGTATGCTCTTATAAGAAATTCATGAAGGCGAATGGGGCAACCATTTTCGGAGTGGAGCTTGATGCTGAAGGTTATTTGACAATGCTTCTAGTGGCTGACCATGAAGGCTAATGCCTGGGAGTATGTCAAGAAATATGAGAACTGTTAAAAGTTCACATGCATAACTAGATTGGCATCTACTGAACTGACTTCATTGCTCAATCCAATTCCCTTCGTGTAATGGGGTCTTGATATACTCGGCACCTTCCCAGTAACCTCAGGGCAAAGAAAGTACTTAATAGTAGCTGTCGACTACTTCACAAAGTGGGTTGAAGCCGAACCCCTCGTCACTATTTCAGCCAAACACATCATCTCATTTATTTGGAAATAGGTAATATTCAGGTTTGGGCTGCCAAGATTAATAGTGACAACTCAGTTTGACTTAAAAGAGTTCCATAGTATCTACGAAAACTGAAAGATTAGAAACTATTTTGCCTCTATTGATCAATCTTAATGCAATAGACTTGTCGAAACAACAAAAATACAGATTCTTGATGCTCTAGGAAATGCCTGAAGGAAGACCAAGGTGACTGGACTAATGAGATGCTAGGAGTACCTTGGTCCTATCAAATGGCTTGTAAAGTTTCTAGTTATCAAATGGCTTGTAAAGTCTCTAGTTGGCTTGTAAAGTCTCTAGTTGGAAGGAACCTTCTCGACTAGCCTTTGGTACTGAAACAGTATTGCTAGGAAAGTTACCACTGAATCACTCAGTTTTTTGCCAATTCTCCCTGGAGCAAAACGAGGAAGGACTAAGGGCAAACCTAGATCAAATAGATGAGATACGCAACAAGGCCTTTGTAAAACAACTTGCTCATCAACAAAAGATAGCTCGTTAACTCCAAGTTAAGCAGGTGCTTCTTTCCTAGGAGCAACCTGGTGCTCTACAAGTTGAAGTTACAGGCAAGGATCGCTATTTAGGAATGACCGTAAATTGTTGACAAAGTTCTTGGACTTCCCACTTATCAATTTGGAGAGTTAGGGGTTGGATATTATCTTATACATGGAATGTTGAGCACCTTTATAAATTTTATTAGTAGTCTGTCCAAGCGATCTGTCCAAGGCGATTAAACTTTGCTTAGTACTCTATTTGTAATAGACACTATAAGTGGTCTGTCCTAGGCTAGTACCCCATGAGAATAGGCACTGCTTAGTTTTTTTTTCCTCCTATACTTAACAATCTCAGGTTAAATTCCAACATAAAGTTGACAAGATTTATATAAGCTAACAAGAAAAAAATAGAGCAACATTCATAAGAGTACTTCACTATTCAAGATGAGTTGTTATTATACTGCTCAACAGAAGCAAACAACAAATTCAATATAAGAAGATGTCCAAGCAAACGTCAACCTTTTTTATTCATTCAAGGACAATTACAAGGCAATTGCTCGTTACAATTTAAAGATGAGTACAGTCGTTCTAATGAAGATTCTTCTACTCGGATGAAAGCTTGCTCTTGTACAGTGTTCTTCATCAAAGCAAGCTGATCCATGCACAAAAAGTTGAGCATCAAAAGCAACAATCTTTTCACTGCATCTGGCAATGCTTGTGTAAAGCACTTGAAGCCTCCAAGAACTCTCATGCTCCCACTGACGAGCTCAAGCCAAGCGCTGAAGAGACTCCTATATCAGGAAGGTTTCCAGCTGTAAGGGCCGATAATTACGAAGTGAGGGAACTTAGAAGATGGAGACCTACAAGGCCACTGACCTAGGGTACTTAGCCTCCAATACTCCCACCTCATTAAGTTTTCTATCCCCTTTAAAGAAATGGAAACAGTTGAGGATCAGAAAACTTATAGTAAATCTTTCAGAGAATCGTACAAGGAGTTTGTGGGAACTTGTTAAGGCGAGAGTTGATATCCACTCATTATTACCAACAGAATTTTAGGAGGTGGACGACATAATATTTTAATTTATTTAGAATAATATTTTGTATTTAAAAATGAATTTTAATAAGGAAAGGAGGAAAATAAAAGAGGAGAGTAGGTTAATTAATTTAATTAAATAGGTGGAGACCAAGACTTAAACCCATAATCTTATAGCACATAACCCACACCCAAACTAACTGAGCTAGCTCTCTAATTGTAAAATAAATTGGACCAATTAAGTTAGATTTGATCTTTACCTAATTATTAGAATGAGAAATGATTTGGTTTCCATATTACATAGGATTCTATTTTTCATGAGGATAGTGAATCCAATTAGAATCCCTATTGAACCTTCCATATAAATGATTACTAAATCAAACAAGGATTCTTAATCCCTTATAAAAAGACTACCCCTTGACTGCAGCTCTCCCCTTCCCTAAATGCAACAAAATAAGAGAAAATGTAGAGAAAATAGAGAAATAAAGAGGAAGAAAAAAGTGGTTAAACCAAGGAAATCTTGGAGTGTTCTTGGAGGTTTTCAATGCCTTTTCTACATCAAATCATAAAATCTAATCTTGAACTAAGGCGAAGGTTAAGTATGTTATTTAGATACCCTTGATTTTATAGATAGAATAATGCAATTGTGTTTATAGAAGAGTTTTTCCAAAAAAAATGCATAAAAGTAGAATTTTTATTTGATTCTTATAGAAAGAAAGAATTTTTCTTGATAAAGTTGTTCAATTTATTGTATGCAAGTTAAAAAGGAATTTTTTTACATCTTTTTATTTATTGATCTATGTGATCTATTGCTATTTAATGTGTAGAGTCATATAAAAAATATGATTTTTATCGAAAAGAGATAAACAAGACGTAATGCGATAGATACATATGCAAATGTGAGATTTTTATTGATTCAAAGGCCTGGAATCTTGTTAATTTTGATATGTCATGAATCTATGCAAAGTATATGTTCCTAATATCTCTTGATGTCTAAGAGTGTTTCTAAAAGGTGAGGAATCACTCTTACTATGCTGTTCAACTAGAATCCTGTTGACAGCTACTTTAACAGTGACTTCAATAATGCTGCACTGGGACATCCATTACTAAGGGCATTATCGATAGCTAGTTCGACAGCAGCTACGATGTAGGGCTCTGATTGGCAGGGATAGTGGTTACTGAGAGCTGCTGTTGACAATGAGTATGTCTATCCATAGTGACGGCGAGCATGTCCTGTCGATGTGAACCCCTGTCATTGATTGATAAGTTATTGTGATTGTTTTATTGTGAATGATTGATTTGTAATTAATATAAAGGTCCAGATTAATGACAAAAATATTGTAATTAATGATTAATATAGTATATTAGCAATTGATGCGATCTAACCCAATGAAACATTCAATTGATAATAGTAAGGCACTGACTAAATATTGGAACTGTATCATGTGATTGGGATATATCATTAAATTACAACACTATTGCACTTTTATACTGATTCTTATTCTTAGTGTTATCGAATTTTAATGATGATCACCAATTTACTTATCAAATTGAATTTACTGAACAACTTATACTGGATTGAACAATATATCGATTTGGAAAAAAATTAGAGGTTTATGTACTTTAATGGCTGAATAAAACTATGTCACTATTTTCCTTTACGGAGGATTGGGATAGGTTCCGTTCAGAACTTCCATTGTTTCTCATGCGGGAGATTGGGATAGGCTCGGAACCAAATTACTGTTCCTTTTTTCTAAGAGTCGATGAGTATGTATTTAGACAAGCCAAGTTCATATTATTCTAAATTTCCAAATACCATAACTAAATGATGTCAATTGAAAGATTAATATTAAAGCATTTAAATTGATAATCACATGAGATTTTTCATTATTTATTTACATATGATCTCACAAATCATTGGGATCTTTTTTCATAAAATTTATTATATTTTATTAGTCATTTACTTGCAATCCTGATTCTGCATAATCATACACAACTTCTTGGTTAGAGATGGACCTGCGTGAGATGGAGCATGACTTATCATATTTTTAGGAGTAGACAGAATTATAAGACTGATAGATTATTTATTTTATTGTTTTTCTTATTAGTTGAGCTCTAACAGTTTATTAGAAACATATAATAAGTGTCAATTGCACGTACTATTAGTTGGTTTGAGATATTGAGTTTATTGAGATAGTATTTTTATGACTTAAAGATATTTATGTGGTTACATTTTATTGGATTTGTTTTTATGCAAAATTATATTAGTTTTTGATTTGCTATAATTGTTTATTTAATGCTATTTGTTGTCCATATTTTCGCTATAAGGTGATTGTATTGTTTATTGAGATTAGTCAAGTTATCACTTATTACCGAATGTTTCAACTATTCATATTTCGGATAGTGGAGCATTATAACAACCTTAGAGGTCAGGAGAATGAAGTCGCTCTCAAAGTGCAAGTCGATTGACGAAGGTCTACTCGGCGATTCAACTCGCTATAAATGGGTGCAGTAACTAGCACTAAAGGCAAATGCCCAAGATGAATAAGTCAAAACTCTCCAAACAACTATAGAAGTTAGGAGAATAAAGTCACTCCTGAGGTGCAAGTCGACTAAGCACGTAACTCGATGAAACTATAGAAGATACAGACACTCCTAAAGCTCGGTGTACCGAACTTAGGAATAGGGGCTATTATTGTTAAAAAAAACTAATTTTCCTCAACCTTCACTATAACTTTGGAGTTTTGGTGCAGTGGAATGTACCTTCAACATGGTATCAGAGCAATCCAGTTTCAAATTCTACCGGACGCGCATTTAATTAAAAATTAAAAAATACTGCGGCATAAAACTCAGGTATCTGCCTGGCATTTTAAAATACAAAATAATTTCTCTCAACTCTTACCACAATTTCAGAATTTTGGTGCAAAATGAAAGGGACTTTCAATAATTGTTATTACATAATTTATTTTGTCCTGGCCATGACGAAAACTCCTATAAAGGTCCAATCCGTGAGGCCCATGGGCTGGCAAAGACCTCAAGCTCAGGATCCACTCAAAAGACAACATAATTCTTAATGGAGTCAAATACTTGCTAAAATCTCACCTGTCAAAACTACCACAGCAAAATCAGTAGATTTCACTCATCCATAATCGCAGAAGTGATATCGCCATATAAGGAAGTGAGGGATTTGGGGATCTGACACAACTCTGCCTACTAGAAAATTCAAATATAGCCCTCCTGCAAGAGTAATGTAACAACCTAATTTCATCATAACTTATATTCTTGATATCAGATTAATTCCAAAGTGAATGTATTGTGTTTGTCTTATTTTTCTATATTTTTGTGATTTTCTTGAAATTTTTAAGATAGTCACTTAAAATAATATTATTTTAATCACTGGTGGGTCCTGTACATATTTTGATTAGTCTTTCTTTTTTTTTACTTGTAAAATAAAGTTTGACTTTATTTGGATTAGTTTAATTTGAGTTATGTCCATAAACAACTCAAAAAACTATTATTACTAGTCATTTGTCATATACCTATTTTATATTTATTCACTCATACCTCCCATAACCCAACTCCCCAAATTATGCATCTCAAATCTACTCCCATATTTATACAGTTAATATAATATAAAATATTAATGAAAAATCAACCTAACCTACCTACCCCATACCTTATCTTCACCATGCTTGTCCTTTGGCCAAGCATGACAAGCTATTCTCTTACTCCCATACCTCCTTTATCTTATTATATTTTTTTCTTCCTTTCTTTTCATTTCTTCTCCTCATTATATATCTCTCTTTCATTTTTCATTCTTCTCAATCACTTTTTACTCCAACTCTCAAAAAGAATAAAAAAAAGAAGGAGAAGAAGTTTTTTAACCTCAAGATAGGGTTACCTTCTCTAACACATCAAGATAAGTAGAATCACATTCACTCTTATGTTTTTTTTTTAACTCAAAATGTTTTATAGTTAATTTCGAATCTTTATTTGTTAAAACTTAGAAAGATAATGTTTTTAAACGAGAATCTCTATAATTATGCTAAATATAAAATATGATTTCTTTTACACTTTACTCTATATTTATGTATCAAATTTATCATTTTATTTATGATCTCTCATTCTTAAATTACAAATTATAAAGTTAAACTATATACTTTATTTTTAAATTATGAAAATGCTACCTTTATAAATGTTCATCATATTGGATATAAGTTTGAAGTTTTCTACATAAGTTCTTCGTGTATAATACAATGATTTAAAAATCTTTTTCCACTTTCCATTATAAAATATGTATATATATTGTAACGCCCCATTTTCCGGAGAGATACGAAAACGGAGTGCGTTACCGGCGGGCACGTGTAAGTCGACGTGCACGAGACCTATAAATATGTAAAAGAAGAAATGAATGGAATTGAATACTAGTAATCAACTAGGATCTTAGAAGTTAGTCTACTGCCATATAAAAGAGAAGATATACATGTCTAAGATAAACAGCAACAAGTACAATACTGATACAAAAGTTAGAAATAAAGTCCCAAAGGAGTGATACATACCAAACCAAAAATACAAAAGCGGAGGCCTATAAATCTATTGCTGCTCGGTCTGCTCTAGAAAGTACGAATCATGCAGTGGCAGATCCTCGCTCACATTTTCAGTAGCTGAGCGTGTGGGGGAGCTCAGGGTCAAACCCGGCAAGTAAAATAATAAGAAGTACGGAGCGTGTAATATAAACAAGTAGGTAAAATATGGGTGTGGATATGAAACTATGCGCATATGTGGAAAATATTAAATGATCAAGTAATGATATCAAGAAAGAATGTACATGCTATCAAGTATGGAGACTAATGGTGAATAAATAGACTTGTATGGTAGAGAGCATGCAATATATATTAACAAGTAAAATATGAATTGATGTAAAAAAGTATATGCACATGCATGGTGAACTAATTGGTGAAGAAATAGATCTGTATCGTATGTGATCGATATCAAGTACGGAGACTAATACATATCAAGTCTAGGTTAATATCATATTTTATTTTATATTTGAACTAACTGGTGAAGAAATGACTCGTATCGTATGTGATCGATATCAAGTACGGAGACTAATGCATATCAAGTCTAAGTTAATATCATATTTTAGTTTATATTTGAACTAACTGGTGAAGAAATAAACCTGTATCGTGAAAGTACCCGTGCATACCCGGGACCCGGCCAAGATGCTGGCGCTGAACCAGCCGTGCCGCTAAGCACTCAAGCAGATACCGATTACTGAGTAATCGGTCGTCCCATCAACATGGACTAAATAGGAGATGATGGCTCAGTACCACCCGGGCGCCCCCGCGGATGGGCCCCTCTTTCGGTTGCGCAACCTATCCTAAATCTTTCACGATACAATATTTGTCCACCCTTTAGTTCTCCCATAACCCAAGATTTCAAGTTATATTACATGCAAATCAATTCGGAATATGATAAACTAATCATGTCAAGATTAATACATATACATGTCTAGTAACAAGCAAGATGTGGTCCATATCAAAATCAAGTTAACAGGCAAGTTAGGATCCATGACACCATCAAGACATGTGTATATACTAACAAGGAAAATCCGGAATATTTTCATGTATTTTGTACAAGTAATTAGTATGTATATTCAAAATAAATATGATGGAATATCAAAATCAAGTTAACAGGCAAGTCAAGATCCATGGCACTATCAAGACGTGTATGTACTAATGAGGAAAGTCTGGCATAATTTCGTATATGTTGTACAAGTAACTAGTATGTATGTGTCAATGCAAATATGATGGAGTATAGAATGTTAGAATGAATGTTATGAAAATGATCATGTATGTAAACTATACATAAATACAAGTATACATATAAATACGTATGTGAGTATTAAGATGTAAAGATACTTAGGATGATCATATATGTGAATCATGCATATACAATTATGCATATAAACACATATATAATTTCATGTATGTTGTACAAATTACTAGTATGTATATGTTAAGGCAAGCATGATAGTCATAGAATATTAAAATGTGTTATGCAAATAATGATCATGTATGTAAATCACGCAATACAATTATGCATATAAACACATTAGGCAAGTGGGTACTAAATTTGTAAGGATAGGAATTAAATACGCTTAACACTTTTATAACAATTAGTTTAACAACATATTGATTTTCTAAATTCTAGTATGATTTCATAGTATGGAAAGTAGCAAATTTGTTAAATCTTAGACATGTATATATATATGTATATATTTAAACATGGATTAGCATAGAAAGAATTATAACCTAACATAATATCTCGTATGAAAGAAATATTTTAACAATTTAATGTAGAAACTTATTTATTTGAAATCTTCTTTTTAAAACATGATTATGAATACATATATATATATATATATACCTATGTTCTAATGGCAAGTGGAAAATGATTTAAAAATCATTGTATTATATATAAAGAACTTATATGAAAAATTCAAATGTACATCCAAACATGA
The DNA here is from genome assembly GCA_036321105.1 of Dracaena cambodiana. Taxonomy (NCBI): domain Eukaryota; kingdom Viridiplantae; phylum Streptophyta; class Magnoliopsida; order Asparagales; family Asparagaceae; genus Dracaena; species Dracaena cambodiana. The sequence goes on along the minus strand of JAYEPQ010000011.1, from coordinate 17,887,086 downwards.
TGAATATTAATAAAGGTAGTATTTTTATAATTTAAAAATAAAGCATATAGTTTAACTTTACAACTTGTAGTTTAAGAATGAGAGATTATAAATAAAATGATAAATTCGATATATAAACATAGGGTAAAGTATAAAAAATCATATTTTTATTTTTCTAGAATAATTATAGAGATTTTTGTATAGAGATATTATGTTTTTAAGTTTTAACAAATCAAGATTCTAAGTTAACCATAAACAATTAGAATTAGAAATAAAATATGAGAGTGGATGTGATTTTACTTGCCTTGATAGGTTAAAGAAGGTAAGTTTATCTTGAGGCTAAAAAAACTTCTCTTTTTATTCTTTTTCTCCTCTTTTCTTCTCTTTTCTTCTTCTCTTTTCTTTTTCTCTTTTCTTCTTCTTCTCTTGAGTTGGAGTAGAAAAAAAATAAAATGAATAGTTAAATTAAAAATGAAGGAGAGAAAACAAATGAAAAGAAGGGAAGAAAAAGATATAATAAAAGAGGGATTTGGGGATTAGATAATAGTTTGTCATGCTTGTCCAAAGGACAAGCATGGTAAAGTAAGGTATTGGTGAATAAAACAAAATAGGTATAGGACAAATGAATACTAATAATAGGTTATTAGAGTTGTTTAAAGTTATAATTTCAAATTAAACTAACCCAAAAAAAGTCAAACTTCATCTTTACAAGTCAAAGAAGAGACTAGTAAAAATATGTGTAGGACCCACCGGTGATTAAAATAATATTATTTTAAGTGACTATCTTAAAAATTTCAAGAAAATCACAAAAATATAGAAAAATGAGACAAACACAACACATTTATTTTGGGATTAATCTGATATAAAAAAATGTAAGTTATAATGAAATTAGGTTGTTACATCCTACCCTCCTTACAAAAAAATTTCGTCCTCGAAATTTAATTTTTTTAACTAATTGGAATAATAAGATATCAATCAATTGATATGAATGTGGTTATTGAGAAAATTGTTCCAATCAGAATATAGCTGAAAACTAACTAACTTGTCATACTATCTAAACTAGTGGGATAAATAATTAAAGATATATGATGGAAAAAATATCATAAGTCTCGCTTATTAAGGTCCTTGTGAATAACTGCAATAATTTCCTGCAGATCAGTTATTGCCACGCCAATAGGTAAGACTCATAATAGCGAAAGCATATGATTTTGATCGAAAATCAACTATGGAGTATCTCATAAATCTGCTTGTCAACTCAATAGGACTCGACCAGTAGAAATACAAGGCTGGTACATAGAAAATCAAAAGATATATATGGTATGGATAAAAGAAGAAGGCAAGATAGAAAATTAACTAATAATAGGACCAAGATAAGATTTCAGATCAAAGAAAAATTTGGACATATTTATATATGGCAGTAGTCCGAAAAACAACCTAAATTAACCTAGAGCTCTGATACCACTCTGTAACGCCCCATTTTCCGGAGAGATACGAAAACGGAGTGCGTTACCGGCGGGCACGTGTAAGTCGACGTGCACGAGGCCTATAAATATGTAAAAGAAGAAATGAATGGAATTGAATACTAGTAATCAACCAGGATCTTGGAAGTTAGTCTACTGCCATATAAAAGAGAAGATATACATGTCTAAGATAAGCAGCAACAAGTACAATACTAATACAAAAGTTAGAAATAAAGTCCCAAAGGAGTGATACATACCAAACCAAAAATACAAAAGCGGAGGTCTATTGCTGCTCGGTTTGCTCTAGAAAGTACGAATCATGCAGTGGCAGATTCTCGCTCACATCTTCAGTACCTGAGCGTGTGGGGGAGCTCAGGGTCAAACCCGGCAAGTAAAATAATAAGAAGTACGGAGCGTGTAATATAAACAAGTAGGTAAGATATGGGTGTGGATATGAAACTATGCGCATGTGTGGAAAATATTAAATGATCAAGTAATGATATCAAGAAAGAATGTACATGCTATCAAGTATGGAGACTAATGGTGAATAAATAGACTTGTATGGTAGAGAGCATGCAATATATATTAACAAGTAAAATATGAATTGATATAAAAAAGTATATGCACATGCATGGTGAACTAATTGGTGAAGAAATAGATCTGTATCGTATGTGATCGATATCAAGTACGGAGACTAATACATATCAAGTCTAGGTTAATATCATATTTTATTTTATATTTGAACTAACTGGTGAAGAAATGACTCGTATCGTATGTGATCGATATCAAGTACGGAGACTAATGCATATCAAGTCTAAGTTAATATCATATTTTAGTTTATATTTGAACTAACTGGTGAAGAATAAACTTGTATCGTGAAAGTACAGGTGCATACCCGGGACCTGGCTAAGATGCTGGCGCTGAACCAGCCGTGCCGCTAAGCACTCAAGCAGATACCGATTACTGAGTAATCGGTCGTCCCATCAACATGGACTAAATAGGAGATGATGGCTCAGTACCACCCGGGCGCCCCCGCGGATGGGCCCCTCTTTCGGTTGCGCAACCTATCCTAAATCTTTCACGATACAATATTTGTCCACCCTTTAGTTCTCCCATAACCCAAGATTTCAAGTTATATTACATGCAAATCAATCCAGAATATGATAAACTAATCATGTCAAAATTAATACATATACATGTCTAGTAACAAGCAAGATGTGGTCCATATCAAAATCAAGTTAACAGGCAAGTTAGGATCCATGGCACCATCAAGACATGTGTATATACTAACAAGGAAAATCCGGAATATTTTCATGTATCTTGTACAAGTAATTAGTATGTATATTCAAAATAAATATGATGGAATATCAAAATCAAGTTAACAGGCAAGTCAAGATCCATGGCACTATCAAGACGTGTATGTACTAATGAGGAAAGTCTGGCATAATTTCGTATATGTTGTACAAGTAAATAGTATGTATGTGTCAATGCAAATATGATGGAGTATAGAATGTTAGAATGAATGTTATGAAAATGATCATGTATGTAAACTATACATAAATACAAGTATACATATAAATACGTATGTGAGTATTAAGATGTAAAGATACTTAGGATGATCATATATGTGAATCATGCATATACAATTATGCATATAAACACATATATAATTTCATGTATGTTGTACAAATTACTAGTATGTATATGTTAAGGCAAGCATGATAGTCATAGAATATTAAAATGTGTTATGCAAATAATGATCATGTATGTAAACCACGCAATACAATTATGCATATAAACACATTAGGCAAGTGGGTACTAAATTTGTAAGGATAGGAATTAAATACGCTTAACACTTTTATAACAATTAGTTTAACAACATATTGATTTTCTAAATTCTAGTATGATTTCATAGTATGGAAAGTAGCAAATTTGTTAAATCTTAGACATGTATATATATATGTATATATTTAAACATGGATTAGCATAGAAAGAATTATGACCTAACTTAATATCTCGTATGAAAGAAATATTTTAACAATTTAATGTAGAAACTTATTTATTTGAAATCTTCTTTTTAAAACATGATTATGAATACATACATATATATATATACCTATGTTCTAATGGCAAGTGGAAAATGATTTAAAAATCATTGCATTATATGTAAAGAACTTATATGAAAAATTCAAATGTATATCCAAACATGATGAATATTCATAAAGGTAGTATTTTTATAATTTAAAAATAAAGCATATAGTTTAACTTTACAACTTGTAGTTTAAGAATGAGAGATTATAAATAAAATGATAAATTCGATATATAAACATAGGGTAAAGTATAAAAAATCATATTTTTATTTTTCTAGAATAATTATAGAGATTTTTGTATAGAGATATTATGTTTTTAAGTTTTAACAAATCAAGATTCTAAGTTAACCATAAACAATTAGAATTAGAAATAAAATATGAGAGTGGATGTGATTTTACTTGCCTTGATAGGTTAAAGAAGGTAAGTTTATCTTGAGGCTAAAAAAACTTCTCTTTTTATTCTTTTTCTCCTCTTTTCTTCTCCTCTTTTCTTCTTCTCTTTTCTTCTTCTTCTCTTGAGTTGGAGTAGAAAAAAAATAAAATGAATAGTTAAATTAAAAATGAAGGAGAGAAAACAAATGAAAAGAAGGGAAGAAAAAGATATAATAAAAGAGGGATTTGGGGATTAGATAATAGTTTGTCATGCTTGTCCAAAGGACAAGCATGGTAAAGTAAGGTATGGGTGAATAAAACAAAATAGGTATAGGACAAATGAATACTAATAATAGGTTATTAGAGTTGTTTAAAGTTATAATTTCAAATTAAACTAACCCAAAAAAAGTCAAACTTCATTTTTACAAGTCAAAGAAGAGACTAGTAAAAATATGTGTAGGACCCACCGGTGATTAAAATAATATTATTTTAAGTGACTATCTTAAAAATTTCAAGAAAATCACAAAAATATAGAAAAATGAGACAAACACAACACATTTATTTTGGGATTAATCTGATATAAAAAAAAGTAAGTTATAATGAAATTAGGTTGTTACATATATATATATATATATTTATTTATTCATTATCATATTTTAAAGAGAGGGTTTCACATAAGTTTTTTACATTAAATTTACTAAAATACTTCTTTTATACAAACTATTATGTTAGGTCATGATACCTCTATACTAATCCATGTTTACTTGAAAAATATATATATTAGTACGATTTAATAAATTTGCTAGTTTGCGTACCATGAATAATGCTAGAATTTGGAAAATTATATATTGTTAAAGTAATTGTTATAATAGTATTGAGCCTATTTAATTCTCATCTTTACGCTTCACTTACCTAATATATATTTATATGCATAATTGTGTATGTGTGGTTCACATACATGATCATCATAGATATTTTTACATTCTAATACTCACATACGTGTTTATATGCATACTTGTATATATGTGTGGTTTACATATATGATAATTTCGATAACACTCATTCTAATATTCTAGACTCCATGTTTGCCTTAACATATACATACTAATTACTTGTACAAGATACATGAAAATATGCCGAATTTTCCTTATTAGTACATACACATGTCTTGATAATGCCATGGATCCTGACTTGCCTGTTAACTTTATTTTGACACTCCATCATGCTTTTCTTGATATATATATATATATTAATTGTACAAAATATATGAAAATATATTGGATTTTCCTTATTAGTACATACACATGTTTTATAGTGTCATTGATCCTGACTTACCTGTTAACTTGATTTTGACATGGACCACTACTTGTTAGTAGACATGTATATGTATTAATCTTGACATGATTGGTTCATCATATTTTGGACTGATTTGCATGTAATATAACTTGAAATCTTGGGTTATGGGAGAACTAAAGGTGGACAAATATTATATCGTGAAAGATTTAAGATAGGTTACACAACCAAAATAGAGGCTCATCCGCGGGGGCGCCCGGATGGTACTGAGCCGTCGTCTCTTATTTAGTTCATGTTAATGGGACGGCCAATTACTTAGTATTGGTATCTTTTTGAGTGCTTAGCGGCACGGCTGGTTCAGCGCCAGCATCTTGGCCGGATCCCGGGTATGTACGGGTTTTTTCACGATACGAATCTATTTCTTCACCATTTAGTCAAAATATAAATTAAAATAAGATATTAATTTAGACTTGATATGTATGTATAACCCTGCTTGATATTGTTACTTGATCGTTTAATGTATTCCACACATACGCATACTTTCATATCCACACTCATATCTTATTTATTTATTTATATTACACACTCCCTACTTATTGTTTTACTTGTCGGATTTGACCCTGAACTCCCCCACACGCTTAGCTACTGAAGATGTGAGTGAGAATCCGTCATTGCACGACCCGTACTTTCTGAAGTAGGCCGAGCAGCAGTAGATTTCTAGGCCTTCGCTTTATATTTTTGGTTTGGTATGTATCACCTCTTCGGGACTTTATTTTCAATTTTTATATCAGTATTGTATTTGTTACTTCTTATTTTAGACATGTATATCTTCTATTTTATATGGCAGTAGACTAAATTCCAAAATTCTGGTAGATAACTAGTATTTAGTTCCATTCATTTCTTCTTTTACATACTTATAGGTCTCGTGCACGTCGACTTACACGTGCCCGCCGGTAACACACTCCATTTCCATATCCCTTCGGAAAATAGGGCGTTACAGGTAACGAGACGAATCTTCAATTACAAAAAGCATCTGTATTCAAGAGAGAGGAGAGAAACTTTATAACCTCTTTTCTCCACCTCAATACACGTATACTTTGAAACAACTGTTACCGCCAAGGATGTAGGTCGAGATTCCTCTCAGTCAAACCTCGTAATTCTTGTGTCTCTACTCCATTTTCTCTTTTTCTCCCCTTTTATCCGGTTTATGTTGGGCTTGGTCCGAGCAATCTAGTTAGACGAATTTCGGTGCAAACACTAAGTATTTGCTCTACCTTGATGGATGGAGCTCTGCATCACAAGAAAGAGAATAAGATAATAAAGTCATTAGGATAATTGGCTAGCAATAGCAATAAGTATATTACAAATGGATGAATATATATATTACAAATGAAAGAATCTGTTTATGCCTGAGACTTGGAGAAGAGACCAGCTATATCTATAATAATAATAATCACAATGGAAGTATTATTGTCAATGTAAGTAGGATATGTAATTTTTTCTATTCCTGTTCTTTTCTTATAACTTCTTGCAATGCGCTTCCATAATAATTGTTCTTTCTATTCTTGTTCTATTTTTTCATAGCCTTTTATTTGTTGGGATTGTGTCTCGCATCTGTTAAGTATTCAGATGTGATTAGAGATTACAATGAGTTCCAATTGGACTTAGATTAGATATCTTATATTCTAATTGGTATGGAACACTTATTAGATGATATTGCTATCCTTTAGTGTTTGAATAGTAGCACTATATGTATATATGTATGTATATCTTGTAAGATGCGTGCAATTATTATGAGAGATACGAGAGATAGAGAAATAATTAGATATCTTCTTATAACCTTTTTTTTTATAATAAATCTCTCTCTTATTGCCCCATGGATGTAGGTTGAATTTGGTCGGCCGAATCATATTAATTCTCTTGTGTTCTTTTATTTTTTATATTTCTATCTCATTTGCTCGATGTGGTGAATCTCATGTGGTGTTTGTCAGATCGGATTGGGGAATTCACCAAGAACTGGTATTAGTGTGTTATGAATCTGGAATCGAGTTTGCGAGATGTATTTAATGTCGAGTTGGCAAGGGCAGTTGGCGGAGGCATCAAGGAGGTAGATTCTCCCCAACAACTGGTATGAAAGCTCAGGTTGTGCCCCAAGGGGATAAAGCCAGTGTGAAGTCCGAAGTAGTCAGGTAGTGCAGGTGATTGTGATATACTCACAATGAAGGAGGATTGTTAGGAGTTCATATGTGAGTATAGTCTCACATCAGATATGATAAGAAAAGTTCATGAATTTTAATACAAAGTTGTGGTCTCTACCTATCAATTTAATCTTTTGGACTGTATTGATTCTCAGCGCTGTGTTTAAAGCCCATCTTGCTCCAAGGGGCTTGACACTTATCTCTAACAACTGTTATCAGAGCCACAACTATGGATCTAGAATCGAGCTCGTGATGATGTATTTGATGAGTCGGCAAAGGCAGTTGGTGGAAGCATCACAGACAACTACAACAAGAGGAAGAAGAAGAGATAAAAGGTGTCATGTGGATGCTTTGATGAATAGTAACCAGCAAGTAGTGTTGGCCGACTTGGGGCTGGTCAGCCCGACTGGCGGGCAGATGGCGCCCCCGGCCCGCGACACACCGCACTCACAGCAAGAGTGCGCATACGGGTCAATGAGTGTGCCAGTGCCAGTGCACGGTGCACTAGGCGGAGCCAGGGCTAGCATCGGGGCATGCGGGTGGCGCGACAGGGCCGACACACAAGTGGTGCATCGGTGGTGCGCAAGCGGGCCTACTATTGTCGACAGGGATGGCATAGGCGGCAGCTCAGTTCTCCTGGCGGTGGGACTTGTGATTTTGGAGATAAATTACTGGATTGGGATTTGGTGTTGAGCCAAATACAAAACACTAGACCTGTTTTAGAATCATGTGTTTCAAGGAGGGCTTGATTTGCTTTCAGCTCCAGAACTCCAAACACCAAAGCAGTGGCTCAGAACTGAGATGGTATCTGATATGCTGCAAATTGGCGGCTGTGGTTGATTGGAGAGTGGATTGAGAAATCAATGTCCATTTAGGATGATTAGGAGTCAAATCTCATATTTTTTAGCACTCCAAACTCAGTGATGGATGTAGATTGGGAAAAATTCACTTTTTGAACCAGCTTTTGTGCATATTAGTGGTGTTCGACGATGATCAAGGGGTCGATATTGATCAGGATGATTGATAATCGATAGTTGGCTGGTTGTACGATGATGAGGTACGGTGTAGTGCTTTACGGTGATGGATACAATTACGTCGTGACATAGTATAGCACATGGTAATTTATAATGGAAATGAAGATGGTCATAGTATTTTGGATCAAGGTAGAGTACAGTGATCATATTTTTTTTGTGCAATATGAAAATTGATTATGAGTACTCAAGTGGTCCTGGTGTTTTGACCAAGGTGGATTTTGGTGTAGAAATTAAGAGCTCTCGAGTATTTAGGGGAGTATTTAAAGGAGTATGATTTAGTGATCATGAGTGCTTGGAGAAGAGTATGATTTAGTGATCATGAGTGCTCAAGTATGGAGACGTAATGATTGTATTATTCGCAGTAGGTGGAGCATGGTGAATGTGCGATGGATATCTGCAAAGTGGATGATGAGAACAATAGAGTTTCTCCAAGTTGCATGACTTAAGGGTACGACCCAAGGTAGAGATTGTTGGGTTTGTGTCTCGTATCTATTGAGTATTCAGATGTGATCAGAGATCACAAAATTCCCAATTGGACTTGGCTTAGATATTCGGTATTCTATTGGTATGGAATACCAATTACATGATGATAAATGTTATCCTTATAAAGTTTGGATTTAGTAATATATATCTCTTATATGTAATATAAGAGATGTGAGCAATTATTATGAGAGATGCTGTAACGCCCCATTTTCAGGAGGGACAAGAAAACGGAGTGCGTTACCGGCGGGCACGTGTAAGTCGACGTGCACGAGGCCTATAAGTATGTAAAAGAAAAAAAATGAATTGAGCTGAATACTAGTTATCAACTAGGATCTTAGAAATTAGTCTACTGCCATATAAAAGAGAAGATATACATGTCTAAAACAGAAAGTAATAATTAGGTACTGATACAGAAGTTGGGAACTCCAACTAATCCTTCAAAAGAGGTATACATACCAAACCCAAAAATACAAAAAGTAGAGGCCTAAGAATCTACTGCTGCTCGGCCTGCTCCAGAAAGTACGGGTCGTGCGATGGCGGATCCTCGTTCACATGCTCAGTACCTGAGCGTGTGGAAAAACTCAGGGTCAAACCCGACAAGTAAAACAATAAAAGATAGGGAGTGTATAATATAAACGAATAAGAAGATATGAGTATGGATATGAAAGTATGCACATGTGTGAAAAACATTAAACGATCAAGTAACAATATCAAGCAGAGATATACATGCATATCAAGTCTAAATTAACATCTTATTTTAATTTATATTTGAACTAACTGGTGAAGAAATGACTCGTATCGTGAAAGTACCCGTGCATACCCGGGACCCGGCCAAGATGCTGGCACTGAACCAGCCGTGCCGCTAAGCACTCAAGCAGATACCGATTACTGAGTAATCGGTCGTCCCATCAACATGGACTAAACAAGAGATGATGGCTCAGTACCACCCGGGCGCCCCCGCGGATGGGCCCCTATTTCGGTTGCGCAACCTATCCTAAACCTTTCACGATACAATATTTGTCCACCCTTTAGTTCTCCCATAACCCAAGATTTCAAGTTATATTACATGCAAATAAATCCGAAAATATGATAAACTAATCATGTCAAGATTAATACATATACATGTCTAGTAACAAGCAAGATGTGGTCCATGTCAAAATCAAGTTAACAGGCAAGTTAGGATCCATGGCACCATCAAGATATGTGTATATACTAACAAGGAAAATCCGGAATATTTTCATGTATCTTGTACGAGTAATTAGTATGTATATGTCAAAGTAAATATGATGGAATGTCAAAATCAAGTTAACAAGCAAATCCGGATCCATGACATTATCAAGACGTGTATGTACTAATAAGGAAATCCGACAAAATTTCGTATATGTTGTACAAGTAACTAGTATGTATGTGTCAGTGCAAGTATGATAGAGTATAGAATGTTAGAATGAATGTTATGAAAATGATCATGTATGTAAACTACATATAAATATAAGTATACATATAAATACGTATGTGAGTATTAAGATATAAAGATACCTAGAATGATCATATATGTGAATCATGCATATACAATTATGCATATAAACACATATATAATTTCATGTATGTTGTACAAGTTACTAGTATGTATATGTTAAGGCAAGCATGATAGTCATAGAATACTAGAATGTGTTATGCAAATAATGATCATGTATGTAAACCACGCAATACAATCATGCATATAAACACATTATGCAAGTGGGTACTAAATTGTAAGGATATGAATTAGATAGGCTTAACACTTTTATAACAATTAGTTTAACAACATATTGATTTTCTAAATTCTAGTATGATTTCATAGTATAGAAAGTAGCAAATTTGTTAAATCTTAGACATGTATATATATATATATATGTATATATTTAAACATGGATTAGCATAGAAAGAATTATAACCTAACATAATATCTCGTATGAAAGAAATATTTTAACAATTTAATGTAGAAACTTATTTATTTGAAATCTTCTTTTTAAAACATGATTATGAATACATACATATATATATATATATACACCTATGTTTTAATGGCAAGTGAAAAATGATTTAAAAATCATTGTATTATATATAAAGAACTTATATGAAAAATTCAAATGTATATCCAAACATGATGAATATTCATAAAGGTAGTATTTTTATAATTTAATAGTAAAACATATAGTTTAACTTTACAACTTGTAGTTTAAGAATTAGAGATTATAAATAAAATGATAAATTCGATATATAAACATAGGGTAAAGTATAAAAAAATCATATTTTTATTTTTCTAGAATAATCATAGAGATTTTTGTATAGAGATATTATGTTTTTAAGTTTTAACAAATCAAGATTCTAAGTTAACCATAAACAATTAGAATTAAAAATAAAACAAGAGAGGGGATGTGATTTTACTTGCCTTGATAGGTTAAGGAAGGTAAGGCTATCTTGAGGCTAAAGAACTTCTCTTTTTATTCTTTTTCTCCTCTTTTCTTCTCTTTTCTTCTTCTTCTCTTTTCTTCTTCTCCTCTTGAGTTGGAGTAGAAAAAAATAAAAGGAAGAGTTAAATTAAAAATGAAGGAGAGAAAACAAATGAAAGGAAGGGAAGAAAAAGATATAATAAAAGAGGGATTTGGGGATTAGATAATAGTTTGTCATGCTTGTCCAAAGGACAAGCAGGTAAAGTAAGGTATGGGTGAATAAAACAAAATATGTATAGGACAAATGAATACTAATAATAGGTTATTAGAGTTGTTTAAAGTTATAATTTCAAATTAAACTAACCCAAAAAAAAGTCAAACTTCATCTTTACAAGTCAAAGAAGAGAATAGTAAAAATATGTGTAGGACCAACCGGTGATTAAAATAATATTATTTTAAGTGACTATCTTAAAAATTTCAAAAAAAATCATAAAAATATAGAAAAATGAGTCAAACACAACGCATTTATTTTGGAATTAATCTGATATCAAGAATGTAACTTATGATGAAATTTGGTTGTTACATCCTACCCTCCTTACAAATAAAATTTCGTTCTCGAAATTTAATTTTTTTTTTTTTTACTGATTGGAGTAGTAAGATATCAATCAATTGATAAGAATTTGATTATTGAGAAAATAGTTCCAATCAGAATATAATTGAAAACTAACTTTTCATACTATTTAAACTAGTGGGATAAATAATCAAAGATATATGATGGAAAAAAATATCATAAGTCTCACTTTTTTAAGATCCTTGCGAATAGCTGCAATAATTGCCTGCAAATCAATTATTGCCACGCCAATAGATAAGATTCATTATAGCGAAAGTATATGATTATTGTCGAAAATCAATTATGGAGTATCTCATAAATCCGCTTGCTATAGTTCTAATGAATGACCGTAATTGTTGTCGACTGAGAATAAACCTCTATAATTACCACGTCAACTCAATAGGACTCGAACAGCAGAAGTATAAGACTAGGTACATAGAAAATCAAAAGATATATATATGGTATGGATAAAAGAAGAAGGCAAGATAGAAAATTAACTAAGAATAGGACCAAGATAAGATTTTAGATCAAAGAAAAATTTGGACATATTTATATATGGCAGTAGTCTTAAAGACATCCTAAATTAACCTAGAGCTCTGATACCACTCTGTAACGCCCCATTTTCAGGAGGGACAAGAAAACGGAGTGCGTTACCGGCGGGCACGTGTAAGTCGACGTGCACGAGGCCTATAAGTATGTAAAAGAAAAAAAATGAATTGAGCTGAATACTAGTTATCAACTAGGATCTTAGAAATTAGTCTACTGCCATATAAAAGAGAAGATATACATGTCTAAAACAGAAAGTAATAATTAGGTACTGATACAGAAGTTGGGAACTCCAACTAATCCTTCAAAAGAGGTATACATACCAAACCCAAAAATACAAAAAGTAGAGGCCTAAGAATCTACTGCTGCTCGGCCTGCTCCAGAAAGTACGGGTCGTGCGATGGCGGATCCTCGTTCACATGCTCAGTACCTGAGCGTGTGGAAAAACTCAGGGTCAAACCCGACAAGTAAAACAATAAAAGATAGGGAGTGTATAATATAAACGAATAAGAAGATATGAGTATGGATATGAAAGTATGCACATGTGTGAAAAACATTAAACGATCAAGTAACAATATCAAGCAGAGATATACATGCATATCAAGTCTAAATTAACATCTTATTTTAATTTATATTTGAACTAACTGGTGAAGAAATGACTCGTATCGTGAAAGTACCCGTGCATACCCGGGACCCGGCCAAGATGCTGGCACTGAACCAGCCGTGCCGCTAAGCACTCAAGCAGATACCGATTACTGAGTAATCGGTCGTCCCATCAACATGGACTAAACAAGAGATGATGGCTCAGTACCACCCGGGCGCCCCCGCGGATGGGCCCCTATTTCGGTTGCGCAACCTATCCTAAATCTTTCACGATACAATATTTGTCCACCCTTTAGTTCTCCTATAACCCAAGATTTCAAGTTATATTACATGCAAATAAATCCGAAAATATGATAAACTAATCATGTCAAGATTAATACATATACATGTCTAGTAACAAGCAAGATGTGGTCCATGTCAAAATCAAGTTAACATGCAAGTTAGGATCCATGGCACCATCAAGATATGTGTATATACTAACAAGGAAAATCCGGAATATTTTCATGTATCTTGTACGAGTAATTAGTATGTATATGTCAAAGTAAATATGATGGAATGTCAAAATCAAGTTAACAAGCAAATCCGGATCCATGACATTATCAAGACGTGTATGTACTAATAAGGAAATCCGACAAAATTTCGTATATGTTGTACAAGTAACTAGTATGTATGTGTCAGTGCAAGTATGATAGAGTATAGAATGTTAGAATGAATGTTATGAAAATGATCATGTATGTAAACTACATATAAATATAAGTATACATATAAATACGTATGTGAGTATTAAGATATAAAGATACCTAGAATGATCATATATGTGAATCATGCATATACAATTATGCATATAAACACATATATAATTTCATGTATGTTGTACAAGTTACTAGTATGTATATGTTAAGGCAAGCATGATAGTCATAGAATACTAGAATGTGTTATGCAAATAATGATCATGTATGTAAACCACGCAATACAATCATGCATATAAACACATTATGCAAGTGGGTACTAAATTGTAAGGATATGAATTAGATAGGCTTAACACTTTTATAACAATTAGTTTAACAACATATTGATTTTCTAAATTCTAGTATGATTTCATAGTATAGAAAGTAGCAAATTTGTTAAATCTTAGACATGTATATATATATATATATATATGTATATATTTAAACATGGATTAGCATAGAAAGAATTATAACCTAACATAATATCTCGTATGAAAGAAATATTTTAACAATTTAATGTAGAAACTTATTTATTTGAAATCTTCTTTTTAAAACATGATTATGAATACATACATATATATATATATATACACCTATGTTTTAATGGCAAGTGAAAAATGATTTAAAAATCATTGTATTATATATAAAGAACTTATATGAAAAATTCAAATGTATATCCAAACATGATGAATATTCATAAAGGTAGTATTTTTATAATTTAAAAGTAAAACATATAGTTTAACTTTACAACTTGTAGTTTAAGAATTAGAGATTATAAATAAAATGATAAATTCGATATATAAACATAGGGTAAAGTATAAAAAAATCATATTTTTATTTTTCTAGAATAATCATAGAGATTTTTGTATAGAGATATTATGTTTTTAAGTTTTAACAAATCAAGATTCTAAGTTAACCATAAACAATTAGAATTAAAAATAAAACAAGAGAGGGGATGTGATTTTACTTGCCTTGATAGGTTAAGGAAGGTAAGGCTATCTTGAGGCTAAAGAACTTCTCTTTTTATTCTTTTTCTCCTCTTTTCTTCTCTTTTCTTCTTCTTCTCTTTTCTTCTTCTCCTCTTGAGTTGGAGTAGAAAAAAATAAAAGGAAGAGTTAAATTAAAAATGAAGGAGAGAAAACAAATGAAAGGAAGGGAAGAAAAATATATAATAAAAGAGGGATTTGGGGATTAGATAATAGTTTGTCATGCTTGTCCAAAGGACAAGCATGGTAAAGTAAGGTATGGGTGAATAAAACAAAATAGGTATAGGACAAATGAATACTAATAATAGGTTATTAGAGTTGTTTAAAGTTATAATTTCAAATTAAACTAACCCAAAAAAAAGTCAAATTTCATCTTTACAAGTCAAAGAAGAGAATAGTAAAAATATGTGTAGGACCAACCGGTGATTAAAATAATATTATTTTAAGTGACTATCTTAAAAATTTCAAAAAAAATCATAAAAATATAGAAAAATGAGTCAAACACAACGCATTTATTTTGGGATTAATCTGATATCAAGAATGTAACTTATGATGAAATTTGGTTGTTACAGATGCGAGTGATAAAGAGATAATTGGATCTCTTCCTGTAATCTTTTTCTCATAATAAATCTTTTTCTTGTTGCCCTGTGAATGTAGGTTGAAGTTGGTTGGCCGAACAATGTTAATTCTATTGTGTTCTTCTATTTATTATATTTCTATCTCGTTTGCATGATGTGGTGATCTCGTCTGGTGTTTGCGAGATCGGAATGGGGGATTTGATCCCCAACATTATCTGCTATTCAAGGTAGAACAGCTTACTCTACAACCACTCGTTGGCCAGAACCATGCAATGAGTATGTTAAGACGACTCTCTCCTTTTTTTCTGCACAATAAGTAAAACTCAAGATCTTTCATGTAGTGGAATTGATAATGGTGTTAAGTTCATTACGTTGTGAAAACCCAACCATTTATGTGGAGCTCTCCCAATTAAGAGTTGTTTGTCACTGCTCTCTGATTGAAAATACTTGGTCTGTATTATCATTGATATATAGTATTCCTTTAGTTTTTAATTAAAATGTCAATTTTAAATGAAAAGTTTAATGTCCATGTTTTTGGTTGTTTAAAATAATGTAATCCAATATGTAAAAGAGTGGAAAGGGATGAACTGAGTTCTCTGAACTAGGCACATTTATAGACAGTATACAATGAACATTACCAAATTTCAAATACATCAATTTCAGTTTATGTATGTTGTACTGAGGTATACTGTATTATCATATATGATAAACCAAAAAAATGTAAAATGATGAAAAGAATTGATCATAACTATATGGTGCCGCAATGTTAAGATAATGATGATGTATCTCATAAAACAAGTATCCATAGAAAAGTCATTTGACAGTAACCGATAATCTGATAGATTTACAGTATGATAGGATAATTATCAGAAATGGGATCTTACTCGGATCTGTAGAGGTTAACATCATGTAACAAAAAGAATATCTATTTCTATGTTGTCATGAAATATGAAATTTGAGCTATCCATTACTACAGAATTAAAAACAATGTTTTAGTAGTCCTATCATATCGGGCATTTGCTCACCACAATGGCATAAAAAAAATACATAATTATCGTATCTTTTATGTGATATCTTGAAAATTATGGCATTCTAGTAATCTTGCCTCCTCATAGTGTAGAAATTTTTATATGTATGGATCGTATCAGAGATTCTTTTCATATTAGATTGTGGATATTGAATGATATATTGGTGATGGGAGCTCATATCGAATATTCATATGAAACATTATATGTACATATCAAATATGTAAAAACTTGATACTTTAGAGATGGTTTAGTTTCATCAATTTATCTAACTAGAATGACATATCATATACGCACACACACATATTCATATATACAGACATGGCACAATATAATAAGCCATAGAATAGATTAACTAAGGTTAGAAATATAGAATAAAGAAATAATTGAGATTCAGGCATGATAAGAATAGTTGTTGAAGTAGATTGATGACAATGATATTAATGGCAAGGGCAACAAAAGTAGTAGTGATAATAATAGTACTGAGTAAGCCACATATATAAAGAAAGAAAAATAAAGAAGAGAATTTTAAAGAAGGTTTTAAGTTTTGAATAGAAGTGAAATAAACTCCACAATATAGATTTCTAACCCTTTTAACTCTTGACATATCAAAGAGAGTTTGTCTTTCAAGTTTCCATAACAAAAATTTAAAATTCTGGTTGATTTTATTAGAGATGAAAGAATTTGGATCCTTAGACATAAATATGATATTGGATATGAACACTAAACATATTTCAGAGTGAAAAGCTCAGTTGAAAAAAATGAATCATGGCCGATATATCTAGGTGATATATCAGAGCTTTATATCATGTGATATTGCAAATATCTGTCAATATACCCATAATATGATATGACCCTTTTTTAATGTATTGTCGTGGCTGGCTCTAAAAAAATATATCAGGAGGATATATCAGTCATATTGAGGATATTCGCATGCTATAGATGATGATGTACAAATTGCTTGAATGCTAGTATAACCGCTCTTATAGAATATTTAGAAGTGTTTAGTTGAGATTAATGTTTAAAATTGCGACAATGATGTTAACGTAACTTTTTGCCTCTATTAAACTACATTGCGTATATCAACAACAACAACAACTAAGCCTTGTATGCGAAGCACTTGGGGTAGGCTACATGAACCAAAAAAGAATTTCACGGGATTGATCATATGGATAATTATTCTCCATTCATTTTTATAGAGAAAAGGAGAATTATATCATGTAACACTTAATTTAGGTTACATAATTTTTTATTTATTTAATAAAATGAATAAAGCTATATATAATGGTTTTTAATAGAAAACTAATTTAAAATTTTCTAAAAAGTATTTTTTATATTCTTTCTTGATACAATATAAAATTATCCACAATAATTGTAATATACAGAAAAAATAATTTTGAAATATCAAAAGTGGTTATCTTTAGATTACATAATTTTTTATTTATTTAATAAAATAAATAAAGCTGTATATAATGTTTTTAAATAGAAAAATAATGTAAAATTTCTAAAAAGTATTTTTTATATTCTTTCTTGATACAATATAAAATTATACACAATAATTTTAATATATAGGAAAAATAATTTTGAAATATCAAAAGTGGTTTTCTTAAATAATATTATTATAACATATTCTAGCAACATATGGAAATTTAAGATTACAATCTATAATTAAAATTATAATTTTTCATTTCTCACATTTATACTTCATAAAGCACAAGTTTATTAGAATCACAAGCACAACAAGTACATTGATATTGCCATGATCTTCTAGTGTAATACCACCATAAGATAAAGTAGTAATAAATAAATTAAGTACTACAATTATATACGTAATAGAAAACAATCTAGTCATCTATTGAAATTCTCTAATGAAAAGTCGGGATCAACTAGATAACAAAGTAGAAATCTATGAGAAAATTGAAATCCAAATTGGTTGTGGACTAATTTGCAGGAAGGGCCACTTTTATTTGAGGGTCGTGAGATTTATATACGCTAAAAAAGCTTATAATGATTTTAGATTACAATAAATAATGTAACCTAAAATAATGCATTGTAATCCAAAAGAATGAAAGGTTATCAATGTTAGGTTATTTGAAGTAGTATGTAACCTTTGTTGAGTTATATAACTAATTATAATGAGTTATATAATAAGTTATTTTAAACTATGGTTGAGAAGTTGATACTGGTATGCTTAGTCAATTTCTGTTTGTGGGGTCATGATATTTATATATTCAGGAAAAGGCTCGAAATGAAGTTAGGATATGATAACTAACATAACATAAACAACACAGTATAATCCAAAAGAATGCAAGGTTATACAACATAGCTTATTTGAAACAGTTATGTAATCCTCTAAGTAACATAACCAGTTATAATGAGTTACATTATGAATTATTTTAAACTATAGTTGAGAATTTGATACCTATTTGCCTGGTCAATTTTTAGGTGAATAGCCAATTGCAAAATTAGTTAGTGCTTTTAAATGGAGTCTTCTGGCATACTATAAAATGTCCCATAAGCTTCAAGATTTATTTGGAGTTTATACTTCTTTTATGTTTTAGTCCCTTGATTATTTTACTGAACCTCATGGTTTCAAGTGGTTTGACAGAAAGAGGTTATTTTTGGGTTGGTTTATGGAGTGAACACCTCATGTAAAAGATGCAAATGATGCCCATGTGCTTCATTTGTGTCAATGTTACCATAATTTGGGATTTGAAGAGGGTTTATGAGAGATTTAGTTCAAGATAGAAGTCTAGAGATGTAGAATTTGCGTGAAGGGTTGGGAATTGAGATATCTATCTAGAGGTAGTAACTATTGGCTGCATCACAACTCTATTTAGAAAGTACTGAAATATTGAAAGATATTTTGAACGTGGTATTTACTAGTGGTTTGATTGCCTCATAAGTATGGCCACAGGTGCCTTTCCTTATAAGCAAAGTGTAAAATATCGACCTATACCTATATGTATGAAGAAAATTCTGAGGTATCCAAAACAATATAGAGCCTATAGCATTGGTATCGAAATGACCAATATTGCCAATATTTTTGCCTGTATTTCCATTATTGGTGATATGATATGTCCAAATTTGTAATGCCCCCGTTTTCAGCTGCTTTCCAAAATTGAGAACGCTACTTAAATTTATATTAGACAACCAAACTATCACAAGATCTTGAAATAACCGTAACTACGGGACAATCAGAAAAATAAATAATCTGTCTGAAACTGGAAGGATTCCATTGTTACAAGAGTTAATTATATAAGATAGCACACTATTCTAAATATGAACACAAAAGAGTCAAAAAAGAAAAACAGTTCTCAGACAAAAGAAATTATAAATAAAATATACAAAGGTTCTCCAGAAACTACTTCACTACTTACTGTCGCTCTGTCTGATCAATGAAGTATGGGTTTTCAGTTGGGACTGATTTTTCTTCTTCGCTTTTCAAATCTGAGTTCAAAATCTGGGAATTAAACCTAGCAAGTAACACTTTAAGGAGAGAAAATATGTACTATCATAGTACATGAGTATCAGTGTACATGGACATGTTTATGTCAGTGTTATTCGTGAATATATAAATTAAACATGTAAACCAGTATAAATTAATGCATAAATATATAAATGAATATGACAACCATTACTCTATTTATTTTAATCCTGTATACTATTGATCTCAGTCATCGTCCAAATTAATTGTAGAAACTATACAGATGGATAAGATAGCTATTTCCCATTGTGAAAGAGAGTGAGATGGATAAGTAGCCAAACCCCTTTATAACATTCACCCACTGCCTCAATCAGTCCATCGCCTCCCTCTTAAGAGAATTTAATTTAATTATTTTATTTGTTTATTTAATAATTTAATAATTTCGGTTGTGTATAACATTCTCTAAATATTACCAATTTAATGCAGGACATAGTGCTCAACGAGATGAGTACTAGATAATTATCTGTTTGTTATTTCGTTGTCCGGAATAAAAGAATTAAAATTCTGAAATAATTAGAAGGATAATTTAACATTATTAAATTAACAAATTTTGAAAATATTTTTCAGCCTTGCAAGGAAAATATCTAAAAATCATAAATATTTTAAAACTTATAATCGCGAAAACTGAATATCATTTGGAGTTGTCGATTTAAAGTTATGTCTACCGAAAGTTATTTCAGTGCCCAAAATTGACTTCGGTAATTTTATTCGGTACGATCAGACTCAAAAGAGGGATATATGTAGCACGAATTTTAGAATATTACATCCTACCCACCTAACTAAAGAATTTCGTCGGCCGATAATTGTAACAACCTAATTTCATCATAACTTACATTCTTGATATTAGATTAATCCCAAAATGAATGTGTTGTATTTGTCTCATTTTTCTATATTTTTGTGATTTGTTTAAAATTTTTAAGATAGTCACTTAAAATAATATTATTTTAATCACCGGTGGGTCCTACACATATTTTTACTAGTCTCTCTTCTTTTGATTTGTAAAGATAAAGTTTGACTTTTTTTGGATTAGTTTAATTTGAAATTATAATCTTAAACAACTCTAATAACCTATTATTAGTATTCATTTGTCCTATACCTATTTTGTTTTATTCACCCATATATTACTTCACCATGCTTGTCCTTTGGACAAGCATGACAAACCATCATCTAATCCCCCATATCCCTCCTTTATTATATCTTTTTCTTCCCTTCTTTTCATTTATTTTTTCTCCTTCATTTTTCATTCATCTCTTCCTTTTATTTTTTTACTCCAATTCAAGAGAAGAAGAAAAGAGAAGAAGAAGAAGAAAATGAGAAGAAGTTATTTAGCCTCAAAATAGGCTATCTTCCTACCCATCAAGGCAAGTAAAATCATATCCACTCTCATGTTTTATTTCTAACTCTAATTGTTTATGGTTAACTTAGAATCTTGATTTGTTAAAACTTAAAAAGATAATATCTCTATACAAAAAATCTCTATGATTACTGTAGAAAAATAAAAATATGATTTTTACACTTTATTCTATGTTTATGTATCGAATTTATTATTTTATTTATAATCTCTCATTTTTAAACTACAAGTTGTAAAGTTAAACTATATACTTAATTTTTAAATTATAAAAATGCCACATTTATGAATGTTCATCATATTGGATATAAATTTGAAGTTTTCTACATAAATTCTGTGTGTATAATATAATGATTTAAAAATTATTTTCCACTTGCCATTAGAAAATAGGTATATATATATATATATATGTATTCATAATCATATTTTAAAGAGAAGATTTCAAATAAGTTTATATATTAAATTGTTAAAATATTTCTTTTATACGAGATATTATGTTAGGTTATATTCTTTTTATGCTAATCCATGTTTACTTGAAAAATATATACATTAGTAAGATTTAATAAATTTGCTACTTTCCATACCATGAAATCAATATAGAATTTGGAAAATTCATACATTGTTAAAGCAATCGTTATAATAGTGTTAAGCCTATTTAATTTCTATTTTTACAATTTAGTACCTACTTACTTAATATGTGTTTATATGCATAATTGTATATATATGATTCACATGCATGATTATCAAAGATATTTTTATACCCTAATGCTCACTTACATATATGTTTATATGCATAATTGTATATATGTGTGGTTTACATACATGATCATTATTTTCATAATACATTCTAGTATTTTATGACTATCATGCTTGTCTTGACATATAGATACTAGTCACTTGTACACCATATATGAAAATATGCCTAATTTTTCTTATTAGTACATACACATGTCTTGATAATGCCATTGATCCTAACTTGCCTGTTAACTTGATTTTGACACTCTATCATACTTGCCTTGACATATACATACTAGTCATTTGTGCAACATACATGAAATTATACCGAATTTTCCTTATTAGTACATACACATGTTTTGATAATGTTATAGATCTTGACTTACCTATTAACTTGATTTTGATATTCCATCATACTTGCCTTGACATATACATACTAATTACTTGTACAAGATACATGAAAATATGTCGGATTTTCCTTGTTAGTATATACACATGTCTTGATAGTGCCATGTTTCCTGATTTGCCTGTTAACTTGATTTTGACATGAGCCACATCTTACTTGTTACTAGACATGTATATGTATTAACCTTGACATGATTGGTTCATCATATTTCGGATTGATTTTCATGTAATATAACTTAAAACCTTGGGTTATGGGAGAACTAAAGGATGGACAAATATTGTATCGTGAAAGGTTTAGGATAGGTTGCACAACCGAAATAGGGGCCCATCCGCGGGGGCGCTCAGATAGTACTGAGCCATCATCTTTTGTTTAGTCCATGTTGATGGGACGACCGATTACTCAGTAATCAGTATCTGCTTGAGTGCTTAGCGGTACGGCTGGTTCTCGGGTATGCACGGGTACTTTCACGATGCAGATTTATTTCTTCACCAGTTAGTTCAAATATAAAATAAAATATGATATTAAGTTAGACTTGATATGCATGTATATCGCTACTTGATATTTTTACTTAATCATTACTCTTTCCCATACATGTGATTTTTACATCAATTCATATTTTACTTGTTAGTGCATATTGCACACTCCCTATGATACATGTCTATTTCTTCACCATTCAGTTCAAAATATAAAATAAAATATGATATTAAGTTAGACTTAATATGCATATATATCCCTACTTGATATTGCTACTTAATCATTACTGTTTTCCATACATGTGCATATGCTTTTTACATCAAGTCATATTTTACTTGTTAGTGCATATTGCATGCTCCCTACGATAAGAGTCTATTTGTTCACTATTCAGTTCAAAACATTAACTAAAATAAAATATTAATTTAGACTTGATATGCATGTACATTCTTCCTTGATATCATTACTTGATCATTTAATATTTTTCACACATGCGTATACTTTCATATTCACACTCATATCTAACCTATTTGTTTATATTACACGCTCCGTACTTCTTATTGTTTTACTTGCCGGATTTGACCCTGAGTTCCCCCACACGCTCAGATACTGAAGATGTGAGCGAGAATTCGCGATTGCACGATCCGTACTTTCTAGAGCAGGTTGAGCAGCAGTAGATTTATAGGCCTCCGCTTTTGTATTTTTAGTTTGGTATGTATCACCCCTTTGGGACTTTATTTTCAACTTTTATATCAGTATTGTACTTGTTTCTTATATTAGACATGTATATCTTCTCTTTTATATGGCAGTAGACTAAATTCCAAGATCCTGATTGATGACTAGTATTCAGTTCCATTCATTTCTTCTTTTACATACTTATAGGTCTCGTGCACGTTGACTTACACGTGCCCGCCGGTAACGCACTCCGTTTTTGTATTCCTCCGAAAAATGGGGCGTTACAATAATTGCTGCGAGTTGTTTCTCATACTTTAGGTCTGATTTCAAATCTACCTTGGATAGATTTACTACTTTGTATTTTTTTACCCAAGTATTTTCTCAACTGTGATACATAAAACACATCATGAACTATTTCCATTTCTGGTGGTAATATTAATCTATAGGCAAGATTTTCAATCCTTTTCGTGATCTCAAATGGTCCGATATACTTGTACTGAGTTTTTTTTTTCTTACCGAATCTGATCAAACTCTTCATTGGGGTTATCTTAATAAATAATTTATCTCCTACTTCAAACTCCAATAGTTTTTTGTGTTAAACTACTCATTTCTTTTATATGTCTTGGGCCGCCTTCATATATTCTCTAATAAATTTAACTTGTTCTGTTGCTTGAATAATCAACTTCAATTTCAAAATACTTCGTTCTCCAATTTCATCCCAATACAATGGAGATCTGTATTTTCGACCATACAAGACTTCGAATGGTGCCATTTTGATACCAATATGCACCAAAATCCAACACACATACCCTAAACATACCTTCAAGTACTTGGATAGTCCGTTCTGATTGACCATCTGTTTGTGGATGGTAAGCTGAAAATAAATCCAAATGTGTTCCCAGACTATCCATTAATTTGTTCCAATAGTGTGATCTAAATTTTATATCTCTATCTGATACAATTCGGATTGGAACTTCATGTAATCTCACCACCTCCTGTATGAATTTTCTAGCTAATATTTCTGTTGACTGACCAACTCTAAATGGAATGAAATGAGCCAACTTGGTCAGTCAGTCCACAATTATCCAAATTGCATTATTATCTCTAGTGTCTCTGGGTAAGCCTGTAATAAAATCCATCGATATTTGTTCCTACTTTCACTCTGGTATTGCTAGTGGTTGGAGCAATTCAGCCGTTCTC
Source organism: Dracaena cambodiana (assembly GCA_036321105.1). Lineage (NCBI taxonomy): Eukaryota > Viridiplantae > Streptophyta > Magnoliopsida > Asparagales > Asparagaceae > Dracaena > Dracaena cambodiana. Next base: position 17,862,347 of record JAYEPQ010000011.1, on the reverse strand, counting down.
TGATGTTCTGCCTTTACTTGCTGATAAGTGGAACATCTAGATACGTATCTGGTAATCTCTTTCTTTATACCTGGCCACCAGAAATACTTTTTCATATCTTGTACATCTTATTGCTTTCGAGATGTATGGAATATATTGATTTATGGACTTCTTCTAAAACTCTATCTCTTACCTCCCCCTTAGGCACCCAAAATCATTCCTTGAATCTAATAGCCTCATCTGAATATATTTTCATTTCTAACCTCTTGCCTACTTCCATTTTATTCGTTAGCCTCTGGAAATTTTTATCTCTAACTTGAGCTTGCTTAATCTGCTCTATCAATGGTGACTATAACTGTATCTCCATAAGTTGTGCTGTCATTTTTGGTAAAATTACTTTCAGTTCCATCATTTGTATCTCCATTAAAAACTCCTTTTTTGTTGAGTTAATCTTTCTATTGCAGACCTCCTACTCAGGACATCTGGCACCACATTAATCCTACCTGGGTGATACTTAATTTCCAAGTCATAATCTACTACTAACTCCAACCGTCTCTGTCTCATATTCAGTTCTTTTTGAGTGAAAATATACTTCAAATTTTTATGATCAGTGTATACCTCCACCTCTGCCCCAATAAGTAATGTCTCCGAATCTTCAAAGTATGAATCACCGCTGCTAACTCCAAGTCATAAGTCGGACAATTTCTCTTATGAGGTCTCAATCATTTTGATGCAAACTCAATCACTCTTTCATTTTGTGTTAATACACATCCCAATCCCTGTTTTGAAATATTACTATAGACTTTCATTCCTCTAGAATTATCTGGAATTGTCAACACTGGTGTTGTTATTAGACTCTATTTTAATTCTTTAAATGTCTTATTACATTTCTCTGTCCAGACATATTTCACTCCTTTTCTAATCAATTTAGTCAGAGGAGATACGATTTTTGCAAAGTCTTGTACAAACTACCTATAATATCTAGTTATCCTTAGAAAACTCCGAATCTCCGACATTGATTTTGGTACAGGCCAATTCTTTATAACTTTTATTTTCTTAGGATCGGCTGATCCACTATCTATATAAACTGTGACCCAAAAAAGCAAGCTTTTTCAACAAAAATTCACATTTGCTCAATTTCCCATATAACTTTTGCTCTTTCAGAGTCTGCAAGACTGTCCTTAAATACTCAGCATGCTCTTTTCTATTTTCGGAGTAGATTAATATGTCATCAATAAACACCACCACAAATTTATTTAGATACCGAGCAAAAATATGATTAATCAACTTCATTAATACTACTAGAGCATTAGTTACTCCAAATGGCCTTACTAAATATTTTTAATAACCATGTCTGGCTCTAAATACAGTTTTTGGAATATCTTCTGTTCGAACCCCTTACTTGGTGGAATACAGAATAGTGATCTATCCTTGAGAATACTCTTACTCCTCCCAGTTGATTAAACAGATCAGTTATTCTCGGTAATAGATATTTATTCTTGATTATTACTGCATTCAAAACTCTATAATCCACACACAGTTTTAGACTCCCGTCTTTCTTTCCTGCTAATAATACTGGAGCTCTCCAAGGTGAAACACGAGGCCTCACAAAATCCAGCTTCAATAACCCATTTACTTGTCTCTTAACTTTTTCTACTTCTACAACTCCCATTCGATAAGATGGTTTACAAATTGGTTCAACTCTAAGGATAATATCAATTGTAAATTCTACTGTCCTTACTGGTGGCAGTCCAGGTATCTCTTCAGGAAATATATACAAAAATTTCGATACTACTGGGATAATTTCTTTACCTACTTCCATAGCCTCCAAAACTCTTCCTTTTGGGGACACCTTAGATTCAGCTGATTCTAGAGATTGATTTCCACCAACAAATTCAAAATCTGAACAACCTAGAATCTGAAATATTACTCTTCTCCTACAATCTATCACCGCATGGAAGATATTCAACCAATCCATACCTAAGATAATATCATATCCTCTTCATTGATAACTAGCAAATTGGCATAGAACTCTCTACTATTAATCACTAAGGAATATAGGCTACACTTCTTATTAGTCATGATAGTACCATTCCCAGTCTTAATATCTCACCCCGCAGGTAAAATTGCAAAATCAATAAAATTGCGGGAAATAAACATGACGGAGATAAAATAGTGTGAAGCTCTAGAATCGAGTAGAACAGTTGCTGGTGTTTTGCCAACTAAAATTGTACTTGCTACGACTCCCCCAGTGGTCTGAAATTTCTCAGCATTTATTAGTCTAACCTGTTTCTGCTTCTGTCCTGCTCCCTCTTGGGCTCTGGTATAGTCTTGTTATTGTGTCTCTAAGGATCTTTTCTGGTTCGGTCTTCAGTCTTTCGAATGGGTGGTCCCATTGCCACCGGTCTTGATGCCTGCTGATAAGGAACTCTGCTTGCTGGTTGTTACCTTTGACTGTGCCCTTGGACAATTAGTTTCCCAATGATCTGCTGACCCGCATATCCGGCACAGTCCCAGAACTCTTCTACACTCTTTCCAAACATGCCCCGCATATTGCAGAAACTGCACACTAAAGAACGTCATTTATTAGCCACTACTTATCGCTTTGCCGGAGGGCCTTCAAACATCTGGGAAGAACTTGCTCCTTGATTAAATGGCCTTTTGAATGTCGTCGGTCTCCCGTCCTTGGTTACTTGCTCCAGGCGACATGTTGCTTCGAATATCTCTTAGTAGATCTTATAGTTATAACCTACTATATGCTCCCTTAATTGATACCTTAATCCTTGTTGGAATGTGTGCTCGCTCCTCTTTATCAGCTACCAGGGTTAGGGTGAAACGATTGAGCCTCACGAATTCGGTAGTATAGTCGTTTACAGCCCGATCTCCTTGTTGCAGTGCCAAAAATTTCTTCCTCATTTCCTGTCTTGCTGATGTATGGAAAATTTTGGCAAGGAATGTCTCTACAAACTTCTCCCAAGTTAGGGATTCCTGATGCTTTACTTCTTTAGCAAACCATCATGTTCTGGCTATATCAGTCAACTAAATACATACTAGCTCTACTCGATTTTCTTTTGGAATTCTTACCACCCTTAGAAGATTCTCCATATCTATAATTCACTGTTCAACATTTAGTGGTCCTTCTATCCTAAAAAATACTGATGGCTATAGTTTTCGAAAATCTGACACCATTCTGGTTCTTTTCGGTTCTTTAGACTGTAACATTCTTTCTAATATCATCGTCGTGGTCTGTTGCATCTGTGCAACTCTTTACATTAGGTTCCTAAGATTAGAAGTCTAATCTTTCGGACTTACACTCGTACTCGTATATGATTGGATCGACATTATTTTGCAACGGACCAGAATGTAATCAATAAAAGAAATTCAAGAGAGATATCTCAAATAAATAGGAAACAACAGGATATGTTGATACTAAATCAAATAGATATCAAAGAATACGGAACAATTATCAAGAATGAGTCACATACATGTTCTTATGTGGCATTAGTCCTATGGTCTTCCATCTAAACTTAGCTCTGATACCAACCTGTAATGCCCCCGTTTTTCAGTTGTTTCTCAAAACGGAGGACGCTGCTTAAATTTATATTATACAACTCAACAGTTACAAGATTTTGGAATAATTGTAACTACTACTACAATCAAAAGAATAAATAACATGTCTAAAACTGGAATGATTCCATTCTTATAAGAGTTAATTACCTAAAATTGCGCTACTCTAAATATGAACACAAAAGAGTCAAAAGAGAAAAGTAGTGCCCGGACAAAAAAAATATAAACAGAATATATAAGGGTTCTCCAGAAGGTACTTCACTGCTTACTGTCGCTCTGTCTGATTAATGAAGTACGGATCTTCAGTTGAGACTGGTTCTCCTTCTTCACATTTCAAATTTGGGTTTAAAATGCAGAGGATTAAACCCAGCAAGTAACATTTTAAGGAGAGAAAATATGTACTATCATAGTACATGAGTATTAGTGTACGTGGGCATGCTTATGTCAGTATTATTCATGAACACATAAATTAAATATGTAAACAAATATAAATAAATGCATAAATAAATAAACGAACATGACAACCATTACTCTATTTATTTTAATCCTGTATTCTATTGGTCTCAGTCATCATCTAAATTAATTGTAGAAACTATATAGATGGATGAGATAGCGCTATTTTTCATTGTCGTACAAGTGCCCGTACATACTTGGGTCCTGGCCTCAATCGCATGGCGCTGAACCATGCCATACAGCTAGGTATTCAATTCAATCCCCGTACTATATTACAGTAACGGACATACCACACTGAGTATAATTATCAATCGGCGATCCAATATCACCCAGGTCGTTGCAGTAAAAGTCTCGGATCTAACATTACAATAATCCTTATACGACTTGGTTCTTATCCATCATATAATTTTTCCCCATCCTATATTCACGTACGTGATATGCTTGACTTACAAAAATGTTAACAGATGAGTATGGTTCATGATTTTCTATTTGCTACAGCTTATAACCACTTATAAGATTAAAATAGACTCTAATGTTAATCACAAGTTATCCCTAATAAAGGTTACAATCATATCTATCTTGTTGTCCATCATGAAATCACATGCTTTTATAGAAACTAAACTACTCATCATCAAAATAAAGTGTGAATCCATTTTGTTAACAAAGAAAACCCAATGAACAGGTCCTATTAAAATGTATAGGAATCTTTCTTTTTTTCTTTTTAATTTTTCATTTTTTTGTTGATAATATTGGAAATAAATAAACACTACAATATTCATATATATATCAAAATTGACCCAATAATCCGGTTCAGTTTTCAATACCAGTCGATAGTCCAAAATGTGAACTGAGCATTTTTACAAAATAATAGTGTAAATTGCGAGTCAAGAATATTCACCAAATAAATTACATGCATAAATATGAATTAAATAAAATTTTAAAGAAACGAATAAAAAATAGCAGTATTACTTACATTTTCTTGATCTCGATTCCTCGATTCGATTTATTTTTTTCTTTTTTTTCTTCTATTTCTTCTTTTTTTTTTTCTCTCGGGATTTTTTTTTCTTCCACTGATTCTGGCATGAGAGAGAGTGAGAAGAGAGTGAGAGTAAGTGGTGAATGGGAAGACAGTGAAAGAGAGTGAGATTTCTTCCACTCGTTCTCTCGAAATTTTTTCTTGTTTTTATCTTCTCAATGTGGTGCTCTATGTCTCTGGCATGAGAGAGTGAGATGGATAAGTAGCCAAACCCCTTTATAACATTCACCCACCGTCTTAATCAGTCCACCGCCTCCCTCTTAAGAGGATTTAATTTAATTATTTTATTTATTTATTTAATAATTTAATAATTTTTATTCAGTATAATATTCTCCAAATACTACTAATTTAATGTAGGGCGTTGTGCTCAAGGAGAGGAGTACTAGAAAATTATCCATTTGTTGTTTCGATGTCCGAAATAAAAAAACTAAAATTCCGAAATAATTAGAAGGATAATTTAATATTATTAAATTAGAAAATTTTGGAAATAAATTTCGGGCTCGCAAGGAAAATATTTAAAAATCATAAATATTTTAAAACTAATAACCGCGAAGATCGAATGTCATTTGGAATTGTGAATTTAAAGTTACGTCCACTAAAAATTATTTCAGTATCCAAAATTGACCTCGGTAGCCTTATTCGGCACGATCGAACTCAAAAGAGAGATACAGGTAGCACGAAATTTGAGATATTACAAAATTGCTGATTACTAATTCCATAAACCATCACTTGTTGATACTGATTCCGAGATCTTAAAGCTTGCTCAGAAGCGCCATGAAGCGCACCTCATTATGCCTTTTTAAAACACATAGGCATTGAGTGATTTAACCATAATGTAATGTAGCTAGTTCTTAATTCTTACTCTATTTCTTCAGAAAATTTTATTCTGCCAAGTCAACCAACATCCAGTGTAAAACTTTATTTTTTTTTTTTTTGAAGTAAAATGGTGGGCCTTGCCCTCCCATGTTCTTTTAATAAAATTTTAACAGAATATAGAACAAAATACGTTGTCCAGATCAAAATACATAGTCCAACAATAATACTTAATATATCAAATAGTTCTTAGTATACAAATCAGCGGCGAGGCAAAAGTAAAGACATGATGTGGGTAGGATGCCCTCTTCTCCAGGAAGATGGGTGTACCCAGTCTCTACCCCTCCCTTCCGAAGGGAGTAACGTCAACATCCTCTGCGTCTGAGCTTGCACGCTGGGCGGGGGCATACTCTGTTGCACACTCTCTATCAGTATTCTGGTGCCTTCTTTCGATAAGTAATATGTTCAAGAGATGACATTAAAATAAATATATCCAAGACAAGATTGAAGAGCGTGCGTGGTGTTGTTGAAAATTCGATTATTTCTCTCATGCCATATATTCTAACAAATCGAAGCAACTAATATAGTTTTTATTTTGGAGACTGAATTATGTATGCGGGCCCTCTTTCATAAGCTACCCTCTTCCCTTAAGTCGAACTCCACCCCAAAACGACATCCACATTCAGTTCATACTCCATTAGAGAAATCACATTTAAGGAATATGTGTGTTGCATTCTCTCCTGCTGCTCGATAGAGTACACATATATTTGGTCCATGCCAACACCTACGTTGAAGTTAAGGCCAAGTGAATATTTCATCTTTCTGTATCAGTCACATAAAAATCCTAACCTTCAAGGGGTATCTCTCGTTACATATCCGTTTTGCATTCGGCAACTTACACCCACCATCGATAAAATGGTTATACGTTGACGCAATCGAGAATTTTTTCCCTCTTCCCCACCTCCAAACTGGCCGATCGTGTTTGTACCTTATTGAGATAAAATTGTACAGGAGGGCTTTAAGTAGTCTAAGTTCGAAATTAGCTGCAGTAGAGCATGATCTATCTGATGAAATGTGCCATGAATTGCATGTCCAACACTTTGCTACTGTTGCCTCTTTGTCCAATACTGCTTCGTAACAGTTTGGGAATATTTGTCATAACAGAATGTCTGTAACCCATCTATCCTCCCAAAAGGAGATAGATTCCCCATCTCCGAGTGCAAACGAGATACTAGACCTGAACATTGACTTTGTAGGAAACACTCCTTTCCAGAATGCCGACATCCAGTGTAAAACTTTTTACAGTCATTAGACTCACTATTACACAGCTAATTATGGTAAAGATAAAGTGGGGAAAAGTAACTACCTTGAATTAAAAATGGAAATGCTAAGCACTTTGCAGTTTACAAAACCTGCCAGGCAACAAACAGGAACTCCGGTTGTATAGAACATGTACTTGTGATGATGGGACACAGGAAAATTTCCAAGATGGCCTGCAACATGTTAGAGAAATTTTTTATCTTGCATTGGGAGAGAGGGTGAGAGCTGTCAACCTTATTCATTGCAATTCAATTAAAAAGAAGCCCATAGAGTAAATAGTTTCAGTCATTATATATTGGAACGGGCATTTTTTTTTTTTTAACTAGTTGGCCTTTTCTCTCAGTTTTTGTTTTCATTGCTCAGTATCGCTTAACATAGAATCCCAGCTCAGAAAGGGATTATTGTTTTGCCCTATGTACTGGGATATCTTTTATACAATATGACATATACTAAGTGTGTGTTCTCTTGAATACAGATATGGACAGAAATGTGAAGACAATGATCAAGCTCATTGAAGAAGATGCTGATTCCTTTGCAAGGAGAGCAGAGATGTTCTACAAGAAGCGCCCCGAGCTAATGAAATTGGTTGAGGAGTTCTATCGAGCATACCGTGCTTTGGCTGAGAGATACGATCATGCAACCGGCGAATTGCGCCAGGCTCATAGCACAATGGCGAAATCATTCCCCTACCAGATACTACAAATAATTTCTGATGAGTCTCCCTCCTCTTCTGGTGCTGAGTTTGGACCCCATACCCCCGAAATACCTTCACCCATGCATGCACCATTGGACCTTGATGATTTGCAGAAGGATGTATCGGGTCTTTCAAATTTCCATGCTAGAAGGAAGAATGGAGCATATTCTGAGGAGGGCAATTTGTTGTCCAGCAAGGAAGGTTTGAAGCAATTGAAGGAGATGTTCACTTCTGGAGAACGGCTGAGCTGTGCTAAGCCTGAGGGGAAGGTAAGGAAAGTCCTAAATTTCAAAGAAGATGAAGGAAACACTGAAGAGAAAGAAGACCATAAAAATGAAATAGAATGTTTGCATGGAGAAGTTTCTCAGTTAACAATGAGAAAAGAGAATCTTATGGCCCTGATGGCATCAGAATTACAACATGCTCGAACCTTAGATGAAACCGTCTTCAAATTAGAAGCATTGAAGGAAGCTGCTCTTCTTCAGTACAAGCTCTCTATAGAAAGGATGTCTAGTTTAGAGACTGATATTTGTCATACAAGGCATGGAGTGAATAAGGTTAATGATGAGATGGTAGTGAAGTTGAACAGTATTGAAGAACAGTGTCTTGCTATGGAGAAGGTTAACAAATCTCTACAGTTGGAACTGGAGAATCAACAAAAAGAACTAGAGAAAAGGGGTAGAGACTTGAAAGAACTCAATACTTCGATAGAAGTGGAGCACCAGAAAAGGATGCAGGCTGAAGTGGCTCTCGTGTCCATGGAACAGATACATACCCATTATCAAGAGGAGGTTGAACTTTTGATTCTGGAGATTCAAAGTGGCAGTGAGAAATTGAAGAAAATGGAACTGAACAAAGTGCATTTAGAGGAGAAAATTAGTGAGCTGAACAAGATAATTGGAAACCTTCGTGAACAAAATATATCCTTTGACCTCAAGATAAAAGACTTGCAAGTTGAAATGAAATTACTGAAGGAAACAAAAGAGGAGCTTGAACATGAATTAGGGGAGTACATGGAGGAAAGGAAAGCTCTTAAAGATGAGCTTCTCTGCTTAAAGGAAGATCGTAGAGATTTGGAACAGAGGAACCGAGGTCTAACAGAACAAGTGGAAGTTGTTACAGAAAAAAATATTGTCTTGAAGAAATCTTTGTCAGATGCGAATATTGAACTAGAAGGGTTACAAGAGAAGGCAAATGCACTGGAGTCTTCTTGTGTGACTCTCCGAGGTGAAGTCACCTCCCATGTTGTTGAAAAGGATGTGTTGATATCTCAGATAGAGATTATTTTCCATAATATGGAGAAGCTTTCGGAGAAAAGTACTTACTTGGAGAACTCTTTATCTGATGCAAATGCTGAGCTGGAAGGCTTAAGGACCCGTTTAAAAGAGTTGGAAGAGTGCTGCATGTCTCTCCGTGATCAAAATTCAACTCACCTTGCTGAAAAGAATGCTCTAGTCTCCCAGGTAACATTAGATTTATTCCTGCGATGCCTGTAGTGAATCCTGAATGATTCCAGTAACTTTCTCAAGAAAGCACTAACTAATTTCTAGAAATTGAATTGGATGCCCAACTTTTAGTCATTTAAGTGTATTAAAATATAGCATGAATATATCTTAGAAACTGTTAGTATTTTTGAAGATTTTGAATAGTACCTTAACTTGCAGTATGAAGTAAGAAGCCGGTTTTGTTTTTCGTTTTAGTATAATTTACTGTTTGTTTTGGGGTACAATTAGAATGTTCGTAAGGAAAAATTGAGTAATAATAAAGAGCCATCACATATTGTACAATAAATAATTAATATCTAAATTATATCACAAACTTTTTGCACCGGTTATTTATGTTATCCTGAAAGATTGGGGCATTCGCTACACAATCTAGATTATCAGATTAAGTCTACACATTATTAAAGATATCAGGCACCTATGTGTCACGTTTAAAGATGGACTGCAGAGTGAATTTTTGGCACATTTCAGATGAATTTTATTTTGCATATGCCTTAATACTATAACCACACCTGAAAATTGGACGACATATTTTTTGAATTATGCATTTTATGTTTATGAGTTACTTTATTTGATAATTAAGAACTCGTGCGTTTCAGGTGGAGAATCTGGAGAATAAATATTTGGAGTTACAAAACCAGCATTTAAGTCTAGAGGAGGAGAAAAATTCTAAGTTAGAACAGGTCATGGAACTCCAATGTTCCTTAACACTAGAAAAGCAAGAGCATGAAGCTCTTCTCTTGACATCTTCAAGTCAACTAGATTCTTTACACAGCCAAATCATTCACCTTGAAGAACAACTACGGGTTAAGATGGAGGACTTTGAATCAGAACAAGAAAAGGTCATGAACTCTCATCTGGAGATGTTCATCGTCCAGAGATGTTTATGTGAAATGAATGATAAGAATCTGTTTCTTTATGGTGAATGTCAGAAACTTCTGGAAGCATCGACATGTATGGAGAATCAAAATTCCCAACTCAAGCACAAAGAGCTCATGCAAAAGAATGAATTAACTTCATTATCAAAGCCTAATGGGGTTCTAACCAAAGGCATTCATCTGTTGTTGGAGGCACTTAGCATTGATTTGAAGCAGAGGACCGACGGTGACATGACAGAGGAAGTGATCGTGCAAATTATTTTAGCTGAAATAAAAAACTTGTTGAATTCTCTTTCGGATACCCGGGATGAAAACCATCAACTTCACCTTCAGGTATTGTTTAGTCATTCTTTGATTCTTATAGACTGTATTACTTGTTGAAAATTTTAACATTTTCAAACGCATGGAAATTGAGAATTTCAGCACAATTCTACACTTGTAGTTTTTCTGAAGGTTTTCTTTTCCAAATGTGTGTATGCTATTTAAGAAGTTTGTTTCTATAATACAATGTATAGAATCTTTAAATCGTAATGAGAAAATGCCATTTTTTTTGAAAAATTTAAAGAAAGGTTGAGACCTAAGAGATTTCTGGTACTTCTATGAGTAATTAATATTTTACTTAAAACCATTACTGGGTTATACGTGACATGGAGAACTGACAACCTATTTTCTATCATAGTCATTAGGCATCTGATCTGGGAGCTGTCGAAATGGATCCCTTAATAATATGTATTTAGATGAGGGGCTGACCCATCGTTTTGCATCCTATTGGCACACCTTCTCAATAGTTGATATCATGGCGAGTACGTAGAGAATTTTCATTACTGTTCACCTTGTGTAAAGATGGAGGAAGGACATATGATTTGTTGTTACTATGTAGTTAGGGCATTTTTACATGACATACTGAATTAGATTATTTTAATCACTCTTCTGCTCTGCCAATCCCTCATCCCATAAAATTGAATATTTGATTTTTGGGCATTTGACATTTGGGATCATGGCTAACATTATTGAATGAGCCTTTCAGAATGAACATATGATTTCCTATCCTTTTTGATGGGATTACAAACAACTCTTGCTGGTTTCAGGTTTCAAACATTGAGGCTAAGCATCTGTCACAGGGAAAACAGCTTGCTAATCTAGAGGAGGAGAAAGATTCAGCAGTTAATCAAGTCTTGGATCTGGATAGGTCCTTAAGACTTGAAAAGGAAGAGCATGAAGCTGTCATCCTATCCTTGTCAAGTCAGCTAGCTTCTTTACAAAACCAAGTTCATCTCCTACAAGAAGAAATCCGGGTTCGGGATGAGGAATTGGAACTGGGTCAACAAAGCACTATTAAAGCACAACTTCAGAATTTTGTTCTGCAGGGATGCTTATCTGAAATGAAAGATAGCAATTTGTTTGTGTCTGGAGAATGCCAAAATCTTATAGATGCAGTTAGATGTGCGGAGAAACAAATTTCCAAGCTTAAGCACAAGGACCTCATCCAAAATGAAGAGCTAACTCTGTCATTAAATCGGTCTAATATTCTAAGGTCAAGAATTAATCTACTACTGGAAGGACTTTACCCTGATGTAAAGAAGGAGACCATGAATGATCTCACAGATGAAGCAGTTCTAGAAACTATTTCAGATGGAATTAGGAACTTGCTGAGTTCCATTTCAGATGCTTGTGATGAAAACCAATGCCTTCACCTTGAGTTATTGGTTCTTGTCACCCACTTCAAGCAAATTGGAATGGATAACTTTCAAGTCCATCATGAAATAGAGAGCAGGATAAAGGAATTGTTAGCTTTGGCAAACGAAAAGCACAAGCTCATGGTGATAAGTAAGCAACTGGAGGATGAAAATAATTTCCTCTTTTCACGGGTAATACTTTCAATGGCTCCATAGTCCCTATTTATTTCATGTGGCATTAATTGTTGACTGATATTTCTAACATTTCTCTCTTTAATTTTGTATTATAGAAAATAAGGAAGGAAATGAAAGAAAAATTAAAGGAAAAGAAAATTCCAGCCTCATTCGTATGCAGAGACACACCGAGACACCCCCAACCACCCACAACACACACACACACACACACCAATTCTGATAGTTGCGTTCATAAGTACTTACAATTTTCTTTTTCAGTTGGCATTCCTCTAGATGTGATTAATGTTATATGGTTTTCTTAACAGTCTTTGGTTTCTGTATATAGAACTTTCTAATGCTTTTTAACTGCAGTGCCATGTTGATTTAAATAGCTCAATTTCACTTGGGCCATCAATGGCCAAATTTTGGCCATTGAATGGCCCATCGCCATTGATAGTAGGAATCACCTTGTACCAACTGCGCTTATCAGATAGACTTGTCATCGATGACACGGTCGGTCCCATTGACTGTGAAGTGTGATGCTTTGGGTTTTGAGGCAGTTGGAGTCAGAATTGAACAAACCTATTGCGATTTGACTTAGGGTTGGTTCCTATCAATCCTAATGTACATGGGTTTAGATATTATTTTTATTTATCTCTTTTGTATTCTCTTGAGACATTTTCAAGAACTCCCTTCTGCAAACCTTTTGAGAGTTTTTGCAACTATCTTTTTTTGAGAGCGATAAATTTATAACTTTGAAAAGATGATAGGTCCAAGATCTATAATTACAAATATCATTAATAGTGAACTTTGATTCGGCCCATGGATATAGGATTTGTCCGGACCACACAAATTTTTGGTATTCTCTGGCTTGATCTTCTGACTTATTTTTCTCTCTAAAATTTGATTTCATCGATTTATCTTCTTTAATCTCAATAACTTCTCTATTTAGATTATTACTTATGTTTCTGCAACAAGTAGTATCCAAGCATCTAAATTTGATTCCTTAGATTTTGGAAGATTAAGTTATTGGAGATTTATAAGGGTGTTTTTAACAATCATGCCGGGAGCTTCAACGTTAGATTCGTCGGCACCACAATTGATTCCATGGCAGTATTCGAAGTCTTCAATGTCCTCAAGATCCACATGATGAATGCCAAGTTCGAGGTGGAGCAGTTGAATGGAACTAATAATTTTGGCATGTGGCAATTTAAAGTTATGGACATTCTGTTTCAATAAGATTTGCAGATGGCATTGGAGAATGATAAGCCCGAGGGCATAAAAAAAGCTGAATAATAGAAGTTAAATTGTTTGGCTGGTTATAAATTACGATTTGTCTGGCAAAAGACCAAAAATATTTTGTAATGAGAAAATTGTAGGTAGTGACCTTTGCTAGAGGTTGGAAGTAAGTATATGACGAAATGTATAAAGAGCTATCTCTATTTGAAGAAGAAACTCTTTTAATTTGAATACAAATTAGCTTCTTCTATGTCTAAACACATCAATAAATTTAACAAGATACTTTCCGATTTGCAGAATTAGCTTCTTCTATGTCTAAACACATCAATAAATTTAACAAGATACTTTCCGATTTGCAGAATTTAGCTATAGAAATTTTGAATGAAGATCAAACCTTATTATTGTTGAACTCACTACCTAATTAATATGAGCATCTAATTACCATTCTACTTTATGTTAAGTCTGAAATTAGATTTAAAGATGTATTTAATGTCTTGATAAATAATCAGTATCGAAACCTAGATAAGAAGATTCAATTAGGATTCAAGTTCAGATACATTGATGGTACAAGGTAGATCTGAAAAGAAGAATCAAGGTGGAAAGGAAATATCTCAATCTAAATCCAAGAAGAAGTATCATAAAAAGGATAAGTGCTCCTATTGTCAAAAAATGGCTATTGGAAGAAAAATTGTCCCAAATTGGTTAGAGATAAGAGGCAGGGCTCAACTACAAATGTTGCAAACGGTGGAGATGAGGATTCAGTTATTGTTCTAATAGATTAATGCGACTAGCATAAAGATGTCCAGATTCTGGATCTGGGCTGCACCTACACATCTGTCATAATAGAAATTCTTTTCTAGCCTGAAAGAGTTGGAAGGTGGAGTGGTTTATATGGGTAATTATACACCCTGTAAAATTAAGAGTACAAGTGAAGTTTGGCTTATTATCATAGAACCTGCTTGATCCTTGTATGTTTAATGGGTGACGACACATCCTGATGTGTTTTTGGATGTTCTGCTTATTATCATATTAGGGAGTATACTTGATCTCAGAGCCAAGAAAGCCATATTATTGGGCTTTAGCACATGTATGACGAGTTTTAGACTCTAGTACTTAGAGTCTAATAAGATAATCAATAGTAGAGATGTGATCTTTGGTGAGTCCTCCATGTTGAACCGATACCTCAAGGTGATAGTAACCACAAGAGTACCTCGCAATGGGTGGAGTTTGAGACTCCCACTTTGAACGATTAGGTCAAAGAAGGAGTTTGTACGAAGGATATTGGTATAGATGATGTTGAGTAAACATATGTTGAAATACAACATCAAGATTTTATTGCAGACAGTAGACCTAGCAATGTTCTAAAATGCGTTTTCAGTATGCGTGCGGTCCAAGACCGCATAACGCATAATCGGATTACGCGCCGATTATGCGGATTACGCGGAATTATGCGGAATATTAATATTTTAATATATATTAATATAATAATTATTAAAAATGGATATATTAAGTGCTATAAAACTCTAAACAATTATAAATAATAACCGTAAGCATGTAAAATGAATATAAATTGGTTCTACATAAGAAATTAAAAAGATAAAAAGACTTATCTCTCAACTCCTAATGTAAAAGAAAGAACAAAAGAGGAGTTTAAACTCTACAAATAAGTCCTTAATTTGTAAAATAAAGAAGTTCTTAATTTGTAAAATGAAGAACTCTGCAGGTATCAGTAAAAATAGTAACAAAATAGTAACAAAAAACTCTACAAATAGTAACAAAAAATAGTAATAAAAAAACTCTACAAATCAAATAGTAACAAAAAAATCTTCAGTAACCAGTGCTTATTCAATTTTATGTTCTTTATCAGACTCTGCAGCAAGCCAGCAACCAACAACCAACAAATCAAATACTAACAAAAAAAAAAAATCTACAAATAACTCCTAGTTTTCTAGTAACCAGTAACAAATAACACTTCACCCATAGACAAAACTCTGCAGCAACCAGTCCTAATTTTCCGACTAAAACCCTAGCCCTCTGAACATTTTCTTTCACCAAAGAATTCAACTCTAAAATCAACTCATTTTACTCAAAATAATTATCCAAAATGTTCAAGAGAAATAATACCAAAAAAAAACAAAATCAAAACCCTAAAATGATCCAAAATCGTAACTGAGAAAAAAGGAAGAAATTACCAAAACTGTCGTTGCCGCTGGAGAGCTCGCCTTGAAGACCGCAGCCGCCGGAGGATTTGTCGTCGGGTCACCGGTGAGATCGGCGAGGGGAAGGAGCGATCAAAAAAATTAGGATTTTTTTTCCCACTGGATTCGGGACTCGAGAGTTCGGGAGTTTCGATTGGAAGAAGAGAAAATAATCAACGATAATGTTCAAGAGGAATAATCCCAAAAAAAAAATCAAAACACTAAAGAAATCCAAAATCCTAACTTCTTAACCGAAAAAAAAAAAATACCTGCGATGTCGCCGGAGAGCTCGCCTTGAGGACTGCAGCCGCCGGAAATGTCGTCGGATCGCCGGTGAGATCGGAGGGGGGTGAGATCGGAGGGGGGAAGGAGCTATCGCAAAATTAGGGTTTTTCTTTTTTTCGCTGGATTTGGGAATCGGGAGAGAGATCAGGCGGCGTCGATTCGATGAAGAGAGGAAATAAGTAAATGGGTTGCGGGTAACGGGTCGGGTTCGAGCGATTTTTTTAGTTTTCGAAACCCAATTACCCGCTGACCGCATAATGGACCGCCTTCTCCAATTTCTGAACGTTTGGATAGCGAAAACGCCTATGCGGCCGCATATGCGGCCGCATAGAGCGTTTTTTAGAACACTGAGACCTAGTCTTCTACAAGACATCAAAAAGCATGCACGGTTCACTGACATGGTTGCATATGCACGTTCAAAAAATATCCTACTACCTATCGGGAAGCTAAGGTGAGTAGTGAAGTTGAGGATTGAAAGAGTGTGATGGATGGAGAGATGGATTCTCTACATAAAAACACTGCATGGGAGTTGGTAAATCTTCTGAAAGGAAAGAAGGCCATGGGATGCAATACGTGTTCACTGAAAGATGATCCTTTTTTGCATGGAATCAGAGACAAATCTAGGTTGTTTGCGAAAGACTGTGCTTAGCAGGAAGAAATTGATTGCAATAATGTATTCTATCCACTCATTAAGCATTCTTCCATTTGTTTTTTGCTAGCTTTGGTTGCGCACTTAGACTTGGAACTAGTTCAAATAGTTATGAAAATAACCTTCTTGCATGGTGATTTAAAGAGAATATATATATGACTCAGTCCGATGGTCTTGAAGTTGCTCGTATGGAAGATATAATCTATAAATTGAAAAGTTCCTATACGATTTGAAAGTCTCAGAGATAGTAGTACAAGAAGTTTGATCAATTTATGAGTAAGAATAAGTATATCATAAGTGATTTTGATCATTATGTCTACTTCAAAAATATCAAAAATGGATCTTTTATCTGTTTGTTCTTACATGTTGATGATATGTTGATAGCATCAAAGAGCTAGATGGAGAAAGAGGAGTCGAAGGTGCAACTAAGAAACGAACTTGAGATGAAAGAACTTGGAGAGGCAAAAAAATTTTAGGTATGGACATCGAGAGGAATAGAGTAAAGGGAATAGCTTGTTTGTCTCAGAAACAATATTTGCGAAAGATGTTGAGTAATATCTTGTGAAGGTGATATATTACTAGATAAAGGCAATATAAAGAACATAAACAATGTTTGTTTTATTAGGGAGATACTAGATAAAAAAGATATTATTCTGACGAAAATTGGCACTGCAAATAATCTTGTTGATATACTGGCCAAGATAATATTTGGAGTCAAGCTCCAATACTATAGGGACTTAACTAATATCTTGCAAGTTTAAAGAATTTCATATCAGTGTTGACAATCGATATTTGCATTAATATTCGTGATGATGTTATTTATGTCTTGGATCAAACTGAAAGCTCAATTTTTGATATCCCAAGTTTTTGAAAATTGGAAAGTGAAAATCTTGCCAAGGTGGAGATTTTTTTGATTTAAATGGCTCAATTTCACTAGGACCATTGATAGCCAAATTTTGGCAGTCGGTGGGCCCACTGCCATTGATAGCAGGAATCGCCCTGCATCAACAACGCTTCTAGGATAGACTTGCAATCAATGGTGGGGTCGGTCGCTGTCGATTACGGGGTGTGCTGCTGTGGGTCTTGAGGCGGTTTTGGTCTCGAAATCAATCTCTCTCTCTTTTTGACTTAGAATTGATTCCTAATGATCCTAATATATATAAGGGGGGTATAGATTTGCTTTTTAATACCTCATTTGCATGATAATATATGCTCTATTCTTACGGTTAAAGATCACCTAGATGAGGAGAATAGAGTACCAGAATGAAAGAATAAGGTGAGAGTAGAAACCATGAACTTCAATTAATCTGCCGTTCTCCAAGAGTTTGATCTGAATGCGGCCAGAAATTTCTGTTAAGAATTTAATCTTCTAATTGAAGCTGCAGATAATCTCTTGCTGCAAAATGAGATGAAGCTGTCTGAAGCCTGAGAGAAGAACACAGAATTATGTAAAAAACTCGAAAGTGTCAACAAGGATTTGGGAGGGCGATAGTGATGCAGAGAGAGTTAAAGAGGGAGATTAATACTCTATCATTAGGTAATGTCTCTGAGGAAAGGGAGATTACACAGATTCTGTAAACAAACTGATTCCTCCATAAGGAACTTGACACACTGAATTTTGAAGTTGAAGTACTTACAAGAAGGGAAGAATATCTAACATCTGAGCTTCAGAAACGGATAGGCGAGGTTAACAAGTGCGAGGGAGAGATTCTCGCGTTATTGGATGACATCCAAAACTCAATAGATAATGCTGCAATATTTGAAGAGAAGTCAATTGAGTTGATTGTAGCATGCGAGAGGCTTCAGATTGTTTCCTTGCTACAGAAGGAGATACTAGGTGAGGAAATTGCCTTAAAAGATGCATGTGCTGATGATTTGAAAAAGAAGCTTGACACCCTTTCAGGAGAAAGTGATATAATAAAGGCCGACTTTAATGAATATTTATCTCTTTTGATGTCCTTATTTGATGGTGTTTCATGTATAGAAGAACTCATATTTTCATCAGCAAAGCTTCTGGACAAACAGGTTTACTTTTGATCTTATCTTTTCATGTACTGATAATTCTTCAGTACTCTATAAGTTCTTTATCTATTTACTTTAGTCCTACCTTTATAAGTTAGACATACACCCTTTGGCCCCAGTAATAGTCACTCTTGAAAGTAGATTTCTTAAGTTCAGGATCTTCTCCAATTCAAGCCTCTTGTGCTTATCATCATTCCGAGTAATGAAGATCACTTTACAGTAAGAATCTTGTCTTTTCCCATGACTCCTTCCTGGTTTGAATGTGGTGAAGGATAATTCTTTGGTGTATGAGCTAATTATATCTCAAATAAACTGTAGTCTCCCTCTTTCGTCTGCTGGAATTTTTATTTTATTGCAGACCTTCTCTTGCCCATAGGTCTTGTTTAGTATCCCATGTATTGCTAACTTGTATCGTATCATCAGAAGATTTGAAATGTGCTCACACATTTCATGAAGATTCTGATTTAATTTCTCCATAACTCATTCCATTTTGCTAGAAGGCCATGGTTGAACATGTCGACCACAAATTTCCTAGTCTAACTCATTAAACCCCAAAAGCTATGCTATTTTTCAAATTGCTTGACAGTGAGAGAACATTTATCTATTTGTTACTCATATTGGGTGTTTGCCTTCAGGTTATTGACACATCAGATGCTCGTGAGAGTAAAAAGAGCAGTCATCGACCAAGTAAAGAAGATAGCACTTCAGCAAAGGCAGGGTTTTTGGATTTGCAGAAGTTGATTGCCAAATTCGAAGCACTTCAAAAGGTTATAATAGATTCCACAAATCTCGTGCAACAGGAAAAGTTGGATTCTAATGCCAAACTAGTTGCTCCAAGGAAAGAGATTGAAGAACTGAAACTTAAAGAAGTATTGCTCCAAGAAAAATCTAAGGAGAAGCATGGGCAGAATACGAAAGATATCCAGCTCGACCAAGTATCCAGTTCACGCATTGGTTCTTACAGCACGAATAATATTGAAAATGCTGAATCTGATGATCAAATGCTTGAACTATGGGAAACTGCTGGAACAGATGAGATGGAAGCGGTTGAAGAAGTGAAGAGCGAGAATCCTTCATCTGAACTGGTTGCTGAGAAAGAAATGAGCATTGACAAGCTTGGAATCTCCACAAGAGTTAATAAATCATCACCTCCAGTATGGAAGAAAGGGTTCATTGAGAAGCTTGATTCTGATGCTCAAAGGCTTTCCTCTCTTCAGAGAAGTCTGCAGGAACTCAAGTCCAAACTGGAGAGTTCCGAGAAAAAGAAGTATCCAAAAACTTCAGAGTATGGTACACTGAAAGCAAAGTTAAGAGAGGCTGAGGAGGCTATTTTAGAGCAAATTGACATCCACGGTGAGTTAAAGAAGAAGGTCAATGATAATTTTGAATCCTCCAGTGCTGCGATTTGGGAGAAGGAAAGAAGGCAGGTTTCAGAGCAGGCACGAAGAGGGTCCGAAACGATAGGAAAGTTGGAGTTGGAGCTCCAAAAGATCGAGTACATCTTTCTAAAGTTTGAGGAGGATGAGAACATGAGATCAGGACGTGTTGATAGAAAATCTAGTACTCCGAGGGATTATATCTCTGGGAAGAGAGATGGGAAGGTAAAGAGAAGAGGTCTCTTTTGTGGATGCATGAGGCCTAAAACTAAGGCATTGCACTGACTTCATTGAGTGTGGTTTTTCTATAGAGCAGTGAAGCTATTTTGCCTAGGGCGGCTATGGGAAAGAGATACATATAGAATTTGAATTTTAATACCTATTCATTATTATTAGAGATTTATACAACCGGTTTGCTTTTCTTGATTTAATTTTGGCATATATTCATAGTTATTTAGCCTGGAGAAATGTACATGTGAGGCTTGTTTTAGTGAGAATGAGGTGTTTTGTACAATGCTGATTATACATGGTCTTGCTTTAAATAATCCGTTGAGTCGAAGATAGCATTTCAGTTCGAGATCTTTTTCTTTTTTGAGTTTTCAGTTCTGCTTGCTTTCCTGGTCCTCGCCAGGTTTATGTTGTCGTGAGGAAAGGTTTGCATGGTTACAGCTTTACTTGGTGATTCTGGTTGCTGCAATTGTGCTTGGGAATCACTTTATGGGAATGTAGCTGTAAGAGAAGGGGGGGCGTTATTCCTCGGTGAGCTATGCTTTGGTTTTCTTGCGTTTGCTTGCTTTTTGGATTTCTTTGCGTTCGTCTTCTATGTTTCTTACCTACTTTCAAGTGTTCCTTACTTCTGAGTGTTCTTCTATGTTTTTCTACTTACAGACTTTGGCGTAATTGGCCTGATCCAGGATTTGTGTTCAGAGGTTTAGGATGCTCTCATTTCTTTGATTTTTACACTAATTTGCTTTAGATTCTTTACCGTGGAGGCTTTATCTGCTCTATCTTTTCTTATATGCTTACGTTCAACTGTTACAAGCTATGGTGTGGTTGGTATGTGTTTTTTAGCTTATAAGCATTCGTATGATCCAAAGAGAGTTTCGTTTAAAAGGTTTGGGATATTATGATTCTTTTTTTTTTTTTTTTTCCTTTTCTTTTCTCTTTTTGGTTGCAGCGCTTGAATTGTTTTTGTTTTAGCTTATTTTGGAGTACTGCATTTGAGAAAGGGAGACAGAGGCGTTGCCTGTCGAGCGCTTTTGATTTCTTCAAGTGATGACTGAGCATTGCGAGGCTGCTTCTCTTTCTTTTCTTCTTCTCTTAAATACTCAGAGAAATTCTTCAAAGCGAATCTTCTGCTTGCTGGTTGCATTTTCGTTAATGATATGCTTCGTGTCATAAGGATTGTTTTAGTGAGAAATGTGCATAGGAGTTGCCGTGCCTCGGGTATTATAAAACATGCATTTTTTTCTCTTCCCTCTCTCACAAGGTTTCTTTTAACTGCCCTCAGATCATGAGTGTTGTGATAGAACTGTAATGGCAAAGATCTCCCTTTTTCCCCGACTTCTTAAGTTCTTATTGCCTCTATATTATTCTACATCTCTCGTGGCAACACAAGGTAAAGAAGAAGGGTGATAGTTCTAGTCCCTTGCGCATGGATGCATTCTCTTCCTGAGTTGAACCAATTCTCTCAAAAAACAACCAGAGCATGACTATAGGCTTCAGCAACTAGTCTTACCCGAAGCTTTTGAAGAACGCTTGGGCGATTTTGCAACGTAATAATAAGATCCCCGACAAATTAGTGGCTGTAGATTCTTGGTATTTTTTCCCCCTTCTTTCCATTCGTCATTCTTGATTTGCATCAATCCATCAAATCAGATCTTACTGGCAATGTATACATGGTAGGGGTAAACACGACCGCCGACTCTTGCAGCTTTGTCAGTCGGAAATTTTTTTTCGTCGGCTGTCGGAGCCTTCTATCCTCGGATCCGATCGGAGAGATCTGATTTTCGATATCCGTCCAATTGAACATTCAAAGACGAACTCCACCGTCGATTTCAATGACTTTAGCCAACTCCGACCGAAATCGGTCAAAGTTCGGCCGGAAAAATTTTCCGGTGGCGATCAGAGTCTTCTACTCTTGGATACGATTAGAGCATTCCGTCCAACTGAACATCCAAAGATGAACTCCACCAACGATTTCGGTGACTTCGCTCGACTCCGACCGAAATCGATGGGAAAAATTTTGTGACAGCAGTCGGAGCTTTCTACTCTCAGATCAGATCGGAGAACTCCGATCTCGACAAATCCACTGAACATCCCTAATATATGGTATATTTTCTTTGCTTCCTCTTTTTCAGTTCTTCAATGAGCAATTCGGTCGCTTTGCTTCAGCTGTGTCTCGTGCCAATTTATGCCTTCCACGTCTACGAAAAAGAAAATCAAGAAAATAGTTGTTCATACCAAAAGCGTATTATGAAACGTTGTTCCATGAAAAATTTTGGGGCGTGCTCTAAACCCTGCTAACATTGCTGGGAAGCATGCTTTGAGTTCAACCGGGAGTGGGCTTTGGCTCCATGCTCACGGAAAACTTGATTATGCTTAAACATCAACTGAAAGTTTAGATTTTTCATACTGGATATTATGTAATTGCCGTACAAGAAAATAGAACCAAAATAATAGGCAGAATTTTTGAAGGCAAGCCTTCTTGATTCTGGGGTATGCGGTGCTGGTGCCGTCATTCCCACAGGAGGAGAAGCAGACTGTGTTAAAATTAATTAATTTAATTTTGATGCATCATATATCCTTAAAGTTTTTAATACTTACATTACATATTGTGATATTTAATAACTTTTTGAGATTCTAAAGTTCATTAGAGAGGATGTACCTAAATTAATTAAGTAATTTGAGAGATGAAGGATTATGCACTACTCTATATATATATATATATATATATATATATATATATATATATGAGAAAAATGGAAATGAGCTGACAGCTCACGCAAGTTATCTGAGCTATAGTTCATTATCACTATCTCCAATAATTTTTTTTAAAAAATTTCTTTTGGGTTATGATCTCGACCCGCTAGGGTTCACTCATACCCAACTTCTTGGGTTTTAATTTTGATTTGGTCCTCTATCAAGCTAATACAAAATTAACGGTTTTCAATGAATAAAATATTTTGTATGCACTTGATGAAAGGGTAAATAAAATCCAAAATTTATGAAATTTAATCCGAAATAAATTTAAGAGGTAGAGACAGTGATTGTTAAAAAAATTGAAAAAAAATTATTGGATCATTACAGTTTTACCGCTAGCTCACGTAACTTTTCCTGAGCTGGCGGCTCACCTACAGTAATCCCTATATATATATATATATATATATATATATATATATATATATATATATATATATAGAGAGAGAGAGAGAGAGAGAGAGAGAGAGAAATGGAAATGAGCTGACAGCTCACGCAAGTTACCTGAGCTGTAGTTCATTTCCACTATCTCCAATAATTTTTTTAAAAGAATTTCTTTTGGATTATGATCTTGACCCCCTAGGGTTCACTCATACTCAATTTCTTGGGTTTTAGTTTTGATTTGAACCTCCATCAAATTAATACAAAATTAACGGTTTTCAATGAATAAAATATTTTGTATGCACTTGATGAAAGGGTAAATGAACTCTAAAACTTATGAAATTTAATCCGAAAGAAGTTAAGAAGGTAGAGATTGTAATTGTAAAAAAAAATTAAAGAAAAATCATTGGATCATTATAATTTTGCCTCTAGCTCACGTAACTATTCCTGAGCTGGCGTCTCACCTACAGTAATCACATATATATATATATATATATATATATATATATATATATATATATATATATATATATATATATATATATATATATATATATATGAGAAAACGGGAAATACACCGGCGGTGAAGAGAGTTCGTTCACCGCCGCTTAGGTGGCCCAATAAAATTATAACACGGGACGTCATTCAAGGTAACAAATAAATGAATTCTCTTAAATGACACCACGTGTAATAATTTTATTAGGCCACCTAAGCGGCGGTGAAGGAAGTTTCCTTCACCGCCGGTGTATTTCTCGTTTTCTCTCTCTATATATATATATTTGTATTGTGCTGGTGTGCCAAAAGGAGCTAGAAGAAGATGAATGCTGGCAGATGATCTCCTACACCGCTCCTCATCTCACCACCAAAAAAAAAAGAAAGAAAATTGATGTATCCAAATGAAGGCGTTATTGGGCACAATAGATTGTTGGGATATTGCGGTGAAAGATTATAAAAAGCCAGAGAATGAAGAAGTCCTAATGGCCCACAAAGAGTTCTCACTTAAAGAACCTACAAAATAAAGAAGTAAATCCCCCTACCTTATTTATCAAGCAGTTGAACAATCGAACAAGTAGGACAATTTCGAAGCAGACATGGAAAATATCTCAAAACTCCTATAAAGGAATGGAGAAAGTGAAAGAAGTTCGGCTCTAAATACTCTAAAAGGAGTTTGAAGAATTAGAAATGAAGTAAAGTGAATTGGTTTTAGACTATATCACTCAAGCCTTGGTCGTGGTTAATCAACCTAGAAGTTGAGGATATTTGTGTTGTTGAAAAGATACTTCAATCACTTTTTTCGAAATTTGACTATATTGTACACGCCATCAAGGGGTCTAAAGACTTAGGAATATGGCAATTAATGAACTCTCGGGGTTATTGAGTGCCTATGAGAAAAATTGAGTAAGAGACATGAATCAGCAGAGACAGTTCTCCAAATTAAATTTTCTTTAAATGATGACCAAGAAGACTCAAAAGAAGGCTACAATGCTCATGAACGTGGAGGAGCTCGAGGACAAGGTCGAGGTAGAGAATGAGGCTTATAAGGCAGAGGAGGCCACAACAATTCTGAAGAGAAGTACAACAAAAATCAGAGCTTTACAAGAGGCTGTAGACGAGGAAGATTCAATGGTGGTCAATGGAAATCACAAACTCAATACTTCAACTGTATGAAGTATGGACATATTACTTCTGATTTGCAAATTCTCGAAATCAAGTTGAGGAGAAATTGAATTATGTTGAAAGGGAGATGAAGATAATATTATCTTACAATCACTCAATGAAGATGAAAACAATGAAGATGTATGGTACCTCAACACCGGCGCTAGCAGCCATATGTGTAGTAAGAGAAGTTTATTCGTAGACATGGATGACACTGTAGATGGGAAGGTGATATTAGATGACTTCTCTAAAACTCCGGTGAAGGGGAGAGTTAACGCTTCATTCATTTTAAGAGTGGTGAAAATAAGTTTATTTCTAATGTGTATTATGTGCCTATGAAAAACAATATATTTAGTAGGGGCTAATTCTTAGAAAAGAGTTCTGATATTTATTTAGATAGTAGTCTTTTTCTTAGAGATAAAAAAAATAGACTGATTACAAAAGTATAGATGTCAAAGAACCATATGCTCAAGTTAACAAGGTAGGGATATAAAATATTTGAAGCCATGCTCGATGATTTATCCTAGTTGTGACACCTAAGATTCGGGCATCTCAATTTTGAAGGTCTCAAGTCATTGGCAAAGGAGAACATGGTAAAAAGATTGCCGCTCATTGATCATCCTGAACAACCCTGTGAAGGATGTTTTGTTGAAAAGCTCTATCGAGCCACATTTTTCAAAGAAGTTTCATTTCATGCAATAAAACCCCTACAACTTGTACCTACAGATGTTTGTGGATTGATTATTCCTACTTCACTCGCTGAGAGTAATTATTTTCTTACTTTTATTGATGGTTTCTCTTGCAAAACTTGGGTATATTTTCTAATGATCAAATATGAAGTACTTGCAAAGTTTACAAAGTTCAATGGTAGTGTTGAAAAGAAAGTCGTCATTATCTTAAAACTATCAGGTCAGATCGAGGTGGAGAGTTCACTTTGAGGTGGAGAGTTCACTAAGATAGATGAAGATGGAGATTTCCTTATTGTATGCTTATATGTGGATGATCTAGATTTTATAGGTAACAATCCACATATGTTAAAGGAGTCTAAGAACTCCATGATTCCAGAATTTAAGATGATAGACAATGGGCTAATGTCTTTTTATCTTGGCATTGAGGTGAGACAAGACAAAGATGACATTTTTATTTCTCAGGAATGTTATGATAAAACTATTTTTGAGAAGTTTAATATGAAGGACTGCAATTCTGTATGCACAACTATTGATTGTGAAGCTAAATTATCTAAATATGATTCTGAAAGTAAGGTTGATGCAGCATATTTCAAATTTTAGTTGGAAGTCTTCGCTATTTAACTTGTACGACAACATGCAATAGGAGGCTGCACATGAGGGGCCAGCACGCGGCGTGATATAGTCCTTCCTAATAATGCTGGTGATGACTCTGGTTGAGTTTCTCTTATGGGTTGAAGACGATAAGTTCAGAGCTAGAATTTTTGAATCAGAGAATTTGTGTGAGAACAAACACCAATCACCAGATTTACTTAGATGATATGTCAAATAGATGATTGGTGAGATTTATTATTGGCTCCAGAACAATAAACACCAAGGACCAAAGGAGTGGTTGAGGGCTGAGATGGATTCAGAGGCGTAGATTGACGACTATGATTTATCGAAGCATGGATTGATGAATCAGTGTTCGATTAAGGTGATTTAGGAGTCAAATCTCATGTCTTTTAGCATTCCGGACGTAGTGTTAGATGTGAATTAGTCAAAATCTACTATCTGGAGCAGATTTGGTGTAGGTCAGTGGTGATCGACAATGATCGAGAGGTCGATGTTGATTGGAATGATCAATAGTCTATAGTTGGTTGATTGCACGATGATAAGGTACGACATGATATTTCATGGTGATGGATACATTTATTTCATAACATGGTATAGAATATGATAATGTATAATCATCAATGCTTATGTCTGGAGATGATCATAGTTTTTGGATCAAGGTGGAGTACGATGTAGCAATCACTTTTATCTGGTGCATAACATAAAAAGTGATTGTAAGTGTTCAGGTGGTCATAATGTCTTGACCGAGCTAGAGCACGGTGTAGCGATTATGAATGCTTGGCGAAGAGCGTGGTATAATAGTCGTGAGTGTTCAATGGAGCATGGTGTAGCGATTATGAGCGCTTGGTGAAGAGTATGGTGTAGTAATCATGAGTGTTCAATGAAGCACGGTTTAGGGATCATAAGTGCTCGGAGAAGAGTATGATTTAGTGGTCATGCATGCTCAAGTATAGAGACAATGATAATTATACGAGTTGTTCCTGATAAATGGAGTATGGTGAATGTGTGATGGATATCTGCAAAGTGGATGGCGAGGACAACGGAATTTCTCTAATATGGATGGCTCATCGGATATGAGCCAAGATAAGCCCATGCCTCAACATGTCTTGCCTTAGGGCTTCTTAGAACATTTGCCTATAAAGAAAGCTGTAAATCAATCGTTCCTAGTGGAGGGCAACATTATAATCTCAGATGTTCATTCGAGAGGCATTTCAAGAAGTATATTTATATGAATAACTAATCAATCCCCTATTCTCCATCTTTCTTATCACCTTGTAAGCTGCAAAATCCGAGAGAAGTTAAAAACCAGTTAAAATTAAGTTCCAAATATGGAATTATTTCTACACTTACTCATCCTCCAACATCGCTGAAGTCGACGACCACTAGAGTCTTCTTTTCGGTTAGACACACTATAGCTCCTCCAAGAAGAGGATAAGTGGTAGAGCATCTTGGTGTGGTTGAACTCTTCTTTGGTCAACACGGATGAACTATTAATGTCCTTGTGATAGACATTCTAGTAAAGGTGCATGGTGATGAGATCAAGGTTGGGAACACGAACATAAACAATTGTTTTTGCCACAACTTGTTGCTGGATGGGTATTCCTCAAGAGAGACATTTGGAGACAACCAGAGAAAAAAACTCTACGAACTTACCCCTTTCGAGGACTTTATATCGCTAAAAAAGTTAAAAAGTTTAGCATAAATGGAGATTATGGATAAGAAACATGACAATACAAGAAATCATCATCCATATGAAGCTAGGGACAGTTTGGATTGTCTAACATGATAAAACTGCTGTAAGTCTAGGAGGAATAAACAAATTGGAAACCGAAACCTAGTTTCAGGTGTAGTAATCTATTTCAAAGTACTCTTTGGGAGGTTGAAAAATTGGATGATAAGAAAGCGGTGAAATTATGGAAGATCTCGAAGGCATAGGAATCTCAGCCTATAAAGTCTTGACTTCAAAAGCAGTTGTGGACAGAAAAGTTTCCTTAATTATCTTGTCTGACTTAGCCGTAGTGGCATCTCAGCATGCCTTCTAACGTTTGGTAGAAAATTTGTGAGTAAACATATCCCAATTGATGTTATGGCACCTTTTTTTCTTGAAGATCTCCTGGATAATATCAGCGTAGTTGAGATGGGTACTAGACTTTCCGTTGGTGAATTCGAATAAGAATGAAGAGAGCAGTAATCTAGATTGAAAGAACCACATGACTAAGAACAAGAAGAAGACTCAAAAGAGCACTTAGATAGGGACGACTCAGACTTGGAAAGAAATCAGGTCATGCATTGCATAAAAAAGAGTAAACAAAAGGAAAAAGATGCTAACAAGGGAAGTGTAGGAAAAAAAATTAGTACTCGGAATTGTAAGCAAAAAGTGTGAACTTACCTCGAACACACGAGGGAATAGTAGCTTGAGCAAAAAAGCAGCTTGAGTTCTGAGTAAGCTTGAGTTTTGAGCATGAACGCTCCTCATGATGGACACTCAAAGGGGTTTAAATTAAGGCGGGAACGGTTATGATAGTGCGTCTTCCGAGTTCATCTCAACTGTTTCTTTGATTGATGAGATGGTTTGAATTCAAACCGTTAACTCATCCTGGCTGTATGATCAAGTTTGAAGACCTAAGGATGCCACTCGAGGCAATCTTAATCCATCAGCGATAAATATTCTGTTGGCGATAGTAATGATGAAATATATCATCTCTCCAAGGCAATGATTGATAGGGCGATTGAATTATGAGCCATCATATTTTCCTGACCATTGGATCTCATAAAAATTTAGGAGACCACTCTAGTCATCATACCATAATGGGAGATCAAGTGGTCAAAGAATCTTGACCATCTACTCCTTCAAATGTTGATCCTAACCATGACAATAAGTCGCCTTTAAGGTGACTCGACGAGGAACCAAGTAAAAACATGGGCATTTGCTTTGCAAATGGATTCTTCTTAATAATCTGCATTGCACGACTTGACCAATTAAGGCAACCAAGGTGTACTTTGTCAATAGTCTATACTCGGATCACTCTCTTCTCTCGCCTCTTTTCAAACTCTGAATAGACATGCAAATGAGAGAGTCTTTCATCACTACCTATTAGAGCTCAGACAGAGATAGAAGTCTTGTGGGAGCTCAATTCTCATTTAGCAATGACTGAAAGAGAACAGAGGCAGCCCAATGTGCCAAATTCAATTCGCTTCTAGCGATCATTACACCTAGCTTATTACACTTGAAAAGTGTAATATTTATAGTTTATTTTATGCAATTGTAATCAAATATTGTTGATTAATACAAGAAATTAATAAAAATTTATTTTTGTTAATCAAAATTTTCACTATGATATTTTTTTTAGAGTTTCTAGTGTTTTTTCAGGGTTTTATATGCAAGAAAATCGAAGTATAGAACTATATCCCACGTATTAGTTCAAGATCTATGTAGAAACATGACTGACTGTCGATAGCCAGGAGATAGCTGAGGAGATAGCTGTCGACAGCCATCAACTGTAAATGACACTCGGGAGGCGCTATTGAAGAGCCTGTCAAAAGGAGCGACCGCGGATCCTATTTTTGGAATTTTTTAGAAGAATTAAAAATCTCCTTGTGAATAAAATTCTTATTAGGGTATTGTAAGGGTATAAATAGCCAATGAATCTCAAGTTTTAAAAAAGTTCTCAGAGAGAGAATAATATAAAGTTTTATAGTTTTAAATTCAAGATTTAGTTTTTGTACTTGTTCATTGAAATTAATAAAAGAATTGTTTTTCTCTTTATTCATGGATATGATAAGTATGAGTGGCAAAATTCTTGAGTTAGATGAGATAAAATAACAAACCCTAGGTGATTTACTAGTATGTTTTCTATACTTATTGGTTTTAATTATTTTATGTGAAAATTGATATCTTTGATACTTCATTATCTTTGAAGGGATTATATATATGATTTTGAGTATTTGATGTTTTATTGTTTGACGATATATTCGTTACTTAGTTTTTTATATACTGTAGACATTTTAGCCATGATGTATACTTATAATTTGAACGTTTATTTTTATTATTCATATTGCATGCTTAGATTAAACTCAAAATTTATACAGGATTAATTGGAAGAAATTATTCAAAGTGTCGAAATTTACAACTTTATATATTTTATACTTAATTGAATTATTTTTCGTTTGTATGAAGACCACGTAATCTGTGAAACTGAGATACTAAGTATAAACATATTCAATAAATTATCTTTTGGGAAAATTACATCTATCTGACCAATAATTTTAGTTAAAGTAAATTTTCATCTCTAATTTTAGTTTTTAGTTAATAACAATCCAATCGTTACTTTTTTTAGTACCATAATTTATCTCTAGTGCCACACAATTACTACTCTTGTATTACTTGTCGATCTCTTACACATGAGAGTGTACGATTTAAATCGTAGTCAAATTTTTGGCATCGTTGCCAGAGATCATAATATTGCGTTACACTTTAGTACAGATTATAGTCCTACGTCATTAATTTTTGCAATTCTGAATTTGCATAACCAGTTGGAGAACTTTAAATGGTAAACTAATTCGATTGTACTCAGATCCACAAACACTTCCAATCCATCACACATTTTACAACATGAGCATTAATAATAATAATAACAACATGAATAATAATAATAATAATAATAATAATAATGGATTTGGAGATGATGATAATAATGATAACCATAACCATCATGGAGGCAATGGGAAGACTTTACGTGATTATCTATAATCCGATAGGACATCCCAACCTTCATACATTGCATTTCTATTAAATATGGGGCACTTCGAGATTAAATCTGGAGTAGTCCAGGTTTTACCTAAATTCCATGGGATGGATTCATAGAGCCTATATTTGCATCTTCAAGAATTCGAAGAACTTTTCTTTACCATTAATCTGCAAAATATTATTGCGGAGCAACTTAAACTTAAGCTCTGTCCATTCTCACAAAAGGATAAAGTAAAGACATGGCTATATTCTTTACGTCCCAATTCAATAGGAAGATGGGATGGGATGAGATGCAAAGAGAATTCTTAAAGAAATTCTTTCCTTTACATCGAACAAATTATATGAGAAAGCAAATTTTTAATTTTCGACAGAAAGAAGATGAACCATTGTTTGAGTATTGGGATAGATTTAAAGATTTGCTTCTCTCATACTCACATCATAGTTTTGAGATATGGAGGACTATAAGTATCTTTTATCAAGGATTAAATACTATAACTAGGTAATTTGTAGAAATTATGTGCAATGGTGAATTTTTAAATAAATATGCTAAAGAAGCATAGGACTATCTTGATTCACTTGCCAATAATTCACAAGTTTGGAAAATTGAAGATATCTCGAATAGACACTAATTAAAAAATAAACCTCAAAATAGAGGTAGATTTCTTAAATTGGGATAAACCGAAGGTATAACTGCATGTTTAATTACCATAACTAAGAAATTTGAAGATCTGTTTGCAAAGAAAACTAAAACAGTTAAGCTAATAGAAGAAGTTCCAGAAGTTTATGATATTTGCAAATTGCAAAGACATGTAACTCGTGAATGTCCAACACTTTCTGCTTTTAAAGAAGTATTAATGAACAAGCTAATGCCTTAAACACTGATCCTCAACTAGTAAACAACCCATACTCACAAACATATAATACTGATTAGAGTAATCATCCAAATCTTTAATGGAAATAGAATCCTCAACAATAATTTAATAATCAAAGTAAACCACCCGCTAGTCCATCTCAACAATACATCCAATCTACTAATCAACCTTTAGTGTATCAACCCTGAAGAGAAATTTTGAGGATAATTTCTTACAGATATAGCAGAGAATGGATTAGATGATCCAAACACAACAACAGTTTATTCAAACACAACAAAGGATTAATAGTTAGAGCACGATGACATTCAGTGATATCTGCACACAGATAAGCCACATTAATTCGCCATTGTAAATAAAGGAAAAAAGGTAAGTTATCATCACAACCAGAGGCTTGTATTTCAGGCAAAGTCAAAGGTATAAATATTATTATTTCTTCCATTAACAATGAAATACTTGAGATAATTGCTGCAATAAATTTGAAAAGTAGTAAAGTTCTTGATAAACCCGTTTGTAACGCTCTACTTTTCGTAGTGTGGAAAGCTGGAATGTTTGGCGTTGACTGATAACTTGACAAGCCTCAATAATCATTACAATCATATTACAACAGAAAACATTAATTTTTCAGTTAAAATAATAATAAAATATTTTTCCTTACATTCAATAAATGTAGCCATATGAACTAATTATAATTTTCTTATAAGAAAATAACTATTAAAGATGTCATATAGCTTGTAGCTCCGTATGCTCTTGAAAACATGTTATGTCATGCTCTGTCTCCAGTGGGCCTACCTTTAAGTAACAATCTGTGTTTGACCATATATAATCAGGATCGTCAGTAAAACGATCTAATAATAAATAGCAAAATATGTGAAAACAATGGTATCTTTATAATATAAAAAGTCATGTACAATTAAAATAATAGAAAATTTTATATCTTAATGTTTAGATGGCTTATCATTAGTCTTTCAGTTAACATCTTTTAATTACGGTATTTGAAAATTTAGGAAGATATGAACTTGGCTGGTCTGAACGCATTCTCGTGTACCCCGTTAAAATGAAATAGTAATTTGATCGGAGCCTATTCCAATTCTTCCTAAAAGTGAAACAGTGATAGTTTTGATCAGAGCCTATCTCGATCCTCCCATATGAAAAATAATGACAGTTTTGATCGGAGTCTATCCTGATCCTCCCATAAATGGAAACAGTAGCGTGGCTACGTTCAACCATCAACTCATATAGATCCTCATTTTCCCCCATAAACCCAGTGTATGTCAGTTTCAGTATCAATTGTTCAGTTTCAGTATCAATTGTTTAGTTCAGTAAATTCAATTCAGTATAGTAATTGGTGATCATCATTAAAATTCAGTAGACAGTAATAGTAACATTAAGGAATAATATAACAGTACAGTGATCAATAATATATCACCAATCACATATTATAATAGGTCGGTATTTTATCATGCATTGTTTCGTTGTTCATTGAGTTTCCAAGTATATAATTCAATATTTAATTAAATAAAAAAGAATATATAGAAAATAAATTATATTTATTAGCATGTTTATAGTGAGTTATAAAACTCACTTTAAGATAAAATATAATCAGTAACATATTTACAGTGAGTCAGAGAACTCACCTTGACCTTAATCTATGATGGATCTAAATCTTTGGCTTGAAATGTTTTGAAACCTTAAAGGGTGCTCCAAACTTCTATTGGTTGGACCCTCATCTCTTTCTTCCTATATTTCTCCTCTGTTCCTCATGTTTTGCTTCTCTTACTTTTTTTTGGTTTAGGGACAAAAAGGCTTGTTGGGGCCTTTTTATAGAAGATTGAGAGTCCTATTCCTACTCATAGTAGGAAGGTTTAATATGAATTCTAATCGGATTAACTATCCTAATTAAAGATGGAATCTCAAAAGGTATGGAAACCAAATTTAAATAGGAATCCTAAAATATATAAAAAATCAATTTGAATTTGAATCCTAATAGGTATAAGAAAAAAAATTAAATTACACTTAATTAATTGGATGAGGTTGAATCGTACATTAATTAGGCTAATATATTTTATACCTTAACTAAGATTTGGATTGAATTTCTATTTAGATTCAAGATCTAGTCTAATTAATGTACGATTTCTTATGTTAATTGTAGATAAGAATTAATCTAATTAATTAATCCTACTTATTTTCTTAGTTATGATTACTTGATTTGATAAGTAGGTTTGGATGCAGGATGGATCTTATAGGGTCAAAATATATTTTTAAAATAACATATTATTTTTTTTATAATAATAAAATTGAAAAATTTCACTTTTAAAAAGTATGTGTTACACTGTTTCAAAAAAACACCAAGGAGAAATAAGGCAATGATTCAACACAATAATCTAAAGAAGATAATTATAAATAACCCACTTCTACTGATTATAAACCACCTGTACCGTTTTCTCAAAAATTAAAGTTTAAAAATATTAATGCATCTTATTCTGATATTTTGGAGATTTTCAAATAGTTATCGATTAATATACCTCTCCTGGAAGTGATTAAACAGGTTCCCTCATATGTAAATTTTTTGAAGGACTTGAACACCATCAAAAGACATCATGATATACATAAGAAGGTATTTCTCACAGAGCAGGTAAGTGCATTATTTCGCTCTGAGATGTCTCTTAAATATAAGGATCATGAATGTCCTACTATTTCTTTTGTGATAGGTCAACATAATATAGAGAAAACTTTGCTAGATTTAAGGGCTAGTGTAATTTTTTTACATTTTTGGTTTACAAGCACTTAGCTCTAGGAGAACTTAAACCTACATCATTCACACTTTAATTAGCTGATAGATCAAAAAGACTTCCTAAGGGCGTTGTGGAAGATATTCTAGTGCAAATCGAAAACTTTTATTTCCTTATGGATTTTATAGTTATTGATACTATACCAATAAAAAACTTACATCTTCATATTCCAGTTATTCTTGAATGTCCATTCTTAGTTATGGCTCATGCAGTTATAAATTGCAGGAATGGTGCGGTAAAAATTTCATTCTGAGCTTAATGTTTTTAATATTTGCAAACAACCAAATATCGACAATGATGAGCTGCAAGACGTTAATTACGTTAAACAAATCAGTAATGAAGGAGTTATTGTATTATTGTGCATGTCTGACCCTTTGGAGATGGCATAAACAATGAACCAATACTTCCTTTAATATCTTCAATCCGAACATATCACCAAAATAATAAAATACTTAACCATTACTCAATGATATTACAGGATGGACCCCAATAAATGAAGTGTATGAAGAGTTATCTCAAATTACAAAGAAATTGACGCCATCTGACATCCAAGCACCAATACTTGAACTAAATCCGCTATCTGAAGATCTCAAGTATGCGTTTTAGAGACCTAATAAGACTTTTCCAGTGATCATCTCAGCGCATCTTAATGAGAATCAAGAAAAACAACTATTAACGATATCGCAAAACTGTAAAGGAGCTCTTGGATGGAATATGGCGGACATAAAAGGTATAAACCCTCCTTATTTGCACACACCGCATTACTTTGGAAGATGGAGCCGAGAGTATTAGGCAAATGCAATGAAGGCTTAACCTTGCCATGAAGGAAGTGGTTAAAACCAAAGTGTTGAAACTACTTGATATTGGCATCATCTATCCAATTACTGATAGTAAGTGAGTAAATCCAACCCAAGTTATTTCGAAAAAGAGTGGGGTAACAGTAGTTAAAAAAGAGGACGGAGAGATGATACACACTCACAGTAATACGAGTTGGCATATTTGCATCGATTACCAAAAATTAAATTAACATGTAAAGATCATTTTCCATTACTATTTCTTAACTAAGTACTTAAAAGGGGTTGCTGAGCATGAATTTCACTATTTTTTCAATGGTTATTCTGGCTATTATCAAATTGAAATTACTTTAGAGGATCAAGAAAAAACTTTTACTTATCTGTTTGGTACTTTTACTTTTAGAAGAATACATTTTGGATTATGTAATGCATTCCAATATTTCAAAGGTGTATGATAAGTATTTTTAGTGATATGGTTAAAGTTTATTTAGAGGTATTTATGGATGATTTCTGTGTATTTGAAAGTAATTTTGAATCTTATTTGACTAATTTAGGATCAATGCTTGAAAGATATCAACAGAAAAATCTACTCCTGAATTGGAAAAAATATCACTTCATAGTTACTAAACGTATTGTTTTGGGCCATATAGTTTCATCTAAAGGAATGGAAGTAGATAAGGCTAAGATTGAGTCCATTTCTAAAATACCAATACCTAAAATCGTGAAAGACATATGTTTGTGCTTAGGGCATATAGATTTTTATAGAAGGTTTATAAAGGATTTTAGTATTATTACTACCCTTTCTCACCTTCTTGCATAAGATGTGCAATTTGAATGGACGCAGACATGTCAAACAACTTTCAAAGCCCTTAAGGATATGCTCATCACGGCGCTAATAGTGAAACCTTCAGATTGGTCACTTCCATTCGAGATTATGTGGGACGCAAGTGATTATATAATTGGAGCTATATTAGGACAACGAAGGGACAAAAAGCCTTACATGATCTACTGCGCTAGCAAGAGTCTCAATGACTCTCAGACGAACTATACCATAATAAAGAAGGAGTTTATAACTATAGTTTTTACTTTGATAAATTTTGTTCATATATTTTAGACTCGCATGTAGTTATTTTTACAGATCATTTGGTGTTCAAATATCTTTTATCGAAGAAAGATGCAAAGCTACGACTAATCCAATGGATTTTACTGTTCCAAGAATCCGATCTTGAAATCAAGGACAAAAAAGGAGTAGAGAACGTGGTTATAGACCACCTTTCTAGACTAACTTTTGAAAATGATAAGATACTAATTAGGGACTCGTTCCTTGATGAGCAGTTATTTTCAATTACAATAACTCCTTGGTATACTAATATTATTAATTTCCTTGTTGCAAGTAAAATGCCAAATTATTGGAGTGCGCAAGACAAACAATGATTTCTATATGAGATACGCAATTTCTTTTTTTATGACCCTTACTTGTTTAAATATTGCTCAGATCAAATCATTAGGCGTTGTGTGTTTGATGATGAGTGATGTGATAAATTTACTGCAAGTATACAGTGTTGGTTGTAGCACATTACAGGTCATTCCCATAGCGATCTAAGGTATTTTGTTATCTTGCTAATCCTATTATTCTAAATAGCTAACTAAGGGTTCTAAATTGATGTTAAATTATTCTAATTAGCCTAAGATATAAAATTCACTAGTTGACAACTAAATATTATATATTTATTTTCGTTCTTCCATAAAAATCTGATCGTTTAGTTTAATTCCTACTTAAAGCATCCTAAGTATTGACTATCAAGTGGCGTGCAAGTATAATCCATCAAAAAAATTACTTTTGAATAGAAATAAACTAAATCATTAGATAAATTCAACAAAACAAATAAAACCAACAACTCCAAATCCTAACAAGCATAGGCTATCAAAATACTTAAATTAATCATAACCTATCAAAGTTTTAATTTATGAGTTCTTTTATTTTTATTGTTTCATAGAAAAATCCTATATTTTTTATTTTTATTTTTATTTTTGAAAGAACATAAATAGATTAATATGAGGTTAATCCCTAGTTTCATCTACATCCTATGACTAAACTAATTAGCCACTCATACTCCTAATTGAAAAGATCCTATTTTTATTTATAAAAGCAATTAAATATCTACACTAGAAAGCAAGATAAATCTATCTAAGAAACAATGATGAGCAGAAACAATGATACCTAAGAAACAATGATGAGCAAGAAAGGGTGCCTCTGGAGTCGGTATGGCAGCCGTCACCCCTTCAGTAAACTCTAATTTTATTCAATAATTTTCGAGTACAAAATTGCATCATAAAAAATCCTAAATTACGAGGAGATACGGCTAATATATAGGCTTCAGAGAATCAAACCCTCATTTGAGTACAAGTGAGAAACTACAAAATTACATCGAAGCTCCCGTTGAAAATTCACCCAGAGTGGACCCCATAGAGGCGCCAATTGGCGGCAAATGCCGCTAAATAGTGGCAAAAATATAGTATCTTGGCCCCAATTTTCTTCTGCATTAGTCTCAGTCCTATGCCTTTGATCTGAATGACTGTATTGAATTTTGACTCTCTGGAGCATCATGGTCTTATAGGTTTGCTCACTTTTAATTCCTCTCTGGGGTTGGTTTTCTAATCCGGCTCTGAATTTATGTCATTTCCTTATAGGAATAGATTTACCTGAAATACATTAAAAATAGATTTAAATACAAAAATAGATAATATAGAGGCTATAAATATGTAATATATGGAACTCATCACACCCCCACACCTTTCTTTTCTTAGTCAACGAACAAATCCTAGATCTAAAAAGGAAAAAAAATCCTAACTCACTTTCGTACGAATCGCGATTGCACTTAGCACGTGCAACAAACCGTTAAACCCCTATGTTACTCTAGAGGACAAGTTGTATCTCATGAGAGTTTGCAGTGAATATACCCACAAAATTCGTGAAGAAAATAGATTAAGGAATAAAGAAAAGAAAAATAAGAATAATCAAAAATCAAGAAAAATAAAAATTTTATGCAAAAGAAAGAAATTTTTTTTTAATGATATTTTCTTCAATTAATCTCACTAATATACAAACTCAAAAACGCATTTAGATTATCAATTTTCAAGTCAAGCGTCATATCAAATACTCTTATCATTTTAATCAAAAATTTAAATCCTATCTTTTAATATCCACTAATAGATAATTCATTGGGTTCTATACATTTACGTGCACGTGTGATAGTTTATTTTGGCCTTGGACTCTAACTCATGATTCATCTCCTGTCTCATAACAATTTTTTTTTCTATTTTTTTACGAATATTTTACCTTTTATGCGAATATTCACGCTTGCTTAGGCGCAAAGTAGCCGATTACTCGGATCATACTCTCTTTTTTTCATTTCTGAGGCTATTGCCTTAAATGCCAGGCTCACCCTTTTTTTATTTCTGAGACTATTGTCTTAAATACCAAGCTCACCCTTTTTTTCTTTTTTTTATTTAGAGACAGAAAACTACTCAATCGTTATCATCTTTATCCTTAACCTAATAAACTATTGTGAAGTGAAAACTAGATGTATAATTATCTCAAAATTACTATTAGTGGTATTTATTTTTCGGTATTTATTTTTTTTTATAAAATTCTTAGTGTATCATAAAATCTACTCCCCTATCAAATTTCAAATCTAAATTTATTATTTTATTTGTAATTAGATTGATTTATTGAAGAAAATATATAATATTTTTTTTAGTTAGTTACCCTAAAAACTACCCAAGTGTAAAGTAAAGAAACAAAAAAAATATAACTAAAAATCCTAAAAAAATACAAAAAAATAAATAAAATAAAATTTCCTTATCCACCCCCACCTAAACTTGTGTATGCTCTCATATACAAATTATTGGTGTCGTCCTCTTTGCCTCCTACTCGATTCTCTGGGTGCACGACGTGCACATGCAGTAGAATTCTCTCTACGGTCAATTTGTTTCAATCGACGCCAATTTTTTCCAAGACCACGGCAGACAACATTGATTTACTCAGTGGGATCAGTTGGCAAGTCTTAATCAAAGAAAGCGTAATCCTCCTCTTGTGTTAACTCAGTGGCATATATGTTTTCATCAACCGTGTTTCTTTTCCAATCCTCTGGAATAGCAGCATGATATGTCACTGATATGTGCTCTATGGCTATGGACACACGTGAGGGTGCATATGCATCAAACTCTGCACCTGATATAAATCTACGACACAATTATGTAATCAGACATAATAGAGACAAACTAGTCCTCAACCGCATCTTAGCATCTATAATGTTGTCGACTAATTGTGTGTGTATATACAAACATGAGTGTCCTGACGCATGATGCAATCAACAATGTGTAATGTGGGTGTGTAAAATGATGACATATGTATAATCCCCATTACATTAGTATTGATCTAGTGGCAAGTCTCGTGTACATTGTGATAAAGTATATTGCTGCTGACCTCTCTATCACGTGTCACTCTGCAATTAGGACCCATCCATGTAAGATATTCCTCAATCGCGTCTGGATTTGATTTCCAGGGTGAAGGAGGATCCGATAGATGTAGAGATGACTGTTGCATGCACTTCGTGGATTTCTCCACGCTAGTGGAGTTTAATGGTTTTGCGATTCTTCGAAATATCGGATTTCGCAAAACTTGCATAAAACTCCTCTACTAACTCTAGAATGTATAATGAATTATGCATGTATACTAAGTAATTTTATTCCAAAGTTTCTATGGTGGATAAAAAAATATATCAAAAATGCAGCAAAAATCTTACCAAAGTATTTTTCACAAGCTAACCATGCTATTAGATTATACTAGAGATCACCCAAATTTTTTTTGATTTAATAGTAAATAGATAGTCCAAAAATCTCACCTCCACTGAAGTTTCAGAGGAAAAATCCACAAAATTGCCGTTGTTTGGTGGCTCTGGCCGCTGAATGGCGGCAGAATGAGAAATTTGGACTCGGCCACTAGGAGGAGGAAGTTGAAGGTGAGATCTAGTCTCTGTTCATCTCTGGTTTGAGCAAAAATGGAGAAATCCTTGCGGATTTGAAAGGAGCACAACGAGAATCAATGGGGAAAGAAGAGGGCAGCTAGGGTTTGGGTTTGGGGCTAGTTGGGGCTGGTTGGGTATTTATAAAGATGCAAATTTCAACTAGCCCCTTCCTTCCCTCACATATTACTCGGCAGCCCTCAACTTCTATTGTACCCTATATTATGTTAGTAATATACAATATACAAAAATATACATTTTAATATACAAATAAATATATGCCTCTATGCATAAATTGGATCGTGAAGTATCACGGCCTCTGCATGATCGCTCGCTTGAGTCTCTAAAAATGGTTTTAATCTCTGACCATTCACTTTAAATAAATCACCGTTTTTAGGGTTTTCGATATCAATTGCACTGTGATGGTGCACCGCCCGTACTATGTACGGTCCATTCCATATTGACCTCAATTTTCTAAGAAATAAATGTAGCCTCGAGTTATATAAGAGATTTTTTTGCCCTGGTGTAAATGACTTGCGAATAATCACATTGTCATGAAACACTTTAGTCTTCTCTTTATAAATCTTAGTGTTCTCATATGCATCCCTTCTAATCTCATCAAGCTCATTAAGTTGAAGCCTTCACTGCTCGCTGGTTTTTTCAAGTTCAAAGTTGAGGAACTTAATGGCCCATAAAGCCTTATGCTCAAGTTCTACCGGTAAATGATACGCTTTTCCAAATATCAACTGATAGGGAGACATGCCTAGATTAGTTTTGTAAAAGGTACAGCAAGCCCATAATGCATCCGCTAGTTTACATGACTAACATTTTCTATTGTGTTGCATTATCTTCTCCAAAATCAGTTTGATTTGACAATTAGAAACTTCCACTTGCCCACTAGTTTGTAAATGATACGGTGTGGCTAACTTGTAGGTAATGGAATATTTTCGCATAAGCACCTCAAATGACTGGTTAGTAAAATGGGTACCATTATCACTAATGATAACTCTAGAAATGCCAAATCGAGAAAAGATATTCTCTTTTAAGAACTTGACAACAACTTTGTTGTCGTTCGATTTTGCAGCAATTGTCTCTACCCATTTGAAAACAAATCGACAACGACTAATATGTATTGGTTTCCAAATGAGTTGGGTAACAGTCCTATAAAATCTATACCCCATACATCGAATATTTTGACCTCAAGGATGGATTGTAGAGGCATCATATTGCACCGTGAAATTTTGCCTACGAATTGATATCGTATGCAAGTTTTGCAATATTCCACAGTATCTTTAAAAATAGTTGGCCAATAAAAACCACTCTGCAATACTTTTTTAGCCATTTTCCTGGGACCAAAGTGTCATCCACAAGAAAAACCATGACGAAAGGAGAGAACATTTTGTATCTCATTGTCAGGAATGCATTGATGTATGATTCAGTCTGGACAATATTTGAACAGATATGGTTTATCCCAATAGAAGAATTTTACTTGGGATAAGAATCTATATTGGTCTTGCTTGGACCAATGGGATGGAATCTCCTTGGTCACAAGATAGTTTATAACTTCAGCAAACCATGGTTCACGCGTTAATGTAAATAATTGCTCATCAGCAAATGATTCATTTATGGGGAAAGAATTAATTGGAGCGTTGGGAAAGCGAGACAAGTGTTCAGTTACTAAATTATTAGCACCTTTCTTGTATAATATCTCAAGATCAAACTCTTGTAACAAGAGGATCCATCGAACGAGCCTTACTTTTACATCTTTCTTAGTCAATAGATATTTCAAAGTAATATGATCAGTGTACACTATAATCCGTGATCCAATAAAGTAGGAACAAAACTTTTCAAGTGCAAAGACAACTGCCAGAAGCTCTTTCTCCGTAGTGGAGTAGTTCAACTGGGCATCATTGAGTGTCCTACTTGCATAGCAAATCACATGTGGTTGTTTATTAATACGTTGTCCAAGAATAGCCCCGATAGCATGGTCAGATGCGTCACACATAAGCTCAAAGGGCAGACTCCAGTCTTGCGCATGAATGATAGGAGTGGTAGTGAGCGCCTTCTTGAGCTGC
This sequence comes from Dracaena cambodiana, assembly GCA_036321105.1. Taxonomy (NCBI): domain Eukaryota; kingdom Viridiplantae; phylum Streptophyta; class Magnoliopsida; order Asparagales; family Asparagaceae; genus Dracaena; species Dracaena cambodiana. Next base: position 17,819,865 of record JAYEPQ010000011.1, on the reverse strand, counting down.
TCAAATGCTCTAAGACAATCAGGTGTGAAATTAAATGGCATGTCCTTGGCCAGTAGATATGTCAAAGAGCTAGCAATTTTGCTAAAGTTTTTGATAAATTTTCTATAGAACCCAGCATGATCAAGAAAGGAGCGTATATTTTTCACTAATCATAAATGTGGAAGATCCATAATGAGGTCCACCTTGATTTTGTCAACCTCGGTACCATCCTTCGAGATGTGACATGCCTTAGCACTATGCCATTTTTGACCATGAAAAAGTATTTTTCCCAATTGAGTGTCAAATATTTCTCATGACAATGCATGAGAACTAACTCTAAATGATACAGATACTCTTGGAATGAATCTCCAAAGATAGATAAATCATCCATAAATATTTTAGGAAATTGTTCAACCATGTCGGAGAAAATACTCACCATGCACTTTTGGAATGTGGTAGGTGCATTGCATAATCCAAAGGGCATGCGTCTGTATGCAAAGGTGCCAAATAGACATGTGAACATGGTCTTTTCCTGATCCTCTGAGGCAATGGGAATTTGGTTGTAGCCAGAGTATCTATCTAAGAAACAATAAACCAGAGTATCTATCTAAGAAACAATAGAACTCATGTCCGGCCAACCGTTCTAGCATCTTATCAATAAAATATAAGGGGAAGTAGTCCTTTCTAGTTACAGCATTCAGCTTTGTATAGTCAATACAGACTCGCCAGCCCACCTGCAAATGCATTGGGATAAGCTCACTTGCATCGTTCTTGACTACAGTGATTCCAGACTTTTTAGGCACTATTTGAACTGGGCTCACCCATGCACTATCAGACATAGGATAGATGATCTCATTGTCAAGGCACTTAAGAATATCCTTCCTCATAGCTTCTTTCATTAGCTGATTCAACCTATGCTGAGGATTTCTTATAAGTCGTGCATTATCTAATAAATGAATTCTAGCCTATGGATGTTCTTATCCCCTTTATATCAGTCATACTCCAGCCTATGGCTTTCCTATGTGCTTTCAATACTGATATGAGTGCTTTCTCTTGAGCTTCAGTCAAATCTGCAGAGATAATGACTGATAGTGTGTCGTGTTCACCCAAAAAAATATACTTGAGATGACTCGGAAGGGTCTTCATCTCAAACTCAGGTGGACACTCAATAGATGGTTGTAACTGAGCTACTCATCGAGCTTATCTAAGAATAAGCTCATATCAACTAAACCATCCAGCTCATCAAAGAATTCTTCGTCTTGGTGCTCAATGGACAACTCTTGGATCATATTCACTTCTAGGGGTTTGTCATGTGAATCACTTGGTTGGCACCCTAAATTGAATATATTCAAGTCAAGTATCATATTTCCAAAGGAAAGTGTCATCGATCTACTCCGGCAATTAATAACAGTATTAGAAGTGGCCAGGAATGGACGTCCTAAAATAACTGGGATATAATAGTGTGGATCCACCACATGTTGAGTATCGAGAACTATGAAATCGACTGGGAAAATAAACTCCCCAATCTTAATCAAGACGTCCTCAATCTCTCCTATAGACTTCTTCACAGATCTATGGGCTAACTGTAACGTAATCCTTGTAGGTCTTAACTCTTCCAGTCCTAACTGCTAGTACACTGAACAAGCAAGCAAGTTGATACTCACTCCTAAATTTAGTAGAGCCCTTTCAATCACTGTAGTTCCTATGGTGCAGAAGACAGTAGGCTTCCGGGGTCTTTGTACTTTACAGGTACAGACTGAGAGAGAATGCTAGAGATGTTAGCAGTTAGGAAGACCTTCTTTGGAATATTTGTTGTTATCTTCTTTGTGCATAAATCCTTTAAAAATTTTGCATAAGCAGGTAGTTATTGAATTGCATCAAGAAGAGCAACATTGACCTTAACTTACTTGAATAATTCAAGAATTTGCTCAACCTGAAAAGAATTTTTCTTCAATCGAATTGGATAGGGAGCCTTCGGCTTATAAGTATGGTCGATAGAAGAATTAGATTTAGAGGGGTCAGGCTCCTCTGTCTTGCTTGTGGAGGAACTCCCTGGTTTTGCTGCTATGCCACCATTTAGCAGCATTTTTTGTGAGTATCTCCCTTTATTTTCCTCCAGTTCTATATTTTGGGTCTTTAATTCTATAAAAAAATACAAAAAAAATAAAAAAAAACTTTTCGATTTCTTTTCTTTTTTTCTCTTTTCCATCTCTTTCCCTCTCCACCTTTTCAAAATAAAAAAATATTTAAAAAAATAAGTTTCAAAATCAAACTGGTTACCATCATTGTCGTGATCTATATCATAATTATCATCAAGTTTTTGGCACCGTTGTGAAAAGATATGATCAAAGAAAAGATGTGATTCCTACTGTTCTTACTGTGTTTTTTTTTTTACAAAACCAAAGAACCAAAACACAGAGCTGGAGAAAATATGGGGTCAGAATTCACTTGGGCTGCCGCTATTTGGCGGTTCTTGCCACTAATTAGTGGCAGAGCCAGAGAGATTGTCTCTCTAGTTTCTGCTACGCAACTTTGAAACTCTTCTGATCCATTTTATTTTTTTGTATCTGCACTTTCTGGTCCCTTCACACTCAACACATACTGTTAACCAGTAAAACGTTAGAAAAAGCAAGAAAACACTATCGATCCCCAACAACGACGCCAAAAACTTTATTGTGAAAAATTTACTGTAAGCGTACAGTGTTGGTTGTAGCACTTTATAGGTTGTTTCCACAGGGATCTAAGGTGTTTTGCTATCTTGCTAATCCTATTATTTTAACGAGCTAACTAAGGGTTCTAAATTAATGTCAAGTTATTCTAATTAGCCTAAGATATAAAATACACTAGTTGGCAACCAAATATTATCTATTTATTTTCTTTCTTCAATAAAAATCTGATCTCTTAGTTTAATTCCTACTTAAAGTGTTCTAAGCATGGACTATCAAGTGGCATACAAGTATAATCTATCAAATAAATTACTTTTTAATAGAAATAAACTAAATCATTAAATAAATTCAACAAAATAAATAAAACCAACAACTCTAAATCCTAACTAAGTATAAGCTATCAAAATACTTAAATTAAGCATAACCTATCAAAATTTTAATCTACGAGTTCTTGTATTTTTATTGTTTCATAGAAAAATCCTATCTTTTTTTATTTTTATTTTAATTTTAGAAAGAACACAAATAGATTAATATAAGGTTGATCCATATTTTCATCTACATCCTAAGATTAAACTAATTAGCCACTCATACTCCTAATTGAAAAGATCCTATTTTTATTTATAAAAGCAATTAAAAATCAACACTAGAAAAGCAAGATAAATCTATCTAGAAAGCAATTAGAAGAAAATTACCTAAGAAACAATGACAAGCAGAAAATGGTACCTCTGGAGTCGGTATGGCAGTCGTCACCCCTTCAGCAAACCCTAATTTTATTTAATAATTTCCGAGTACAAAATTACATTATAAAAAATCCTAGATTATAAGGATATGGCCAATATATAGGTTTCAGAGAATCAAACCCTAATTTGAGTATAAGTGAGAAACTATAAAATTACATCGAAGCCCCGTAGAAAATTCATCCAGAGTGGACCCCATGGAGCCGCCAATTGGTGGCAAATGTCACTAAATAGTGTCAAAATATAGTCTCTTGTCCCCAATTTTCTTCTGCATTAGTATCTAGTCCTTTGCTTTTGATCTGAATGACTGTATTGAATTTTGACTCTCTGCAGCATTATGGTCTTGTAGTTTTACTCACTTTTAATTCTTCTTTGGACTTGGTTTCCTAATTTGGCTCTGAGTTTATACCATCTCCTTGTAGGAATAGGTTTATCTAAAAACACACTAAAAATACCTGAGTAGTATTATTTAAATACAAAAATAGATAATATGGAGACTATAAATATACAATATATAACACTCGTCAATGAGATTCAAAGCATTCTTACTTTTTGTCATATAGAAGCATGTGGGGTCATTTTTCGTCTAAAATGACGATAGCCAAAAATACTTCAATGTGGTTTTTGTTGGCCTACTATATTTAGAGATACATATGTGTAAAAAATGTGAGTCATGTCAAAAATTAGGAGCGTTAATCAGGAAGAGTGATATAGCTCTAACACCCATACTTACAATTGAGATATTCTATTGTTGGGGCAATAACTTCATGCGGCCGTTTCCTATTTTTAACGGATATACTTATATCCTCATGTCGGTCGATTATATCTCTAAATGTGTAGCGGCTTCAACATATAGAAATAATGATCAACAAATTGTTATTAAATTTCTAAAGGAGCATATATTGTCTACATTTGGAGTACCTAAAACGATAATAAGTGATGGAGACTCTCATTTCTATTACAAAACCTTTGAAATTTTAATTAGGAAATATCATATCATGCACAAGATTCCTACACCTTATCACACATAGTCAAACAGACAAGTTGAGCTTTCTAATAGGGAAATTAAGCAAATATTAGATAAAAAAGTTAATCCGTCTTACAAATATTGGTTGTTTAGACTGACCGAAATTTTATGGGCTTACCGTACAACATATAAAATACTCTTAGGCATGTCATCATATAGAATAGTCTATGGAAAAGCTTGTCATTTGCTTATAGAAATAGAGTATAAAGCATATTACACAATTCAGCTGACCCATTACACAAATTACAAATAACTGACTTAGAAGACATAAAACGTGATGCATATGATAATTCACACATTTCAAAGGAGAAAATGAGAATGTCGCATGATTAGCACATCACATGCCATATTTTTCATCCCTCTGACAAAGTGCTATTATACGATTTACGCCTTCATCTACTTTCAGAAAAATTGCAGTCACGGTGACATGACTGTTCATAGTTAAAACTACGTATCCACATGGCGCAATTGATACCGAAAATCCAAAGAATGGTCATACATTCAAAGTAAATGGGAAATGATTGAAATACCACTTGGAACTTCCAAAACAGTCAGAGGAATCTCATAGCCTAGAGGACCCTCCAACATCTCATTGATAAAAGCTAAATAAAGACACTATGTATATTATTGTATACTATGTACTAACAATTTTTTTTTACAGATATCACGTCATGAGTACTAGGCGAAGGTAATTTTAAGCTCTTTCTCTTAAATTTTTACTTGTTCTTGATTCATTAAATGGATATATCGATTCATTGAGGACAATGTACATTTTATGTTGGGAGAATAACTAACTTAGATTTGATACATATGATGATTTTTAATGATTTTGATAAAAAAAAAAAAGTTCTTTCGAAGTTATTAACTTTAGAATTAGAAACTAATTTCTAATTTATGATTAATTTTAGAAGTAAGAATTAACAATTAGAATTAGAAATAACATTAGTCTAGAAACTCGCAAACAATAAAAAAATAAAAATAATTTTTTTTTTGGCTTGACAGATGCTCAAGAGAGAGCCACTGTCGAAGCTGCTATCGACAGCGAGCCCTGTAAACTCAAAAAATTATCTGCCCAAGAGTGGCAGTCAAAGTTGTTGTCGAAGCAGCTATTGACAGTTGTCAGTAGAGCGGGGCAGTTATAAATAGATTTTTGAGTTCTTAATTTCTTTCAATAGCACCCCACACCCAAAATTCCTTCTTTCGACAGCTAAATGCTATTCCCATGTAATTTTCTTCAAATTTTCATCAATCTTCAAGTGGGTAAGCCCTCTTTTAATGATCTCTACTTGATTTGTTCTTAGTAAAAAGTACATTTTTGTCTCAAAAATCTAGAGCTACAATTTATATGTATGAATTTGAATAAATCAAAGAAAGATCTTTTCTTCTTGGTAGATTTGGACTACTTTATCAAAGTTATGACGATTTTTGTCAAATTTCATGAAATTATTGATATGAAATTACGGGTAGAAAAAATATCACCTTTTTAGCATTATATTTCATGGGTTGTTAGTATAATTATCATATATAAAATTCATACAATTATAATTACATTAAAGTGGAATTTGATAATTTTTGAAGAAGAAATTTGGAAAATATGGAATTATATGGATGAATTTAATTAAAAAAACACAATAAGAGAAAAAGAAATTAACCAAAAGAAAAATAATAAATAGAATAATTATATGATAAATTCATATATAGATTTTTGAAATAATAATAATTATTCTAAGTTGTGTATTTTTGACTAAATTTTGCATAATGACACTAAAGAAATAGATGGTTTCAAAGAGGCCAAGAGTGGAATTCTCTAGCCTATCTTCTCCATAAAGAATAAGTCCCATGAAGGCAAACAAGAAAATTTTGAAGAAGTATAATGAGTTAAAACTTTGGCCCGAACGTGCAGTCCACTACTCAAAATAAATGAAAATTCAGCCTTCAAAGCACAGATGCAAGCTTCAGAATTGGAAGCATAAACACAACATATACACGCACTGGTTTGTAACGAGATCGTGCATGAGTTTTATGCTAACTTGCAACCAACAACGGGAGATCAACATGGATACTCCATTGTTAAGGGTAGAGAGATACCATTCACTAAGGAAGAAATCATAAGGATAATCCCAGTAGCCGACATGCCTAAAGAGCACCTTATCTGTAGAGACTGTAAATGAGATACCAAACAGCTATCGCCGGTTCAAAGAGCTCTGCAAAAATTTAAGTCATGTTGTATTCAATGAGAGTTTTTTAATGGTTGGCTATGTCAGAAAGGATTACATCTTCATGAGTTCTTTTAGTAAATATAATATACTATCATCCTCCGCAACAACAGAATTATATTTACGGGACATAGTATTGTTAAACATGATTTTGGAAAGGCACACATTCGATGTCGCATCCATCATGTACTTTGTGATAGTTCAATGTATAGGTCAAACCCATGAGTGCATCCAACATCTGAGATTGGCGAAGCCTCACTTAATTTTGCCATCTCTAATTACAAAGATTTGCATAATGGAGTCCATCCATCATGAGATGATACATATGAACCTCCCATACAGCCACTTATGGATACCATCGTGCGAAGAAGCATGAGCGTCCAACATGCCCAATAGGAGCAGCACGAGCAGCAACATGCTACTGCCTCACCTGCCAATCACAAAGAATAAGATCAGGAATGTATCGAGCAAGGGGAAGAACAGCAAAATACAGCAGATGCAGTCGCCCAACCAGCTGAAGTAACACTCCACATGATAAATGAGTTGATTATAAGAATGATAGACGAGTTCACTGCAAGAATGAAAATCATTGGAGAACAACAAGCTCAAACCAAGTGTCATCAATAACATCAATATCGACTTCTCACCAAAGTATTCAGATGAATAACTGGTGAGAATGCTTCTGTTTCTGTAGATGAGGACGAAGGGATGTGCAAGGGGACCATAGGGTTCTATTGGTTTCAACAATGCAAGTGACAAGAAGGTCTTTATCAGAGGCGTCATTAATATGGACTACAAAGAAGAGTGAGTTTTTTTAGAGAACCATCAAATCCAGGTGTATTCTAATCTTAACCTCTTACATTATTTTTTTGTGTATTATTTTCATAATTATATTTTTAATGCGCTGAGGATGTTGCATAAATTAAGTTAGGGGGTGGGATAAATACATTGTGCTTTACTGTATTATAAGTAATCTACTTTACTGTATCATAGTTAACTAACATAGTTTAAAAAAATTCATTTCTTTGAAGTAAAAAGTAAGATTAGAAGTACTTTACATTGCATACTTATGAGATAGATATCTTAATTTTGATACTTATATGATAATATTTTTTATGTAGTCTCAATTGAGATTTTAAATTCGACAATAAGATATATGGATACTTAATATTAGAATCGAGTATGCACTCTAAACACTTGCATTATAAGTCATGACGAGTTAATAATAATTTTAAAAAAATTAAAAGGAAGATCTATCAGATATGTATAAAAGAAAATGAAGTGAGCATAGTACTTAAAGTAATATACTTTGAAAATATAAAATATAGTAAATAAATAAGAAAAAGTAAGAATTAAGTAATTAGGTTCGTGCACCTTGGTAAGCATGCTTATTCGCAAAAACAATACTTATGGACTTTTATTATAGTCATGAGCTGAGTAACTGGGTATTTAAAATTTATATCTCGGTAAGCATGAATATTCACATAAAAAGTAAGTGTTTATAAAATAGAACAGAAGATATATATATATATATATATATATATATATATATATATATATATAGAGAGAGAGAGAGAGAGAGAGAGAGAGAGAGAGAGATGGAAATGAGCTGACAGTTCACGTAAATTACCTGAGTTGCAGTTTATTTCCACTATTTCCGATAATCCTTTTAAAAAAAAAAATTGGGATTATGATCTCGACCCCCTAGGGTTCACTCATACCCAATTTCTTGGGTTTTAATTTTGATTTGGTCCTCCATCAAGTTAATACAAAATTAATAATTTTCAATGAATAGAACATTTTGTATGCACTTGATAAAAAGTTACATGAGCTTCAAAATTTATGGAATTTAATTTGAAAGAAGTTAAGGAGGTAGCGATAGTAATTATTAAAAAAATTAAAAAAAAATCATTTGATTATTATAGTTTCGTTGCTATCTTATGCAATTTTTCCTAAATTGACGGCTCACTACAGTAATTGCACACACACGCACGTGAGGCTTATATACATGCTTCCAAGAGTGTATACTAGAAGAGTTAGAGATTAGAATAGAAATAAAATAGAGTAGGAGAGCGATTCAAGTGCACCCACAGATGAACAGTTCAGACACACCCCACCACTACACTTTGCGCACGCCTTAATTCTAATATCATACGTACCTGCTCGCACGCGGATGTTCTGTTAGAGTTCACGTTCCTTCAAGTGTTGGTCTCCGAGTGAGAGAGTGAAGCGAAGCAAACGGTGAGCAAGAAACTTGGAAAAGAACGGGGCTGTCCACATTCTGCTCCCTTTCAACCCCCCTCTCCTGCTGTTCTTGTGCTACCCTGTCCCCTTGTCTGCCCTCTCTCTCTCTCTCTCTCTCTCTCTCCCTATATCAACTATATTGTCAGTGTTTTCCAACCGAAACAACAATAAGGATCAAATGGAGAGGGGGTTTCTATGGGGAAAGATGAAGAGAGGGTATTCAATCACTCTGGAGGAGAAGGAGGAGGAAATGGTAGCCAGGGGGCCCACGATCCCTCTGCCGCAGACGCCAAAGGATCGGATCGAGTTCCTATCAAGGTCATGGAGCGTGTCTGCATCGGAGATATCCAAGGCCCTGCTGTCCGGAAACAAGAAAAGGAACTTTGTCGTCGAGCGGCTGCCTGAAGTGGTGGTTCCTGAGAAATTAGTGATTACTGCTAACAATCCGTCTCAGCAGCCTCAGTGTACATGGCATGTAAGTGGTTACATAACTGTGTTGGTTATCTTAAATAGAATAGATTAAATCCTGTTTTATCGGTTGAATTAGGAAACACATGCATGAAAATCCAAACAGATTAATATTGTTACATCTGTTAATTTTGGAAAACTAGATGTTGGAAATTTGAATAGATTAACTAAAATAAAACAAGTTTGTAAGATTAGAAACAAAATATATAAAATAAGTAAGACAATTTTAACTGTATATATGATTGTATCTAGCTTCGAATGCTATCTCCTTAACATAGATTCGTCTATAACGGGATGGAAGCAGCAGTCCAGTTGTCTTAACGAATCAACTTTGAAGTCAGTTGTCCTAACAAATCAACTTTAAAGCAAAAAATTGTTGTTTGTATTGAGACCTGACAAGCCTATTTATAGGTCGTCAGTCTGTTTGTTGAAATGGTTAGATCTATTGGTGCGTATGGTACTAAGAGGTTTCTCCTCTTATTACATAGTAATGCATTAGAATAAATAATTATATATAACTTTTACAACTCGTTCACCGATGTAGAACTCTATTTTGTTTATTAACTTGCCATGTTTTACAAGAGGTTGGCTGGGGGTTCAGACGAAGAAGATGAAGAATATAGATATCATTCAGCTATTGCAACACTCTGGTTGTACGAGTCTTCCTAATTTCAAGGAGCAATGGTCCATATGACAGGAAACTCTAATGAAATGATCAGAGACTGGAAGTTCAAGAGCGGCTAATTCAATAGCAACAAAAGGGTCTCAACAAGCTCTAGACGCTGCTTCTAAAGTATTAGAAAATACACAAAAGAATTCGGAAGACAAGACAGAGAAACCTTCCAATGAACCACCAAAGAATGACGATGAAATAATCGGTGGAAATGGAGAGGCGAGGAAAGGAAGAGGATTTTAAGTTTGTCTTAGACCCACATGCAGAAAAGATGCAAAAGATGCAGGACCAGTTGGAAGGCTTGATGCAGAAAAAAGACTTGCAAGAAGTAGGAGTTAGTAAGCCATATCCGGTGGAGTGGGAACGGCCCCTTTCCCTGACAACTATAAGCCTTTGAAGTTAGACTCTTATGATGAAAAATGTTCTTTCAACCAGCATTTATATTACTTCTTAACACAAACAAGTCACTTCATGGGGAATGATTCTGTAATGACTAAAACTTTTGCAAATATCTTGAGAGTGCCTGCGTTTACGTGATTTATGCAGTTATCTTCAGGAAATATCAAATTATTGTCTGATGTGAAGAAAGAATTCTTGCATTGCTTTTTCGAAGATGACTTGGAGATCTCAGTCAATACTTTGCTTGCAAACAAACAATAAAAATGAGATCAAAAAAATTTATGTAGATCGTTTCCTAGAGATGTCAGTGCGATGTCTGCATGGTATGTCACAAGAAATGCTAGTAGAAATCTGCAAGTACAACTCCAAACTAGCATACTCATTAAGATAGGAGCGGTAGAATCCAAAATCTGGAAAGATCTAGTCAAACAAGGGGAGCAAGCGTAAGACATGATTCGACGTATCGATGAACATCGTGCTCAGAAGAGGATATCTACGAACTGGCCACAGCCACAATCATCCCGTCCCAAGGGAAAAAAAAGTGATGACTACAAGGCCTGCTGCAAAGTAGAAGCAACAAAATAATCGTGATTCCTTCAGATCATGTGTGGAACGGATATACGCTTCAAAGATGAACAAACAGTCACATTCTTTCATCTACTAAATAAAAAAGGCTGCTCAAGTTGTCTGAAAATCAGAAGTCAGAGGAAGTTGGAAAAATAGATGATCTCAAATACTGGCTCTACCATCAAAACATTGGGCACCCCATTAAGAATTACTATATTTTAAAAGACAAAATTCAGTCACTAATTAATGCAAAGGCGATCCAGTTGAGATCTGAACAGGAAATGTTATGCACGAATATAGCTACAATTACCATGGAGTTCCTGAAATCCTGAAAATTTCGGCTACCGTAGCTCCAATACCTGCATAAAAGATGGTGGTGAAGAACTATGTCCCGTATAATTTGGAGCAAAAGGGACTTTCTTATATTTCTTCTAAGAAAGGAAAAATCATGTGGGTATATCTGAACAGCTAAAAGATGAACAATGGACTACTTCAATTGGTTTGAAGAAAGCTAAGGGAAAGACTCGAACCTCTAATTCAATACCTATGCTCGGTGAAAAGGACCAATCTGTCACCACATCACTTACAGACTGAGAAGGCGAGACAATGGCATTGGCCACTCACCCAAATGAAGTAGGACAATCAAGCACCCGGTCCAGAAAGAATTACCTCAAAGAATATCCGAAAGTTGGGCTAAGTAAATCTGTAGAAGCGTCTAAAGCACCACCTGCTAAGCAGAAAGAACTCGCTTCTAGAAAGATTCGAAAAAGAATAGTGAGGCAATGGGGGTATCATTTTGATTTGATGTGTTGTCCAGTTAGCCAACATTCCTGCTTGAATTACTTTGTACGAGTTTCTACAATTGTCAAAAGCAACAAGAGATGTCCTAAGGGAAGCTTTAGTCGATTCGTAGTCTTTCCTTGCACAGATTGCGGAACTATCTGTCAGCAAAGAAGATTATTGTCCGTGCTGTCACCAAATAACGAGGCAAATCCTATATATAACATTTTCACCCGAGGACATGTAGGTAAAGAATTTGAAGCACAATAGATCTCTATACTATTCAGGATATGTCGGTTCAGGCAAGGTGAGCCAAATCCAAGTCGACCCCAGTTCTATATTGAACATCATCCCTCGAAGGCTAAATCAATTTTTGGGTGTTCCTATTAGTCGGTTGACTCCCATTAACACCATCTTCTATGGATTCAATACTAACAACAGTCATCTCTTGGGCAAAATACAACTTCGATGTCAAATTGGAGATTTAAAAATAGAAGTCACGTGTTATGTCATCGACGCCGATACGTTGTACAACATCCTTCTCAGACGCCCATGGGTCCATGCCAATATGATGGTGTCATCGACACTTCATCCGTGTATGAAATACTTTGACAACATGGAAAAGTTTATACATTGGTAACGAAAAAAGCAATCTTTCATGGGGTTAGAAAATTATTTCACGAATGTCACACTACATCAAGACATCCATGAGACCTCCGAGGAGCCCGCCGAAGAAACTGCGACAGTGGCAACGAAGCAGATTTTGAGCCCAAGCCTGACAAGGACGACGATTTTGAGTATGAAATAAATCCATTTGTAATAAATATAGACAAATTGGATGTAATTAGTGTCACCGATGAAGTAGGCGAATAGGTCATTAATGACAACTTAGGATTTACTTATTCGTCTACTATTACTTCAGATTCTATGCCTTCTTGTACTAGCACAAAGGTAGATAATTTATCTTAGTTAGAGACGTTGACGACTTTCCTCTTGGCGATACGGTCATCACTCATTACACAATCAGAAATAGCTGATTTAAAAGGTGTTGTTTTTGAAGTGCCTCTCAAAGGTAAGACCAGCATCTCATAATACTTGGGAGAGTTAAGTTGCAGCCCGATCAAGATCCCAGTGATGAAAGTGATAATCAAGCATCACCCCAGTTTGAATATTATGAACAAGCTTCACAACAAATGATGAAAAGGATAGGTTATGACTTGACCTCGAAGCAAGGCCTAAATTTTGGCAAATGACGAAGAAACCCTTTACGGTCGTTTGCACCAAAAGGAAAGAATCCTAATTATTATAATAAAACTCACAGGGGGTTGGGTTATATCACGCCGTCTATAGCCTTAGAAGCCGAGCTGAAATAGCTGATCAGTCTAGAAGGTGACAAGGATACAATGGACTAGGATTCAGACATAAGCACAGGAGCAATACTTCAAGCTCTTACAACAAATTTTACCTTGGCAAGCAACAATGGGGAAGACAATGATCTGTCTCTCTTATTAGAAGATCCATAGGTCCAACAAATGGAAGCCCAATAGGACATTTGATTCGAGCAACGAGAACCACTCACCAAAGATAAAGTAACTCAAATCAAAATGGTGACAGAAAAGAATCCAAACCTATCTTTATAAGTGAGAATCCGACCCTCTCTGAAAAGGAAGATCTATTGGCTCTAGTAAGAAAATACATTGACGTCTTCCCTTGGAATTATGAAGACGTGCTGGATTTAGATCCAGAAGTTGTAGTCCACCAGCTCAATATCAAACTAGGAGTTAAGTTTGTAAAAGAGCAACAAAGACGCTTTTGCCTAGAATTAATGAAAGCAATAGAAGCTGAAGTGAAGAAACTTGTAGATTCAGAGTTCATTTGTGAGGAACAACATCCGGATTGGGTGTCAAATATCGTCCCCATACTTAAGAAGAATGGTAAGATTTTGATATGCATAGACTTCCGAGACCTTAATGCCGCCTGCCCTAAAGATGAATTCCCGCTACCGATAACTGATGTCATGATAGACAACACATGCGGATATGAGAAAATGTCCTTTATGCATAGTTTTTCAGGGTACAACCAGATCAAGATGCATCTCAAAGATGAGAAGCACTTCGCTGGATATATACTGTTATACAGTGATCACTTCGGACTAAATAACGTTGGTGCTACATACCAATGAGCAATGAGCATTATCTTCTAGAAACACCTACGAAAACCTGTCGAATGTTACTTAGATGACTTGGCGATTAAAAGTAACAAGAAGGAAGATCACCTAAAAGACTTACAAACTATATTCGACATTATGAGGAAGCATCAATTAAAGATGAATCCCACTAAATCTTTCATGGGAGTATCTAGTGGTAAATTCTTGGGTTTTGTCGTAATCTCAAAAGGAATCCACCTTGATCCTGATAAGTTAAGATGATTCAGGAAATGCAGCCACCTCGTTACCTGAAAGGACTTAGAGGGTTGCAAGGGAGGTTAACTTATATTTGATGATTCATTGCAAATTTGTCAGGACGTTGTCAATCGTTCGCGGGACTTATAAAGAAGGGAGTGTCATTCGTCTGGGATGAAACATGTCAGCAGGCTTTTGACGACATAAAAAATTATCTTATTAATCCACCTATTCTAACGGCACCAGTGCCAAGAAAACCTTTTCTTATCTACGTACGAGAAATGGACCATACCCTTAGAGCTTTATTGGCACAACATAATGAACAAGGTTAAGAGCAGGACATCTATTATCTAAGTTACATATGATTGGCACTAAACACTGATACAATCTGATCGAGAAAGAATACTTCGCTTTAGTGTTCGTAATTCAGAAAATACGATAATATATAGCTGGACAAACAATTTATGTTGTCTCTCGTATTAACCTATTGAAATTACTCATGACAAAACCAGGTGCGTTGAAAGGAAGATTAGCAAATTGAGCACTTCTCCTATCACCGTATGACATACACTTCGTCCCTAGAGGGTAGTGAAAGGACTTACAATAACAGACTTTCTTGCAGATCATTCTTTCCCAAAGAACTCAAAACTCTACAATGGCCTAACAAAATTGTTCAAGCCAATCAAGTTAATGAAGAACAGACCTGGAAATTATTTTTTGACAATGCGACAAGAAGAACTGCAGTCGGATTGGGTGGTATTGATAAGTCCTCATAAACATATGATACCCAAGGATTATTCACTCATCGAGTCATGTCAAATAATATTGCAGAATACAATGCACTCATTATCGGCCTCTAAATAGCTCGACAACTAGGGGTAAAACATCTTGAGAGCCATATAGAGACTCCAAACTCATCGTCAACCAAATGATTGAAGAATATGAGGTAAAGTATGAATACCTCATTCCCTATTTTGAAGCAGCAATAAGCCTAGCTAATAAATTTGAACGATTCTACATCAACCATATGCCCAGGCATGATAACGTGTATGCAGACGCTCTTGCATTTCTGGCAGCAACTTTAGCCATGCCACCAGGATCTAATAAACAAATCTCGATAGGGGGTCCAGACCTCTTGCACCCTAAGACCCCACTCGAAAAGGAAGAGGTACACCAAGTTGAACTGAATTTTGAACTCCACGATTGGCGCTTTCCACTAATAGACTATGCATTATATGAAATACTCTCAAAAGATCCTAAAAAGGCCGCTTCGATTCGAAAGAAGATATGCAAATACTACTACAGTGCAGCATTATATACATTGTACCAGAAATCGTATGACAGTTTTTTGTTATGCTGCATTTCAAAGAAAGAGGCCAACAAAGTTGTAGAGGAAATACATAACAGTACTGGCGTGCCTCACCAGCCAGGACCAAAATTGTGAGATTGTATAGGAAGACTTGGTTATTTCTGGCCAAAAATGATTACGGGTGCAGTAAACTATGCAAAACACTGTCATGTTTGCCAAATATATGCCAACTTCATTCACCAACTGCTAGAATATCTGCACAATTCCGTCGTTAGCTGGCTCTTTGAAGCCTGGGGCATGAACATCGTCGGCCAGATTACTCCTCTGTCATCTAAAGGACATCGATTTATACTTGCTATAACTGACTACTTTTCCAAATAGGCTGAAGCCGTCCTTATGAGAGAAGTTAAAACAACGGATATTGTTAAATTTGTCAAACACCATGTGATATACCGCTTCAAAGTACCCAGACGAATTATTCATGATAATAGTCCCCAATTTGCCATCCAGGGATTCACGCGATTCCGTAGTAAATTTAGGATCCAGAATATTGTATCTACACCTTACAATCTGACAGCAAATGGATTAGCTTAAACCTTCAATAAGACTATCATTATGCTCCTTCAGAAATTCATTTCCTCTAGCCGACGTGAGTGGAATGAGAAGCTTGGAGAGTGCCTGTGAGCTTGCCGAACCACAGTCCAAACCCCAACAAAGGCTATACCATTCTCCTTAGTATATGGATGTGAAGTTGTTCTGCCACTTGAAATTCAAATACTATCTCTAAGAGTCGCATTGGCTACAGAAATGACGATAGAGTAAAACACCAACGACGGCTTCAAGAATTAGAAATGATGGATGAAAAATGCTTAAAAACACAACAATAAATTGAGCTATACTAGACATGCATTTTGAAGGCATACAATGAGAAGGCTAAATGAAGAACTTTTAAAGGAGACTTAGTCTTAGGCATTAAAAGACCAATGGTCATGACTCATAAAACCAAAGGAAAGTTTAAACGCAAGTGGTAAGGACGCTTCGTAGTGGAAATGGTCTATTCAAATGAAGCTTACTATTTAATCAACCAGAATGGTGATAGAATGATGATTCTTATGGCAAATTTCTAAAGAAATATTACATATAAAAATATATGTTCTTATATATATATATATATATATATATATATATATATATATATATATATATATATATATATATATATATATATATATATATATATACATATATATGCAAATAATAATTTTGCCACCCAATGCAGCTAGTGCAATGAGAAGAGAAATTCAAAATTTCTTATTAACCCTATAGTACTGTGGTAAGAGTACGACTATCAATAGCTTAATGCTCATAAAGCAAAGGAAAGAGGAAAATTTTGGCATTTAAATCCAAACAAAATTATCGACAACTCATCATGGTGAGGAAAATAACATGACTAACCCAACGCAGGGGGTTTGATAAAAATTCCATGAACCTATCATGTTAAGCTCTTACCTCCGACAACGAGATTTGAACAATCTCACCCATATCACTTCATATTGTCATCCCTCACAAACTTATCATGTTAACCTCTTACCTCTGATAGTGAGATTCGAATCACCTCATCCATCTCACAAGTCATCCCACCCACACTTCAACAGATAATCATTTCGTGATCCTGATCCGATCACCGGTTTTGTTTGTTATCAGGCGAGTCACTCCAGATCCTGACCCGATCATTGATTATATCTATTATCCAAGCTAATCACCTCATAGGCATATTAGTCATAACTATATCTAAAGTTTTGTGATCATGACCAGATCACCGACTCTGTCTGTTATCCAAGCGAGTCACCCCACGATCCTAGTCGGATTATTGATTTTATCTGTTATCCAAGCGAATCACCCTATAAGCATGTTAGTCATACCTCTGTCTGCGATTTCGTGATCCTGATCCGATCACTGGCTATGTTTATTATCCAGGTGAGTCACCCTATGATTCTCACCCGATCATCAATTATGTCTGTTATCTAAGTGAATCACCCTATAGGCATATCAGTCATACCTCTATCTATGGTTTTATGATCCTAATCCAATCACCGACTCTATCTATTAACCAGGCGAGTCACCCCATGATTCTGATCCGATCATCGATTTTGTCTGTTATTCAGGCAAATCACCCTATCGGCATGTTAGTCATACCTCTATCTACAGTTTTGTGATCCTGATCCGATCACCGGCTATGTCTGTTATCCAGGTGAGTCACTCCATGATCCTGATCCGGTCATCGATTATGTCTGTTATTCAGGCGAATTATCCCGTGGGCATGTCAGCCATACCTCTGTCTGTGGTTTTTTGATGCTTACCCGATCACCAGCTCTTTCTGTTCTTCGGGTGAGTCACCATATGATCCTAACTCGATTATCGATTATGTATGTTATCCAAACGAAACACCCTGTAGACATATCAACTATACCTCTATCTATAGTTTTATGATCATGACCTGATCATCGACTCTGTCAGTTATCCAGGCGAGTCACTCTATGATCCAGATTCGATCATCGAGATTTTGTCTGTTATCCAGGAAAATCATCCCTTAGGCATGTTAATCATACCTCTGTCTGTGATTTCTTGATTCTGAGCCTGTTATCCAGGCAAGTTACCCTGTAAGCATGTCAACTATAACTCTGTCTATGGTTTTGTAATCCTGACCCGATCATTGCTCTATTTGTTATCCAGATGAGTCACCTCATGATCTCAAATCGATTCTAAATATTACCCAAGCAAATTACCCTGGCTCTATTTGTTATTCAGATGAGTCACTCTCCTAACAAATGTCGAAATTCAGCTTGCTATGGTCCTACAATACCCTTAGGAAGCTCCATCTTCCACAATCCTATGGTTCAAAAATCCACAAATTCATAATACACATTCTTATATTGATTCTATCTGTTATCCAGGTGAATCATTCAGACTCTACCTGTTATTCAGGCAAGCCACTCCCATTGCAATCACCAAAAAATCACCTTGCTTTGGAAGTGATATATCCTTAGCAAATTCCATATACGACAAATCTTATTCTCTTCAATCAACCATAAACCCCCATCAGTGTCAGTTTTCATGAATATCATCAAAACATTCATTAAAATGGCACATGCATATCACGCAAGAAATTTCCAAGACAATGTAATATATTGTGACTAATCGGGATACTTTTTTTGTCTACAGGACAAAGAAAATAAAAGCAAGGAAATGAAAAAAAGCAGTCGTATTCTTCACCAAAACAAAATAGTAGAAGACAAAAAAGAAAAGGAGACTTAAAGCTCCCCCAGAGCCTTTAAGCTCACTTCTATCTTCCTGATGGCCTCCTGACAAATTCCCTCCACCAATGCTAGCACTTAGCAACATAACTCTTCTTTATTGATAGTCGGCTACTAAGTAGCCTAAGCCCTATCTCTTCAATGGCCTTGTTCGCATGTTGACCTCTTGTTGAGATTGCCCATGACATAGAACAAGTTCATTTTGCCTTTTCAGCACCTCTTTTTACTTTGCTTGGCTCGCCTCCAGTATGGCTTGAGCCTTGGTAATGGTCTAACGAGCACGATCTATCGTAGCTTGGTTGGCATTGTGCTTAAATATTGTTTTCTCTATCTCTTTATTAATAGCCTCTTGATTTGCCTGGAGGTTACTAAATTCAGCTGACCAAGTTTCTTCTTGGCTGTTGGCAGTGAAAATTTCTAAGTAAATAGGATTTTCCATAAAAGAACGCGGAGCTAACTCTATAGCTTCGCGTTTGGCTATTTTTAGCCTCGTGTTTGAGTAAAACGCGGGGCTAATCAATAACTCTGCGTTCTGGTCCCTTAGCTCCGCGTTTGATGAGTTTAACTCCGCGTGAGCAGATAACCAGAATCTCAAATTGATTGAGATTATGATTTGGGCTTATCCAAGTACCCAAATTAAATCCGATCAGAACTCTAAATCAAGAGATTTAAATCAAAACTAAGATATTTGATTGGAATCCTTGATGAGTACAAATTCTATTTAGACAGAAACTCTCATATCACCCCAAGGCTATAAATACCCTCTTGAGGAAGCCCTAGGGATCTTTATCTGGAGTTTTGGAGAAGTTCGAGTTACGCATAGAGCCTTGAACGAATCAAAACCAAAGAAGATCAGTTCTACAGTCGGCCACCATCTTCAAGAGAAGAGTTCGTCGTCAGATAGTCCAAAGGAACTATATCGATAGATCCCATCGCCACACTGATCCCACGTTTACACTATAAAAGAGAGCGATATAAATATAAATCCTCTCATTTGTTCTTTTTTTTCTTGTTCACTTTCGTTGTAATTTAAGTTAATTCAATGGAAGGAAAGCAAAAAAATTTCTGCTGCGAACAAACTGGCGACCACAGTGGGAGCATACAGCTTTCAGAACCCCGCTAGGGGTATACTGTTATACAGTAATGCCGTTCGGATTAAAGAACGCCGGTGCCACTTACCAACGTGCGATGAGTGTCATATTCAAAGAACACCTGCGCAAAACGGTGGAGTGCTATGTGGATGACTTAGCGGTCAAAAGCAAGAACAAAGAAGATCATCTGCATGACTTAAGGACAGTCTTCGACCTTATGCGAAAACATCACTTGAAGATGAATCCCGCTAAGTCTTTCATGGGGGTGTGTAGCGGGAAATTCCTTGGATTCGTAGTCACCTCAAAAGGAATTTTCCTTGATCCTGAGAAAGTAAAAACGATCAACGAGATGCCGCCTCCCCGCAGTCTTAAAGAGTTAAGGGGATTACAAGGAAAGCTCGCCTATATCTGGTGTTTTATTTCCAACCTATCTGGACGATGCCAGCCGTTCTCCAGACTCATGAAAAAGGGGGTTACTTTCGTATGGGATGAGGCATGTCAACAGGCATTTGACGATCTCAAAGAATATCTCACAAAACCTCATGTTCTTATGGCACCAGTCCCTGGGCAACCATTCCTTATATACGTAAGAGCCATGGTGATGCTTTAGGAGCATTACTTGCTCAATATAATGAGCACGGCCATGAACACGCCCTTTATTACTTAAGCAGAATAATGATCGGGGCCGAGCGTCGGTATACACCGATTGAAAAAGAAAGTTTAGCCCTAGTGTTCGCTGTTCAGAAAATGTAACACTACCTTTCAGGGCAAACAATTCATGTCATATCACGGGTTAACCCCTTGAAAATCCTGATGACAAAACCGGGATCCTTAAACGGCCGATTGGCGAAATGGGCATTATTACTATCGCCATATGATATACACTTCGTTCCTCAAAAGGCAATGAAGGGACAGGCGATCGTCAATTTCCTTGCAGACCATCCAATTTGGTCTAACTCTAAACAGACGTTGGAGGTGAACACAACTAGTAAAGAACAACCATGGCAGATATTCTTTGATGGTGCTGCCAGACGGTCCGCTGCTGGAGTGGGAGTTGTGCTGATATCCCCACATAAACACATACTGCCTAACGGTTACTCATTAACAGAACCGTGCACGAATAATGTGGTGGAATACAACGCACTCATTATCGGCTTAAAAATGGCTCTGCAACTGGGGGTGAACCATCTAGAGGCATATGGAGACTCTAAGCTCATTGTCAACCAGATGACGGGTGAGTATGAAGTCAGACATGAAGCCCTCATCCCCTATCATCAGCTAGCCATCGAGCTAGCAGGATATTTTGAACAGTTTTATATCTGTCATATATCTCGAAATGAGAACGTCTATGCAGATGCTCTTGCTGCACTAGCTGCAACATTGGCGATCCCGCCGGGTAAGGGTAAAAGTATCACTATTGGTAGCAGAGAACTCCTCCACCTAGATACGGTATTCCAAACCAAAGAGGTGTGCCAGACAGGCTTAATTCTGGAACCCCGTGATTGGCGATTTCCATTTGTAGATTATGCCCTATATGGGATACTACCAGAGGATCCAAAGGAAGCCGCTTCGATAAAGAGGAAGGCCCCGAGATTTTACTTTGATCGTACACTTCAAACTTTATATAGAAAGTCAAGTGATGGTCTCCTGCTACGCTGCATATCGAAAGCAGAAGCAGATAAAGTGCTGAGAGAAACACATGATGGAGTGTGTGGAGCTCATCAGCCTGGTCCAAAACTCGGAGACCACATAAGAAGGCTGGGATACTACTGGCCGAAGATGATTACAGAGGCAATGGCATACACTAAATGGTGCCATGCATGCTAAGTACATACCAATTTTATTCATCAACCCCCAGAATACTTGCACAATACTATTGCTAGTTGGCCATTTGAGGCATGGGAAATGGATATTGTGGGGCCAATAACTCCCCCGTCATCCAGAGGACATCTGTTTATTCTTGCAATAACCGATTATTTTTCAAGATGGACCGAAGTCGTGCCCATGAGAGAGGTGAAAATGACAGATGTGATTAAGCTCATTAAACATCATGTCATTTACCGTTTTGGCGTCCCCCGAACGATCATTCATGACAATAGACCGCAATTCATCAGCCAGGGATTCTCAAGATTATGTGATAAGTTCAGAATCAAAGATATTGCTTCAATGCCATATAACCCCGCGGCAAATGGGTTAGCCGAAGCTTTCAACAAGACGATCATTAAACTCCTTCGGAAGTTTGTCTCTTCCAACAAACGAGACTGGGATGAAAAGCTAGGAGAGTGTTTGTGGGCTTATCGCACTACCGTTCGCACCCCAACAAAAGCTACCCCGTTCTCCTTGGTTTATGGAAGTGAGGCCGTCTTGCCTCTCAAAATCCAGATACCATCGTTAAGAGTGGCCTTAGCCACAAAGATGACGACAGAAGAGCGTCATCAACAAAGATTGTAAGAACTAGAGGCATTAGATGAAAAATATTTCCGGGCTCAACAACAAATTGAGTTGTATCAAGCCCGAATCTCGCAAACGTTCAATAAGAACGTTAAACCAAGGACCTTTAAACAATGAGACTTGGTCCTGGCTATTAAAAGGCCAATGATTCTAACCCACAAGACTAAGGTAAATTTGAACCCAAGTGGGAAGGATCGTTTATTGTGGATACGGTATACTCTAGTGGAGCCTACCGCTTAATGAACCAGAATGGCGATAGGATGATGATGCCGATCAACGGCAAATTTCTGAAGAAATACTATGCCTAAAATAAACCAGAATGATGACAGAGTAACTGTCACATCTGGGTCAGATCCCTAGGAGTATAACCATCCACCAGTTCAAGTTACGCACATGAGCACTTGGACTAGGCATGTGCAATTAGGCGCCTCTGCCGAAATCTGGTGATCCTGACTCGATCATCTTGGTATGTGCAGTTCAAGTTAAGCATGAGAGCCTTGAACCGCCTCCAATCAAACACTATGCATGTGCAATTAGGCACCTCTGCCGAAATCTGGTGATCCTGACCTGATCATCTTGGTATGTGCAGTTCAAGTTACGCATGAGAGCCTTGAACCGCCTCCAATCAAACACTAGGCATGTGCAATTAGGCGCCTCTGCCGAAATCTGGTGATTCTGACCCGATCATCTTGGTAGGTGCAGTTCAAGTTACGCATGAGAGCCTTGAACCGCCTCCAATCAAACACTAGGCATGTGCAATTAGGCGCCTCTGCCGAAATCTGGTGATCCTGACCCGATCATCTTGGTATGTGTAGTTCAAGTTACGCATGAGAGTCTTGAACCGCCTCCAATCAAACTCTAGGCATGTGCAATTAGGTGCCTCTGCCGAAATCTGGTGATCCTGACCCGATCATCTCGGTATTAGCAGTCTAAGTTACGCATATGAGCATTGGATTGTTTTACCTAAACAAATCAACTATTTTTTATGACAAGTTATTTGTTGTGCAAGTAAATTTTCTGGCCAACAGATAAAAGAATCAAAAGATTTCCTTTATTCAAAAAGAATGAAGTTACAAAAGAATTCAAAGAATCAGTAAAGTTCTCTCTTCTATTACAAGTTCTTATTACAAAAAGAATAAAAGAATAGAATGAAAGAAAGTTATGGATCTCCTAGAAGTCTCAACTTATTCATCGTCTCGTCAATTACTCGACGACGAGTCTCCTCCACGGAATGTTGAGCCTGTCGGCATAAATCATCATCGTTTATTGCCAATTGCTGGGCCAACCGATGACGAGATTCTTCAATAGTACGGCTCCTTATTATGCCTTCTTATTTGAGCTATCCTTGTTGAATGATTAGCTCTTCCCGTTTCTTAACGGATTCCCCTAATCGAGACTCGCTGGCTTCTAGAATAGCTCGAGCCTTAGCGATGTCTCTCTGGCTCTAAGGATGGCGGCCTGACTCCCCTCAATCTCGAAATCCACTATCTCTAACCCCCTGAGGATTGATTCTTGACTGGCTCGTAGTTCTGCCAACTCCCGAGACCAGACTTCCTCTTGGCGCCTCAGTTCCTCTTGACGAGCCACCAACTCTGCCCGTAGCCGCGCCGACTCGATCTCAGCGATCGCTTCCACATCCGCTTGGCGAACCGTGTTTAGCGTGTTCACCTGATCTTCCAAAGCTTCAAGGCAGGCCCGGTAGGGAGCTGCTCGGTCACGTCTCCCAATCCTTTCAATATTATCCAGATAGCTGGATAACATTGGACGTCCAAGATTAAAGAAATCTCTTTCGTCCAGGATCATTCCAATACACCTCCTTAGTAGCCGCAAAAAGTCAATTACACTGTGGTTGAAGAATTCTTCGAGAGGGTCCACAGTGTCTGTATTTAAAGCAGGCAGTGCTAAGGAAGATGTTGCCAGGGGAAGAGTGACATCCGTTGGAGTCGAGGAAGAAGAAGCCCGTCCCTGTACCAGACTCATTACATGCGGGGCCAGTAAAACCAATAAAGACTTGGCAGAACTGGGAACCCGAGGTGAATTATCACCAGTACAGATCACTCGAGCAGCACCACCAGCAGGAGTAGATGATGGAGTGTTTTCACCCGAAACTCCTCCTGTGACAGAAGTGGCTTCAAATGAGAACTTCAAATTCTCCTCATCCCATGTTGGCGGATGACTTGGGGTTGGAGGAGTCACCAATGTCTCAACAGCCATTATTGTCGACGATATTAAAATCGCTGGCTGAGGAGTAGAGGGCACACCAACTACTACTGGAAAAGTTTTCTCGGAGCAGACCATTGGTATCAGAGATGGCAGACTTGGGGATGGGGGAGCCTCTCTTGCTACGGTCGCAACGACAACCTCTGTCCTATCATCACTCCCTAGTTTATCAATAGTAGGAGTCGATGAAGGAACTGAGCATGGGGTCGGCGTGAAGTAGTCTGCGTCAAACTCGTTCGCAGAACTACTCAGTCCACCCACAGACCCAGTTGTGCAAGAATAATCCACCAGTTCCTCAGACTCCCCCTGGTAGTCGAGCGCATCAGCGAGTGGAGTTTACTACCTGCATTTCAGAAAGCAAACAAAGAGAGTTACATATATTAATGAAATGAATAATGAAAAGAAGATAGAATATAAAAACCATACCAGGAGATACAAGTCTAATGGTCGGACTTGAAGGAGGAGCTGTTGCTGTTTCCAGAAGCGCACCCGTTTCGCTACCCAGAGGTTGCGTCGCGGAGTGTTCGACAGATTCTGCGGTTGGGGAAGCCGGGACCTCAGTAGCATTTGGAGCTTCAGCAGGTCTACTCTCCTCTGCCGGCGCCGGAGGAAGAGTTGTGGCCAGCAAGTCTGAAGCAAACTTTACTGTCGCTTCTTGAGAGACTAATAGGGTCCCCGGGGCTAATTTCTGCTTCTTCTTCGCCGGTTCGCCTCTTACATATCCGCGGCGTTTGATGGCTGGACTCCGGGAGCGGGGAACCAAGTCTTGAGGAGCACCACCAGCATCGCCATCATCGTCATTACATCATCGTCATCTCCGTCAGAGTTGCCAACATCTGACGGATCGGCCACCGCAACAAGGAATTCATCCATCCCTTTTACCCTCACTCTTTTAGCCCCTTTGCGGCTAGAGTAGAAGGCCTCTAGTTCCTTGCAGCAGCTATGGTTGATAGAGAAATGGGGCACATCAGCATTGGCAATGTTGTACCAGGTGCAGAAGCTTAATACCATGCTTAGCTCTGGCAATTTCAGGGATAGCATAAATTCTGCTCCGGTTCCTCCAGCAACAAAATGGAACCAGCCACGTGCCCCTGCATACAGATTCCCCTCGTATGCCAATCCTTTATTTGGATTTCCTACATAAAGCTGCGTATATCCAAATTGACAAGCAAATCTACTCGGGATATACGGCTCTATGTAGCACATGGTGTCTTACCTGTACACCAAGTGTCCGGGGCGAATGTTCAACAACCACCAGAAGGCCCCTGAAGATAAGTTGGTGAACTTGTTTGCTCCCAAAATATCTTTAAACTTAGATCCATACTCTCCCCCAGGGAAGTCTGGGAAGCAGCAGAAGATCTCGTAGTTTTGATGATAACGGAGTGTCCTGCGGATTTGAGACATATAATTGCTCTTCCAGACAGAGCGCTCGTACTTCTCTACGAAGAACGGCTTGTCAATTGGGTTGTAATCGCAGCACTCATCAAAAACGGGCAGTGCATGACTAGCCACGCCATTAAGTATGTATAGGGCATTTCTACCTTTGGGTTCGGTGTCTTCACCGTAGCAGTTTCTTTGGCCGCTTTACCCTTTCCAGCTTTGCCTTTGTTCTTCTCTGCTGGCATAAAGCTGTTGCAGAGGGCCCGGAGTCCGCTTTGGAGGTTGGTAACAATTGTTGGTAATAGCCTGAACGGTCGCCTGTAAGCCAATAAAACGGCAGGATAGACGACGTTCTTTACAATGGCCTCCTTGGGTTGTGAAGGAACAACGCATCTCTTTAACCAAAGTATCAGGAATCCCGCAAGAAGACCTCTATCTGAAATTGGAAACTATGCTTGGTAGTGGAAGCTTTGGAAAATAGTATCAGGACTGAATCCTCCTTCATTAAAGTCAGTTGTATAAGTTGTAGCTTCCAGCTTGGAGATACGTTCCTTTATTTCTTCAACACTTACGGGTGGGCATCCCCGAACCATTGGGAGACTCTGCTTCAAATTAATAAAGCGGTAGTCAGCCCACTTCTTATAGCCAACTCCCTGGTTCCTCACCCCGGCCAAGTCGGCGCAAATGTGATAGTGGCACATCATTTCCCAATAGATTTGGTAGATGTGCTCATCCCCCGCTTTTAGCATCTTCAATTCTTCAGCGGCGGATATACATTCCTCATAAGGGACTTCGCTCATTGATAACCCCGACACTTCGAATATCTCGTGGAGAGCAAATCCCAGCTCACCCACTGGTGCAAAGAAGGTGTCGGTTTCGGGGTTATACATCTCCAGCAGGCTGAACAAGTAGTATGAACTTTGGGGCAAGCCAAACTGGACGTTTCTAATGGCTTTGTATAAGCCAATTTCCTTCAGGGTCTGTTCATGGGTGTCCAGTATGTGTTTGACAAGCCTGAACCACCACATGTTGCCCAAGGAATGGACCCATCCGGGCATTCTGAAATCTTTGGCGGGGTATTGTCCACTTTTGGCCAAGAATTCGTTAAGGAAGGTCTTAGCACGAATGGGAACTTCACCAACAGGGTGCTCTTTGGCGACTCTGCCTGGGAGGAGCCCCGTGATACATCTGGGGGCACCGTCCTGAAAAGTCCCATTCGCGCCGAACTTGCCAGTCGCAACACCATCATACTCACGAGTTAGCTCAAATTCTAACTCGCGGTGGGAAGATAGTCTCTGGAGATACACCAAGGGGTAGCTACGCTCCATATCAGGTAGAAACATGAGCAGATCCCCGGCCTGGTACAGCCACTTACTCTCTTCTTCAAAGAGGATCTCATCCGAGTGCTCCAGCGCATCCCCAAAGAGGAATGCGGGCTTCTCCAGTATTTCTCGGTTCATTGCTTCAAAAAGAGCGTCAGTGATAATCTCCCTCGCAGTCGCAGAGCTGTATCTTATTAATTTCTCCCTTCGCTCTTTAAGACCTGGCTTGAAGGCGGGAAAATCAGTGGTGAAATGAAACTGAGTTGCTGAATCTGCACCCCCAACAAAGCCGAAGTGATGCCCTTGGGAGATTGGATCCACTGAATAGCCAACTGCAGAAGAAAAATCAAGAGTTAGAAAAGTTTCTACAAATCAGAAAATTTTTCTAAGTATGAAAACGCGGAGTTAGAGGTAACTCCGTGCGAAACTAAGTGAAATAACTTCGCGTTTACACACGCGAAGCTAGGGTTGATAACTTCGCGTTTAAGAACGTGAAGCTAAAATTGTAACCTCGCGTCAGAACGCGACTGTTAGCAAAAGTAACTTCGCATTCAAGACGCGAAGATAACGCGATAGCTTCGCGTGGAAGAAGACCAGAAGCCTTCTCCTTCCTCTCCAAGCCATTTGGCCGGAGTACGGCGATTTCGCTGGAAAAAGAGAGTATTGGCCGGTCAAAACCGAGCCAAATCACTCTAAAAATGTTCTAAAAAGCCCCAAAAGCGAGGTTCTTACCTCCGAAAGGCGCGGTGTGGACTGGCTCGCCGCTGTGGCCGCTGCCACGACCGCTGCCGCCGCTGCTTGCGCCTACCGCCGATGGCGAGGATGCACGGGAAGAAGCGCTAGTCTTGGGTGCCATTGATCTCAAAATTTCGGAGAAAATTGACGGGAATTGGAAAAAACCGGTCGGAAAAACACTCGGGTCACCTGAATCGCCTGATCACCGGTCGCCTGGAGTTCTTGAAAATCCTTGAAAGAGTGAGGAAGAAGAAGAGTTGGAACTCTATTTAAATGAAAAAAATCCGCCTCTTGGTATTCGGCGCAAGAATCGGAGCGATTACTAATCAGTTGCTCTCTAAAACGCGAAGCTATTGGCTTCGCGTGGTGATGGAAAACGCGAAGCTATTAGCTCCACGCAACTATGCAAAATGCGAAGATAACTTGATATTTTAGCTACGCATTTCTATGAGAGGCTTCGACTTGGCATGTGTGATCAGACGCCTCTGCCGAAATCTGATGGTTATAACAACGATCATCCTGACATGTGCAGTTCAAGTTACGCATGAGAGCATTGAACTGCCTCTATCAAACTAAGGCATGTGCAATTAGGCGTCTCTGTCTAAATTAAATAATCCTTACCCAATCATCTTGGTGTAAGTAGTTAAACGCCTTCACCAAACTATCACTTAGCTCTATTTAAAGGGTTTTACCGAGGTTAATAATTGAAACCCGGTCAGTACTAACAGTCTAAGTTACGCAGATGAGCCTTGGATTATTTTACCAAAACTATGAACCATCTATTTGTTGAGCAAGCAAAATTTTCGAAGCCAACAGATAAAGAGAAAAAAAATTATCTTTATAACGCAAAAGGTTACAAAAGAAGAGGGAGTTATAGCTCTCCCAAAATCTTCAACTTATTCATCGACTCACCAATAACCAGATGACGAGTCTCCTCCACGGAGTGTTGAGCTTGCCGGCACAAGTCATCGTCATTTAATGCGATTGGTTTAACCGCTGATGAGATTCTTTTCCAGCTCAACTCCTTGGTTCACATGCAAAAGATCTCCTCTGCAAATGTTAACTATAATATGTTTAAAGTTCTTAGTGGATCATCTGAAGATACTGCTACAAGAATCCTAATAAAGATGCACAAGTTGAATTCGACATACTACAAGTCCTTAGATGATCATCTCTATTGCTTTGGAAAGTGACAGAGATTGTCATCTAACAGAAATGGTCCTCAAGAAAACTTAATGAGTTGCCGCAAAATTCTTGTAACTCCTTCAAAAGTTTACCTTTTGGAGCCAGGGCTTGAAACCTGCAACTATATTGTAAAGCATATGCTTCTGGCTTTCTTAGAGTTACTTTTGCTGATGAAGATCGGTGCATGGCTAGCCTTTGAAGATATATCAGGGGATAGCTACGCTCCATGCTGGGTTAAAATATCAGCAAGTCACCAGATTGGTAGAGCCACATGCACTTCTCTTCAAAAAGGATCTAGTCTGAATATCCCACTGCAAAAGAAGAATCAAGAGTTAGAAAAAGTTTTACAAAACTCGAAAAATCTTCTAAGTATAAAAAAACGCGGAGCTAAAAATAACTCCGTGCGCAGCTAAGGAGATAGCCTCACGTTTCACTCGCGAAGCTAAAATTCATAGCCTCGCGTTGAAACGCGACAGCTAGTCAAAATAGCCCCGCGTCTCAAATGCGAGGATGACGCGATAGCTTCGCGCAGAAGAAGACCAGAGGTCTTCTCCGTCTTCTCCTTCTTTTCCAAGCCTTACGGCTGGAAAATGGCGATCTTGCCAGTACAAAAATGGTTGGTCGGTTAAAACCGAGCCAAAACAATCCAAAATTATTCTAAGGAGTCCAAAAGTTGAGATTTTTACCTCCAATGGGCGCGGTTTGAACTGGTTCGCCGCTGTGTCCGCTCCCTCGGCCGCTGCTGCCGCTGCTAACGCCGACCGTCGATGGTGAGGAGGCGCGCGATGACGTACTCTTCTTAAGTGACATTCTAATGATGAAAATCTATGGAAAATCGAAGGAAGTTCGGACGAAGATCGCTCATTCCCACGAGTCGCTCGGTCGCCTGAACTCTGGATTCTTGGATTCTTCGAATGAAGTAAGGAAGAAGAGTTAGAGACTCTATTTAAATAAGAATCCGCCTCTTGGTATTCGGCACAAGAATCGGAGTAATTACTGAGCAATTACTCACTGAAAAGCGAAGCTATTTAGCTCCGCGCAGGTATATAAAACGTGAAGATAGTTTGGTATTTTAACTCCGCATTTTCAATTTGAAGATCCAAAATATTTCAAAATTTGCTAAATTCTAACCCACTTTGAAAACTTTGGAGGGGGTTTTGTTGGCAGTGAAAATTTCTAAGTAAATAGGATTTTCCACAACAAAATCTGGAGCTAACTCTATAGCTCCGCGTTTGGTTATTTTAGCCTCGCGTTTGAGCAAAACGCGGGGCTAATCAATAGCTCCGCGTTCTGGTCCCTTAGCACCACGTTTGATGAGTTTAACTCCGCGTGAGCAGATAACCAGAATCTCAAATTGATTGAGATTATGATTTGGGCTTATCCAAGTACCCAAATTAAATCCGATCATAACTCTAATTCAAGAGATTTAAATCAAAACTAAGATATTTGATTGGAATCCTTGATGAGTACAAATTCTATTTAGACATAAACTCTCATATCACCCCAAGGCTATAAATACCCTCTTGAGGAAGCCCTAGGGATCTTTTTCTGGAGTTTTGGAGAAGTTTGAGTTATGCATAGAGCCTTGAACGAATCAAAACCAGAGAAGATCAGTTCTACAGTCGGCTGTCATTTTCAAGAGAAGAGTTCGTCGTCAGATAGTCCAAAGGAACTATATCGATAGATCCCATCGCCACACAGATCCCACGTTTACACTGTAAAAGATAGCGATATAAATATAAATCCTCTCGTTTGTTCTTCTTTTTTTTGTTCACTTTCGTTGTAATTTAAGTTAATTTAATGGAAGGAAAGCAAAGAAATTTCTGTTGTGAACATTGGCGTCTAAACTCCCCTTGACGTGCTATCATCTCGACTCTCCGATGAGCAATCTCGATTCTCGTTATAACGGCTACATCAGCCTGCCAGAGGGTGTTCAGTGCTCGTACTTGTTCATCTAAGGTGGTCAAGCGGGTCGATAAGGAGTAGCTCGTTCAGGACCTCCAATATTTTCGATATTATCCAAGTAGTTAAGCAACATCGCATGCCTGAGCTTTATGGAATGACGACCCTAAAAAAATATGGACACACATCAATGCAATAAGCATAGGAAGTCTATAATGCTGTGCTAAAAAAATTCTTCCAGTGGATCATCATCAGGAAGAGTTTGAGTAGAGGTTGGTAGTAATGAAGATGCAGGGACTGGATGAGGCACTACAGGCAGCGGTGTCACAATAGTGGTTGGAGTCTGACCGCTTACCACTGCCGAGATATGTGAGGCCAGCAATTATAGCAATGAGCTGGCCGAAGATGGAATTCTAGGAGGAGGCCCTCTTGGAGTTACTATGATAGTAGTAATGGGAGCAGACTTCGAGGGAGGACTTTCCTCTAGAATGTTCCCCGCCACTTTAGAAGAGAATATCAATGAAACTTCAGAAGTAGGAGGCACCCTAGTCAAGGGTCTTGCACCAGGATTAGTAGACAAAGAGGTGGCAATAACCACTATGTTTGTTGTCGCAGGTGGAGCCATGGCTGTAGGAGTAGCACTTGGCAAACTATCAAACTGAACACCGACATTTGCAAAATGAACTAAAAACATGGCAGGATATGAGTAATAAATGATAGTTATACAAAGAATAATACCTGTGGGACCGATTGATATGGCAGGAGTAGGAACACCCTCAAAAATGACTGTCTCCAACTCTTTAGGATGAAAATGACTATGTTTGCTTATATCAGAGTGGGAGTAAAATAACTCTCCTCATAGGCGTCTATGTCTGAAGC
Source organism: Dracaena cambodiana (assembly GCA_036321105.1). Classification (NCBI taxonomy): domain Eukaryota; kingdom Viridiplantae; phylum Streptophyta; class Magnoliopsida; order Asparagales; family Asparagaceae; genus Dracaena; species Dracaena cambodiana. The sequence continues at coordinate 17,787,920 of JAYEPQ010000011.1, read as the reverse complement.
ATCATCACCATCATTACCGGCATGACCACTCGTACCCGAGTAATCGACGTGTTCAGATGAAGGCAACCGATCAGATGTAGAACTGGTCCATAGAGCCAACACCTGAAATATAATTTATTATAAATGAAGCTTACTATTTAATCAACCAGAATGGTGATAGAATGATGATACTTATGGCAAATTTCTAAAGAAATATTACATATAAAAATATATGTTCTTATATATATATATATATATATATATATATGCAAATAATAATTTTGCCACCCAATGCAGCTAGTGCAATGAGAAGAGAAATTCAAAATTTCTTATTAACCCTATAGTACTGTGGTAAGAGTACGACTATCAATAGCTTAATGCTCATAAAGCAAAGGAAAGAGGAAAATTTTGGCATTTAAATCCAAATAAAATTATCGACAACTCATCATGGTGAGGAAAATAACATGACTAACCCAACGCAGGGGGTTTGATAAAAATTCCATGAACCTATCATGTTAAGCTCTTACCTCCGACAGCGAGATTTGAACCATCTCACCCATATCACTTCATATTGTCATCCCTCACAAACTTATCATGTTAACCTCTTACCTCTGATAGTGAGATTCGAATCATCTCATCCATCTCACAAGTCATCCCACCCACACTTCAACAGACAATCATTTCGTGATCCTGATCCGATCACCGGTTTTGTTTGTTATCAGGCGAGTCACTCCAGATCCTGACCCGATCATTGATTATATCTATTATCCAAGCTAATCACCTCATAGGCATATTAGTCATAACTATATCTAAAGTTTCGTGATCATGACCAGATCACCGACTCTGTCTGTTATCCAAGCGAGTCACCCCACGATCCTAGTCGGATCATTGATTTTATCTGTTATCCAAGCGAATCACCCTATAAGCATGTTAGTCATATCTCTGTCTGCGATTTCGTGATCCTGATCCGATCACTGGCTATGTTTATTATCCAGGTGAGTCACCCTATGATTCTCACCCGATCATCAATTATGTCTGTTATCTAAGTGAATCACCCTATAGGCATATCAGTCATACCTCTATCTATGGTTTTATGATCCTAATCCAATCACCGACTCTATCTATTAACCAGGCGAGTCACCCCATGATTCTGATCCGATCATCGATTTTGTCTGTTATTCAGGCAAATCACCCTATCGGCATGTTAGTCACACCTCTATCTACAGTTTTGTGATCCTGATCCGATCACCGGCTATGTCTGTTATCCAGGTGAGTCACTCCATGATCCTGATCCGGTCATCGATTATGTTTGTTATTCAGGCGAATTATCCCGTGGGCATGTCAGCCATACCTCTGTCTGTGGTTTTTTGATGCTTACCCGATCACCAGCTCTTTCTGTTCTTCGGGTGAGTCACCATATGATCCTAACTCGATTATCGATTATGTATGTTATCCAAACGAAACACCCTGTAGACATATCAACTATACCTCTATCTATAGTTTTATGATCATGACCTGATCATCGACTCTGTCAGTTATCCAGGCGAGTCACTGTATGATCCAGATTCGATCATCGAGATTTTGTCTGTTATCCAGGAAAATCATCCCTTAGGCATGTTAATCATACCTCTGTCTGTGATTTCTTGATCCTGAGCCTGTTATCCAGGCAAGTTACCTTGTAAGCATGTCAACTATAACTCTGTCTATGGTTTTGTAATCCTGACCCGATCATTGCTCTATTTGTTATCCAGATGAGTCACCTCATGATCTCAAATCGATTCTAAATATTACCCAAGCAAATCACCCTGGCTCTATTTGTTATTCAGATGAGTCACTCTCCTAACAAATGTCGAAATTCAGCTTGCTATGGTCCTACAATACCCTTAGGAAGCTCCATCTTCCACAATCCTATGGTTCAAAAATCCACAAATTCATAATACACATTCTTATATTGATTCTATCTGTTATCCAGGTGAATCATTCAGACTCTACCTGTTATTCAGGCAAGCCACTCCCATTACAATCACCAAAAAATCACCTTGCTTTGGAAGTGATATATCCTTAGCAAATTCCATATACGACAAATCTTATTCTCTTCAATCAACCATAAACCCCCATCAGTGTCAGTTTTCATGAATATCATCAAAACATTCATTAAAATGGCACATGCATATCACGCAAGAAATTTCCAAGACAATGTAATATATTGTGACTAATCGGGATACTTTTTTTGTCTACAGGACAAAGAAAATAAAAGCAAGGAAATGAAAAAAAGCAGTCGTATTCTTCACCAAAACAAAATAGTAGAAGACAAAAAAGAAAAGGAGACTTAAAGCTCCCCCAGAGCCTTTAAGCTCACTTCTATCTTCCTGATGGCCTCCTGACAAATTCCCTCCACCAATGCTAGCACTTAGCAACATAACTCTTCTTTATTGATAGTCGGCTGCTAAGTAGCCTAAGCCCTATCTCTTCAATGGCCTTGTTCGCATGTTGACCTCTTGTTGAGATTGCCCATGACATAGAACAAGTTCATTTTGCCTTTTCAGCACCTCTTTTTACTTTGCTTGGCTCGCCTCCAGTATGGCTTGAGCCTTGGTAATGGTCTAACGAGCACGATCTATCGTAGCTTGGTTGGCATTGTGCTTAAATATTGCTTTCTCTATCTCTTTATTAATAGCCTCTTGATTTGCCTGGAGGTTACTAAATTCAGCTGACCAAGTTTCTTCTTGGCTGTTGGCAGTGAAAATTTCTAAGTAAATAGGATTTTCCACAAAAGAACGCGGAGCTAACTCTATAGCTTCGCGTTTGGCTATTTTTAGCCTCGTGTTTGAGTAAAACGCGGGGCTACTCAATAACTCTGCGTTCTGGTCCCTTAGCTCCGCGTTTGATGAGTTTAACTCCGCGTGAGCAGATAACCAGAATCTCAAATTGATTGAGATTATGATTTGGGCTTATCCAAGTACCCAAATTAAATCCGATCAGAACTCTAAATCAAGAGATTTAAATCAAAACTAAGATATTTGATTGGAATCCTTGATGAGTACAAATTCTATTTAGACAGAAACTCTCATATCACCCCAAGGCTATAAATACCCTCTTGAGGAGCCCTAGGGATCTTTATCTGGAGTTTTGGAGAAGTTCGAGTTACGCATAGAGCCTTGAACGAATCAAAACCAAAGAAGATCAGTTCTACAGTCGGCCACCATCTTCAAGAGAAGAGTTCGTCGTCAGATAGTCCAAAGGAACTACATCGATAGATCCCATCGCCACACTGATCCCACGTTTACACTATAAAAGAGAGCGACATAAATATAAATCCTCTCATTTGTTCTTTTTTTTCTTGTTCACTTTCGTTGTAATTTAAGTTAATTCAATGGAAGGAAAGCAAAAAAATTTCTGCTGCGAACAAACTGGCGACCACAGTGGGAGCATACAGCTTTCAGAACGCCGCTAGGGGTATACTGTTATACAGTAATGCCGTTCGGATTAAAGAACGTCGGTGCCACTTACCAACGTGCGATGAGTGTCATATTCAAAGAACACCTGCGCAAAACGGTGGAGTGCTATGTGGATGACTTAGCGGTCAAAAGCAAGAACAAAGAAGATCATCTGCATGACTTAAGGACAGTCTTCGACCTTATGCGAAAACATCACTTGAAGATGAATCCCGCTAAGTCTTTCATGGGGGTGTGCAGCGGGAAATTCCTTGGATTCGTAGTCACCTCAAAAGGAATTTTCCTTGATCCTGAGAAAGTAAAAACGATCAACGAGATGCCGCCTCCCCGCAGTCTTAAAGAGTTAAGGGGATTACAAGGAAAGCTCGCCTATATCTGGTGCTTTATTTCCAACCTATCTGGACGATGCCAGCCGTTCTCCAGACTCATGAAAAAGGGGGTTACTTTCGTATGGGATGAGGCATGTCAACAGGCATTTGACGATCTCAAAGAATATCTCACAAAACCTCATGTTCTTATGGCACCAGTCCCTGGGCAGCCATTCCTTATATACGTAAGAGCCATGGTGATGCTTTAGGAGCATTACTTGCTCAATATAATGAGCACGACCATGAACACGCCCTTTATTACTTAAGCAGAATAATGATCGGGGCCGAGCGTCGGTATACACCGATTGAAAAAGAAAGTTTAGCCCTAGTGTTCGCTGTTCAGAAAATGTAACACTACCTTTCAGGGCAAACAATTCATGTCATATCACGGGTTAATCCCTTGAAAATACTGATGACAAAACCGGGATCCTTAAACGGCCGATTGGCGAAATGGGCATTATTACTATCGCCATATGATATACACTTCGTTCCTCAAAAGGCAATGAAGGGGCAGGCGATCGTCAATTTCCTTGCAGACCATCCAATTTGGTCTAACTCTAAACAGACGTTGGAGGTGAACACAACTAGTAAAGAACAACCATGGCAGATATTCTTTGATGGTGCTGCCAGACGGTCCGCTGCTGGAGTGGGAGTTGTGCTGATATCCCCACATAAACACATACTGCCTAACGGTTACTCATTAACAGAACCGTGCACGAATAATGTGGTGGAATACAACGTACTCATTATCGGCTTAAAAATGGCTCTGCAACTGGGGGTGAACCATCTAGAGGCATATGGAGACTCTAAGCTCATTGTCAACCAGATGACGGGTGAGTATGAAGTCAGACATGAAGCCCTCATCCCCTATCATCAGCTAGCCATCGAGCTAGCAGGATATTTTGAACAGTTTTATATCTGTCATATATCTCGAAATGAGAACGTCTATGCAGATGCTCTTGCTGCACTAGCTGCAACATTGGCGATCCCGCCGGGTAAGGGTAAAAGTATCACTATTGGTAGCAGAGAACTCCTCCACCTAGATACGGTATTCCAAACCAAAGAGGTGTGCCAGACAGGCTTAATTCTGGAACCCCGTGATTGGCGATTTCCATTTGTAGATTATGCCCTATATGGGATACTACCAGAGGATCCAAAGGAAGCCGCTTCGATAAAGAGGAAGGCCCCGAGATTTTACTTTGATCGTACACTTCAAACTTTATATAGAAAGTCAAGTGATGGTCTCCTGCTACGCTGCATATCGAAAGCAGAAGCAGATAAAGTGCTGAGAGAAACACATGATGGAGTGTGTGGAGCTCATCAGCCTGGTCCAAAACTCGGAGACCACATAAGAAGGCTGGGATACTACTGGCCGAAGATGATTACAGAGGCAATGGCATACACTAAACGGTGCCATGCATGCTAAGTACATACCAATTTTATTCATCAACTCCCAGAATACTTGCACAATACTATTGCTAGTTGGCCATTTGAGGCATGGGAAATGGATATTGTGGGGCCAATAACTCCCCCGTCATCCAGAGGACATCTGTTTATTCTTGCAATAACCGATTATTTTTCAAGATGGACCGAAGTCGTGCCCATGAGATAGGTGAAAATGACAGATGTGATTAAGCTCATTAAACATCATGTCATTTACCGTTTTGGCGTCCCCCGAACGATCATTCATGACAATAGACCGCAATTCATCAGCCAGGGATTCTCAAGATTATGTGATAAGTTCAGAATCAAAGATATTGCTTCAATGCCATATAACCCAGCGGCAAATGGGTTAGCCGAAGCTTTCAACAAGACGATCATTAAACTCCTTCGGAAGTTTGTCTCTTCCAACAAACGAGACTGGGATGAAAAGCTAGGAGAGTGTTTGTGGGCTTATCGCACTACCGTTCGCACCCCAACAAAAGCTACCCCGTTCTCCTTGGTTTATGGAAGTGAGGCCGTCTTGCCAATCGAAATCCAGATACCATCGTTAAGAGTGGCCTTAGCCACAAAGATGACGACAGAAGAGCGTCATCAACAAAGATTGCAAGAACTAGAGGCATTAGATGAAAAATATTTCTGGGCTCAACAACAAATTGAGTTGTATCAAGCCCGAATCTCGCAAACGTTCAATAAGAACGTTAAACCAAGGACCTTTAAACAATGAGACTTGGTCCTGGCTATTAAAAGGCCAATGATTCTAACCCACAAGACTAAGGTAAATTTGAACCCAAGTGGGAAGGATCGTTTATTGTGGATACGGTATACTCTAGTGGAGCCTACCGCTTAATGAACCAGAATGGCGATAGGATGATGATGCCGATCAACGGCAAATTTCTGAAGAAATACTATGCCTAAAATAAACCAGAATGATGACAGAGTAACTGTCACATCTGGGTCAGATCCCTAGGAGTATAACCATCCACCAGTTCAAGTTACGCACATGAGCACTTGGACTAGGCATGTGCAATTAGGCGCCTCTGCCGAAATCTGGTGATCCTGACTCGATCATCTTGGTATGTGCAGTTCAAGTTAAGCATGAGAGCCTTGAACCGCCTCCAATCAAACACTATGCATGCGCAATTAGGCACCTCTGCCGAAATCTGGTGATCCTGACCTGATCATCTTGGTATGTGCAGTTCAAGTTACGCATGAGAGCTTTGAACCGCCTCCAATCAAACACTAGGCATGTGCAATTAGGCGCCTCTGCCGAAATCTGGTGATCCTGACCCGATCATCTTGGTAGGTGCAGTTCAAGTTACGCATGAGAGCCTTGAACCGCCTCCAATCAAACACTAGGCATGTGCAATTAGGCGCCTCTGCCGAAATCTGGTGATCCTGACCCGATCATCTTGGTATGTGTAGTTCAAGTTACGCATGAGAGTCTTGAACCGCCTCCAATCAAACTCTAGGCATGTGCAATTAGGTGCCTCTGCCGAAATCTGGTGATCCTGACCCGATCATCTCGGTATTAGCAGTCTAAGTTACGCATATAAGCATTGGATTGTTTTACCTAAACAAATCAACTATTTTTTATGACAAGTTATTTGTTGTGCAAGTAAATTTTCTAGCCAACAGATAAAAGAATCAAAAGATTTCCTTTATTCAAAAAGAATGAAGTTACAAAAGAATTCAAAGAATCAGTAAAATTCTCTCTTCTATTACAAGTTCTTATTACAAAAAGAATAAAAGAATAGAATGAAAGAAAGTTATGGATCTCCTAGAAGTCTCAACTTATTCATCGTCTCGTCAATTACTCGACGACGAGTCTCCTCCACGGAATGTTGAGCCTGCCGGCATAAATCATCATCGTTTATTGCTAATTGCTGGGCCAACCGATGACGAGATTCTTCAATAGTACGGCTCCTTATTATGCCTTCTTATTTGAGCTATCCTTGTTGAATGATTAGCTCTTCCCGTTTCTTAACGGATTCCCCTAATCGAGACTCGCTGGCTTCTAGAATAGCTCGAGCCTTAGCGATGTCTCTCTGGCTCTAAGGATGGCGGCCTGACTCCCCTCAATCTCGAAATCCACTATCTCTAACCCCCTGAGGATTGATTCTTGACTGGCTCGTAGTTCTGCCAACTCCCGAGACCAGACTTCCTCTTGGCGCCTCAGTTCCTCTTGACGAGCCACCAACTCTGCCCGTAGCCGCGCCGACTCGATCTCAGTGATCGCTTCCACATCCGCTTGGCGAACCGTGTTTAGCGTGTTCACCTGATCTTCCAAAGCTTCAAGGCAGGCCCGGTAGGGAGCTGCTCGGTCACGTCTCCCAATCCTTTCAATATTATCCAGATAGCTGGATAACATTGGACGTCCAAGATTAAAGAAATCTCTTTCGTCCAGGATCATTCCAATACACCTCCTTAGTAGCCGCAAAAAGTCAATTACACTGTGGTTGAAGAATTCTTCGAGAGGGTCCACAGTGTCTGTATTTAAAGCAGGCAGTGCTAAGGAAGATGTTGCCAGGGGAAGAGTGGCATCCGTTGGAGTTGAGGAAGAAGAAGCCCGTCCCTGTACCAGACTCATTACATGCGGGGCCAGTAAAACCAATAAAGACTTGGCAGAACTGGGAACCCGAGGTGAATTATCACCAGTACAGATCACTCGAGCAACACCACCAGCAGGAGTAGATGATAGAGTGTTTTCACCCGAAACTCCTCCTGTGACAGAAGTGGCTTCAAATGAGAACTTCAAATTCTCCTCATCCCCTGTTGGCGGATGACTTGGGGTTGGAGGAGTCACCAATGTCTCAACAGCCATTATTGTCGACGATATTAAAATCGCTGGCTGAGGAGTAGAGGGCACACCAACTACTACTGGAAAAGTTTTCTCGGAGCAGACCATTGGTGTCAGAGATGGCAGACTTGGGGATGGGGGAGCCTCTCTTGCTACGGTCGCAACGACAACCTCTGTCCTATCATCACTCCCTAGTTTATCAATAGGAGGAGTCGATGAAGGAACTGAGCATGGGGTCGGCGTGAAGTAGTCTGTGTCAAACTCGTTCGCAGAACTACCCAGTCCACCCACAGACCCAGTTGTGCCAGAGTAATCCACCAGTTCCTCAGACTCCCCCTGGTAGTCGAGCGCATCAGCGAGTGGAGTTTACTACCTGCATTTCAGAAAGCAAACAAAGAGAGTTACATATATTAATGAAATGAATAATGAAAAGAAGATAGAATATAAAAACCATACCAGGAGATACAAGTCTAGTGGTCGGACTTGAAGGAGGAGCTGTTGCTGTTTTCAGAAGCGCACCCGTTTCGCTACCCAGAGGTTGCGTCGCGGAGTGTTCGACAGATTCTGCGGTTGGGGAAGCCGGGACCTCAGTAGCATCTGGAGCTTCAGCAGGACTACTCTCCTCTACCGGCGCCGGAGGAAGAGTTGTGGCCAGCAAGTCTGAAGCAAACTTTACCGTCGCCTCTTGAGAGACTAATAGGGTCCCCGTGGCTAATTTCTGCTTCTTCTTCGCCGGTTCGCCTCTTACATATCCGCGGCGTTTGATGGCTGGACTCCGGGAGCGGGGAACCAAGTCTTGAGGAGCACCACCAGCATCGCCATCATCGTCATTACATCATCGTCATCTCCGTCAGAGTTGCCAACATCTGACGGATCGGCTACCGCAACAAGGAATTCATCCATCCCTTTTACCCTCACTCTTTTAGCCCCTTTGCGGCTAGAGTAGAAGGCCTCTATTTTCTTGCAGCAGCTATGGTTGATAGAGAAATGGGGCACATCAGCATTGGCAATGTTGTACCAGGTGCAGAAGCTTAATACCATGCTTAGCTCTGGCAATTTCAGGGATAGCATAAATTCTGCTCCGGTTCCTCCAGCAACAAAATGGAACCAGCCCCGTGCCCCTGCATACAGATTCCCCTCGTATGTCAACCCTTTATTTGGATTTCCTACATAAAGCTGCGTATATCCAAATTGACAAGCAAATCTACTCGGGATATACGGCTCTATGTAGCACATGGTGTCTTACCTGTACACCAAGTGTCCGGGGCGAATGTTCAACAACCACCAGAAGGCCCCTGAAGATAAGTTGGTGAACTTGTTTGCTCCCAAAATATCTTTAAACTTAGATCCATACTCTCCCCCAGGGAAGTCTGGGAAGCAGCGGAAGATCTCGTAGTTTTGATGATGACGGAGTGTCCTGCGGATTTGAGACATATAATTGCTCTTCCAGACAGAGCGCTCGTACTTCTCTACTAAGAATGGCTTGTCAATTGGGTTGTAATCGCAGCACTCATCAAAGACGGGCAGTGCATGACTAGCCACGCCATTAAGTATGTATAGGGCATTTCTACCTTTGGGTTCGGTGTCTTCACCGTAGCAGTTTCTTTGGCCGCTTTACCCTTTCCAGCTTTGCCTTTGTTCTTCTCTGCTGGCATAAAGCTGTTGCAGAGGGCCCGGAGTCCGCTTTGGAGGTTGGTAACAATTGTTGGTAATAGCCTGAACGGTCGCCTGTAAGCCAATAAAACGACAGGATAGACGACGTTCTTTACAATGGCCTCCTTGGGTAGTGAAGGAACAACGCATCTCTTTAACCAAAGTATCAGGAATCCCGCAATAAGACCTCTATCTGAAATTGGAAACTATACTTGGTAGTGGAAGCTTTGGAAAATAGTATCAGGACTGAATCCTCCTTCATTAGAGTCAGTTGTATAAGTTGTAGCTTCCAGCTTGGAGATACGTTCCTTTATTTCTTCAACACTTACGGGTGGGCATCCCCGAACCATTGGGAGACTCTCCTTCAAATTAATAAAGAGGCAGTCAGCCCACTTCTTATAGCCAACTCCCTGGTTCCTCACCCCGGCCAAGTCGGCGCAAATGTGATAGTGGCACATCATTTCCCAATAGATTTGGTAGATGTGCTCATCCCCCGCTTTTAGCATCTTCAATTCTTCAGCGGTGGATATACATTCCTCATAAGGGACTTCGCTCATTGATAACCCGACACTTCGAATATCTCGTGGAGAGCAAATCCCAGCTCACCCACTGGTGCAAAGAAGGTGTCGGTTTTGGGGTTATACATCTCCAGCAGGCTGAACAAGTAGTATGAACTTTGGGGCAAGCCAAACTGGACGTTTCTAATGGCTTTGTATAAGCCAATTTCCTTCAGGGTCTGTTCATGGGTGTCCAGTATGTGTTTGACAAGCCTGAACCACCACATGTTGCCCAAGGAATGGACCCATCCGGGCATTCTGAAATCTTTGGCGAGGTATTGTCCACTTTTGGCCAAGAATTCGTTAAGGAAGGTCTTAGCACGAATGGGAACTTCACCAACAGGGTGCTCTTTGGTGACTCTGCCTGGGAGGAGCCCCGTGATACATCTGGGGGCACCGTCCTGAAAAGTCCCATTAGCGCCGAACTTGCCAGTCGCAACACCATCATACTCATGAGTTAGCTCAAATTCTAACTCGCGGTGGGAAGATAGTCTCTGGAGATACACCAAGGGGTAGCTACGCTCCATATCAGGTAGAAACATGAGCAGATCCCCGGCCTGGTACAGCCACTTACTCTCTTCTTCAAAGAGGATCTCATCCGAGTGCTCCAGCGCATCCCCAAAGAAGAATGCGGGCTTCTCCAGTATTTCTCGGTTCATTGCTTCAAAAAGAGCGTCAGTGATAATCTCCCTCGCAGTCGCAGAGCTGTATCTTATTAATTTCTCCCTTCGCTCTTTAAGACCTGGCTTGAAGGCGGGAAAATCAGTGGTGAAATGAAACTGAGTTGCTGAATCTGCACCCCCAACAAAGCCGAAGTGATGCCCTTGGGAGATTGGATCCACTGAATAGCCAACTGCAGAAGAAAAATCAAGAGTTAGAAAAGTTTCTACAAATCAGAAAATTTTTCTAAGTATGAAAACGCGGAGTTAGAGGTAACTCCGTGCGAAACTAAGTGAAATAACTTCGCGTTTACACACGCGAAGCTAGGGTTGATAACTTAGCGTTTAAGAACGTGAAGCTAAAATTGTAACCTCGCGTCAGAACGCGACTGTTAGCAAAAGTAACTTCGCATTCAAGACGCGAAGATAACGCGATAGCTTCGCATGGAAGAAGACCAGAAGCCTTCTCCTTCCTCTCCAAGCCATTTGGCCGGAGTACGGCGATTTCGCTGGAAAAAGAGAGTATTGGCCGGTCAAAACCGAGCCAAATCACTCTAAAAATGTTCTAAAAAGCCCCAAAAGCGAGGTTCTTACCTCCGACAGGCGCGGTGTGGACTGGCTCGCCGCTGTGGCCGCTGCCACGACCGTTGCCGCCGCTGCTTGCGCCTACTGCCGATGGCGAGGATGCACGGGAAGAAGCGCTAGTCTTGGGTGCCATTGATCTCAAAATTTCGGAGAAAATTGACGGAAATTGGAAAAAACCGGTCGGAAAAACACTCGGGTCACCTGAATCGCCTGATCACCGGTCGCCTGGAGTTCTTGAAAATCCTTGAAAGAGTGAGGAAGAAGAAGAGTTGGAACTCTATTTAAATGAAAAAATCCGCCTCTTGGTATTCGACGCAAGAATCGGAGCGATTACTGATCAGTTGCTCTCTAAAACGCGAAGCTATTGGCTTCGCGTGGTGATGGAAAACGCGAAGCTATTAGCTCCACGCAACTATGCAAAATGCGAAGATAACTTGATATTTTAGCTACGCATTTCTATGAGAGGCTTCGACTTGGCATGTGTGATCAGACGCCTCTGCCGAAATCTGATGGTTATAACAACGATCATCCTGACATGTGCAGTTCAAGTTACGCATGAGAGCATTGAACTGCCTCCATCAAACTAAGGCATGTGCAATTAGGCGCCTTTATCTAAATTAAATAATCCTTACCCAATCATCTTGGTGTAAGTAGTTAAACGCCTTCACCAAACTATCACTTAGCTCTATTTAAAGGGCTTTACCGAGGTTAATAATTGAAACCCGGTCAGTACTAACAGTCTAAGTTACGCAGATGAGCCTTGGATTATTTTACCAAAACCATGAACCATCTATTTGTTGAGCAAGCAAAATTCTCGAAGCCAACAGATAAAGAGAAAAAGAATTATCTTTATAACGCAAAAGGTTACAAAAGAAGAGGGAGTTATAGCTCTCCCAAAATCTTCAACTTATTCATCGACTCACCAATAACCAGATGACGAGTCTCCTCCACGGAGTGTTGAGCTTGCCGGCACAAGTCATCGTCATTTAATGCGATTGGTTTAACCGCTGATGAGATTCTTTTCCAGCTCAACTCCCTGGTTCACATGCAAAAGATCTCCTCTGCAAATGTTAACTATAATATGTTTAAAGTTCTTAGTGGATCATCTGAAGATACTGCTACAAGAATCCTAATAAAGATGCACAAGTTGAATTCGACATGCTACAAGCCCTTAGATGATCATCTCTATCGCTTTGGAAAGCGACAGAGATTGTCATCTAACAGAAATGGTCCTCAAGAAAACTTAATGAGTTGCCGCAAAATTCTTGTAACTCCTTCAAAAGTTTACCTTTTGGAGCCAGGGCTTGAAACCTGCAACTATATTGTAAAGCATATGCTTCTGGCTTTCTTAGAGTTACTTTTGCTGATGAAGATCGGTGCATGGCTAGCCTTTGAAGATATATCAGGGGATAGCTACGCTCCATGCTGGGTTAAAATATCAGCAAGTCACCAGATTGGTAGAGCCACATGCACTTCTCTTCAAAAAGGATCTAGTCCGAATATCCCACTGCAAAAGAAGAATCAAGAGTTAGAAAAAGTTTTACAAAACTCGAAAAATCTTCTAAGTATAAAAAAACGCGGAGCTAAACATAACTCCGTGCGCAGCTAAGGAGATAGCCTCACGTTTCACTCGCGAAGCTAAAATTCATAGCCTCGCGTTGAAACGCGACAGCTAGTCAAAATAGCCCCGCGTCTCAAATACGAGGATGACGCGATAGCTTCGCGCAAAAGAAGACCAGAGGTCTTCTCCGTCTTCTCCTTCTTTTCCAAGCCTTACGGCTGGAAAACGGCGATCTTGCCGGTACAAAAATGGTTGGTCGGTTAAAACCGAGCCAAAACAATCCAAAATTATTCTAAGGAGTCCAAAAGTTGAGATTTTTACCTCCAATGGGCGCGGCTTGAACTGGTTCGCCGCTGTGTCCGCTCCCTCGGCCGCTGCTGCCGCTGCTAACGCCGGCCGCCGATGGTGAGGAGGCGCGCGATGACGTACTCTTCTTAAGTGACATTCTAATGATAAAAATCTATGGAAAATCGAAGGAAGTTTGGTCGAAGATCGTTCATTCCCACGAGTCGCTCGGTCGCCTGAACTCTGGATTCTTGGATTCTTCGAATGAAGTAAGGAAGAAGAGTTAGAGACTCTATTTAAATAAGAATCCGCCTCTTGGTATTCGGCACAAGAATCGGAGTAATTACTGAGCAATTACTCACTGAAAAGCGAAGCTATTTAGCTCCGCGCAGGTATATAAAACGTGAAGATAGTTTGGTATTTTAACTCCGCGTTTTCAATTTGAAGATCCAAAATATTTTAAAATTTGCTAAATTCTAACCCACTTTGAAAACTTTGGAGGGGGTTTTGTTGGCAGTGAAAATTTCTAAGTAAATAGGATTTTCCACAACAAAATCTGGAGCTAATTTTATAGCTCCGCGTTTGGTTATTTTAGCCTCGCGTTTGAGTAAAACGCGGGGCTAATCAATAGCTCCGCGTTCTGGTCCCTTAGCACCACGTTTGATGAGTTTAACTCCGCGTGAGCAGATAACCAGAATCTCAAATTGATTGAGATTATGATTTGGGCTTATCCAAGTACCCAAATTAAATCAGATCATAACTCTAATTCAAGAGATTTAAATCAAAACTAAGATATTTGATTGGAATCCTTGATGAGTACAAATTCTATTTAGACATAAACTCTCATATCACCCCAAGGCTATAAATACCCTCTTGAGGAAGTCCTAGGGATCTTTTTCTGGAGTTTTGGAGAAGTTCGAGTTATGCATAGAGCCTTGAACGAATCAAAACCAGAGAAGATCAGTTCTACAGTCGGCTGTCATTTTCAAGAGAAGAGTTCGTCGTCAGATAGTCCAAAGGAACTATATCGATAGATCCCATCGCCACACTGATCCCACGTTTACACTGGCTTGAGTTGGACAGAGCTCCCGTGGGGGTACCAAGAATTTATTTAATCTGTGAATGGATGCTCGGGCTGAACGATTACAAGAATCAGATTCAGATAGCGACGATAGATCTAGAATATCTCAAATTACTTATAAATATACTAGTTGTTCTCATTAAGCAGTATTATAATTATTGTAAAATTCACTATTGAGTGAGGGATTAGATATAAATACTATATATATGTAGTTTTGTTTCGTCACAAGGGGGATTACCCACCGTTTATACTCAAAAAAAAAAGTGCACGAAATAAAAAGTTTTTACGGTCCTTTTATTATCTTCAAAAGATGTTAATTGAAGAATAATGAGGATTGTGAAGAAGATAAAGTTTCAGCTATAGGTAGTGAAGAAGAAGCTCTAAAACTCCCTTAAAAAACTCCTCATTTTCTTCTAGATCTCCTCAAAATTCTTCAAAAAAAATCTCTCATTCCACCTTAACAACCCCACTCATAATTGAAAGTTGCCTTCTCAAAAGATCCTATCCTTACAAGCAATAAGAGGCTTAATCTTAATTCTAAATCAGCTCCTTCCAAGTAATCTTCCATATTTTGGACCACTCAGAAATAAACCATAAATCAAAGAAATCAAAAACCGAACATCAAAATCCTTTAAATCTGTGCTATTGTCATGCTATTGCTGGCATTTTAGGTTATCATCAATGGCTAACTTGCCATTGATGGCGGCAACAAACTTTGTAGCGAAGGATGTGCTCAAGTAGGTTTGCCATTGATGGAAGTTCAAGTTTCCATCGGTGGCTGATTTGCGGTCAATGTTAGTATGAGTTGTCGTAGCTAGGACTCCGCCGATGACAGTAGGAAAGACCAACTTGTCAACCCTACTATTCTTCAAAAGAATGACTGTAATTTTCATACTCGAACTCTGATTGAACTGATCTTAGATCCATTTTGAAGAGGATTTTGAGCTCTATAATTTTGTAATTGATTTTATCACTTGATTGAAGTCGTATCTCTATCTAATATACTTTTGAAGTTGCAGCAGTAAATCTCATTGACATCGTTTATCATCTCACTTGATTCTGTTGTATATCCATCATAACTACATACAACTTCACGAAACTTACCATACTATTATATGAGTTTGTTATTAACCAAATCAACGGTATGGTATGAACATACGTCTAACAATTGTATCGCTATACATGATTCCTAATGAGATTACATTGTACTCATGCACATTGCCCACACCCTTACCTAACGTTTCATGCTCTTAGTGAAGAACTAAAATACTTCATTGGCTTGATCCTGGAACTTTGAATTTGTAATGAACTGAAAATAGCATACCACCATTGCCCTCTTTTCTCCAATCGTACGATTTTGGGCTCGACTAATTCGAGTGCCTAAACAGCAGATGTCCAAATAGGAAAGTGAAGACAATGGAAATGCAAGTACACTGCCGTTTTATGTGTTCGTCAGAACATACATGTTTGTATATGCACCTGTAACACAACTTTACATGTTCTTTTGCCAATATATTGCAGTCATAGAGGTTGCTGGCAGTAGTTGTAAAGCAACTTTGGACTTTGTTTGATAATCATTGTGCAGCAATATTCCCTCTCCCATCCAATTCCTTCACACGAAGAGAGAGGTAGGCATCGTGCATCTTGGATCAGTATCGCACAGTAGTAGGTCATGGCCTCTATTGCGTGTTGCAGTCAAGAGCTTATGCACAAATTTCATTGGACCGCAAGTGGTAAGTATTCCCTGCGAAGGTGAAGGCTAGCAACCACGATTGCATAATTAAGCGACTATACTGTATGTGCATTGGAGTGGCTTTCAAGACCCACCCTCTTTTCTCTGTTCGGCCCAAAGATTGACCCCAATTTGATGGAAAAAGCATCAGCTCACCATTCCAATCGTAACTGCATGATGACACAGTTACTAGTGTCTTACCTTGACCCTGTGATATGGAGGTAACCTTGTTAACGATGCACCGCAGGGCATCTGAATGCATCGTGTAATTCACTTTCTGTTGACATTATGAATACCTATGTCTGTGCTTCAAGAGTATTCCATATGTATTGAACATTTCGTACACACCGTGCAGTTCGTTTGCTAATTCATTGTTGCTACTTGTAGTTGGTGGGTCTAGTTAGAGAATTGCTGAAATTTTATAAAAGCATAATGAAATAAGTAATCAGGAGATTTATCACTTTTTGCCAACGTTAACCTGAAGCTACACTGGGTGTTTATGAATACTTGCAGAAGACATTACGAGCAAGCATGTTCCTTGCTATGAACATAGAGGGAAATGGAATATATGATTTATTGTGATGTAATACTTAAGTGATAAAATATCTAGTATTCTAAATGAAGCAAATAGAGTGCATCTAACCTTTTTATTCAGAACGAAAATGAAATACCATATTTTATTCTACTATTTTCTTCTTTTCCCCGATGTTTTACCAAGGTCCTGCATGTTGCAAGATTTACATTTCAAACGAAAAGAAAGCCCGAATAAGCCTTGATACTCATTTGATGCTTCTCGGCAAATACATTGCAGGATTTGGTAAAGGGGTTAGAACAAACCTCCATAACTAAAATAGGAGGCTACACCAAGGCTACTTTGCTTAAAATTCAAAATCTAAATGCAAGTACAACACAATAAATCTTGCCCGCTCAAGCAAAGATTAATGGCTATCTCAGACACTGTTGTCGCCGGTTGTAGCATCATTGACGGCAACTCCAGGCTTACATGAATGAAGCAAGAAGTTGCATGCACCAACAGCCTCCGCTACTGTCAGAAAAATCCACTCTTGGCCAATCTTCTCAAGAGCCTTCGAGCTATCGAGCTTCTTCATCACTTCACTTCCAGGATTAGCCAGCACAAGCTGATTGTGAAAATTTCAAGTTCTAGCATGAAAAATCTTTCTGACTGTTTCATTTCAATATTAATCCCAATGAAAAATGCATTAGTACCTGAAGCCCTCTCCTGCTGACGCTCTTCTTCACTTCCTCAAGCATGCTAATTCCGCTCGTGTCAATGCTAGCCACAGCTGCACAACAAAGTTGAAACTTTTAAGTAGGCCCATGCACTCTCACGTGTGACTAAGATAATAAAGATTATCCACACGTGTGGAAGCCTCACTCACCACCCATATCCAGTATCACATACTGCAAGCTACTAGTCTCCTCCTCTACTTTTAGCCTGTCTTCCTCCTCATCGATCCACCGTGTTATTCTAAAAAACAAACACCATCAGCTTCTAGCTAGCGAAGGATTTGTGTGCAAGTATATACATAAGGTGCAATTTGTTTTGTTTTGTTTTGTAGCTAGCTAGCTCACCTCTCTCTCAAGTAGCTAGCATTGGTGAAGTAAATTGGAGCGTCGATTTGGAGTATGAACACTCCAGGGACGCTCTGGGCTATCGGATATTGATCCATCCGTCGGTAAATTGCAGAGTTCGGGATGTTCCCCAGGACAGTTGTCCTCGGCCTCGCTACAAACAGTAGCACCCTAAGTATTGAGATAACGACCTGCATTCGATGCAATTCTTTGATGATCAGTATAATTTACACTAAACGAATGTATAAACCAATTATGCACTTGGGTCGAGTCAAGCACCGCTAGGACCAGGCCAATTTCAACGCTGCCAAAGACCACACCGAAATAGGCTCCAATGCACACGACGAAATCGATCTTGTCCACATGCCAGAGGTGGATCGCAGCCTCATAATCGATCAGGCCAAGCATGGCAGAGATGATGATGGAAGCGAGTACCACCAGAGGGGTGTAGTGGAAGAGCGGCGTCAAGAACAGCAATGTGATCATCACTGCCGCTGCCATCACAACATTTGACATCGCTGTCTTGCACCCCGCGTTGTAGTTCACCGCAGTTCTTGAGAATGGACCTGATCATGATCGAAATTCAGGTGCTGTTACTTGCAATTTACTTCCTAGTAACTTGACAAGGACAAGAACAACGACAGGATGTAACACGCACCGGTGGTCAGGTAGCACGACGTGAAGGATCCGGCCACGTTCATCATCCCGAAGGCGATCATCTCTTTGTTGCCGTCGATGTGGTAGTTCTTGAACATGGCGAAACTCCTGCCTACGGCAATTCCCTCCTGTAGTGGTTACATGCAGCGGGACACGGTCAGTTTAAATAGATACAAGTATGCAAACTTGGGAAAAAGAAACAACTCGATAGAATAAACTTACAGCAAGAGCAATTATGCCGGTAATTATGCCAGCCTTGAGAGCAACCATCGTGTACGGGGGAGAGAGGGTCAAATTTGTCAAAGAAGGTGGATTCAGCCCTTTCTTTAGATACCCAATCTGCATCAAAAATAGTAGAAACAAATGGAATGTCATAGACTGCCTGCATCATTGTAAGGCCCATAATAAAGCCCAAGAACTAACCACTTGGACTCCATGGTTTTCGGCATGGGTGAGGTACACTAGAATGCTGCCGAGGATCACCGATGTCAGCGGTGCCGCTGCCGAAACCCAGAAGAACTTGGGCCGTCTCTTGCTCTGCTCAATAAGAATAAATTGAGGGATGAGTTTCATTGTTCCTATTTCTATCAGTACTATGGATAGTTAGGCCCAGGTGTCAACAGCTCCACCTGTCTTGGCCCAATTCCAAAAACAGTAATATCATAACAATCAAAGCCCAATACCACATTTCACTGTTAATATATAGAACCCTATTATATGTATCTTATACGCTTCCCGTTTTAGTAAGACACTAGTACTAGAGCCTATCCCAAACAAAATGCACTTGAAGTGACTATTTCTTAGGTTCGGAGCTTAATAAACAGCTACTAAAAAGTATTAGAATTGACTTATGAAAAATTAAGGATTATGCTAGGCTTTTAGAGGCCACAAAGAAAAACGGGAGTTTCCAAAGGAGCGCACCATTTTTCCTAGTGAGGCCACTTTTTAAGGGTCGTCCGGACTAAAAATATACTAGATACTGGACTCACTAGGAAAAGTGGTGTGCTCTTTTGGAAACTCCCAGAAAAACAATAGCGGATAATGCATTTGCATGTGAAGTGATAACTAATCATTACTTTATGATGGAGTTTATGACGGAGAAAATTGGAGAAAAATTCCAATTTCTTAGAGAGATCACAAGTGATGAAGAGATCTGAATAAAGCATGGAAAAAATGGGAATCAAAAGTGTGATGGGGATAAAAAGAAATACGATCTTTTTTATGTTACTTTAGATTTCAATGTATTTGTTGTGCGGTGATGGTGGTGGTAATAGACGGGCAGAGGGTCAAGGTTTGTAGATAGAAAGCGTGAATGTGATCTTGGCAGAGTTAGCAGATAGTCTTCCATTTTAGGATATATTTAGCTCATGAAAGTACAAAAAGTGAATAAAAAAAATTAAAAAGTTACTTTCAAATAGAAGTACAAGAAGAGACTTCTTTTTATATTTGTTTACTAATTTTTAGAAGACGAAAATATATTAAGAAATGAAGATAATATTATTTAATTAATTAAACAAAACAATAATTATATTATTTTATTAGTTTTTATGTATAAAAGGAAAACTTTTGAATGATAATTATAACATGCAAATAAAATATTATTTTTTGTCATTATTATCTACTTTCTAAGTTCTTCCAAATCAAAAATATGAAAAAAAAATTTGAAAGTAAAGTATTACGTAGGTAGGCGCCATATCACTATTTAGAAAGTAACTTCTTATCTAATTCTTAACCAAATAAATACGTAAAATAATAAAAATAAGATTATTTTCACTGTTTTTATTTTTCTTTCGTCCAAACAAACACACTATTAGTTTAATTTTTCTTCTTAACTTTCCGGATGCCATGATTCGTTGAGCCTCCCAAGAGATCACGGGCCTGTCCTTATGTCGATATTGGCGCCCAACTGGATTCAAGTATTGATGGGTTAAAGACCTAGCAGCTAGCAGAACCAAACACAATTGGACTCTTGTGGAGTTGTGGCCTCCAAAGCTTGAGCATCTGCAGCAGGCTGGCAGGCTTTGTCCAGTCAAGACAGAGTACCAACAAACAGCTACTGTGATATCACAAGTCGCCAGAGGAGGATTGAAGAAAAAGAAACTATGAAATTTAGTTCTAGTTGGATCAGTGATATAATACTGTGGATAAAAACATTGTCTTGACATGTAATCGTTGGATTTTCCTGTTAAATTTGATTTGGCCGACGATTCGGAGTACAAATTCTACTAAAACACTTCCATGGCATGATAATTGCATAGGCAGTGACAAAATAATCTGAACCACCCAACTCTTGTGAGAGGTTATTACACATAAAAGGTGTTTTGGTATGATTTGTACTTCTCGATAGGAGTGGAAGATGTTTACGTGACATAATGAGCATTTTCCTACCCGGAACAGAAAGAAACAAAAATCTAATTTCTATGAGATTTTTTTCCATGATAAATAGATATGGTACACTATTGCTAATTAATATATATATATATATATATATATATATATATATATATATATATATATATATATATATATATGAGAACGGAAAATTTATCGGTAATGAAGGAGTTTCTTCACTGTTGCTTAGACGGTCTAATAAAATTATTACACGTAACGCTATTTAAAATAACAAATAAAAAAACTCCCTTAACCGTCCATCCGTCCATTAAGTGGCGCCACGTGTAATAATTTTATTGGACCACCTAAACGACAGTGAAGAAATTCAGTAAATTTTCCGTTTTCTATATATATATATATATATATATATATATATATATATATATATATATATATATATATATATATATATATATATATAGACACAAATGATCAGAAAATCCCGGATGGACTGTGTTAGTTTTATATATATATATATATATATATATATATATATATATATATATATATATATATAAGATTTCAGGCCTATAGATTATCAGGGAAAAGAAAAATTGTTGTTAGTTCAATGATATAGGATATATATCCCTATTTAACAATGTAAGTATATTCATGCCAAAAATAGATACGATCTAGAAGGAGAATTTAAATTGAATTGAGAAGTGAAGCTATCTACAAATTTTTATAATTTGTTGATAAAATAATTGCGTTTGTTCACATGATGTGTTGTAGCCTCTTTAATTTGAAATATAGCAAATATAAATATAATTGTTGTCATCACTGGATGCTACCTCCCACTCGATGATTTCCAACTTTTTGTCCGTATGGCCCCAATAAAATATTATTAACAGATACATGTTAACTAAATAAGATGGGTGCCATTATCTTCAATTTAATTTTTTTTTCCCCTTAGAAAGGTGATGTATCATTATCTTTATAGAGTAAAATTTGTATTATGTGCATATCCAAAAATTATGATTGAAAGTAATTATTACTATTTTGATAATTTCAGTAATGAAAGTGACAAGTTCACTTACAAAGAAGCGTGTGCTGAGGAGAAAGAATAGGAATCCACATCCGAGAACCATGCTCTCCCATCGCCACTGTAAAAAAAAAAAATATATATAATAATAAGAAAAAATTTATTACTAAATTAGATTCGAGAAATCCATTTTAATGAAACGTAGAGGGTTATCTTACCGCTCATTTTCTTAAATAATTAAACAAATATAATGGCTAGTATGGTTAAAGAAGTAGTTGAGGAAATGATCATGAACGAACCAAATGAAGTTAGCTTTGAATTGGCATAAGTAAAATCATGGGTTACAACTCACATGGAAACATTCTAAGTTAATCCAATTGGTCCTCAGCTAAAACTTCAAGACGAAATTGCTTTCATCTCCTAAAAAGGCAAATGTTAGTGGGGGCATTAATGCTAAATTACTACAGAATTTGTGCAAAGTGATCATACAATTCCACTAATTATAGCTTTTTCAAGGTATCTTCGGCTTTGCTATGCAAGATAGAGATGAGCCTTGAAATTTTTGCTGTTTTAAGGCTTGCAACAGGTGCAATTGAGATCAATGACTCGCGCGCCAATTTGGACATGTAGTAACCAGTTAGGGTATGATAAATTTGCCCAGTGTCGACACATGCTCTGCGATTATGAAAGTAAATAAAATGGAATTTGTGATATTATATATTGAAGAATAAAATCTCAAGTGGGTGACATAATTGTTTTAAATAATACGAGATATATTCCTGCAAATCCCCTTGTCGGAATTGAATGGGGTAGGCCTCTGCCAGCAAACATGCTTTGTATCCGTAGATACCTATATATAATAGTAAAAGGATAAGTAGAAATAACGAGTTTTTTTTTTTTTTTTTTTTTGGCATTTTTTAAATCTAATTCAAGTAAGGCGATAACCTATCGAAATAAGTGAGAATCGAATCTAAAATATTTTTTGGAAGTAAGCTATGTAATTCATGTTAACGATTAGGCTAATCTTGCTTTTCCAATTCAGACATGAATTATTTAATATTTATTTTAGAAAAAAAGTATTACGCTGGGGGCGGGTGGATGGGTATGTGAACCTGGTGTGTCTGGGAGAATACAGATTCCATGACAGAGACAAGGTCAGTTGCAGTGGTGAAATGTTGGAGGCCCAAAATGCCCTTGAGCTGCTGAAGGCAAACAACTGTGGCTGCACCCCCCATAAACCCCACTATGGTTGCATGTGATAGGAAATCCACTATGAACCCTAACCTGCAATAATTCATCAAAAAGAATAAACTAAATAAGTTTGTTAATAAAAAATTTCAGTAGAGCATGGACTATTTTTGTTTCATCCATTTTTTACATCTTACTAATATTTTTGTATCTCTCAATTTATTATGCAGCAAACAAAAATGTTAACAGGATAAGTTCAAGTTGGAAGAGATTAGTCACACAGGATTCATTAAATTTTGGGTTTTACATGTCGGTCCCTTGTATCTTTAAAAATTAGATTTTAGTTTCTGAAATCTTTATATTTTAATTTTAATCCCCAAATCCTTTAAATTACTTCATTTTAGTCCCTCTGGAAAATTTTTAGTCCGAATTTTTCGTTATATCTCTAAAAAGAGAGGAAAATATCAGTTATTTTCCTCTGTTTCCTATTCCTCGTCTCTTCCTCTTTTTGTTAGGTTTCCCCTCTCGATTGGATATAGGGCTAGAGAAAGAAAAAAAAAGAAGGAAAAGAAAAATTAACTAGGAGGGAAGAGAGAAGAGAGAAGAATGGAGAGGAGAACCCAATAAGAAGAGGAAGAGAGAAGGAAGAGGGAAGGAAGAGAAATAAAATGTTATTTCCCTCTCTTCCAAGGGTATAATAAAAAATTTGGACCAAAAAAATACTTAGGGGACTAAAATGAAGTAATTTAAAAGATTTGAAAACTAAAATTAAAATATGAAGATTTTAGCGACTAAAATCTAATTTTTAAAGATTAAGAGACCGATATATTAAAAACCCCTTAAATTTTATATTTGTTTTCTTCTTTCTTGTTTCCTAACTCTTCATCTCTCTTTTTAACGCTTTCCTTGAACAAGGAAATATTATTAAATTTAGTGACGTTACAAAGTCACCCTCCATGTATACCTTATTCGTCTACTTTATGACTTATTTATGTTTAATTTATTTGAAAATCATTGTTAGTTGTAACATATATATGTAGTCTAACCAACACCAAACAACACAACGAATTTTTTCCAAGAAAATGAAGGCTCTAGCGTTACTTACGTTAATCATGTTGACTGCGCTTCCTCAGATAGAGGAAGATTATTTTACTAGCTAGATTAAACTTTAAGGCACATGAATTCAATATGAATGATTAAAAAAAATATAGTATTTTATGTCATCTATCAAATATTTACTATAACTATTAATAGTATAGTTGCATAATTTTTGTCATTCCTTTTTTTATGATAAACTGACCTGGTTCAATAGTCACATAATTTATTGCATAATTTTGTAACAAAACACATCACATGATCCTTGTCCGTGTAAAAATAAAGGCTATACGTACCAAGTATGAATGAAGAAGATGCTCAAATGATCAAATAAAGGAAGAAAATATTCTTAATTATAATGAAAGAAAAGAACATTCGAGTTAAATTAGCTGTAGCCTCCATCGAAAAGAAGATGCGAGAAAATTATTTACGATAGTTTAGGCATGTGTAACGTAAACTTACAAATGCACCAGTTCGATGAGAATATTTTATCAATACTGGATAAGTTAAAAGAGTAAAAAAAAGACCGAAAAAAATTTGTATGGAAGTAATACAAAAAGATATGGATTCTAGATATTTAAATGAGAGCGTATTAATCAATAAGAATGAATCGAGAAAGATTATCAGTGTGAGCAATTCGTGATTCTCTTTTTCTTTATATAGCCTACTCCAAATACTTGCGATAAAAGACTTAGTTGTTGCTTGATGAAAGGAAAGAATAGTTTTTAATTTAGGTTTACTGGTGAGAAAAAGTAAGATTATAGAAGATGTCAGGTTTTAAATCAGATTGCAACTTAGAAAAAGAAAATGAGAAGAAACACACGTACGAAGTACCTTAGCACACCCAATGCCAACTGAAAGATTCCGGCGAACAAGGTGGCAGTGAACGCCAAGTGCAAGTAGAGGACTGGCTCCTGCAATGCCGACACCTCCTTTCCGAGCATCGACGCCAGGAGGAGAGACGGCACTGCCACCGTGCCCACAGCTAGATCCTTTGAGCTCCCCATCATCGCGTAAACCAGCGGCGGCACAAAGCTAGAATCTGTACAGTTAAATATACGACATGTCAATATATATATATATATATATATATATATATGAACAACTATTAGCTTAGCTGAAGAATAGTTTTCCTTATTGAATATATAACCTTTGTAAGGCTCCAGTAACGTAAGTTCTTAGAATAAAAGAAATGGAATCAGCCATAACTGTCTACTTAAAGGACCAAAGGCATATATATTTGTTACATGAGTATTAAAATATAATCTAATTAGCCTATATATGTTGATCGCACTGTTTTCACCCTTTCCCCAAAAAGGCCAAAGACAGGATCCAGTTACTCGATTCAGACTTAAACAAACAAGCCGTAAATATGTATCAAGTGCATTGCACATCGATCTCTCTATTTACTTCCTTCAAGTACGACTCGAGTCCACCAGTTATAATAATAATAATTTTTCTTTTCTTTTTTCTTTTTATTTTTATTGAGCAGAGTATCCAAATAGATTACACCAACCATGTATACTTACATAGACCAAGGATAGGAGGGAGGTTGGCGAGCTTGGCATAGCTGATGCCCTGCGGGATAGCAAGACTAGCTATCGTGATCCCGGCAACCAAATCGGACTTGAAGAGGTTGAAGGTGTAGGAGGGACCCCAGCTGAGTATAGGAAGGATGTATTGCAGTAACAGTATGAACCGCCTCGATGCGCTCTCGCCCTTGAACTGCCTCAGCGGGTCATCAGGAAAGAAAGTCTCCTTCAAGTTCGCGCGGAACGTCTGCAGGAACGGCCGGGGAGGCGGCACAGGCACCCGGTGCGCGCATTCGAGCCCTGCCGGCGGGTATAACATGTCCTGGTTGCCCATTACAGGGAAAAAGTGCAGTGTGTTTGGTATATAACTTTGATGGAGAAATGAGAGATATGTGTGATGTTTTTTTGTTTGGCTTCTTTGCTACTTATGATATGAGAACGAGAGACAGAAATCAGAGAGAGAGAGAGAGAGAGAGAGATGAGGGAGAGAGAAAGAGGGAGAGAGAGAGGGGAGGTATGGGCGAGCTTGGGATGAGAGAGGGAAACGAGAGGAGGCGCTTTATATAAGAAGAGGGATATCCCCCAGTTAACATGCGCCTGCGGAAGTCCGTAACGTATCCTGCTTCCGCGGCAGTTTGTAGTGAAATGTGGGCCCCACCCCACTCAACGGACAGGTGGCGAGCCAGCGGACAGGTGGCGAGCCCCGACGGTAATCAGAGGCCTAAAACGCTTTTCCTCCCGAACGGTGGGGTGGGCAGAATCTGTACGTGACAAGCTGTATTGGGTACAAGACCGGGAAATAATTCGGTATTTGGATTCGTAGTAGTTCACAGTACAATACGTATACAAACGTGCCACGTGCACACCGACATTGCGCGGGAGCCTTACAGCCGGTGGATGGCACCTGTCCGGATGAGGTGATTAAGGGGAGGGACTACGATTGTGACGGTCAAACCAAATGAGAGAGAGTGAGGAGCTGAGATTTGCTTTGTACGCGTGCTGTTTCTGATGCCACGTGCGAGTGCAAACTTGGCTTTGGCTTTAATGTAGAATCAATATTTAATTATTTTTGTAGATGTTTGTCATTTTGCTTGCGTGTTTGTCATGGTCGATAATGTGATATGATGAGAAATTGGATCAGGTTGGATTGAAAAGGATCGAAGTCGGTGCTCGATTAGGGTTGGTCTCGCCATTTAAAGCGAGATGATATATTAGTTGTGTTGTTAATTTGGTCTTATTATTACTACTCATTTATTAAGTTGCAACAGGTTTGTTGATTGGATAATTAGTCTCTGCAATTATTATTGCATATTTATTACCACAAATTAATTTTGAACGTGGAATTTCCAGTTACTCATTCATTTTAATTCTCAGTGACTACGTGCGCGATGCCCTTACTGGCCATTACATTATCGTTTCATTTCACTGTTCACTGATAATTAAATGACTGAATTTGACATATTTTTTACCTTCTGGAACATTACACTATCGAAAGTGAAAGTATTAGACATGATCCCGCTTAGTGTTAGTGCTCCACTAAAAATAACTTAGTAATAATTAACAAGAGTTTTTTTTCATTTACATCAACCTCGAAATGGCATTAATGACCTGTCGTAATTAATGAATGAGAGATTGTCACTTGTTAATATGGCATTTATACTTTAATCCTTGCGTTCACATTCAAACAAATAATTCGCTAAACTATATATATTAGATATTAATTTTTACTTGCCAAGGCACCTGTCAAAATAAAGAAAATTCAATCCATTTTTATAAACTAGCTAGAGTCACATCTCAGGATGTGTTTGGCTATTTGAAGTAGTGGAAATATGAAAGAAATTAAGAAGTAAATTTCCGATAGAAGTAGAAGTAGAGACTACTTCTTGTATTTGTTTGCAAATTTTTGAAAGAAAAAAGTTTATTAGGAAATGGGATGTGAGTATTATTTAATCAATTAATTAAAACAACTATCTATAAAACACAACTTTTGAATTGTAATAATGACATGCAAATGAATTTTTTTTTTTTTGTTTGTTTTGATCCTCTACTTCCAAGAGCTCTTCCAATTCAAATTGTAAAGAAGAAAATTTTAAAAGTAAGATGCTATATAGATGTCATCTCAGCATATAAGAAGTAGCTATCAAAATTATTTTTTTTATCAAACAAATACTTGAAGTAGTGGAAGTAAACTTACTTCCACTACTTCTAGTCTACTTCCATGCAAACAAACACACCCACTCTCAGCTCATCACACGCCATTATTACCTTATTTATTTATGTAATTATTTTTGTAAACATATTGTTTGTCCAAAAAATTTGTTCTGCTAGATTGTTCGAACTAAACTTAACACTAAGTTAGTGTTTCAATTTATAAAAGAAAAGGATATTATAGAGAGAGTAAATAAACAAAGAATTTAATGAGGTTCGATATAATGGAACCTTGGACCCTATGGCTTCGGGGTGAATAACCTTGTGCAAAGGCACATAACCTTGTGGTGAGTATTTTAATTGAAGATAGGGTGTTATAATCTCTCAAGAACTCTTTCTACTATAAACTTTAGATTCTCCTTGATATATAAAGAACAGTCCCTCTTCCTTGTGGAGGATGTGGGATATTTACAGTAGAGGTTCTTTGAGGAGATGGAGTTGCAGTAGACCTCAAATGCCTCAGTTATCATGTGTCCTAATAAAAGTCAAGTATTTGGTGAGATCCACTATACTTATCATTGTTGATTATGTAAATGTTAGACTTTATGTTGGGTTCTGTTACCTTTTAGGGGAGATTACAGTTTGTGGGCCTTGTCGACTTATGGGTCTTACCCGAGTTGGACTTGTCATCTTATTCGACTTTTTGTTCTAAGTCTGGGTTATACATGTACACAATAATAGTAGCCCTCCACTCAATAGTTCAGTCTACCGAGTTCCTGAAGTGTTGATATGTTCATTCCTTGTAAAATTCTTAGGCAACTTTGATTTCCAAGGCTTATTCACCATTAGCGCTAGATAATACGATCGCTTAAACTGAGTTAATTCGCTGCAGTGAATCATCGTCGCATTCTACTGTGGTTGCCAAGTGGAGACCAAGTTCCCATAGGGACTTCCAAATTTGCCAAAGCATATACTGCTAGTGGCGAAAGGATTTATGACAAATTGTCTTAGCGCTAGGTGTTACGATCACTAGAAGCAAATTGAATTTGGCACATTGGGCTGCCTCTGTACTCTTTCATTCATTTCTAAAAGAGAATCGCACTCCCATGGGACTTCTATCTCAACCTAAGCTCTTAGAGGTAGTGATGAAAAACTCTCTCATTCACGTATGTCTATCCAGAGTTTGAAAAGAGGTGAGAGAAGAGAGTGATCCGAGTGTAGACTATTGACAAATTACGCCTTGGTTGCTTTAATTGGTCAAGTCGTGCGATGCAAATTATTAAGAAGAATTCATTTGCAAAGCAAATGCCCAT
Source organism: Dracaena cambodiana (assembly GCA_036321105.1). NCBI lineage: Eukaryota > Viridiplantae > Streptophyta > Magnoliopsida > Asparagales > Asparagaceae > Dracaena > Dracaena cambodiana. Next base: position 17,758,866 of record JAYEPQ010000011.1, on the reverse strand, counting down.
GTTTTGACTTGATTCCTTATCGAGTCACCTTAAAGGCAACTTATTGGCATGGTTAGGATCAACATTTGAAGGAATAGATGGTCAAGATTCTTCAACCACTTGATCTCCCATTATGGTATGATGACTAGAGTGGTCTCCTAAATTTTTACATGATCCAATGGTCAGGAAAATATGACGGCTCAGAATTCAATGGTCTTAATTATCAATTATTGTCTTGGAGAGATGATACATTTCTTCATTACTGTTGCCAACAGAATATTTATCGCTTATGCATTAAGATTGCTTCGAGTGACATCCTTAGATCTCCAAACTTGATCATGCAGGCAGGATGAGTTAATGGTTTGAATTCAAACCATCTCATCAATCAAAGAAACAGTTGAAATGAACTCAGGAAGACGTACTATCATAACCATTCCCACCTTTATTTGCACCCCTTTGAGTCTAAGTCCCCCAAGGGATGCCTATATATATCTACGCATTCCACCATGAAGAGCATTTATGCTCACATAACTCAAGCTTATTTAGAACTCAAGCTGCTTTAGCGCTCGAGCTAGCTACTGTTCCCTCACATGTTCGGGTAAGTTTACCCTTTTTACTTATAATTCTGAGTACTAATTTTTTGCCTGCACTTTCCTTATTTAGCTTCCCTTTCCTTTTGTTGTCCTCTTTTTTATGCAACGCATGACCTGATTCCTTTCCAAGTCTGAGTTGAGCTTATCTAAGTGCTCCTTTGAGTCCGTAATCATTTTTAGCTCTTCAAAGACTCTCCTCAATTCTTCACTCTACTCGATATTTTGTGCTTTTCTTCTAGAAGATGCATCAATTTTGCCACGGCCTCTTAGAGCTTTGAAGAAGGAGAAGAGGCCTTTCTGCCAACTTCGATAGGGATCTATTCAAAGTGGCAAGCTTACCATTAAGTGACTAAAGGTCATGTATGATCATCGACTCTTTTATATTTATGATGGTTGCGATTCTCTGGATTATCCTTAATGCTACAAAATATGACTATGAAACCAAGAAACTTTCCGGATGTGAAAACCCCCACTCAGAAACTAGGTGGCATAATATCGACGACATATTCATATAGGAATATGCTAAGTCTCCAGTAGAATAACAATATCTAAAAGTTTATAATTACCAAGGATTCTTACTTCAAAAGTCTAGTTACAATTAATTTATGGATTCAAGAGAATAATTATAAAATATACCAACTCTTGTCTCACATATGATTTGGGATTATTTAAGATGGGGTATTATATTCTCCCCCTTTTAGGATATTTGTCGTCAAAAGGGAACAATAACACATTAACACTTCACCAGGTAATATGGGATTCTAGAAATTACCCCCATGAATTCTAGAGGCTGCTCTCATAGATTCAAAAGGTGGCCCCAGTATATTTGTGCAATACTTTATTCCATATAATACTTAGTTCTATCTGGCACTTAGTTTAACACACTTTTGGCTAATGTCTAGCTCGAATATCACCTATAACATTCCCCATCAGAAACTAGGTGGTGGAATGCTGACAATATATTCTCTAGGAATACGTCTCCGGTAAAATAACAAGAGTTAAAATATTTTGTAATTAATTATAATTTCTCCCTCAAAAATGCTAGTTACGATTATACGATGGATTCGTGGAATCATTATAACTACACTAACTCTTATTTTATATCTGATGTGAAACTATTCGAGATAGGATATTATACCAGACATGATTTCGAAACCACGTGTTGCTGGATTCAGTTTCATCTTGTGCATAGTGAATGCCTCTTGCAAATTGTTATTGTGTTTTGTCAGTGTTGGAACTAGCATATCATTGATGCAAACCTCTATATTGTGACCAATTGTAACAATCTAATTTTAACATAACTTACATTTTTGATATCAGATTAAATCCAGAGTGAGTGCGTTATAGTCGTCTCATTTTTTCGTATTTCTGGTGATTTTCTTGAAATTTTCTAGATAGTCACTTAAAATAATATTATTTTAATCACCAGTGGGCCCTACACATATTTTGACTAGTCTCTCTTTTTTTTACTTGTAAAGATAAAGTTTGACTTTATTTAGGTTAGTTTAATTTGATATTATAACTTTAAACAACTTTAATAACCTATTATTACTAGTTATTTGTCCTATGCATATTTTGTCTTTATTCACCCATACCTTACCTTCACCATGCTTGTCTTTTGGCCAAGCATGACAAGCCATTATCTTGCCCCGTATCTCCTCTTTGTCTATATATATTTCTTCCCTTTCTTTCATTTATTTTCTCTTCTTTATTTTTCATTTCTCTTTTCCTTTTATTTTTTTTACTCCAACTCAAGAGAAGAAGAAGAAAAGAGAAGAAGAAGAAGAAAAGAGAAGAAAAGAAGAAGAAGTTCTTTAGTCTCAAGATAAGTCTACCTTCCCTAACCCATCAAGGCAAGTAAAATCACATCCACTCTCATATTTTATTTCTAACTCTAATTGTTTATGGTTAACTTAGAATCTTAATTTGTTAAAACTTAAAAAGATAATATCTTTATAAAAAAATCTCTATGATTATTCTAGAAAAATAAAAATATGATTTTTACACTTTACTCTATATTTATGTATCGAATTTATCATTTTATTTATAATCTCTCATTCTTAAACTACAAGTTGTAAAGTTAAACTATATACTTTATTTTTAAATTATAAAAATGCTACCTTTATAAATGTTCATCATATTTGGATATACATTTGAATTTTCCATATAAGTTCTTCATATATAATACAATACTTTTAAATTACTTTCCACTTGCCATTAGAAAATATGTATATTAATTTATTTATTTTTTATTCATTATCATGTTTTAAAGAGAGTTTCATATATGTTTTATACTAAATTTACTAAAATATTTTTTTTATGCAAGATATTACATTAGGTCATAATTACTTTATGCTAATCCATGTTCACTTTAAAAATATAAAAATTAATAAAGTTTAATAAATTTGCTACTTTTCATACCATGAAATTATACTAGATTTGGAAAATTCATATGTTATTAAAGTAATCGTTATAATAGTATTAGACCTATTTAATTTCCATTTTAATACTTCAGTACCCACTTTCTAATATGTCTTTATATGCATAATTGTATATGTGCGGCTTACATACATGATCATTATTTTCATAATACACTCTAGTATTTTATGACTACCATGCTTTCCTTGACATATACATACTTGTCACTTGTACAACATACATGAAATTATGCCAAATTTTTCTTTGTTAGTACATACACATGTCTTAATAGTGTCATGGATCCTGACTTGCCTGTTAACTTGATTTTGACATGGATCACATTTTTCTTATTACTAGACATGTATGTGTATTAACCTTGACATGATTGGTTTATCATATTTTGGATTGATTTGCATATAATATAACTTGAAAGTTTGGGTTATGGGAGAACTAAAGGGTGGACAAATATTGTATCGTGAAAGGTTTAGGATAGGTTGCGCAACCGAAATAGGGGCCCATCCGCGGGGGCGCCCGGATGGTACTGAACCATCATCTCTTATTTAGTCCATATTGATGGGACGACCGAATACTCAGTATCGGTATCTGCTTGAGTGCTTAGCGGTACGGCTGGTTCAGTGCCAGTATCTTGGCCGGTTTCCGGGTATGCACGGGTACTTTCACGATACGAGTCTATTTCTTTACCATTCAGTTCAAAATATAAAATAAAATATGATATTAAATTAGACTTGATATGCATGTATATTCCTTCTTGATATTGTTACTTAATCATTACTGTTTTCCATACATGTGCATATACTTTTTACATCAATTCATATTTTACTTAGTGCATATTGTACACTCCCTACGATACAAGTCTATTTCTTCACCAATTAGTTCAAGATAAAATAAAATATGATATTAAGTTAGACTTGATATGCATGCATATCCCTTCTTGATATTATTACTTAATCATTACTGTTTCTCATATATGTGCATATGCTTTTTACATCAATTCATATTTTACTTGTTAGTGCATATTGCACACTCCCTATGATACGAGTCTATTTATTCACCATTTAGTTCAAAATATAAGTTAAAATAAGATATTAATTTAGACATGATATGCATGTATATCCCTATTTGATATTGTTATTTGATCGTTTAATGCATTCCACATATGCGCATACTGTCATATCCACACTCATATCTTACCTATTTGTTTATATTACACGCTCCCTATTTCTTATTGTTTTACTTGCCGGATTTGACCCTGAGTTCCCCATACGCTCAGATACTGAAAATGTTAGCGAGAATCTGCCATTGCACGACCCGTACTTTTTAGAGCAGACTGAGCAGCAGTAGATTTCTAGGTTTTCGTTTTTGTACTTTTGGTTTGGTATGTATCATCCTTTTGGGACTTTATTTCCAACTTTTGTATCGGTATTATACTTGTTGCTTCTTATTTTAAATATGTATGTCTCTTTTATATGACAGTAGACTAACTTCCAAGATTCTGGTAGATGACAAGTATTCAGTTTCATTCATTTATTCTTTTAAATACTTATAGGCCTCGTGCATGTCGACTTACACGTGCCCACCGGTAACACACTCGTTTCCGTATCGCTCTGGGAAATGGGACGTTACACCAATCTAAAGTTTGAAAATCTTATAGATTAGTCTTTAGCAAGTCGCTTCTGCATTCTTAAGACCGAAAGACATAACCTAGTAGCAAAAGTACATTAATCAGTGATGAAACAAGTCTTAATTTCATTTTTTTCTGCCGTTGTGATTTGGTTGTATCCTGAAACGACATCCATAAATCTGAGTAATTGATGCCCTGAGCTAAATGGACGAGTTTGTCAATTCGGGATAGGGAAAAAATGTCTATGGGACAAATTAGATGGTGACAGATTAGCTCTCGACCTATGCCTTGCAAATTGCTAGGAGACCATGAAAATATACCAGGAAACATACAAGTCGAGATCGGAGTGGCTCTTAGAGGGTGGAGCTAATCTAAGTCTCTGATTGGGTCCCATAGCTGAACCGAGTGCTTCTTCCGTAGGACAAGGTCGAAGTTCAGTTGATTCATCCATCAAGAAAGTGGCTTCAATCTTATACACTAATTAACATGCACTGGTTGGTGTTCGTCGCAAAAGTTCCTTCGCTTCCTCCCATTGAATTAACTTAAATTACAATGAAAGTGAACAAGATATAAAAAGAACAAACGAGAGGATTTTATACTTCAATCTCTCTCTTTTACAATATTGTGGGATCTGTGGCGATGGGATCTGTCAAGCAGTTCCTTTGGACGATCGGTACGTTGAAATCTTCTCTTTTAAAGATATCGGCCGAATATAGACGATCTTCTCTGGTTTTGATTCGTTCAAGGCTCTCTCGTGTAACTTGAACTTCTCAAGAACTCCAGAAAGAAGATGGTGACTTTCTCTGATCTTCACGAACTCAAGACTTTGTGCGTAACTTGAGTTCTCCAAGATCTCAGAAGATGATCCGCAAAATCTTCAAGGCTCTCTCGCGTACTTGAATTGCCAAAGGATCAATAGGAGACTTCCAATGCCGAAAAGAAGAAGACCCCTAGGGTTTCACTAAGAAGGTATTTATAGCCCCAGGTTAATGCAAGAGTTTCTATCTAAATAGAACTCGCATTCATCATGAGGGATTCCAATCAAATATCTTAGTTTTGATGGAATTCTGATTAGACTTGATTCGGGTATTTGGATAAGCCCAGAATCATAATCTCAATCAATTTGAGATTCTGGTTATCTGCTTACGCGGAGCTTTAATCGCATCAAAACGCGACGCTAAATAACCAAAACGCGGAGCTAACGCGGAGCTATTGATCATCTCTGCGTTTTACTCAAACGCGAGGCTAATACAAGCCAGACTGTGGAATCAACGCGGAGCTATTAAACATCTCCGCGTTTTATTCAAACGCAGGGTTAATATAACCAAACGCGGGGCTATTGAATTAGCTCCGCGTTCTGTTGTGAAAAATCCTTTTAACTTAGAAATTTTCACTGCCAACAGAACCCCCTCCAAAGTTTTCAAAATGGCTTAGAATTCAGCAGATTTTGAAATACTTTGGATTCTTTTAACTGAAACGCGGAGTTAGAATACCAAGTCTATCTCGCGTTATGCTCACTTACGCGGAGCTAATCAGCTTCACTTCGTCTTTAGTGAAATGAGTAATTACGTCATTAATTACCCTGAGTTTCCACGCCGAATACCAAGCGACCGAAATTCTGTTTAAATAGAGCTTCCGGCTCATCTTCTTCATCTCATCCGAAGAATTTGTGAGAACTTGAGTGACTCACGAATGATCTTCAACTGATCTTCGTTCAATTCTCCACAGGATGTCTCTCCAGAGGAGTTTGGCTTTTCGCAAGTTGGCCGGCGTTGATGGCAGCAGCCGTGAAGGTAAACGCAACAGCGAACCAGTCTATGCAGCGTCTTCCGAAGGTAAAAACCTCATCTCTTGGTTTTCTAAGAACCATTCTGAGATATTTTGGCTTGATTTTAATCTGGACGATTGCTTTGTCTTATTGGCGAGATCGCCGTTTTATTGTGTCGTCCCTGCGCTTGAAACGCGGGGCTTTACTAGTAGTCTCAATGAATCCGCGAGGCTATTCTTGATTAGCAGTCGCGATGAATTGCGAGGCTATCTTTGATTAGCAGTCTCGATGAATTGCGAGGCTATCTTTGATTAGCAGTCGCTATGAATTGAGGCTATCTTTGATTAGCAGTCCTATGAATTGCGAGGCTATCTTTGATTAGCAGTCGCTATGAATTGCGAGGCTATCTTTGATTAGCAGTCGCTATGAATTGCGAGGCTATCTTTGATTATCAGTCGCTATGAATTGCGAGGCTATCTTTGATTAGCAGTCGCTATGAATTGCGAGGCTATCTTTGATTAGCGGTCGCTATGAATTGCGAGGCTATCTTTGATTAGCAGTCGCGATGAATTGCGAGGCTATCTTTGATTAGCAGTCGCGAGGAATTGCGAGGCTATCTTTGATTAGCAGTCGTGAGGAATTGCGAGGCTATCTTTGATTAGCAGTCGCTATGAATTGCGAGGCTATCTTTGATTAGCAGTCGCGAGGAATTGCGAGGCTATCTTTGATTAGCAGTCGCTATGAATTGCGAGGCTATCTTTGATTAGCAGTCGAGAGGAATTGCGAGGCTATCCTTGATTAGCAGTCGCGAGGAATTGCGAGGCTATCTTTGATTAGCAGTCGCGAGGAATTGCGAGGCTATCCTTGATTAGCAGTCGCGATGAATTGCGAGGCTATCCTTGATTAGCAGTCGCGAGGAATTGCGAGGCTATCCTTGATTAGCAGTCGCGATGAATTACGAGGCTATCTTTGATTAGCAGTCGCTATGAGTTGCGAGGCTATCTTTGATTAGCAGTCGCTATGAATTTGAAAGAGAAGGAAAGAGCAGAAAGGAATCTTGTCCCCCCTTTACACGAAGTTATCGCATCATCCTCTGCATTTAAAGCGCGAGGCTATTTCTTCAATTGTGCGCGGAGTTAGCTTAGCTCCGCGTTTTCACTCTTTTGGAAACTCTGTTCCTTTTGCAGTAAGTCCAGTCCTTCCTGAAGAGGAATGTATGTGGATCCATCGATCTTCATCAGCAGAAGTGACTCTAAGGAAGTCAGAAGCATATGCTTTACAATATAGTTGCAGGTTTCAAGCTCTGGCTCTGAGAGATAAACTCCTGAAGGGGCTGTAAATAAGGAGCTGCAGCACTTGCAGTGCAAAATTGCAGCACTTGCAGTTCAGAAATGCGCTTCAGTGCAGCACTTTCCTTTCCTCTCGTGCTTCATTTCAGATGACAGATCCTAGTTGACATTTGCAGAGGAGATCTTTTGCATGTGAACTAGGGAACTGAGCTTCAACACCCCGTAGAGAAATCTTGAATTCTTTTGCATGTGAACCAGGGAACTGAGCTTCAACACCCCGTAGAGAAGTCTTACTGTTTGGTTATTGACAAGTTGATCATGTAAAAGCTTTTGGGAGAGCTATAACTCCCTCTTTGTAATCTCTTGCTTCATGAATAAAGATAAATTATTTTCCTCTCTATCTGTTAGCTTCAAAAATTTTGCTTGCTCAACAAACAGATGGTCAATAATTTTGGTAAAATAGTCTAAGGCACTTCTGCGCGACTTAGATTGATAATACCCAAATGATTGGATAAGAATCGCTTTAACTTAGATGGAAGCGCTTAATTGCACTCGTCAAAAATCTAAGTTTTTCCATGAAAACGCGAAGCTAAGGCACAAGCTATCCTCGCGTTTTGTATAGTTGCGCGGAGTTAATCAACTTCGCTTTTTCTTAGTCGCGCGAGGCTAATAGCTTCGCGTTTTAGAGAGTAACTGACCAGTCACTTTCTCCGAAACTCGCGCCGAATTCCAAGAGGCGGTTCCTTCCATTTAAAAGAAATCTCTATTTCTTATCCTTCTCACTCTATTTGAGAATTTTCCAGAAACTTAGAGATTCAGGCGATCAGAGTTCAGACGACCCAATCTTCTTCCGACCGAGTTTCTCCAAATTTTCAGTCGATTTTTCTCAGCAATGGCACCCAAAACTCGTGCTACTTCTCGAGCGGCTCCATCTTCGGCGACTGGCGCAAGCAGTGGTGGCGGCGGCCAAGGCAGCGACGCGCCAGCCCACATTTCGCCTATCGGGGGTAAGAATCTCTCCATCGAGACTCTTTAGAACATTTCTAGAGTGATTTGGCTTAAATTTAACTGATCGATCAACTCTTTTACCGGCGAGATCGCCGTACTCCTGCCGTAAGGCTTGGAGAAGAAGAAAAGTCTCTGACTTTCTTCTTACGCGAAGTTATCGCGTCATCCTCGCGTTTAAAGCGCGAGGCTATTTTAAGTAGCAGTCGCGCTGAAAACGCGAGGCTATTTTAAGTAGCAATCGCGCTGAAAACGCGAGGCTCTTTTTAAGTAGCAGTCGAGCTGAAAACGCGAGGCTATTTTTAAGTAGCAGTCGTGCTGAAAACGCGAGGCTATTTTTAAGTAGCAGTCGCGCTGAAAACGCGAGGCTCTTTTAAGTTGCAGTCGCGCTGAAAACACGAGGCTATTTCTGCGCGGTCTAATCTTTAGCTTCGCGCGGCGCTATTCTTTTTTTTGCAGTAGGATATTCGATGGAATCTCTTCCCCACAAGAACTACTTCGGCTTTGCTGGGGGTTCTGATCCCTCAGGCCAATTCCGTTTCACTACCATCCTGCCCTCATACAAGCCAGACCCGAAGGAACGCAAGGAGAAACTGATCAAGTACCACCCCACTACTGCGCGAGAAATCATAACTGACGCGGCTTTTGAAGATGTGAACAGAAAGTCGATGGAGAAACCCGCCTTCCTCTTTGGAGACCAGATGGATCAATCAGATGAGATCCTTTCTGAAGGGGAACGTGTCTGGCTATATAACTCAGGCGAAATGTTGATGTTTTTGCCTAGAATGGATCGTAGCTATCCTCTGGTCTATCTTCAGAGGCTGGCAATGCCTCGGGAATTAAAGTGGGGACTGACTCAAGAGCAAGATGGCGTCCCAACGGGCAAATTTGGTGCAAAAGGGGTTTATCAAGATGGTTCCCCCAGATGCATTACTGGCTTGCTTCCAGGCCGATTTGGCAAGGAGCTTCCAGTGGGTGAAGTCCCATCTCGTGCCCGAACTTTCTTAAGTGAGTTCTTGGCGAAGGATGGTCAGTACCCGGCTAGCGACTTTAGGATGCCTGGCTGGGTTCATTCTACTAACAATATGTGGTGGGCACGCCTTGTTCAGTACATGCTGGATTCCCACGAGCCCATTTTAAAGGATATTGGCTTGTATAAAGCCATCAGGAATGTCCAATTCGGGTTTCCCCAGAGTGCTTATCACTTTTACTGCCTCTTGGAGATGTATAACCCTGAAACCTGTACTTTCTTTACTCCAGTGGGTGAGCTAGGGTTCGCTCTCCATGAGATGTTTGAGGTTTCTGGACTCTCGATGGGCGAAGTCCCTTACGAGGAGTATATCCCTACCACCGATGAGTTGAACATGCTATTGGCGAGGGACGAGCGCATCCATGCCACATACTGGGAGATGATGTGCCATTATCATATTTGCGCTGACCTAACGGGTGCGTGTAATCACGGTATTGGTCACAAGAAGTGGGCCGAATATCTCTTTGCCAACTTAAATTCTAAGGATAGCTCGGCCATCATCCATGGTCATCCACCCATCTATGGCTCAGAGATTGATCACCGTATTGCTAAGGGCCGCCATCTATTATATTATACCACTGAATCCAATGAGAATGGATACGGTCCTGGCACTTCGTTCAAGAACTATCACTATCAAGCCCAGTTTCCGATCTCCAACAGAGGTCTCATTGCCGGGTTTCTGATGCTGTGGCTCAAAAGATGCGTCGTGCCGTCATTGCTCAAGGAAGCGATTGCAGTGACCGTGGTATATCCAGCGGTTCTTCTTGCATACGGCCGACCCCTTGGACTCCTTCCCGCCATGGTATGCAATTTGCAGTGTGGACTGAGGGTATTCTGTCGTGATTTCCTCCCCACTATTAAGGTCAAGGGGAAAGGAAAGGGCAAGTCGAAAGAGACTGCCCAACCGAAAACTCCAAACCCTAGGGTGGAGATGCCCTACACCTATTTGATGGCGTGGCTTGTCTTGCACTGTCCCTCCTTAATGAGTGCACCAGAGCGTCGTTCGGGCGAAAAGTGCTTCCTTGTAGAACTGTATGAACGTTCTTCATAGAGGCAGAATTATATGTCCCAGATTTGGAAGACTCTTCGTAGCTTTCAGAATTACGAGATCTTTCAGTGTTTTCCTGACTTTCCCAGCGGAGGATATGGGACAAGGCTGAAAGATGCCGTGGGAGCAGATAAGTTCACTACTTTATCTGCAGGAGCGTTCTGGTGGCTTCTCAACATCCGTCCCGGACACTTGGTGTATCGTCAAGATCTCCAGTGTCAGATTGAGCCATATACCCCGAGCGCTTTGCTCGCCAGTTTGGATATTCTCAACTTTATGTGGGCAATTCAAATAAAGATCTCGCTTACGAGGGAAATTTATACGAAGGCGCTCGTGGCTGGTTTCATTTTGCAGCTGGCGGGACCGAGGCTGACTTCTCCTTGCCCCAGAAGGTGCCAGAATTGGCCATGACCCTCAGCTCCTGCAATTGGTTCAACATTATGAATGCTGACGTGCCCGACTTCTCTCTCAATCGCAGTTGTTGCAAAGAGATTGAAGCCCTCTATATTAGCCGCCAGGGTGCTTCTAGGGTAAGGATAAAAGGAATGGAAGAATTCCTTGGCGCTGCGGCTGAGCCTTCGGATGTCAGCGAATCAGACGATGATGCCGGTGATGATGACGACAATGCTGGTGCTGGTGGAGTTCCTCAGCCTGTTGTCAGTCGTTCCCTGAGTCCAACTCTCAAACGCCGCGGCACTTTAAAGAAAAGGCCGGGTAAGAAGCAAAAACTGGCACAGGAAACTTTGATAGCCCCCCAAGAAGTGGCTATCAAACTTGCTTCCGACTTGTTGGCTTCAGCTGTACCCCCAGCGTTGGCAAGGGAGGATGAACCTGCTAAAGCTCCAAGTGTTGCTGAGATTTCAGCTCCTTCGGCCGTAGAGCCTGTAGCAGAACCTGGGACGCAACTAACGGGTAGCGAGACGGGTACACTGCTGAAAACAACAATGGCTCCCCCTTCAAGTCCGACAACTGGACTTGTATCGCCCGGTATGGCCTTTAGCATTTTATCTTTTGCCTGTTATTATTTTAACGTCACACTGCTTTTCTGGTCTTCTGAAATGCAGGTGATCAACTTCTCTCGCCAATGCACTCGACTACCCAAGTAGAGTCTGACGATAGAATGGACCATTCCGGCTCCGTTGGTGGTGTGGGTAGCTCTGTTGGTGAGTTTGCGGCTGATTATTCCACACCGGCTCCTGCCTCTGTTTCCTCTTTAATTCCCCCAATTGACGAATTGGGAAGTGACGAAAGAACAGAAGTCATTATCGCAGCTGCTGCTAATGAGGCTACACCTTCTCCTAACATGCCATCTCCAATGCCAGTCTGTTCCACTGAGACATTTCCCACAGTCGTTGGTGTGCCTTCTCAGTCAGCAATTTTAACGTCGTCCGTTGTCGTGGCTGCTGAGATACCTGCAACTCTTCTGACTCCAAGCCTTCCAGCAGGGGAGGAGAATAATTTGAAATTCTCATTCGAAGATGCTTCTCCCACCGGAGGAGCTTCAGGCGAAGTGGTCCCATCTTCTCTTCCTGTTGGTGGGGGTACCCAAGTGATTTGTACTGTCGGTACTTCGTCTGGGGTCTCCAGTTCTTCCAGATCTGCACTGGCTCTACTGGTCCCCCATATTATGAAATTAATGCAGGGACGGGCTTCTTCTTCTCCAATTCCAGCAACTACTGCTCCCTTGTTTACGACACCTTTCTTGGCATTACCTACTTTGCCTACCGACAATACAAATCCTCTTGAAAGACTTTTCGGCTTCACTGTCGAGGATTTTATGCATTTGTTAAGAAGATGTGTCGAGATGGTTCTTGATGGCCATGATTTCTTCAACTTCGCACGTCCACTGTTACTCCGCTATTTAGGAAATATCGAAGAATTCGGTGGACAAGATCGAGCAGCTCCGTATCGGGCCCGCCTTGCAGCTTTAGAAGAGCAGGTGACCACGCTACACACACTCCGTCAGGCGGATGTGGAGGCGATCACTGAGATAGAGCTGGCGCGGCTTCGAGCAGAATCCTTATCTCAAAGAAATATTTTAAGGTAGCAGGAGGAGAGATGGTCTCAGGAGCTGACAGAGCTCCAGGCCAGTCGGGAATCCGTTCTTGGCGACATGCAGAGGGTAAACTTCGGAATTGAGGAAAGTCAGGCGGCCATCTCTAAAGCCCAGGAGACGATTGCGAGAGCTCGGGCCACCTTGATAGAAAATGAACTCCGATTAGGAGAATCTGTCAAGAAACGGGAGATGTTGCTTGTCCAGCAGGAGCAGATTCAGCAGGAAGAGATGGCCAGGAATCGTGCCATAGAAGAATCTCGTCAGCAACAACTTTCAATAAGTGATGATGAGTTGCGTAGGCAAGCTCAGCAAACCGTGGAGGCTTCTCATCGTAGAAATTTGGACGAGACAGTAAACCAATTGAGACTTCTGGGAGGCCAATAGTTTCATCTCTCTTTACACTTTTATCTTCCTTGTAATAAGAACTTCGTAAACAGGAGAGAGATAACTTTACTATGTTTCTTTGAAATTCTTTTTGTATCTTCACCTTTTTAATAAAGATGATTCTTTTGACTCTTTTATTTGCCGGCTTCAAAACAGATTTGCTTGCCTAACAAATAACCTATCGTCAAAATGATTTATCTCGGTATCGTTTATGCTCAATTTCTTGAACCGAAATAACAATTAAAGTTTAATATAGGATTTTTAGCAAACCCCCAGCTATTAACGGATTTGATTAGCCTTTACCAACTACCGTTTGAGTTGGGCTAGCCATGTTATTTCCCTCAACATGGTGAGTTGTCGAGGACTACGTTTGGGCTTAAATGCCAAACTTTTCCTCTTCCCTTTACTTTATCGGTATTGGGCGATTTATACTTTTACCCCAGTATGATGGGTTGGCGAGAAACTCGTTCTCTTCCCATTGCCTAGTTGGCGTTGGGCAATTCATACTTTTACTCCAGTATGATGGGTTGGCGAGAAACTCGTTCTCTTCCCATTGCCTAGTTGGCGTTGGGCAATTCATACTTTTACCCCAGCATGATGGGTTGGCGAGAAACTAGTTCTCTTCCCATTGCCTAGTTGGCGTTGGGCAATTCATACTTTTACCCCAGTATGATGGGTTGGCGAGAAACTTGTTCTCTTCCCATTGCCTAGTTGGCATTGGGCAATTCATACTTTTACCCCATCATGATGGGTTGGCGAGAAACTCGTTCTCTTCCTATTGCCTAGTTGGCGTTGGGCAATTCATACTTTTACCCCAGCATGATGGGTTGGCGAGAAACTTGTTCTCTTCCCATTTCCTAGTTGGCGTTGGGCAATTCATACTTTTAGGTCAGAGGCGCTTAATTACACATGCCTAAAAGAAGATTGGGGGCTGTTCAAACTTGAGAACTAAGCACACCAGGTTTTGGTTCAGAGGCGCCAAATTGCGCATCCCAAGAAAAAGACTGATGGTGGTTCAAACTTGAGAACCAAACAGGAGGTGGTTCAAGGCTCTCTCGCGTAACTTGAACTGGGCACTCCAAACACACCAGGTTTAGGTCAGAGGCGCACAATTACGCATGCCTAAGAAAAAGACTGGAGGTGGTTCAAACTTGAAAAACAAACTCACCAGGTTTGGGTCAGAGGCGCCAAACTGCGCATGCCCAAGAAAAAGACTGGAGGTGGTTCAAACTTGAGAACCAAACTCACCAGGTTTTAGGTCAGAGGCGCCAAACTGCGCATGCCTAAGAAAAAGACTGGAGGTGGTTCAAACTTGAGAACCAAACTCACCAGGTTTAGGTCAGAGGCGCACAATGCGCATGCCTAAGAAAAAGACTGGAGGTGGTTCAAACTTGAGAACCAAACTCACCAGGTTTTAGGTCAGAGACGCCAAACTGCGCATGCCTAAGAAAAAGACTGGAGGTGGTTCAAACTTGAGAACCAAACTCACCAGGTTTTAGGTCAGAGGCGCCAAACTGCGCATACCTAGGAAGAGAAGACTCGTATCTCCAGGGATACTAAGAATAGTATTTCTTCAGAAATTTGCCATTGATCGGCATCATCATCCTGTCGCCATCTTGATTCATTAAGCGATAGGCTCCACTGGAGTATACTGTCTCCACAACAAACGGTCCTTCCCACTTGGGTTCAAACTTACCCTTAGTCTTGTGGATTAGCACCATTGGCCTTTTGACAGCCAGAACCAAGTCTCCTTACTTAAAGGTCCTTGGTTTGACGTTCTTATTGAACGTTTGAGATATTCGGGTTTGATACAACTCAATTTGTTGTTGAGCCCTGAGACGTTTTTCGTCTAACGCCTCTAGTTCTTGCAATCTTTGCTGATGGCGCTCTTCTATCGTCATCTTTGTAGCTAAACCTACTCTTAATGATGGTATCTGGATTTCAAGAGGCAAGACAGCCTCACTTCCATAAACCAAAGAAAACGGGGTAGATTTAGTCGGGGTGCGAACGGTGGTGCGATAAGCCCACAAACATTCTCCCAACTTTTCATCCCAATCTCGTTTATTGGAGGAGACGAACTTCCGAAGGAGTTTGATGATCGTCTTGTTGAAAGCTTCGGCCAACCCATTAGCCGCAGGGTTATATAGTGTAGAAGCGATATCTTTGATTCTGAATTTATTGCAGAATCTGGAGAATCCCTGACTGATGAATTGCGGACCATTATCATGAATGATCCGTCGAGGGACGCCAAATCGGTAAATGACGTGATGCTTGACGAACTTGATCACATCTGTTGTCTTCACCTCTTTCATGGGCACGGCTTCGGCCCATTTTGAAAAATAATCGGTTATTGCAAGAATAAACCGATGTCCTCTGGATGATGGGGGAGTTATTGGCCCTACAATGTCCATTCCCCAGGCTTCAAATGGCCAGCTTGCGACGGTATTGTGCAAGTATTCTTGGGGTTGATGAATAAAATTGGCATGTATTTGGCATGCATGACATTGTTTAGCGTATGCCATTGCTTCCGTAACCATGCTCGGCCAGTAGTACCCCAGCCTTCTTATACGGTCTCCAAGTTTGGGACCGGGCTGATGAGCTCGACATATTCCATCATGTGTTTCTTTCAGCACTTGTTCTGCTTCTGCTTTCGATATGCAGCGTAGCAATAGACCACCTCTTGACTTTCTATACAAAGTCTGAAGTTTATGGTCATAATAAAATCTTTGGGCCTTCCTCTTTATTGAGGTGGCTTCCTTAGGATCTTCTGGTAATATCCCATGCAAAGCATAATCCACAAACGGAAATCGCCAATCACGGGGCTCTAAGTTTAAGCCAATCTGGCATACCTCTTCGGTTTGAGATACCACATCTGGGTGGAGGAGTTCTCTACTACCAATGGTGATGCTTTTAGCTTCACCTGGCGGGATTGCCAGCGTTGCGGCTAATGCGGCAAGAGCATCTGCATAAATGTTCTCGTTTTGAGATACATGATATATGTAGAATTGTTCAAAATATCCTGCTAGCTCAATAGCTAGCTGATGATAGGGGATGAGGGCTTCATGTCTGACTTCATACTCACCTGTCATCTGATTGACAATGAGCTTAGAATCTCCATATGCCTCTAGATGGTTCACCCCCAGTTGCAGAGCTATTTTTAAGCCGATAATGAGCGCGTTGTACTCCGCTACATTATTAGTGCACGGTTCTGTTAATGAGTAACCGTTAGGCAATATATGTTTATGTGGGGATATTAGCACAACCCGCACTCCAGCAGCAGATCGTCTCGCGGCACCATCAAAGAACATTTGCCAGGGCTGTTCTTTGGTAACTGTGTTGACTTCTGATGTCTGCTTTAATTTGGACCAAATTGGATGGTCTGCAAGGAAATCAGTGATTGCCTGTCCCTTCATGGCCTTTTGAGGGACAAAATGAATGTCATAGGGCGATAGTAAGAGCGCCCATTTTGCCAATCGGCCATTCAAGGATCCCGATTTTGTCATCAGAATCTTCAAGGGATTAACCCGTGATATGACATGAATTGTTTGCCCCGAAAGATAGTGTCGCATTTTCTGAACAGCAAACACTAGGGCTAAACATTCTTTTTCAATCGGGGTATACCGCTGTTCGGTCCCAATCATTATTCTACTTAAATAGTAGAGGGCATGTTCATGGCCGTGCTCATTATATTGAGCAAGTAGTGCTCCTAAAGCATTATCCATGGCCCTTACATATATAAGAAAGGGCTGCCTAGGGGCTGGTGCCATTAGTACATGAGGCTTAGTAAGGTACTCCTTGAGGTCATCAAATGCCTGCTGACATGCCTCATCCCATATGAAAGACACTCCCTTCTTCATAAGTTTGGAGAATGGTTGGCATCGTCCAGATAAGTTGGATATGAAGCACCGAATATAAGCGAGTTTTCCTTGTAATCCCCTTAATTCCTTAAGATTGCGGGGAGGCGGCATTTCGTTAATCGCTTTTACCTTTTCAGGGTCGAGGAAAATTCTTTTTGAAGTTATTACGAACCCTAGAAACTTCCCGCTGGATACCCCCATGAATGACTTAGTGGGATTCATCTTCAAATGATGTTTCCTCATAAGATCGAAGACCATTCTTAAATCGTGAAGATGATCTTCTTTGTCTTTGCTTTTAACTGCTAAGTCATCCACATAGCACTCTACTGTTCTGCGTAGGTGTTCTTTAAATACGCTTATTGCGCGTTGGTAAGTGGCACCTGCATTCTTTAATCCGAATGGCATCACCGTATAACAGTATACCCCCTGTGGCGTTCTGAAAGCTGTATGCTTTTCATCATCCGGGTGCATCTTGATTTGGTTATAACCTGAGAAGCCATCCATAAAGGACATCCTCTCATAACCGCAAGTATTATTGATCATTACGTCGGTGATGGGGAGTGGAAATTCATCCTTGGGGCATGCAGCGTTCAGATCTCGAAAGTCAATACATATCCGGATTTTGCCATTCTTTTTGCGAACTGGCACTATATTTGCCACCCAGTCTGGGTGTTGTTCTTCACGGATGAACCCGGATTGTATAAGCTTGTTGACCTCAGCAACTATTGCCTCCATCAATTCCGGTCGAAAACGTCTTTGTTGCTGTTTAACAGGTTTGACATCTTCTTTTATATTTAACCGGTGTGTGGCAATTTGAGGGTCAAGCCCAGGCATATCTTCATAACTCCATGCGAACACATCTATATACTCTTTGATAAGAGATATAAGTTCCTCCTTTTCTAAAAGAGTTAGTGTGTCGCTTATGAAAATGGGTTTCGGATTTTCTTCCGTTCCCATGTTAACCTGTATTAATTTGTCTTCTGTGGGCGGGTCACGCTGTTCAAAGCGGACATCCCAGAGAGTATCCATATGTTTAGCCCAAGCATCATCTTGAATGTCAATTGGTTCCTCGTCGCTTTCTGGCACGGCTGAAACCATATTGATTGTCAAAGATTGAAACCAAGCACCGGTGCTTATATCTGAATCATGATCTGGTGAAAATGTTTCTTCTTTGGCCGAAGAACTCTCTTCAGCTTTTAATGGTGACGAAGGTGGAGTAGATACATAACCCAACCCCCTGCGGGTCTTCTGATAATAATCAGGGCTCTTTCCTCTCGGTCTAAACGAGGGTATGAGATTCCGTCTTCCTTTTCCGAAGTTTAATCCCGGCTTCTGGGTAAAATTATATCCCATTTTCTCCATCATCTGTCGGGACCTTTGCTCATATAAGTGAAATTGAGGTGATGTTTGTTCATCACTTTCACTACTTTGTCTCTGTCGAGGCGACGTGGCCACTTTGCCGAACATGATCGGCCTTTGGGACCTCTGTCGGGGAGGCACTTCAAATAAGTGCCCTTGATCCTCGGTTATTTTTAATTGAGAGAGGAGGGAAGACTTGATGGGAAAATGATATGCCGCCAGAACTTCAAGTTCGGTCAGGCCATCCGCTTCGGTGGAGGTACAAGAGGGCTCAGACTCAGTAGCTACAGCATACTCGTAGACTAACTTTACACTTTCATTAATAACCCATTCACTTTCTATTACATCCACTATATTATCAAGACCTAAGCTAAGATCTAGGTGAGGGTTGATTTCGTAATCACCCCCGTCATCTTCTCCAAGGAGCTCGTACTCAGTGTCGGCTTCATTGCCACTGTCGTCGGGCTTTGGAGACTTGCTAAGACCGTCATTGGAAGCTTCATGTGCTGGCTTGTAGAGTGCAGCATCTGTGAAGTAATTTTCCAATCCTTTGAATGGCTGCTTGTCAGCAATTAGTGTCCGGACCTCTCCTTCCTCATCGCAATATTTCATGCACTGGTGAAGAGTCGACGGAACTATCATATGAGAGTGGATCCAAGGTCGCCCCAATAAAATATTGTAGGAGGTATCAGCATCAATTACGTAGCATGTAACCTCCGTTTTCAAGTCTCCAATTTGACACCGCAATCGGATCTTACCAAGAGGATGGCTATTATTAGCGTTGAATCCATAGATGGTAGTGTGTGTAGGTGTCAAGCGATGAAGGGAAATCCCCAACAGCTGCATCAATCTACTGGGCACGATGCTGAGTGCAGAACCTGGATCAATCTGAATTCGGTCCACTTTTGTGGACCCGACATATCCAGTGAAATATAAAGGCCTATTATGCTTTATATTCCTCACCTGCATATCTTCTGGAGAGAAGATAATTTGTGGGACCTGCCTCCTCACTTGATGACAGTGGGGGCAAGAGTCCCGCTCTTCGATGGCCGGCTCGACAATCTGAGCTAGGAACGACTCAGAGTCTGCCAAGGCCTCTCTTAGAGCTTCACGTGTTGATTTTGATAATCTCAACAATTCGTAAAGCGTCACTCGTGCTGGGATATTAGCCAACTGCGCGATTATGTCAAATTCGAAGGGAGTTTCTTTGGCTCCTTCATCTCTGGTAGAATTCTTCTGGAAACGAAGTCTTTTCTGCTTCGCAGGCTTTGCAAGTTCTGCATAGATATCTTTTGGATCCACTCTAGTATAGTCCTTAAGATATGTCTTTCCAGATCGAGTACTGAAAGGGCCTGCCCCATCTTGATGGGTGGCCATAGTTTCGGGTTCTTCTTCAGAACTTGTGAAGGCGCCTGAAGCTATATATTCTTCCTTTATATCTGCAGAGATGGCATTGACAGCCCGTTTCTTCTCTGGACCTCTTGAAGTAGTCCATTGTTCATCTTCCAGCAAATCAGGGTGAACCCACATAACTTCCCCTCTTTGGGTTGTTATGGGGACAAGTCCTTCTTGGGCTTTGTTGTAAGGATCAAGATTCTTTGTAACTGCCTCACCCTTTGGGATTGGGGTCACTCCTGCGGGGAACTCGTGGGTTCCAACCACTATGGTTGCCATATTGGCAGTGACCTTCTTCTGCTCTTCCTTAAGCGTCAGAACCCCAACTTCTATTAGTGCTTGGATCCTGTTCTTAAGGGAAAAACAATCCCGGGTAGGGTGTCCAACATTCCGGTGATAGAGACAGTAGTTGGGATCTTTTATCTTACCAACGTCTTCTGGCTTCTTATTCTCCGGAAGTTTTAGCATTCCCTTCTTTTGGAGCAGGTGAAAGAGGACTGGTGTCTGTTCAGCTTTGAAAGTGTAATTCCTTTCTTGCTGCGGTCTAATTTGCCTTGACCCTCGCTGACCTTGAGATTTCGGCTCTGGCGGAGGACTAGTTTTCTGAGGAGCAGTTTCTGATGACATTACTGCTTTCCCTTTATTCTTGTTGCTGTTGTTTTGGGTATATGATTTACTACCCCCAGCACTTCTTGGCCCGCGGGACTCTTCAACTCGGCGAATCAAGTCTTCAGCTTGCTCTCCTTGTTTGAGCAGGTCCCTCCACGTCTTAGACTCTACGGCCCCCATTTTGAGGAGCACATTAGTCTTAAGGTTGTGTCGACATGTCTCGACTAGAGTTTCCTGGATCATTCCGTGTTTACAATGTACGGACTTCTCCCGGAACCTTTCTATGAAATCTTTAACCGCTTCTTGTTCCCCCTGCCTCGTTGCAAGGAGGGAATGAACCGTAATCTCGGTATCATCCTCGAAGAAACGTGAGAGAAATAATTTCTCAACATCTAACCAGGTATTAAAAGTACCTGGGGGCAGCTGCATGAACCAAGTAAAGGCAGGCCCTCGCAAAGTACTTGCAAATACTTTGGTCATGATGGGATCATTACCCATTAAGTGTCTTGCTTGGGACAAGAAATAATAGATGTGCTGACTGGGCGATCCCTTCCCGTCATAGGGCTCCAACTTGAGCGGCTTATACTTTGGAGGATAGGGTACCACATCCCATTCTGCTGGATATGGTCTAGAGACTCCTGACTCCTTCAACTCTTTTTTACGCATCAAGGCTTCGAGTTGATTCTGTAACTTTTCAAGCTTTTCTTTATGCGGATCATGGAAAGAAAATCTATCTTCTTCCTCATGCATCGAGTGGGCTTTCTCCTCCTGTTTTTCTTTATTTGGATTCTTCTTGCCCTGTTTAGCATTATCTTCAACAACTTTTAAACGTAGCATCTTAAGATCTTCAATCGTTTTCTGTTGCTCTCGAATCATTCTTTCTTGAGCCTCAAATCTCTGATTGATATCACCAGATTTATCTGCCATGTGCGATGCTGACTTCTGTAGCCGAGATGATATAGAGGATGGGGGCGAGGCTATAGCGGAATTATCGTTGTTCTCATCGTAAGAACCCCCTGCAAGTTTCTTATAATTTCGGGACGGGACGGCTCCTGATCTTAGTCGAGTAATACGATGAGGTTCATCATCGCTCGATTCTGAATCATCATCCGTTTCTGCAATTTTCTTCCCTTTTCCTACCATGTTGGAAGTTACAGCTCTCCCTTGTTTCAGGGGAGTGGTTCTTGTCTTCTTAGCAGGATTCTGGTTTGACTCATTTAATCGGTCGAACACAGATATCCTGTTCTTGCTGCAGCCACAGTTATTCATCACGGCTAATACTGTTGTCATAAGTTGCTGGCAATGGCAACTATGTTCAACTTGAAGTTGGTCTATGCCTCTCTTCTTAGAAAGATGCTCCCTGAGGTCAGTGCCTCTAGCCACGAAATCAAGAGGTCCATTCAACTCTTGAGAGTATTTAGGAATCCACTGAAGCTTCTTTGATTGATCAACCCTGACTCTGGGGTCAAACCGATCCTCGCGTGGCTTAGGAATAGCCTCGCGTTTCATATTGCGGGCCTGAAGAATAGCTCCGCGCTTATCCATACTAGCCTCGCGTTTCTCGCTGGCTTGGTGTGTCCTTGGAAGTTTAGCTTCTGGAATAATAGCCCCGCGTGAAAGGAAGTTCTTGCACGCTGGCTTATCTTCGCGATTGACGCAGATCATAGCTTCGCGCTTAGCGCGGTTTTTACGACTGACAACTATCTGCCAATCATCTTCCCATTCCTTGTGGGTGTCAGAAGTCTTGCGTTTATTGCAAGTATCACTGGCTTCGCGTCTCTCGCTAGGCACAGTAATAGCCCCGCGTGGAGAATCACACGCTGGCTTTGAATAATTTTTATACTCGCGTAACTCGCGAGTGTTGGGTATTCTGCGACTAGCGCGACCCTTACTGGCTTCGCGTCTCTCGCTAGGCACAGTAATAGCCCCGCGTGGAGAATCACACGCTGGTTTTGAATAATTTTTATACTCGCGTAACTCGCGAGTGTTGGGTATTCTATGACTAGCGCAACCCTTACTGGCTTCGCATATCTCACTAGGCACAGTAATAGCCTCGCGTGGAGAATCACACGCTGGCTTGGAATAATTTTTATACTCGCGTAACTCGCGAGTGTTGGGAATCTTGCGTAACTCGCCAGTATTACCAGCCTCGCGTGGAAAATCACACGCTGGCTTTTTCTTGCTTTTAAGGCAAGTTGTATCTTCGCGTTTAACGCGGTAGAGATTGGTCTCGCGGGTAGCGCGAGCCAATTTGCGAGGGACCATAGCCTCGCGTCCTCTAGAGTTAGCTCCGCGTCCAAGGCGGGCTTTGAGGGCTCTACGCCTCGCTCTCCGGTTCCTGTTCCGGAGTTGGGTCCTGGTCAGTCCAGTTCCCATATCTTCTTCGGCAATCGGAAGCTCTTCCTCGGTTAGGATTTCTTGTGTGGACTCCGGCGTTATAACCGTAGTCTCCAAGGATCCCCGTCTCTCGGTGGATACCTTTCTACCCGTCACTCGGGCATTGGAGTACATACGGCGATAGTGCCGTGTCTCATCCAAGTCACCTGATCCGGAGGAGAGGAACTCCTCGTACTTCTGCTGGTCGATTTCAACGACCAGCATGTCTACTTCGGATCCGATCAAGTCAACGTCCGATTGCGCCACAATCTCTTCATCAGTGAAAGAGATGGCTCCCACTGTGGTCGCCAGTTTGTTCGTCACAAAAGTTTCTTCGCTTCCTCCCATTGAATTAACTTAAATTACAATGAAAGTGAACAAGATATAAAAAGAACAAACGAGAGGATTTTATACTTCAATCTCTCTCTTTTACAATATTGTGGGATCTGTGGCGATGGGATCTGTCAAGCAGTTCCTTTGGACGATCGGTACGTTGAAATATTCTCTTTTAAAGATATCGGCCGAATATAGACGATCTTCTCTGCTTTTGATTCGTTCAAGGCTCTCTCGCGTAACTTAAACTTCTCAAAAACTCCAGAAAGAAGATGGTGACTTTCTCTGATCTTCACGAACTCAAGGCTCTGTGCGTAACTTGAGTTCTCCAAGATCTCAGAAGATGATCCGCAAAGGCTTCAAGGCTCTCTCGCGTACTTGAATTGCCAAAGGATCAATAGGAGACTTCCAATGCCGAAAAGAAGAAGACCCCTAGGGTTTCACCAAGAAGGTATTTATAGCCCCAGGTTAATGCAAGAGTTTCTATCTAAATAGAACTCGCATTCATCATGAGGGATTCCAATCAAATATCTTAGTTTTGATAGAATTCTGATTAGACTTGATTCGGGTATTTGGATAAGCCCAGAATCATAATCTCAATCAATTTGAGATTCTGGTTATCTGCTTACGCGGAGCTTTAATCGCATTAAAACGCGACGCTAAATAACCAAAACGCGGAGCTAACGCGGAGCTATTGATCATCTCCGCGTTTTACTCAAACGCGAGGCTAATACAAGCTAGACTGCGGAATCAACGTGGAGCTATTAAACATCTCCGCGTTTTATTCAAACGCAGGGTTAATATAACCAAACGCGGGGCTATTGAATTAGCTCCGCGTTCTGTTGTGGAAAATCCTTTTAACTTAGAAATTTTCACTGCCAACAGTTGGTTTAACAGCCCCTAATATTTGATGGTCATCACTTCTGAGTTGTCTTAGTGGATGGTAGATAACAACTATGCGAAGTCTTTTGATCCCGAGTACTTGTCTGACCCTATTTTTAGTAGGGAAATTCATCACCTAATGATGAAGGATCGAGATGATGACACCAAGGTCTTTAAGGATATCCTCTCAAGGATCACATTTTATGGTGACTTGAAGTCCATGACAACATATTCTTTCAACATAACTCACCTTGAAGACTCTCCAAAAGTGGTGTAGATGGTGAGTGTCTCGGTGTCGTTAAACCATGTTAGGGGTCCGAATGATATGTTTAACTCTTTCTCTTCCATTCCCATTTGATAGAATGCACTGAGGAAGATTATATTATAGGAGCTCCTTACATCAACTAGGATATTTCTCACTTCAGCACCACCTATATTGTGGAAATGATGTCGGCTTTTTCATATGGGACTTCAATTATTTCAAGATCTCGAGATGAGAAGGTTATCTCTTATCCCTTAAAACACTTTAGGTGGTGGCTAGTAGTATTGATGAGCCTTGCATATTTTTGTTAAATCGAAAAGGAATTGCCTCCGAAAGCTGGTTCTCCAGAGATGTTAAGGGGGCTCATTTTTGTTCTTGCCTTTGTCATGGTGATATGGTTGTTTCCTAGCATCCTTTTGGAAGAATCTCTTCAAGTATCCTCATTGGATAAGATTCTTGATATTTTCTTCAACTGGATTCACTTCTTAGTCAACTGACTAATATCCTTATGATACTCGACGATTGTTGTGGGTCCCTCTTTCCAACTACTATCTTGATGAGCGAGGAGCTTCCAAGAGATAACCCTCTTTCTGGACTTAGTTGAGAACACGGGTCCTAGAAGTGTTGAGAAGAGTGAACTTGCCTTTTGGATCATAGCGGTTATTGTTTTGACGTCCTCTTGCTGATCTGTGGGACTTTAGTGGACTCTAACTCCGCTCATCCTCTTTGCCCTTTTAGTCAGTGGGTTCCTTTGTCTTTCAGAAATCTCAATCTTTAAAGACCATCTCGAATTCCTTTGGGACTATGTACTTATCGATGCATTCAAGGAGCTTATCTAGCGAAGTAGGTCTATGCTTTCCGATGGAAAGCCTTTATTGGACATTCTGAATACCATTTATGAGTGCTACCAGCATGATGATAACAAAAAAGACCTTGATCTGAAGTCTCGCTTTGTTGATTTATCTTAGGAAGTCTCTTAGGGATTTGCCCTGCTTTTGCTCAATGCTGAGAAGGGAAGCGATAGTTAACTATTTTGCTTACCAAGAACTATTGTGTAAATGTCTACCAAGTTAGTTGAATTCTTCAATTGACCGAGAGGGAAGGTTGTGATAGCAAGTCCGTGTGTCATTCTCCAAAGTCATAAAAAAAACTTTATACATACTATAATCGGTCGCTCCTTACAAGTGCATGCAGCTGTTGGCAGTGAAAATTTCTAAGTTAAAATGATTTTCCACAACAGAACGCAGAGCTAACTCTATAGCTCTGTGTCTGGCTAATTTTGGCCTCGCGATGAGTAAAACGCGGGGCTATCAATAGCTTCGCGTTAGCTCTGCATTTTGGTTATTTAGCGCCGCATTTTGATGCGATTAGCTCCGCGTGAGCAGATAACCAGAATCTCAAATTGATTGAGATTATGATTTGGGCTTATCCAAATACCCGAATTGAATCCAATCAGAATTCTAAATCAAGAGATTTAAATCAAAACTAAGATATTTGATTGGAATCCTTGATGAATGCGAGTTCTATTTAGATAGAAACTCTTGCATTAACCTGGGGCTATAAATACCTTCTTGCTAGAGGTCTTCTTTTCGGCAATTGAGATCTTTTCCTCTTGGAGAATTCAAGTTACGCACAGAGCCTTGAGTTCGTGAAAGACCAGAGAAGATCGTCTACAGTCGGCCGCCGTCTTCGAGAGAAGAAGAGTTCGACGTTCGATTGTCCAAAGGAACTACTATAGATCCCATCGCCACTGATCCCACAATTATATTGTAAAAGAGAGAGATTGAAATATAAAATCCTCTCGTTTGTTCTCTTTTTTATCTTGTTCACTTTCATTGTAATTCAAGTTTATTCAATGGGAGGAAGGCAAAGAATTTCTGCTGCGAACAAACTGGCGACCACAGTGGGAGCCATCTCTTTCACTGATGAAGAGATTGTGGCGCAATCGGACGTTGACATGATCGGATCCGAAGTAGTTGAAATCAACCAGCAGAAGTACGAGGAGTTTCTCTCCTCTGAATCAGGTGACTTGGACGAGACACGACACTATCGTCGCATGTACTCCAATACCCGAGCAACGGGTAAAAAGGTATCCACCGAGATACGGGAATCCTTGGAGACTGCGACTATAGGGCCGATGCTCGGACAGGAAATCCTAGCAGAGGGTGAGCTTTCGACTGCCGAAGAAGACCTAGGAACTGGATTGACCAGAACCCAACACCAAAATAGGAATCGGAGAGCAAGGCGTAAAGCCCTCAAAGCCCGCCTTAGACGCCGAGCTAACCTTAGAGGACGCGAGGCTATGGTCCCTCGCAAACTGGCTCGCGCTAATCGCGAGACCAGTCACTATCGCGTTAAACGCGAAGATACAACTTGCCTTAAAAGCAAGGAAAAGCCAGCGTGTAATTTTTCACGCGAGGCTGATACTAAGCCAAGCAAGAAACGCGAGGCTAGTAATACTTGTGAGTTACGCAAGACTTCTAACACTCGCGAGGAACGCGAGTATAAAAATTCTTCAAAGCCAGCGTGTGATTTTCCACGCGGGGCTGATACTAAGCCAAGTGAGAAACGCGAGGCTAGTCAGACTTGCGAGTTACGCAAGACTTCTAACACTCGCGAGGAACGCGAGTATAAAAATTCTTTCAAGCCAGCGTGTGATCTTCCATGCGAGGCTATTACTGAGCCAGCATGTGATTTTCCGCGCGAGGCTATTGCTGAGCCTAGCGAGAGACGCAAAACCAGCAAGATTTGCCCTAGTCGCAATATATCTGACACTCGCGAGAAATGCGAGTATAAAAATTCTTCAAAGCCAGCGTGTGATTTTTCACGCAAGGTTAATACTGAGCCAAGCGAGAAATGCAAGACTAGTAATACCTCTGAGAAACGCAAGATCTTTCGTGAGAATCGCGAAGACGATTGGCAGATTTTTGTTAATCGTAAGAATCACGCTAGGCGCGAAGATATGACTTGCGTTAATCGTAAGGGTGAGCCAGCATGCAAGAATTCCCTTTCACGCGGGGCTACTATTCCAGAAGCTAAAACTCTGAAGACACGCCGAGCCAGCGAGACAAGCGAGGCTAACGTGGCAAAAGGCGGAGCTATTCTTCAGTCTCACGAGATAAAACGCGAAGCTATTTTCAAGCCTCGCATAAATCAACCCGACTGTAGAATCAGGACTGATCCTCGCGTCAGGAGACCAGAGCTGGATTCCAGTGATCCTAAAAGGCTTCAGTGGGTTCCTAGACCCTCTAAACAGGTGAATGAGCCCCGCAACTCCATGACTAAGGTCGCCGATCTCAGGGAGCATCTGTCCAAGAAGCGTGGCATAGAACAAATTCAAGCTGAACCTGTTTGTCACTGCCAGCAGCTTATGATAGCAGTATCCGCTGTAATGGACAATTGTGGCTGCAGCAAGAGCAGGGTATCAGTGTTCGACCGATTAAACGAGTCGGACAAGAACCCTGCTAAGAAGATAAGAACCACTTCCCTGAAACATTGGAGAGCCGTAACTTCCAACATGGTGGGGAAAGGGAAGAAGATTATAGAGACAGAAGATGATTCAGAATCGAGTGACGAAGAACTCATCACATCACTAGACTTAAATCAGGAGCCGTCCCGCCTCAAAACTATAAGAGGCTTATAAGAGGTTCTTATGACGATGACAACGACAATTCAGCCATAGCTTCACCGCCATCCTCTACGTCATCTCGGCCACAAAAGGCAGCATCACACATGGTAGATAAATCTGATGATATCAATCAGAGATTTGAAGCTTAAGAAAGAATGATTCGAGAGCAACAAAAGACTATTAAAGACCTTAAAGTGATGCTCTCTAAACTTGTTGAGGATAAAAAGGGCAAAGAAACTCTGAACAAAGAGGAAAAAGAAGAAAAAGCCCACTCAATGCACGAGGACGATGATAGATTTTCTTTCCATGATCCGCATGGAGAAAAGATAGAAAAATTACAAAGTCAACTCGAAGTTTTGATGCATAAAAAGGAGTTGAAAGATTCAGGGGTCTCAAGACCATACCCACCTGAATGGGATGTGGTACCCTACCCCCAGAAGTACAAGCCGCTCAAGTTCGAGCCATATGACGGGAAGAGATCGCCCAGTCAGCACATTTATTACTTCTTGTCCCAAGCAGGACATCTGATGGGTAATGATCCGATTATGACCAAAGTATTCGCAAGTACTTTGAGAGGGCCTGCTTTAACTTGGTTCATGTAGCTGCCCCCAGATACTATTAATGCCTAGCTAGATGTTGAGAAATTATTTCTCTCACGTTTCTTTGAGGATGATACCGAGATTACGGTTCATTCCCTCCTTGCAACTACACAAGGAGAACAAGAAACGGTAAAAGATTTCATAGAAAGGTTCCGGGAGAAGTCTGTGCATTGTAAGCACGGAATGGTCCAAGAAACTCTAGTCGAAACATGTCGACATAATCTTAAGACTAATGTGCTCCTAAAAATGGAGGCCGTAGAGTCTAAGACATGGAGGGATTTACTAAAACAGGGAGAGCAGGCCGAAGACTTGATTCGTCGAGTTGAAGAATCCTGTGGATCAAGGAGTTCTGGAAGTAATAGGCCTTATACCCAGAATAATAGTAATAAGAATAAAGGGAAGGTGGTAATGGCATCAGAAGCTACTCCGCAAAAGACAAATCCTCCTCCAAGCCCAAAGCCCCAGAATCAGAAGGGCGCGAGGCAAAGTAGGCCTCAGCAGTAAAAGACTTACACGTTCAAAGCGGAACAGACGTCTACACTCTTCCACCTCCTCATGAGGAAGAAAATGTTGAAACTTCCAGAGAATAGGAAGCCAGAGGACGCTGGTAAGACTAACGACCCTAATTACTGTCTTTATCACCGGAACGTTGGACACCCTATTAGGGATTGTTATCCCCTTAAGAACAGAATCCAAGCACTAATAGAAACTGGAGTTCTGACGCTTAAAGAGGAGCAAAAGAGAGTCACCGCCAATATGACAACAATAGTGGTTGGAACCCATGAGTTCCCCGCAGGGGTGACCCCGATTCCAAAGGGTAAGTTGGTTACAAAGAACCTCGATCCTTATAAGAAAGCTCAAGAAGGACTTGTTCCTGTAACAACCCAGAAGGGGGAAGTTATGTGGGTTCACCCTGACTTACTAGAAGATGAATAGTGGACTACCGCAGATCAAGGGAAAAAGCGGACTGTTAATGCCATTTCTGCGGAGATAAGGGAAGAATATATAGTTTCGGGAGCCTTCACAGATTCTGAAGAAGAGCCCGAAACTATGACCACTCATCAAGATGAGGCAGGCCCTTCCGGTACTCAATCTGGGAAGACATATCTCAAGGACTACACCAGAGTAGATCCGAAGGACATATATGCGGAACTTGCAAAACCGGCGAAGCAGAAAGGACTTCGCTTCCAGAAGAATCCTATTAGAGATGAAGAAGCCAAGGAGACTTCCTTTAAATTTGACATAATAGCTCAGTTGGCTAATATCCCAGCACGAGTTACGCTATACGAGTTGCTTCGATTGTCAAGGTCAACTCGTGAGGCGTTGAGAGATGCATTGGCAGACTCTGAGTCATTCCTAGCTCAGATTGTCGAGCCTGCCGAGGAGGAACGGGACTCTTGCCCCTGTCATCAAGTGAGGAGGCAGATTCTGCAAATCATCTTCTCTCCAGAGGACATGCAGGTGAGGAATATAAAGCATAACAGGCCTTTATATTTCACCGGATATGTTGGGTCTACAAAGGTGGACCGAATTCAAATTGATCCGGGTTCTGCATTAAGTGTCATGCCCAGAAGGTTGATGCAGCTATCGGGGATTTTCCTCCATCGTCTGACACCAACCAATACAACAATATATGGTTAACGCCAATAATAGCAGTCCCCTCGGAAAGATCCGACTCCGATGTCAGATCGGGGATTTGAAGACGGAGGTCACATGCTACGTTATTGATGCAGATACCTCCTACAATATTTTACTGGGACGACCTTGGATCCACGCTCACATGATAGTCCCGTCGACTCTTCACCAATGCATGAAATATTGCGATGAGGAAGGAGAAATCCGGACACTAGTTGCAGATAAGCAACTATTCAAAGGGCTGGAGAATTACTTCACAGATGCTGCACTCTATAAGCCGGCCCATGAAGTCTCCAATGATGATCCTAGCAAGCCTCCAAAGCCTGACGACATCGGTAATGAAGCCGATACTGAGTACGAGCTTCTTGAAAAAGACGATGGGGGTGATTATGAAATCAACCCTCACTTAGATTTTAATTTGAGTCTTGATATAACCGATGTAATAGAGGAAGAATGGATTATAAATGAAAACATAAAGTTAGTCTACGAGCATGCTGTAGCTACTGAGTCTGAACCCTCTTGTACTTCCACCGAAGTGGATGACCTATCCGAACTTGAAGTTCTGGCAGCATATCATTTTCCACTTAGGTCATCCCTCCTCTCTAGGTCCGAAATAGTCAAGGGAAAAGGTCACTACTTCGAAGTGCCTTCTCGATAAGAGTCCCAAAAACCGATCATGTTCGGCAAGGTAATTATGTCACCTCGACAAAGACAAAGTAGTGAAAGTGATGAGCAAACATCACCTCAATTTCACTTGTATGAACAGAAATCCCTGCAAATGATGGAGAAAATGGGTTATAATCTTACCTAGAAACCGGGATTAAACTTTGGAAAAGGGCGACGGAATCTCATACCCTCGTTTAGACCGAGAGGAAAGAGTCCGGATTATTATCAGAAGACCCGCAGGGGGTTGGGCTATGTATCTACTTCCCCCTCATTATCATTAAAAGATGAAGAGAGTTCTTCGGCCAAAGAAGATACATCTTCATCCGGCCATGATTCGGACATAAGTACCGGTGCTTGGTTTCAATATTTGACAGCCAATATGGTTTCAGCCGCACCAGAAAGCGACGAGGAACCAATTGATGTTCAAGATGATTCCTGGGCCAAGCATATGGACACTCTCTGGGATGTCCGCTTTGAACAGCGTGACCCACCCACAGAAGACAAATTAGTACAAGTCAACATGAGAACAGAAGAAAATCCGAAACCCATCTTCATAAGCGACACGCTAACTCCTGTGGAAAAGCAGAAACTTGTATCTCTTATCAAAGAGTATATAGACGTGTTCGCATGGAGTTTTGAGGACATGCCCGGGCTTGACCCTCAAATTGCCACACACCGGTTAAATATTAAAGAAGACGCCAAGCCTGTCAAACAACAACAAAGACGTTTTCGACCGGAAATGATGGAGGTAATAGTTACTGAGGTCAACAAGCTTATTAAATCATGATTTATCCGTGAAGAACAACATCCTGATTGGGTGGCTAACATAGTACCGGTTCGTAAGAAGAAAGGCAAAATCCGGATATGCATTGATTTTCGAGATCTGAACGCTGCATGTCCTAAGGACGAGTTTCCACTCCCCATCACCAACGTGATGATTGATAATACTTGCGGTTATGATAGGATGTCCTTTATGGATGGTTTCTCAGGTTATAACCAAATTAAAATGCACCCGGATGATGAAAAGCATACAGCTTTCAGAACGCCGCTGGGGGTATACTGTTATACGGTGATGCCGTTCGGATTGAAGAATGCAGGTGCCACCTACCAACGCGCAATGAGTGTCATATTTAAGGAACGCCTGCGCAAAACAGTGGAGTGCTATGTGGACGACTTAGCGGTCAAAAGCAAGGATAAAGAAGATCATCTTCATGATTTAAGAGTGGTCTTCGATCTTATGTGGAAACATCATTTGAAGATGAATCCCACTAAGTCTTTGATGGGGTGTCCAGCGGGAAATTCCTTGGGTTCATAATAACTTCGAAAGGAATTTTCCTCGACCCTGAAAATGTAAAAGCGATTAGCGAGATGCTACCTCCCTGCAATCTTTAAGAATTAAGGGGATTATAAGGGAAGCTCGCCTATATTCGACGCTTCATTTCGAACTTATCTGGATGATGCCAACCATTCTCCAAACTTATGAAAAAGGGAGTGTCTTTCGTATGGGATGAGGCATGTCAACAAGCCTTTGATGACCTCAAAGAGTACCTTACTAAGCCTCATGTTCTTATGGCACCGACCCCTGGACAGCCATTCCTTATATATGTAAGGGCTATGGATGATGCTCTAGGGGCATTACTTGCTCAGTATAATGAGCATGGCCATGAACACGCTCTGTATTACTTAAGTAGGACAATGATCGGAGCCGAGCGTCGGTATATCCCGATCGAAAAAAAATGTTTAGCCCTAGTGTCGCCATTCAGAAAATGTGACACTATCTTTCAGGGCAAACGATCCATGTCATATCACGGGTTAATCCCTTGAAGATTTTGATGACAAAGCCGGGATCCTTAAACGGCCGGTTGGCGAAATGGGCATTATTGCTATCGCCCTATGACATACATTTTGTTCCTCAAAAAGCCATGAAGGGATAGGCGATCACCGACTTTCTTGCAGACCATCCAATTTGGTCCAAATCCAAACAGACGTCAGATATCAACACAGTTAGCAAAGAACACCATGGCAAATGTTCTTTGATGGTGCTACCAGACGATCTGCTGCTGGAGTGGGGGTTGTGCTTATATCTCCACATAAACATATATTGCCTAACGGTTACTCGTTAACGGAACCATGCATGAATAATGTGGCGGAATATAACGCACTCATTATCGGCTTAAAAATAGCTCTACAACTGGGGGTGAACCATCTAGAGGTATATGGAGACTCTAAGCTCATTTTCAATCAGAGAACGGGTGAGTATGAAGTCAGACATGAAGCCCTCATCTCTTATCATCAGTTAGCCAGTGAGCTAGCGGGATATTTTGAACAATTTTACATATATCATATATCCCGAAATCAAAACGTCTATGCAGATGCTCTTGCTGCATTAGCTGCAACATTGGCGATCCCGCCAGATGAAGCTAAAAGCATCACCATTGGTAGCAGAGAACTCCTCCACCCAGACATGGTATCCCAAACCAAAGAGGTGTGCCAGACAGGCTTAATGTTGGAACCCCGTGATTGGCGATTTCCGTTTGTGGATTATGCTTTACATGGGATATTACAAGAAGATCCAAAGGAAGCCACCTCGATAAAGAGAAAGGCCCAGAGATTTTATTATGACCATAAGCTTCAGACTTTGTATAGAAAGTCAAGAGATGGTCTGCTGCTACGCTGCATATCAAAAGCAGAAGCAGAAGAAGTGCTGAGAGAAACACATGATGGAGTATGTGGAGCTCATCAGCCCGGTCCAAAACTCGGAGACCGCATAAGAAGGCTGGGATACTACTGGCCGAATATGATTACGGAAGCAATGGCATATGCTAAACGGTGCCATGCATGTCAGATACATGCTAACTTTATCCATCAAACCCCAGAATACTTGCACAATACCGTTGCTAGTTGGCCGTTTGAGGCATGGGGAATGGATATTGTAGGGCCTATAACTCCCCCGTCATCCAGAGGACATCAGTTTATCCTTGCGATAACCGATTATTTTTCAAGCTGGGCCGAAGCCGTGCCCATGAGAGAAAAACAACAGATGTGATTAAGTTCATTAAGCATCATGTTATTTACCGTTTTGGCGTCCCCCGGAGGATCATCCATGATAATGGACGACAATTCGTTAGCAAGAGGTTTTCGAGATTCTGTGATAAATTCAGAATCAAGGACATTGCTTCAACGCCATATAACCCTGAGGCTAATAGGTTAGCCGAAGCCTTCAACAAGACGATTATTAAGCTCCTTCGGAAGTTCGTCTCTTCCAATAAACGAGATTGGGACGAAAAGCTAGGAGAGTGCCTGTGGGCTTATCGCACAACCATTCGCACCCCTACTAAAGCTACTCCATTCTCTTTGGTCTATGGAAGCGAAGCCGTCTTGCCTCTCGAAATCCAGATTCTATCATTAAGAGTGGCCTTAGTCACAAAGATGACTACAGAAGAGCGCCATCAACAAAGACTGCGAGAATTAGAAGCGTTAAATGAAAAGCGTCTCAGGACCCAACAACGAATTGAGTTGTATCAAGCCCGAATCTCGCGAATGTTCAATAAGAACGTTAAACCAAGGACCTTTAAAAAAGGAGACTTGGTTTTGGCTATTAAAAGGCCAATGGTTCTGACTCACAAGACTAAGGGTAAATTTGAACCCAAGTGGGAGGGACCGTTCATCGTGGAGACCGTATACTCTAGTAAAGCCTACCGCTTAATGAATCAGAATGGCGATAGGATGATGATGCCAATCAATGGCAAGTTTTTAAAGAAATACTATTCTTGACGAACTAAAACGGTGGCAGAGTAACGGTCTCATCTAGTTCATAAGTCGTGGTGTGCCCAGTTCAAGTTACGCATGAGAGCCTTGAACCGTCTCCAATCTCCTTCTTAGGCATGCGCAAATGAGCGCCTCTGACCTAAATTTGATGAACCCTGACCCGATCATCTTTGGTGTGTCCAGTTCAAGTTACGCACGAGAGCCTTGAACCGCCTCCAATATCCTTCTTAGGCATGCGCAAATGAGCGCCTCTGACCTAAATTTGATGAATCCTAACCCGATCATCGTGGTGTGCCCAGTTTAAGTTACGCAGATGAGCCTTGGACCGCCTCCACTTGTTCAAGTTACGCAGTTGAGCACTTGGACTTTTCTTTGATGAATCCTGACCCGATCATCTTTGGTGTGCTCAGTTCAAGTTACGCACGAGAGCCTTGAACCGCCTCCAATCTCCTTCTTAGGCATGCGCAAATAAGCGCCTCTGACCTAAATTTGATGAATCCTAACCCGATCATCATGGTGTGCCCAGTTCAAGTTACGCAGATGAGCCTTGGACCGCCTCCACTTATTCAAGTTACGCAGATGAGCACTTGGACTTTTCTTTGATGAATCCTGACCCGATCATCTTTGGTGTGCCCAGTTCAAGGTATGCATGAGAGCCTTGAACCGCCTCCAATCTCCTTCTTAGGCATGCGCAAATGAGCGCCTCTGACCTAAATTTGATGAATCCTAACCCGATCATCGTGGTGTGCCCAGTTCAAGTTACGCAGATGAGCCTTGGACCGCCTCCACTTATTCAAGTTACGTAGATGAGCACTTGGACTTTTCTTTGATGAATTCTGACCCGATCATCTTTGGTGTGTCCAGTTCAAGTTACGCATGAGAGTCTTGAGCCACCTCCAATCTCCTTCTTAGGCATGCGCAAATGAGCGCCTCAGACCTAAATTTGATGAGTTCTAACCCGATCATCGTGGTGTGCCCAGTTCAAGTTGCGCAGATGAGCCTTGGACCGCCTCCACTTGTTCAAGTTACGTAGATGAGCACTTGGACTTTTCTTTGATGATCCTGACCCGATCATCGTGGTGTGCCCAGTTCGAGTTACCCTTGGACCGCCTCCACTTGTTCAAATGCCCAATGCTATTAAAGCAGCGGGAAGAGGAGATCAAGTTCCTCGCCAACCCTATCATACTGGGGGTAAAAGTATGAGATTAATTGCCCAATGCTATTAAAGCAGCGGGAAGAGGAGATTAAGCTCCTCACCAACCCTATCATACTGGGGGTAAAAGTATGAAATTAACTACCCAATACTGTTAAAAGCAAATGGGAGAGGAAATTAATTCCTCGACAACTCACCATGCTGAGGGGAATAGCATGGCTAGCCCAATGCAAACGGCGATTGGTAAAGGCTAATCAAATCAGTTGATAGCTGGGGGTTTGCTAAAAATCCCATAAAACCTGTCATGTTAAATCTTTACCTCTGACAGTATGATTTGGATTATTTCCATCTCCGTTCAAGATACGCAGATGAGCCTTGGACTGTATTACCTAAACAACTAAATCATTTTGATGACAAGTTATCTGTTGTGCAAACAAATTTTGTAGCCAGCAGGTAAAAGAATTAAATGATTGTCTTTATTTTCATCGACAAAAAGAATGAAGTTACAAAAATTTCCTTTATTACAAGTTCTTATTACAAAAAGAATAAATAATAAAAGAAAACTATGAATCTCCTAGGAGCTTCAACTTATTCGTTGCCTCTTCAACTACTCGACTACGAGTTGCTTCCACGGAGTGTTGAGCGTGCTGGAGTAGGTCATCATCATTCATTGCAAGTTGCTGAGTTAGATGCTGACGAGACTCTTCCATAGCACGACTTTTTATGGTCTCCTCCTGCTCAACCTGTTCCCATTGGAGGATCAGCGCTTCCCGCTTCTTAACGGCTTCCCCTAATTGAAGCTCGTTGGATACTAAGACCGCCCGAGCTTTAGCAATAGTCTCCTGAGCCCTAAGGATGGCGGTCTGACTCCTCCCAATCTCGAAATCCACCGCCTCCAAACCTTTAGCAATGGACTTTCGACTAGCCTGGAGCTCTGCCAACTCCCGGGACCATCCTTCTTCTTGACGCATTAATTCTTCTCGACGCGTCGTTAACTCCATCCGAAGCCGCGCCACCTCTATTGCAGTGATCGCTTCTAGGTCCGCTTGACGAACTGTGTCTAGCGTACGCACTTGCTCTTCTAAGTCTGCAAGGCAGGCTCGGCAAGGAGCTGCTCGGTCTCGTCCTTCGATCCTTTCAATATTATCTAAATAACTGAATAACATCGGACGTCCGAGACTAAGGAAATCTCTTCCGGCGAGGGTCATCTCGATGCATCTTCTTAGCAACCGCATAAAATCATTGACACTATAGTTGAAGATTTCTTTAAAAGGATCCACGGTGTCTGCATTCAAAGCAGGCAGCGCTAAAGAAGATGTCGATGGAGGAGGAGCGGTATCCACTGGAATTGAAGAAGAAGAAGCCTATCCCTGTACCAGGCTCATAATATGCAGGGCCAGTAAGGCCAACGCAGATCTGGTGGAACTAGGAACCTGAGGAGGAGTGTCGCTAGTACAAATCACCCGAGCAGCACCACCAACATGAGAAGATGAGGGGTGTTTCCACTAGAAGCTCCTCCGATGGTAGAAGAAGCTTCAAATGAGAACTTAAAATTTTCCTCATCCCCTGCTGGAAGACTTGGAGCTGGAGGGGTTGCAAGTGTCTCAACAACCATTATGGTAGAAGGCGTTAGTATTGCTGGCTGAGGAGCAGAACGCACACCGACAACTATTGGAAAAGTCTCGTCAGAACAGACATTTGGTATCGGAGACGGCAAACTCGGGGATGGAGTAGCTTCTTTTGCCGCGGCTGCAACAATCAACTCTGTCCTGTCATCGCTCCAAAGATCATCCATCGGGGGAACCGAAGAAGGAACAGAAGGAGGAGTTGTCGCAAAGTAGTCCGCATTAAATTCATTTGCAGAACTACTTAATCCACCCACTAAGCCAGTGGTGCCTAAATAGTCTACCCTCTCCTTGGACTCCCCTTTGGTGGTCGAATGCATCGGCGAGAGGGGGTGGCCACCTGTACCTCAGAAAAGCAAGACAAAGAGGATTGCATACAAATACAGAAAAAATAAATAGAAGACAGGATACAAAATCTGGGAGAACCATACCGGGAGATACAAGTCCAGTTGTCAGACTTGAAGGCGGAGCCGCTGTCGTCTCCAGAAGCATACTCGTCTCACTACCCAATGGTAGCGCCGCGGGGTGTTCAACAATTTCTAACATTGGAGGAGCCGGAACCTCTCTAGCATTTGGAACCTCAGCAGGTCCACTCTCCCTTGACGGTGCTGGAGGTAGAGTTGAAGCCAGCAGATCTGAAGCAAACTTGACAGCCGCTTCTTGCGGGGCTACTAGAGTCCCCAGAGCCAATTTCTTCTTCTTTTGGGCAGGTCCCTTCTTTGGGGCACCGCGGCGTTTGAGGTTGGGCTCCAGGAGTGAATGACGACAGGTTGGGGAGCACCTCCAACATCATTGTTGTCGTCATTATTATCATCATCTTCATCGCCAGACTCGCTGACGTCTAATGGTTCGGCCGCGGCACCAAGGAATTCATCCATTCCTTTTACTCTAACTCTAGAAGCACCCTGACGGCTAATGTAGAAAGCCTCAATCTCCTTACAACAGTTTCGGTTGATCGAGAAATGAGGCACGTCAGCATTTGCAACACTATACCAGGTGCAAAAACTGAGAGTCATGGCCAATTCTAGCAATTTCTGGGGGAGGGTGAATTCAGCGTCGATCCCACCAACTGTAAAATGAAACCAGCCACGGGCACCCTCGTACAAATTTCCCTCATAGGCTAAATTCTTGTTTGGATTACCCACATAAAGTTGGGAATATCCAAATTGGCGAGTAAAGCGACTCGGGATATACGGTTCGATAAGGCATTTACCATCTCGACGATATACCAGGTGCCCGGGTCGGATGTTAAGGAGCCACTAAAACGCTCCCCGAGATAAGATAGTGAAGTTATCTGCTCCTGTAATATCCTTCAAGTTCAACCCGTATCCTCCATCAGGAAAGTCGGGGAAGCACCGGAAGATCTCAAAATTTTGGTGGTGCCGGAGAGTCTTCCGGATTTGGGACATATAGTAGTGCTTCCATGAAGAGCGCTCATATAGTTCCACAAAGTAACACTTGTCACTAGAGCGGCGTGAAGCAGCACTCATCAGAGACGGACAGTGCATAATGAGCCATGCCATCAAATAAGTATAAGGAAGCTCCACTCTAGGGTTCGGAGTCTTCACTTGGGCGATTTCTTTCGACTTGCCTTTCCCTTTCACCTTGCCTTTATCAGCAGGGATGAAGTCCTAGCAGAGTGTTCGCAATCCATGCTGTAGATTGCACACCATGGCAGGAAGAAGTCCAAAAGGTCGGCCGTATGCAAGGAGGACCGCTGGATATACTACGGTCATCACAATTGCCTCTTTTGGTAATGATGGCAAGACACATCTCTTCAGCCACAACATCAAAAACCCAGCAATAAGGCCTCTATTGGACACCGGGGACTGAGCCTGATAATGATAACTCTTGAAAGAGATACCAGGACCGAATCCACCTTCGTTGGATTCAGTGGTATAATATATTAGCTGGGTCTTGGCAATGCAGCGATCAATCTCTGTGATGTAGGCAGGAGCATGGCCATGGATAGTTGTTGAACTATGCTTAGAATTCAAACTGGCAAAGAGGTAATCGGCCCATTTCTTGTGACCGATACCTTGGTTACGCACACCTGCTAAGTCAGCACAGACACGGTAATGGCACATCATCTCCCAGTATGTGGCATAGATGCGCTCATCCTTCGCCAGTAGCATGTTCAACTCCTCAGTAGTGTGTATATACTCCTCGTAGGGGACTTTGCCCATTCAGAGTCCAGATACCTCAAACATCTCATGGAGAGCAAACCCTAACTCACCCACTGGCGTAAAAAGGGTGCAGGTCTCAGGGTTGTACATTTCCAGGAAACAGAAGAAATGATAAGCGCTCTGAGGGAATCCAAATTGAACATTTCTGATGGCCTTGTATAGACTAATCTCCTTCAGAATAGGTTCATGGGAATCCAACATGTATTGAACAAGGCGAGCCCACCACATGTTGCCAGAAGAGTAAACCCAGCCAGGCATCCTAAAGTCGCTAGCCGGGTATTGACCTTCCTTCGCCAGGAACTCACTTAGGAAAATTCCTACGCGGATCGGAACCTCTCCTACTGGGAGCTCCTTGCCAAAACGGTCTGGAAGCAAACCAGTAATACATCTGTGGGGCCATCTTGATAAGCCCTATTTGCGCCCAATTTGCCCGTTGGGACGCCATCCTGTTCTTGAGTTAACCCCCACTTTAATTCACGGGGCATCGCCAACCTCTAAAGATAGACCAGGGGATAACCACGCTCCATTCTGGGCAGAAACATTAAAACTTCGCCGGAATTATAGAGCCACTTGCTCTCCTCTTCAAAGAGGATTTGGTCTGATTGCTCCATTACATCCCCGAAGAGGAATGCGGGCTTCTCTAGTGCTTCTCTATTCACGGTGTCAAAGGCCGCATCACTTATAATTTCTCGTGCAGTAGTGGGATGATACTTGATCAACTTCTCCTTGCGCTCTTGCGGATCTGGTTTGTACGCGGCCAGGATGGTGGTGAAGCGAAATTGAGCTGATGGATTAGAGCCCCCGGCAAAGCCAAAGTAGTGCTTATGGGAAGAGCCTCTGCCGAATACCCTACCGCAAAGGAAAAAATCAAAGTTAGAAAAGTTTCTATAGAACAGAAAATTTTTCTAAGTATGGAGACGCGAAGCTAAAAATTAGACTGCGCGAAGCTAAGAGTGACTCTGCGCGAAGCTAAAAATTAGACCGCAGAAATCAAAATAGCCTCGCGTTTCAACGCGACTGCTACTCAAAATAGTCTCGCGTTTCAACACGACTGCTACTTAAAATAGCCTCGCATTTCAACGCGACTGCTACTCAAAATAGCCTCGCGTTTCAACACGACTGCTACTTAAAATAGCCTTGCGTTTCAACGCGACTGCTACTCAAAATAGCCTCGCATTTCAATGCGACTGCTACTCAAAATAGCCTAGCGTTTAAACGCGATTGCTACTAAAAATAGTCTCGCGTTTCAATGCGACTGCTACTAAAAATAGCCCCGCGCTTCAAAACGCGAGGATGACGCGATAACTTCGCGTAAGAAGAAAACCAGAGGTTTTTCTTCTTCTCCAAGCCATACGGCCGGAGTACGGCGATCTCGCCGATAAAAGAGAAGATTGGTCGGTTAAAACCAAGCCAAATCATTCTCTAAATGTCCTAAGAAGCCCCAAAAGTGAGATCTTTACCTCCGATGGGCGAAACATGGACTGGCTCGCTGCTGACGCCACTGCTTGCGCCGGCCGCTAGCGACGATGGGGCTGCGCGTGAAGAGGCACGAGTCTTGGGCGCCATTTCTCAAAAAGTTGAGGAAATTGACGGAAAATCAGGAGAAAATCGGTCGGAAAACGGTCGGGTCGCCTGAACTCGGATCGCCTGAATCTCTAAAGTCTCTGGAAAATTCTCAAGTAAAGTAAAGAAGGAAAAGAAATAGAGACTTCATTTAAATGAGTTAAACCGCCTCTTGGAGTTCGGCGCGAATTTCGAGGAAAAAGATTGATCAGTTACTCTCCAAAAACGCGAAGCTATTAGCCTCGCGTAACAATGGAAAACACGAAGTTATTAACTTCGCGCAACTTCACAAAACGCGAGGATAACTCGGTGTTTTAGCTTCGCGTTCCTATGAAGAACTTGGGTTTCTAGCTAGCGCAATTAGGCACTTCCACCTAGGTTAAGATGATCTTTACCCGATCATCCTGGTATTATCAGTCTAAGTTATGCGAATGACCCTTAGATTATTTTACCAAAATTATAAACCATCTGTTTATTGAGCAAGCAAGATTCTTGAAGCCGACAGACAGAGAGGAAAATATTTGCCTTTATTTCATAAAAAGAAAAAGATTACAAAAGAAGAGGGAGTTATAGCTCTCCCAAAAGCTTCTACATCGACTCATCAATAACCTAACCGTGAAACTCCTCCGAGGGGTGTTGAAGTTCAAATTCCAGGGCTCACATACAAGAGATCTCCTCTGCAAATGTCAACTATGATCTGTTTAAAGTTCTTAGTGGATTATCCGAAGATACTGTTATAAGAATCCTAATGAAGATGC
Organism: Dracaena cambodiana; assembly: GCA_036321105.1. NCBI lineage: Eukaryota > Viridiplantae > Streptophyta > Magnoliopsida > Asparagales > Asparagaceae > Dracaena > Dracaena cambodiana. The sequence goes on along the minus strand of JAYEPQ010000011.1, from coordinate 17,717,000 downwards.
ACAAGTTGAATTCGAAATGCTGCAAGCCCTTACAGAGATTGTCATCTAACAGAAATTGTCCTCAAGAAAACTTAATGAGCTGCTGCAGGGTTCTTGTAACTCCTTCAAAAGTTTATCTTTTGGAGTCAGGGCTTGAAACCTGCAACTATGTTGTAAAGCATATGCTTCTGGCTTCCTTAGAGTTATTTTTGTTGACGAAGACTGGTAAAGCCACATGCACTCCTCTTCAAGAAGGATCTGGTTCAAGTACTTCACTGCAAAAGGAGAATCAAGAGTTAGACAAAACTCAAAAAATCTGCTAAGTATAAAAACGCAGAGCTAAGCTAAACTCCGCGTGCAGCTGAGGTAATAGCCTCGCGTTTCAAAATGCAGAGGATGACGCGATAACTTCGCGTAAAGGAAGAACAGAGTTTTTCTCTCTGCCGTTTCTTTTTCTTTCATAGCCTCGCGTTTCAAAGCGACTGCTAGTTAAAATAGCCTCGCGTTTCAAAGCGACTGCTAGTTAAAATAGTCTCGCGTTTCAAAGCGACTGCTAATCGAAATAGCCTCGCGTTTCAACGCGACTGCTAATCAAAATAGCCCCGTGTTTCAACCGCAGGGATGACGCGATAACTTCGCGTGGAGAAAGACCAGAGTTCCTCTCTGTCTTCTCCTTCTCCTTTAAACCTTAAGGCAGGAGAACGGCGATCTCGCCGATGAAGTAAACAATTGGCTGGTTAAAAACCGAGCCAAAACATCCCAAAATGATTCTAAGGAAACCAAAAGTTAAGGTTTTTACCTTCAATAATCACAACATGGATTGATACGCCATTGTGTCTACTTCCACGGCCATTGCCGTCGCCGTTAGCGCCGACCGCCGTGCACGAAGCTGTACTCTTCTGAAGCGACATCCTAATGATAAAAATCTATGGAGAGTCGAACGACGATCAATTAAAGATCGTTCGTCGACATCGCTCGCTCAGTTATCGGAGCTCAGAATTTTCTAACTTCTCAAAATGAAGAAGAAGATGAGTCAAAGCCTCTATTTAAACAGGATGATCCGTCACTTGGTATTCGGCGCGGAAATTCAGAGTAATTAATGAAATAATTACTCATTCCATTGAAAAAGAAGCTATTAGATCCGCGTAAGTGAGCAAAACGCGAGATAAACTTGGTATTTTAACTTCGCATTCTCTGTTTGAAGATCCAAAGTATTTCAAAATTTGCTAAGTTCTAAGCCATTTTGAAAACTTTGGAGGGGTTCTGTTAGCAGTGAAAATTTCTAAGTTAAAAGGATTTTCCACAACAGAACGCGGAGCTAACTCTGTAACTCCGCGTCTGGCTAATTTTAGCCTCGCGATGAGTAAAACTCGGGGCTATCAATAGCTTCGCGTTAGCTCCGCATTTTGGTTATTTAGCGCCGCGTTTTGATGCGATTAGTTCCGCGTGAGCAGATAACCAGAATATCAAATTGATTGAGATTATGATTTGGGCTTATCCAAATACCCGAATTGAATCCAATCAGAATTCTAAATCAAGTGATTTAAATCAAAACTAAGATATTTGATTGGAATCCTTTATAAATACGAGTTCTATTTAGATAGAAACTCTTGCATTAACCTGGAGCTATAAATACCTTCTTGGTGAAACCCTAGAGGTCTTCTTTACGGCAATTAAGATCTTTTCCTCTTGGAGAATTCAAGTTACGCACAGAGCCTTGAGTTCGTGAAAGATCAGAGAAGATCGTCTACAGTCGGCCGCCGTCTTCGAGAGAAGAAAAGTTCGATGTTCGATCGTCCAAAGGAACTACTATAGATCCCATCGCCACTGATCCCACAATTATATTATAAAAGAGAGAGATTGAAATATAAAATCCTCTCGTTTGTTCTCTTTTTTATCTTGTTCACTTTCATTGTAATTCAAGTTTATTCAATGGGAGGAAAGTAAAGAATTTCTGCTGCGAACAGCAGCTCGGTAATTAGTGACGTGATCATAGGGATCACTCGAGCTGTTATACTTCTTTCCATGCTGGGGGTCTTGAACTGGAAATCTCATTGGAGTATCGCTTAGCATTGTCAAATAGTATCTGAAAATCATATCATCGTGGGAAGGTTTGATGCTCTATCGATAAGAAGACGCTGCTTTGACTTCATGATTGTTGTGCTTCCATTTAATCTCGCCCTAACTCTTGTTCTGATTATCGCAAGATCGAATAGCATGAGGTTGATCTCACCCTCCCCCGATGTCTTCTAAGCTATGGGATGGTTCTGCATGGGTAGATCGGTTTTTCTGGATTGCTTGATGAACTCTTTGACTTTGCCAAAAGTTGAAACTGTGCCTGAGTGATACTGGCATCTGGATTTAGTTCTAGCAATAGCATTCACTGGTTGCATTGATTCACAACTCATGAGATGATTGGTTCTGTAAACCCTACCAACGACATGTTTGACATGGATGACAAGTAACACTCCCACTGACAACACCAACTAGTTGTGCCAAAAATCAAACTAGATTGTCCGAACTAGATTAGTACATACTTAGTATTTCAATTGATAAATAGAAAAAGGTCATATAAAAAGAGTAAATAAACATAGAGTTTAATTAAGTTTAGTTGAGAATGATCTCAGACTTACATCCTTAGGGTGAATGATCTTGTGGGAGTTTTTTTTCCTTTTTTCTTTTTTGAAGAAAAGGGGGTTATAATCACTCAAAAACTCTTTCTACTACAAGCTAAGTTATGGATTCTCATTGATAGCTAAAGAACCATCCCCTTCCTCATAGAGGATGTCGGATATTTATAGTAGAGGACCCTCTGGAAATGGAGTTGCAATAGGCCTCAAATACAACAATTGTCATGTATCGGATAGAGTCAAATATCATAGCAAAATTCACTTTCCCTATCTTTGGTGATTTGGTAAATATTTAACTTCATATTGGATTCTATTGTCTTCTCGGATGGATACAGGTTTGTGAATTTTGCTTGAGTTGAACTTGTCATCTTATTAGGCTTTTTGACTTGAGCTTGGACCATATAAATTATGTGATAATATATCTTCATCTCTACCTTAATCATAAGATTTATTTTGACTTATAAACTTCACAAGATCTTGAAAATATTATTTCCCTTTGATTTCATAGTGTCATTTTTTGAAAGGGGTTTTTACATATCGGTCTCTTAAATCTTTAAAAATTAGACTTTAGTCTCTGAAATATTCATATTTTGATTTTAGTCTCTCAAATTTTTTAAGTTACTTGACTTTACTTCTCCTAGGTAACTTTTGTTAGGTTAGTTAAATTTTTGGCCCGAATTTTTCATTATACCCCCGAAAGTCTCTCTTTTTCCTCTCTTCATCTTCTTATTGGATTCCCTCTCCATTCTTCTACTCTCTCTTTTCTTCCAGTTAATCTCTCTCTCTCTCTCTTCCTTCTTTTTTTTTTCTTTCCCTAACTCTATATCTCTCATCTTCCTTCTTTTTTATAGGGGTTTGTTTTCTTTTCTTTCTAACAGTTTAGTTATTCAAGACATGTTAAATTGGTCAATATGTTTTCAGTTGATATTTTCTCCATAGTTAACAAAAAGAAAAATAGAGATTAACTCGGAGGGGAGAGAGAGAGGAGAAGAATAGAGAGGGGAACCCAATAAGAAGAGAAAGAGAGGAGGATGAGGGACTTCCAGAAGTATAACGGAAAATTCAGTCAAAAAAATTAATTGGTCTAATGGAAGTTACTCAGGAGGACTAAAGTGAAGTAACTTAAACGATTTGGAGAACTAAAATCAAAATATTAAAATTTCAGGGAGTAAAGTCTAATTTTTAAAGATGTAAGGGATTGATATGTAAAAACCCCTTTTTGAAAATCACGTGGTTCATTTTAGCCTACACACTACTGTGATGTCTTTTTAATTTTTGTCTTATTATTGCTACTTTCGGCTGCTAAGACAAAAAAAAAAAAAAAAAAAAAAAAAGAAAAAGAAAAAGAAAAAAGAAAGAGAAACAACAACAAGACATCTTGATTTATATAAAATCTTGCCTTATACCAATTGAGAAAGTTCTAATTTAGACCACATGATTTGAAGATAATCTCTCTTAATTTCCGGTGACTTGCTAGTTTCCTCTCTCTCCCTCTCTCTCTCTCTTTATATATATATATATATATATATATATATATATATATATATATATATATATATATATATATATATTCTTCTAGATGAGTGAAAGGAATGAAGTTTCTTTTTCTTTTTTAAATAAAGGCCGCAACCCAGTCTAGAATTTGAAACTTCACCCTTAACTAATGAGCTCATCATCACTACTAGAAAAACAATGAATTATTGTCTTCAATTATTTCTTTTTTAATCTACTACTTGTTATTAAAGGTGTTATCATTATAAGTTATGGTAGACTTGAGCCCTGTGTAGTGTTATTTTAAAACTCCTGTTTTACAAATAGTTTCGTGCGATTTTGGTCTACAACATTTAGGGAAAAGACTTTTGAAAATTAAAATAAATCAGATACTTAAATTTTTTATATATAATAAGAAAATGTAAGACATGAAAATCATGTTAAAATGTATTGAATATCCATGAAATATACTACTTATATATGATTTTATTCCGATTCCTCAAAGTCATTTAGAACAACACTAGTTTTCTTGTGAGAAAACTATTAGCCTTATACTGAAATTGACATTTGTATTTAAATAGAACAGAATATGAATATTGGAATAATTATATATAAATTTAGCTTAACTTCTTGGCACTTCTCTTAAAAAACTAGTACTTCCAGTAACTTTTGAATCATGCGCATCTTTCTTAATTCCAGTCTGATTCGCGCGAAGAAAATAGCCACATAGAACTAGAAAGACAATTTTCTTAGCGAGGAGGTCAGCTCCTAGAATCAATTGTATATATGAAAACGTGCATATTTATCAGCACTCCTAAAACTTAATTGGTTAAATATGCAATTTCAAACTCCCTTTTGAGCCACATTTCTTGATAATTAATTACAAACAATTTGTTTATCTTTATTGTAAGGATCATTGGGTGCATATTAATTATGAACATAATGCTTTTCAATCTTCCTTCCTTTTTTTTTATTTTTTTGAGTGATCAGTTAGGACTAAGTCCATTAAATACTGATACCAAATGACAAATGAAAGCATTATAATTGAGATAATTAATCAAACGATTGCCAGCAGCACAAATTAAATGCAAAATTTTTAAGAGTGAGAAGGTTGGCATTGCACTGTGCAAGATGAACATTCGCCGTTGGAGATTTGACTTGACCACATTCCATATATCCAACTCCAAAATATAGTGCAAAGCATGATCTCTAATTGTCCTTTAAAGTTAACCTTACCTACATCACTAGTTGAGCAAAAGATGCATGCATATCCTGTTTCAGAGTGAACAGATTTTATGAAAATTTAGATTGGAAATTTCACTGTTATTCATTCATTCAACTTGAGTATATAAATAGTTACAATGATATTCATAAAGAAAAAAATTAAATAATATTTAATTATAATAAATATCTCAACAATTCAAACTAATAAAATAAATATAATCCTAACAACTGAAATCCTAACAACTCATAATATCTGAATATGAGATAATATCTAATATGCAAAGTTTTATTTTCCCAACACTCCCCCTCAAGTTAGAGAGTGGATATAGTGAATGCAGACAAGCTTCTGAAATAGTTGTGCTGACAGTTTATTTTTTATGGATAACCTTCTGACGAATGGAGAACAAATTGTTCTTATTGATGGAGAAGCAAAATAAAGAAGTCACCTATGTATGAAATCAAAGAGGTGACATGAAAAATAGAGATGCACCACTCAAATGATGATGCATAAGTAAAATAATTTGCACAATGAATGATTACGTGCAAAGAATAAGAATTGACGTACGTGTCGATTATAGAAAGTGAAAGTGAATGAGGATTTGATCATAGAAAAAGTGATCATGCTTGGAGATTCCGAATCCAAGAATCATTTCACACACGTGTTGTTTGAGAGTGATTGCACCATAAGAAGAACAACATGATAAAAAAAGAATAATAATGTGAGGAAAATATTAATTGCCATAAAATTAGCAAAATATCAATGGAAGACATAATGCCGTTGAAAAAGAAAATAATTGGAAAAATTGTGATTCAAAGGAAAGCGGATCACAAGCACTAAATAATGAAACCAGTTGATAGAGATATGGATAGAACCATACTAGAGTGGACGATCTTAATAATCGTATTTAAAGAGATCTGGACAGTAACCAGATTAAAAATGGCGCTAGAGGCTTGAAATTTTGCCAGATAACACTATGAGATAATTACTTCAAAAAGGACTTTTGAAGAAAAGTATGCTCGAGTCAGAATAGAGACTAAAATTGTGGCTTCAGATGGAACCGAGATGGAGGTGATCGTTTGCAGTAAAACTATTTGAGAGGAGTATTTTTGGATTTCTTTTACGATGGAATAATAGCAGAGGAAGATGGCTTGCTGGGCAAGCACGGAGGTGGCCCAGTGCCAATGTATGGTTTTGTTGATGACCTTCTAGAAGGTTGATCGCTCTGATACCATGATGAAAATTTTGGATTGGAAATTTTAGTGTGTCATTTATCTATAAGGAAAAAAATCAAATAATATTTAGTTACAATAAATCTCTCAACAACTCAAACTAATAAAATAAATATAATCCTAATAACTGAAATCTTAACAACTTATAATATCTGAATATGAGTTAATATCTAATTTGCAAAGTTTTATTTTCTTAACAAGATTCTTTGGCCACTTCTCCCCTTTGAGCGATATGGGACAATCATTAGTTTATCCTATGTGAAGTTGATTGTCCCCTAAAAAGGTTTTAGAATAATAAGTGAAACTCGAATGTCCTCTTGATACTGATTACTACTAACTGAGATGCATAGATTTCCTATATTTTTCTAATGTTAAGCATGCCAACAATGTTCGAAAGAGGTGTTACCTTCACTAACTTTTTGGTCACTAGTAAGTTCCAAATACTAAGACACTTGGGTGACAAAACAATAAGTATGAAAAATTAGTACAAAAAATGCAACTCATACGGCCAAATATGCTAATCTGCCACCAACTCTTATTTGAAATTGAAATCAATACAACGAGGAAGGCTTCGGACATTCTCCATCACAGTCAAAAACTCGGATAGGCTAAAAGCTCAGAATTTGGAGAAGATAAATTCCATGCAAAATTGTTGAAAGGTAAACTTAATTCAATGTTCTAGGGTTTCCAATATTCATATATGTGTGAAGGATCACCTTGAAAAGTGGTGATTTATAAATTTGGGTTTCCTATGGTTTAGTTAATGAGTGTTTAATTAGTTTATATATTAAAGTTTTCTATGAGTATTTAATGTGGTTCATGTATAGGGATATACATGTATCATAGAGTCCTATAAGTGTTGTGTTTTGCAAGAGACAAGAGCCAAAAGAAAATAGAGAAAAATTTCAACTTCAAGTCTCTTCATAGTTTTTTCCTCTCTATAAACATCTCCTATATTTCTTACAAACTTGTATCAGAGCCCAAGTTTCGTGATCCTAGAGATGGTCACTTCTAGTTTTTCATTTCAATTTCCTTAACTTACAAAAGAGAATTATGAGAATTGGTGTATCCATATGAAGGCCTTACTTGGTTCCAAGATGTGTGGGAAATCATGGATAGAGGCTATGACGAGCCTCGTGAGGAAGCTACATTGACTCTTGTCCAGAGGGAGACTCTGCAAAATATGTGAAAGAAGGGTCAACAAGCTCTCACTCTCATCCATCAATATTTGGATGAAGCCATGTTTGAGAGAGTGGCTAATACGACCACCGCCAAGCAAGCATAGGAGATCTTACAAAACTCCAATTAAGGAGTTGATAAAATTAAAAAAGTGCACCTTTAATTGTTACGAGGAGAATTTGAAAGTCTACGGGTGTAAGAATTCGAGTCTATTGCGGATTTCTTTTCAAGAGTATTGGCCATAGTCAACAAAATGAAGTGGTATGGAGAAAGATTGGAGGAAGTCCGGATCGTTGAGAAGATTCTTCGCTCATTGATTTCAAAGTTCGATCATGTTGTTCTTGCCATTGAAGAGTCCAAAGATTTGGAGACTATGACGATTGATCAACTTATCGGTTCTCTACATGACGATGAAGAGAGAATCAATGAGAAAGATGAGCCGATCGAGCAGGTTCTAACCACCAAGCTCTTGGTGAAAGAGAAAGAAGATGATCGTGAGAAAAGTCAACGAGGAAGCGGACATGGACGTGGACAAGACCGAGCGAGAGGAGGAAGAGGAAAATGTGGACATGGCAACCAAAACTCCAACAATGATGAAAGAATCAAATCCACAAGAGGACGTGGTAGAGGAAATTACTCAAGACAAGATAAGTCCAAAATTCGATGTTACAATTGCCAAAAGATTGGTCACTATGCTAAGGAGTGTTGGAGTGCACTTAGTAATGTTGAAGAGAAGGCCAACTATGTTGAGAACAAAGAAGAGGAAGCCACTTTGTTGCTAGCCTACAAAGGAGAAGGCAAAACCAAAGAGGATATGTGGTATCTTGACAATGCGGCGAGCAATCATATGTGTGGAGATAAAAGCAAGTTTGTGGAGCTTGATGAGTCGGTGACCTGCTTTGTCACTTTTGGGGGTAACTCCAAAGTTCCAATTAGAGGCAAATGTACGATTTTAATTTGTATAAAGAATGATGGTCATCAATTTATAAGTAGCATTTATTATGTTCTAAGTATGAAGAGTAATATTTTGTGTTTGGGACAAATTTTGGAGAAGAACTACGAGATTCATATGAAGAATCGTAATTTCTTACTTCAAGTTGACCGGGAGAATGTGATTGCGAAGGTACCTATGACAAAAAATAGGACGTTTTTGCTTGATATCCAAACTGATGTTGCTAAATATCTCAAAACTTGTGTTAAAGATGCTTCTTGGTTTTGGCATTTAACTCTTGGGCATGTGAACTTCGGAGGTTTGAAGTTATTGGCTCAAAAGGAGATGTTTGTTTTCGGTGAATTTCGATTCTCTTACCATTGCCATAAAAAATATTACAATATTTCGATTGATTACAATAATAAAAGATAAATAAGAGAAAACAAACGAGAAGTCTTATAAATTGTCGCTCTCTTTTATAGAAGTGGTGGGATCTACGATAGCTATTAGGTTTGCTTTGACCCTCATTGAAAATCTGATGTTGAAAATTGATGACAGTGGAGATTTTTAGGGCCGACTCTTCTTTTCAGCTGCTGGTCAGAGGAACGCGGCTGGCTCTTGCACAAGAGAGATCATGCCAAAGGTCCTTTTTAAGTCTCTTGTATATGTATTTATATACATGAAGTTGTTATAGTTGTTTCCTTATAGATAAAGATGGAATCTCACAATAATCTCTATCAAATATATGATTTCCCTACTGATTGATTTGGTCCAAAGATTTATTGTATTTGATCTTAATTCTGTATCCAAATCAGTTATAGATCTGATCAAAATCTTGATTACAGATGTAGCATAGTCTCGCTGGCCACCAGGCTAACGTAGCCTCGCGAGACACGCGAAGCTAAATAGCCTCACAGGTCACACGAGGCTTTAGCCTCGCGGCACCTTGTTGGCTACGCGAGGCTGGTCTCTTGTGGGTTCCTTCTCTTGTTCAATTTTTTCCATTTTACAAGACCCCCTTCAAAGTTTTCAAAATTTTACTTCTGTTTTTTTGTGAAATTTTGAAATACTTTGGATTTTTTCTTCAGCTTTGGCCACATCTTGTGTAAACTGTAACTTTACACGAGGCTACAATAGCCTCGCATATTTGTAACATCTCCTCATATTCCTCTCAAAATTAGCGCTTCAAATTTAGGCCATCCGTTTCAAATCTACCTATTTAAGGCACCTTTAACTCTTCCTCTTCATCTTCCTTCTTCTTCTCCAACTCTTCAAAGAACCCAAAGTGTTCTACCTCAGATTTTCATCATTTTCCTTATTTCTTTGGTCAAATGGCTTCTAGACGTTCTTCCTCTAGCTGTGGTAGTGATTTCTCTACTCTAGGACCATCGGTGGCGGTGTTTTTGTCGTTGATTCGAGGTAATTTTGGGTGGCAAGCAATCGTCATCGCCGCGTTGCAGCATTCTGGAGTTTTAGCTTATGCGAGACTAATAGCCTCACGTTTTGCATTTCATACTTAGCTTTCTCTTCAATTGGGTTTTCCCTTGTTATTCACGCAAAGCTACTTTAACCGCCCCGATTCCAAGAAATTTATGCGAGGCTAACTCGCAAAGTTATTGACCCAACTTTTCACGCGAGGCTATCTTAGCCTAGCGAGTCTTTGTAGTCTACGCAAGGCTAATTTAGCCTCGCGTACAGAAACACTTAGAAAATTTTTCCTTGGTTCTTCCTCGTGAGTCTCTTTGACTTTTGTTTTCTTTTCTTTGGTAGTCAACAACTCCAATCACATACTCTCCAAACACAACTACTTCGGGTATAGAGGCGGGCCCGATGGCACTGTTCAATACCGATTTAGAGAGCCAGTGCCAACCTTCACTCAAGGTAGCTACAAGGATCGCATTGAATGACTCTGAAGGTAGTCAAGCAACTCTCAAAGAATTAATTACTGACACACCTCTAGAAGGGTCAAACCATTGTCTTCTAGTGAAGTCTGCATTTTTATTCAGAGATCAAGTCACAGTTGCAGATGAAGCTCTATATGTGGATGAGTATAAGTGGTTTCGTAAAGTAGGCGGTGTCTGAATGTTTCTTCCTGACATAGAAAGGAGCTATCCACTGGCGTATCACCAGAAGTTGTTAGTTCTCCGCATCATGGACTGGAATGTTACTAGAGAGCAAGATGGAGTAGCTGTTGGCAATTTTGGTACTAATAGTGCCTATCAAGATGGTCGTAGTAGATTTATCACTGGTCTTCTTCCTGATAGATTTAGTAAAGACTACCCACTTGATAAAGTCTCTTGAAGAGCCAACACTTTTTTAAACAAGTTCCTATCTGAGAAAGGACAGTACCTGGCTCACTATTTCAGAACCCCTGGTTGAATTTGCTCAACGGAGAACTAGGGACTTCTTGCTGAATTTTCTCACAATGGAGTGAAGAAGCCATAAGAGAAAGAAACTTAGATCTCAAGGCGACTTCTTATGTCACTGAATCAGATGAAGAGGGTTTCAAAATAGGCACAGAATTCCAAAGTTTCCACTTCTAGGCCAGGCAAAGAATTTCAGACAAGGAATTTCTTACTGGGTTCTTGATACTTTGGCTTAAGAGATGTGTGGTGCCATCTCTTCCCAAAGAAGCCATAGCAATTGATGTGGTGTATCCAGCGGTGCTTCTCACTTACAGTCGATCTCTCGAACTCCTTCTAGCCATGATCTACAGTCTCTTAAATGGTATGAGAGAGCTTCACACCGAGTTTAACAAGGTAGAAACTCTCATCAATGATGAAGGAAAGAGAATATATGAGACTCTGAACCTTCGAGTTGAACTACTATACACATACTTAATGGCCTGGTTCATGCTTCATTGCCCCAGCCTGATAATGGCTCTGACTTCGGAATATCCAACTTCTCTGCCCTATGTGCAACGGTACGAGATTTCTTATTTACTATATGTCCGCCATCCGCAGGACCCTTCGGAGTCACCAGAACTACCAGATTTATTGTAGTTTCCCCGAGTTTCCTGTCGGCAACTATGGCGACAGCATTTAGGACTGCGGGGACCTGATGGTTTCACAACATTGTCTTTGGGCTGCTTCTAGTAGCTTATAAACAATCGTTCGGGTCATCTGGTATACTGCCAAGGGATGACCTGTCATATGGAGTCACATCTCCTGAGCCGGTTCACTTGTTAATATGGCTATTCTCAGCTATATGTGGGGAACCCGAGTCAGAAACTCAGTTTTTAGGGTAATCTTTTTTATGGAGCCTGGGCTTGGTACCACTTTTGCGTTGGCGACACGAGCGCTTAGTTTACTCTTCCTCACAAGATGCCCAATCTATCTCTCTCCTTAAGTTCTGCACCTGGTATCATGTCGCCAATGCCATTACAGGGTTTCTCATGAATCATGACTGTATGAGGGAGATTGAAGTTTATTACCCCCGGAAGAAGAGTGAGAAAAGGACTTGTCTTAGAGGCATGGGCGAATTCCTTAATTTAAAGGACAATAATGAAAATGAGGATGAGGAAGGAGCTGCAAGAGTTAGAGACGAAGCAGCAGCCAGAGAAAGTAACAATGTAGTGGCAGAAGAGGCTGATGTTGCAAGACAGGGAACAGAAGTTGAGGTTGTCAATTGAACGACTGAGGTCTCGGGTGAAGAAGCTTCTGTTGGTGTCACCATTAGGGGTGTCACTCATAAAAGATCTTAGGCTAGTGAAGCTAGTCCTTCAAGAGGGAGGAGGTAGAAGAAGAAGACTCGATCTGCTCCCGCTCCTTTAGTAGCTATGGATGATGATACATACTTGAGGTGGACGCACCAGTTCAAGAGGTGGCACCCTCGGTGATAGAATTGGCAGATTAAGTACAAGCGAGTGCTAGTCAAATGCTTGGGGTTGGTGTGTTAAAATAAGTTGCTGTGGTCCACTCAAGGCATGATACGCCGCCAGCCACTATTAATGCTCCTGCAGGGCTTGTACTCATGTCTCAAGTGGCTGATGTCCCTACTTCTCCACTGGCCTTAATGCCATCCAGTTTAGCGCCACCCCGTAGTCCAACTACTGAACTAGTTTCTCTAGGTAATGAAATACGCCAACTCCTTTGTTTTAGTTGTCTTATTATAACTTGGCCTCATTTTCTTTTTTTCTTGGTTATTTTTTGGGGCCAACTCTTCTTGTGTGTATTCGACTTCAGGTCGATTGGACTCGTTTGACCTAGTAGATTACTCTAGGTTAAGCGGTTCGGATTGTAGCATTTGTGGTGGCTACAGTGACATAAGTGCCTATGACACTGATTATTTCAAACCCTCGACTAACAAGCATGGCCACCTCCGCTCTGAAGATATGGAGTTGGCAGGTCAGGAAGGCACCGCCGTACCAAGTGTCACTAGAACAGGTATCTGTTTAATTATTGTACCACACACCCCTGTTATTCCATTCCATCAAAATGCTTGTTTCTTTAAAGGGTATATGTTGTCCATATAGGTACGGTGACCGTCAGTTTGCCTTCACCGATGCCGTCTACTTCAGCTGAAGCAGGTGACTCATCAGCGATGACTCTCATTCCTCCTCAAGCTCCTCCAATTACTGCAGTTATTACTTTATTCATGGTTGTAAGTGCTATTGCAGAGGAAGGGAACATGGCAGAGCCACGGATCATACCCGCGTATTCGACTGCATCTCTCGTATTCTCCTTTGAGGCTGCTTCAGTTACAAGGAATATCTTGGAGTAGAGTCCAATATCTGAGATGGCGCCGTCTGGGACTAGTGTTGCTACTACTGATGAGATTATCGCGCCTGTTATTGATCGCTCTTCTATCGGCATTCTCTTGCAGACTTTGGCTCCTCATCTGACAGAGCTTTTGTCTCCAACTTCTGCTCCTCAGCTGCTTTCGGTCGTGCCTCCAACTGTTCTAGTGGCGGCACCTTCTTTGTCTCTAGCACGACCAGACGATCTCATGGATGATTTCTTACAGCACTTCACAAGCGGATTCGATGAGCAATTCGATCGTTGCATATCATTAATTCTGACTGGACGGGACTCCTACGACTTAGGCCGTCTAATGTTGCCTGAGTTATATTGAGAACATCGAGAGGATCGACGGTCCCCATCGGGCTTTTTTTTTATCATGCACATCAGCAAGCACTGGATCAGCATCTGGAGAGTTTAAATAACTTATGTCAGGCCAGTATATCTGCCATTGTTGACATTGAAGTTGCTCGAGCTTGTGCTAAACTACATCTTATCCAAGAGAAGCTAAAGAAGAAGGAAGAAGTATGCACTCGAGAGCTCCAAGACTTGACCGATGTTCAGAACAAAATAGGCAATGAGCTCGAGCGGGCCGAACTTGAAATGGAGGCCACTCAGAATAACATCTCTTGCATCTGTGAGGCCATTATAATTGCTCAGGCTTTCCTTCGGGCTGAAGAGCTAAAATTTAACGAGATCATGAAGCGCTTTGAGACTTTAAATCACCATCAGACGCAGATACAGTAAGAAGGAGCAAGACTTTGAAAGACATATGCACTGAAATAGCACAACGCCTTATTGTCAATGAGGATGTGCTATGTCGTCAAGCTACTACTGCTGCTGAAGAAGTTCGTTCAAAGAACTTGCGGGAAGTAGAAGAGGGGCTAAGTGCTCTGACAAACCATTGATATCTCTCTTTTGTATTTCTTCTCTTTTTTTTCTTTACATCTTTTTTTTTCTTTTTTTTTGCTACATACTTTGTACTTTTCATACATAAAGGAAAGTCTTATTTTTGCCTCTAGATCTTGTTGCATTATTTTCAATCTTTGTGACATATAGTGCAGAATGATGGAATGGATTGATGTTTGTGATATTCTGATAACTGATTAGTATCATATTTTGCATTTTCTCTCCCATATTTTATCTATTTTTGTATATAAATAATTGTTACTCGGCTATATTTAGTGTGTTTTTATAGGTAACAAAGGATTAGAGAGGAATAGAAGAGGAAAAATGCAAATTTGTCAAAAATACGAGCAAAGAAAGTCAATTTTGGTGAAGACAAAAACTCAAGTGCAGAAGTAGCAACTTCAAGAGTGTTTTTAGCCAAGATAAGTATTAAACTATAAACATTCATGTGGGGAAAATTTATAGAGCTTAGAATTATCTTCGAAACGAGTCTAAGAACATATCAATCTGAGTTTGGATACAAAATTTATGACCATTTTACTAAAACACTACAGAGTGAAAAATCCGATTCAGCAGGCTACGGGTGTGCTGAACTTAATTTCGGATTTTAGACCCAAAAATTAGTATTTTATGCCATTTAATCTCAACCTATGGTTTCTAATACCTATGAATTTGATTAAGATTATATATTTTGAGATTAGTTTGTGTTTGATTAGAATTATATCTTTTGTATTGAGTTTGAATAGGAGTAGGATTGTGTTTGGGTTATAAATACTCCATAAATTCTTATAATTAGGGAAAGGTTTTTTGATGCAATTTTATACTCTTTTTAATTAATCAATATAAGGGTTTTGCCAAAGGGGTGACGGCTGCCATACCGAACTCCAGAGGTAATTCCATTGCTTTCTAGTATAGATTTATCTGCTTTGTAGTATAGATTTATCTTACTTTCAAGAAAAATAGGATTTTTAATCGCTTTCATAAATAAAAATAGGATCTTGTTAATTAGAACCATGAATAGCTAATTTAATCTAGTTCTAGAATGTAGGCAAAGCTAGAAATCAACTATGTAGTTGCTTATTATTGTTTTCTTCCTAAATAAAATAATGAAGATAAGATTTTTCAATAAAAAGATTAAATTATAACAACTTATAAATTAATGCTTTGATAGGTTATACTTGAATTAGATTTCTTAATAGTCTATACTTAGTTAGGATTTGGGATTGTTACTTTTTATTTTTCTCATAGAGTTATCTAACGATTTAGTTTATCTCTATAAAAAGTTATATCTTTTATGCGTTATGCTTGCACACCACTTGATAACACATGCTTAGAACACTTTAAGTAAATATTAAAACTAAAATATCAAATTTTTATAATAGAAAGAAGATAATAGAAGTAATACATGGTTGGAAACTAGTGGATTCTATATTCTAGGTTACTTAGAATAACACAAATTCAATTAAGAACTCGTAGTTAATCCGCTAGGACTAAAAAATTAGTGAGAATGCAAAAACACCTTAGATCCCTATGGGAACAATCTGTATAGTACTACACCGACACTGTACGCTTGCAGTAGATATTTCACATCAAGTTTTTGGCGCCATTGCCGGGAATCGACGGTGTTTTTTTGGCTTTTTCTAACATTTTACGGGTTAACAGTGTGTGTTGTAGGAACATGGAAATTCAGATACGTGAAGCAAAAGGGGATGAGAAAAGTCTCGGGATTACACTGCAAAAACCAGAAAGCAAAACTCTTTGGTTTTGCCGCTAAATAGCGGCAATTGAGCCATTTAGCGGCACTTTTGGTGAGTTTCTCCCCCTCTTTTTCTCTGATTCTGTATTTTGGGTCCCTGGTTCTGTAAGAAAATACAAAAAAGTACAAATAATAGGAATCACATCTTTTCTTTGATCATATCTCTTCCACCATTTTATCTGCACCACACCTCACTTTTTGCATTAGTTTAGAAAATTCACGCATCCACTTACGGCCGTTAGTTTATGCCATATTGGACCCGTGATCAATTTGGTCAACTAGTGAGATTAGATTTGTTTATGAGAGACAAGATGGACCAACCGATCCTGATCCTTTAGGATCGATGTTACCCGTTGGACACATCATACCATCATGTATAAAACTTCCACACGCAGTGGGTAATCACTATGATTTGAAACCGCAGTATATTAGTATGCTTCCTAAATTTACTGGTTCTAATTTTGAGGATGCATATAACTTTATTAGTGAATTTCAGGAAGTGTGCGTGATGATCAAATTGCAGCACTTATCGGAGGATGCAATTAAACTCCGCTTCATCCCATTCACTCTCAAAGATAATGCCAAGAAGTACTTGTACAATATACTTACTGATTCAATCACTACATGGGATGAATTCGTTGCAGTGTTTCTTGAGAAGTATTATCCCACGCATAAGACGGCAAGAATTCATAATCAAATTAATCAATTCTGTCAACTGCCAGGAAAACCCTTCTGGAAATACTTAGAACGGTTCAAAAATCTGTTAGCTCAGTGCCCCCACCATGCGATAGAAAAGTAGAGATTGTGTCAAATCGTGTACGAAGGACTCGATTACACATCCAAAACTCTTATTGAGTCCATGTGTCAAGAGGAGTTTATGAGAAAGAATGAGAATGAAGCATGAGACTTTCTTGAGGACCTATCATGAAAAGTCATGCAGTGGGATAGTCCCGCTGAGAAACCTAGTGCATCAACTTCTATGCATAACGGTGGGATCCATAGCGTCGACAGGTCTATAACTGCCGAAACTAAGATTGCAGCCCTTATGCGGAGAATTGAGATATTGGAGACTCCTAGTGCTCCACGGTGCGTCAAATAAATCAAATTCAAGTTCACACATGATTTAATTGCAGAACTTCGAATCATATTATGGAGGAGTGTCCATTATTAATAAATCCCATGGGTTCCATACTTGAGCAGGCTAACGCCTTATATCAACAACCCATGAACAGTTTTTATACTCCTATATACAATCCTGGCTGGAGGAACTATCTAAATCTCTCATGGGGTCAGGGGCAATATCAGGGGGCCCTTAACCCTAACATGCAGCCTCCAGCCAATGGTCAGTTCTCAAGAATAAAAGTGGGTGCTTATCAACACCAAAATGCTTCAAATTAAGGGAACAAGCAGAATAGATTACCTATGTATAATCAATCATATCCACATTAGGGCTCTAATAATAATTATGACAAACGACTAATGACACTTTAAAGAGATGTGGGGAACCTTTTCAGGACGACGTCCAATTTAGACACACAAATGCAAAATTTAATGAAAGTGTCTATTGACTTTATACAATGGACCGACCAATAACTTCTTGCAAGTTCTAAGTCGATAAAAAATATAAAGTAGCAGGTTGGACAGTTGTCACACAGCTGAGTGAGCGAGGGCTGGGTACCTTTTCGAGCCAACCAATAATGAACCCCAACTCTAACTCATCTCAGTCTGTGTCATCCTATGTTCACCAATGTAATGCCATTCACATGCTCAGATCGGCCAAGCAAATGAACAATAATATAGCCATGCCCTTTGATCTCACTAATACTATTTCTCAGGCTACACCATATTTTCCATCTCTTTCTCCACATCTATCTTGATCACCTCCATTACCATCACATGCTCATTTGGAAGAACCTGTTCCTGAGCCGAAAGCACCATATCTCAATCGGTTTAAGAAGCTTTCACTGCAAGTAGAGAAGATTTTTGAAATATTTCAGCAAGTGAAGGTTAATATTCCATTCATTGATATTATATAATAGGTTTCTATTTATGCCAAGTTTCTCAAGGATTTGTGTATTAAGAAACGAGTAAGAAACGTTTTTCTTGCTGTAAATATATCGCAAATCCTCTCTAATTCCTTGCCTATCAAATACAAAGATCCAGGTTTTTCCACAATTTCATGCACCATTGGGAACACTACATTTGATAGGGCAATTCTTGATTTAGGGGTAAGTATCAACTTTCTTCCGTACACTGTTTATCAGCAATTGGGGTTAGGAAAATTTCAACCTACCAAGATCACATTACAACTAGGTGATCGTTCAATCAAGAGATCACTTGGTATGATTGAAGATGTGCTCATTAGGGTCAGTGAGTTTATCTTTCCTGCAGACTTTATTCTCTTAGAGACTGAGCTGATTTCCAATCCACGGAATCAAATTTCCATTATCTTGGGTAGACCATTCCTTGCAACATCTAATACATTAATTGATTGAATGAGTGGTCTCATGAAGCTATCATTTGGGAATATGATTTTGGCTTTGAATATATTCAATATAGATGAGCACACAACGAGCTCCCTCATTGAGATAAAAATGATTCACAGTTTACACTCTCATTCTACCTCTTGCACTGATAATGAACCCTCATTTGAGCAAATTTTCAAAAATAGGATCATATTATTAGATAAATTGGCATATACTGATTCTATGTATGATGACACTAGCAAAAGTGTGCTATTGATTTATGAACAAATTTTTGAGGATTTTTTTGCAGAGGTGCTCACATTACTTCGTGAGTTAGAAGGCCACCACCACATTTAATTGATCATATTACACTCTTCTCACCTCACGATATTTCTATATGTATGCTTATTACTAACGATGATTGGTAGGTTTATAATGAAGAATTTTTTAACCAATTATTAATACTTACATGTGGACAAAGAAAAAACGAGGGCGGCATAAGAGAAAGACAAGTAATTTCGAGACTTATAGGAGAATGATGAGATACAATAATGCTCTCACTTCACAAAATGCATACACTATGAAAGTGGAAAGTGATCGAGAGATCGTAACCGCTTTCCATGCGTTAATAGGGTGACGATATTGAGATCGTAACTTTTTACGACTCTTATTATTTATATAGTATTTGTACAATAGTTTTTATATTTATTTTACCATCCTTGGTTTGTGTATGAGGGCATACACGAGTTTAGATGTGGGGGAGTGGGTTAGGGTATATTCTTTGTGTTTTTCTAGGATTTTTAGTTTTTTTTAGGATTTTTATTTTCTTTTTAGATTTTTGGGTTTCTTTATTTTACACTTCGGATAGTTTTTAGGGTAATGATGAGTATATATATTGTATTTTTTCTTCCATATTTTATTTATTTTTATATATAAATAAATATTATTCGGATATTTCTAGTTTGTTTTTAGGTAATCCAATTTCTACAAGGAGATGACATGAAATCAGAGTTGGATTAGAAAACAAATCCTATAAAAGAATTCAAAGAGAGCAAAGCTACAAGATTAAAATACTTTAGAGAGTAAAAGTATAATACAACCAAGAGAATCAAAAGAACAAGACAGGAGACTCATGCGGAAGAAAATTCAAGCAATTTTGTTATATTATTGCCGCCAATTGGCGGCATTTTGTTGCCATTTGACGTCACAAAGAGGGTCCCACAGGCTGAGTTTTTTTGAGGGCTTCAATGTAATTTTGTAGTTTTGAACTTCTATTAGAATTAGGATTTGAGTTTTGAAGCCTATATATTAACCGTATTCTTGTATTCTAGAGTCTAAGGTAGAGATTAATCATAAAGGAAGCAGAAGATAATTTGTACTCGGATTTTATTAATAAAAATTAGGATTTGCTGAAAGGGTGACGTCCACAATACCGACTCCAGAGGTAACCTTTGCTGCATATCAATTTTTCTTAGCTAATCTCTTCTAATTGCTTTCTAGTTTAGATTTATTTGCTTTCTAGATTAGATTTAATTATTTTCATGAATAAAAATAGGATTTTGCTTACTAGAATTATGAGTAGCTAATTTAACTTAGCTTTAGAATGTAGATGAAACTAGAATCCACCATGTAATTGCTCTCTAGTATTTTCTTCCTAAATAAAATAATAAAGATATGATTTTTCTATGAAAAGAATAAAATACAAGAACTCGTAGATTAATATTTTGATAGGTTATACTGGAGTTAAGTTTCTTGATAGTTTATACTTAGTTAGGATTTGGGGTTATTGATTTTTATCTTCTTCATCGAATTATCTAATGATTTAGTTTGCTTTTATGAAGAATTGTATTTTTTATGCGTTATACTTGCATACCACTTGATAACACATGCTTAGAGCACTTGAAGTAAAGATTAAACTAAAAAATCGAATTTTTATGATAGAAGTAGATAATAAAAGTAAATACATAGTTGGAAACTAGTGAATTCTAGATCCTAGGCTAATTAGATAAACTCCACTTTAACTTAGAATCTTTGGTCAATCCATTAGAATAATAGGAATAGTAAGAATCGCAAAACACCTGAGATCTCTGTGGGACGACCTGTGTAGTGCTACAGTGGTACTGTGCACTTGCAGTAAATTATCACATCAAGTTTTTAGTGCCATTGCCGGGGATCTATGGTATCTTTCTTTCTTTTTCTAATGTTTTAGGGTTAACAGTGTGCATTGAGTGTACATGGATCAAAAATTGAATATACAGGAAAACCAAAAGAATTAGAGAGACTTCAGGACTGCGTAGCAGAAACCAGAAAGTGAAAATCTCTAGTTCTGTCGCTAATTGGCGGCAAAAACCGCCAACTGGCGGCAATTCAGGTGAGTTTCTCCCCCAAATTTTCTCTGTTTCTGTGTTTAGGGTTCCTGATTTTGTAAAAAAAAAAAAAATAATTAGGAACAGTAGGAATCACATCTTTATTTTGATCATATTTATTCCACCATTTTATCTCCACCACACCCCACTTCTTGCATTAGTTTAGAAAATTCATGCATACACTCACAGTTGCTGGTTCATACCACATTGGACCCGTGATCAGGTCGATTATTGAGATCAGATTTATTCATGGGTGATATGATGGACCAACCGATCCTGATCCTTCAGGATCGATGTTATCCATTGCGCATATCACTACCATCATGCATCAAACTTCCACACGCAGCGGGTAATCACTATGAGTTAAATCCGCAGTACATCAGTATGCTTCCTAAATTTACTGGTTCTGATTCAGAAGATGCATATCTTTTTATCAGTGAATTTCATGAAGTATGTGTGATGATTAAACTCCAACACTTGTCAGAGGACGCAATTAAACTCAACTTCATTCCGTTTGCTCTCAAGGACAATGCCAAAAAGTGGGTGTACAGTATACCTACTGATTCAATCACTACTTGGGATGAATTTGTTACGGTGTTTCTTAAGAAGTATTATCCCATGCATAAGACGGTAATGAATCAAAATCAGATCAATCAATTCCGTCAAGTGCCGGGAGAGCCCTTCTGAAAATATTTGGAACAGTTCAAGAATCTTTTAGCTCAGTGCCCCCACCATATGATAGAAAAGTGTCAAATCGTGTATAAAGGACTCGGTTACACATCCAAAACTTTTTTTGAGTCCATGTGTCAGGGGAAGTTCATGAGAAAGAACAAGGATGAAGTATGAGACTTTCTTGACGACCTATAGTGGAAGACTATGCAGTGAGAGAGTCCCGCTGAGAATCCTAGTGTATCAACTTCTACGCATAAGAGTGGGATCCATAGCGTCGACAGCTCTATAACTGCTGAAGCTAAGATTGCAGTTTTTATGAGGAGAATTGAGGCATTGGAGACTCCTAGTGCTCCACCGGTGGGTCAGGTAAATCAAATTCAAGTTCCCACATGCTTTAATTGCAGAACTCCGAATCATGTTATGGAGGTATGTTAATTATTAATGAATCACATGGGTCCCATACTTAAGCAGGCTAACATCTTGTATCAACAATCCATGAACAATCCTTATACTCATACATACAATCCTGGCTAGAGAAACCATCCTAATATCTCATGGGGTCAGGGGCAATATCAGGGGCTCCTAACCCTAACATACAGCCCCCAGCCAATGGTCAATTCCCAAGACTAAATGTGGGTGTTTATCAACATCAAAACGCTTCAAATTATGGGAACAATCAGAATAGACCAACTGCACAAAACCACTCACATCCACAATAGGGGTCTAATAATGATCAAGAAAAGCAACTGTAGTCACTTGAGAAGAATGTTGAAAAATTTTTCAAGTCTCAATCAAAGTTTGACACGCATATGTCCAACCTTGACACACACATGCAAAATCTTATGAAAATGTCAACTGATTTTATTCAAAGTACATGTTAGTAACTTCTCATGAACTTTCAATCTATTAAGAATATAGAGCAGCAAGTTGGGCAGTTAACGAGTCAGATGAGTGAATGTGGTCAGGGTACATTTCCAAGTCAACCCATAACAAACCCTAATGCCAGTTCCTCAAACACCAATCAGTCGCATAACTACCAATGCAATACCATTCACACGCTCAGATCTGGCAAGCAAGTGGATAATAATGTAGTCATACCCCCCGATCTCACTCCTACTATATCGCAGGCTACACCATCTCTTTACCCTTTTCTCCACAACCATCTCCATCGCCTCAATCACCGTCACATGATCATTTGGAAGAACCTGTTCCTGAGCCGAAAGTACCATATCTAAATCGGCTTAGGAAGCCTTCACCGCAAGTAAAAAAGATTCTTGAAATATTTCAACAGGTGAAGGTTAATATTCCACTCCTTGATATTATACAACAGGTTCCTACTTATGCCAAGTTCCTCAAGAATTTGTGTACTAAAAAAAGAGTAAGAAATATTCCTGAAAAAGTTTTTCTTGCTGCAAATATATTACATATCCTCTCTAAATCCTTGCCTGTCAAATACAAAGATCCATGTTCTCCAACAATATCATGCATCATTGCGAATACTACATTTGATAGGGCGTTGCTTGATTTAGGGGTAAGTGTCAACTTGTTTTCTTACACTGTTTATCAGCAAGTGGGGTTACAAAAACTTCAACCTACCAATGTCACATTACAGTTAGCTGATCGTTCGATCAAGAGACCACTTGGTATGGTTGAAGATGTGATTATTAAGGTCGGTAAGTTTATCTTTTCTGTAAATTTCATTGTCTTGGAAACTGAGCCGATTTCCAATCTACGGAATCAAATTGCTGTTATCTTGGTTAGACTATTCCTTGCAACATCAAATGTATTAATTGATTGCAGCAGTGGTCTCATGAAACTATCAGTTGAGAATATGATTGTGGCACTAAACATATTCAATATGGATGAGCACACAACGAGCTCCCTCATTGAGGTCAACATGATTCATAGTTTGCACTCTTATTCAACCTCTTGCACTGATGATGAACCCTCATTTGAGCAAATTTTTATAGATGAGCTCATATTATTAGATGAATTGGCACATACTGATTTTATGTATGATGATACTTATGCAAGTGTGCCATTGATTTATGAGCAAACTTTTGAGAATTTGTTTGCAGAGGAGCTTGCATCACTTCGTGAGTTAGAAGGGTCACTACTACATTCACTTGATCATATTACACTCTTCTCACCTCACGATATTTCTACATGTATGTTTGTTACTAATAATAATTGGCAAGTTTATAATGAAGAATTTTTTAACCCAATTATTAATGCTTACATGTGGATAAAGAAAAAGTGAGAACGACATAAGAAGCAGACAGGTAATTTCATGACTCGGAGGAGGATGATGAGATATAATAATACACTCAATTCATATTTAAAATACACACCTATAAAAGTGGGAAGCGATCGAGAGGTCGTAACCACTTTCCGTTACTAGGGTGATGATATTGAAATCGTAATTTTTTACGACTCTAATCATTTGTATAGTATTTGTATAATAGTTTTCATATTTATTTTACCACACTTGGTTTGTGTATGGGGGCATACACGAGTTTAGGTGTGGGGGAGTAGGTTAGGGTCTTTTCTTTGTATTTTTCTAGCTTTTTTTATTTTTTTAGAATTTTTATTTTATTTTTAGATTTTTTTGGGTTTCTTTATTTTACAATTTGGGTAGTTTTAGGATAACTAACTAAAATTTTTTAATATTTTTATTAATAGATCAACTTAATTACAGATAAAAGAATAAATTTAGATTTGAAATTGGATATGAGAGTAGATTGGACGATACACTAAGAGTTTTATGAAAAAAATTAAAATCCAAAAAATAAATACCACTAACAGTAGTTTTGAGGCAAGTATACATTTATTTTTCATTTTACAATAGTCTATTAGGTTAAGGATAAAGATGATAACGATTGAGTAAGTCTTCTCTCTCTAAAGAAAAGAAAAAAAAGTTTAAAAAAGTGAGAATAAAAAAAATACAGTGCCCCTGGTATTAAGGTAATAGGCTCGAGAGCGATAAAATAATAGGGTGCACCTAGTATTAAGGCAATAGTTTCAAGAGTGAAAAAAAAGAGTATGATCCGAGTAGTCGGATACTTTGCGCCTAAACAAACGTGAATATTCGCATGAAAGGTGAAATATTTAAAAAAAGAAAAAAAGAAAAAATTGTTTTGAGAGAGACGATGAATGATGAGTTAGAGTTGAAGTCTAAGGCTGAAATAGACTAACACACGTGCACGTAGACGTATAGGAGCCAATGGATATCTGTTAGTGGGTATTGAAAGATAGGATTTGAGTTTTTGATTAAAATGATCAGTGTATCTGATATAACGCTCGATTTAAAAATTGATAATTTAAATGCGTTTTCTAGTTTGTATATTAGTGAGATTAATTGATGAAAATATCATAAAAAAATAATTTTCTTTTTGTTGTATAAAATTTTTATTTTTCTTGAGTTTAGTTTATCCTTATTTTTTTATTTATTCCTTAATCTATTTTCTTCACAAATTTTATGGGTATATTCACTGCAAATCCTCACGAAACACAACTCGTCCACTAGGATAACCTAGTGGTTTAAAGGCTTGTTACACATGCTAAGTGCAATCGCGATTCCTGCGAAAGTGAGTTAGGATTTTTCTTTTTTTTTTTAAGTTTAGGTTTTACTCGAGGACTAGCAAAAGATAGGTGTGGGGGTGTGATGAGTATCATATATTGTATTTTTTCTCCCATATTGTATCTATTTTATATATAAATAAATGCTACTCGGGTATTTTTAGTTTGTTTTTCAGATAATCTAATTCCTACAAGAAAATGACATGAAATCAGAGCCGGATTAGGAAACAAATCGTATAAAAGAGTTTAAAGAGAGTAACGCTACAAGATTAAAATATTTTAGAGAGTCAAAATATAATACAGTCAAGAGAATCAAAAGAATAAGATACGAGACTCATGCAGAAGAAAATTCAAGCAATCTTCTTATATTATTGCCGCCAATTGGTGGCATTTTGCTGCCATTTGGCGGCACAAAGAGGGTCCCACAGGCGGAGTTTTTTTTCGACGGCTTTAATGTAATTTTATAGTTTTGCACTTATGTTAGAATTAGGGTTTGAGTTTCGAATTCTATATATTGACCGTATTCTTGTATTCTAGAGTCTGAGGTAACGATTAATCATAAAGGAAGTAGGAGATAATTTGTACTCGGATTTTATTAATAAAAATTAAGGTTTGCTGAAGGGGTGACGGCCATAATACCGACTCCAGAGGTAACCTTTGCTGCATATCAATTTTTTTAGCTAATCTCTTCTAATTGCTTTCTAGTTTAGATTTATTTGCTTTCTAGATTAGATTTAATTTTCATGAATAAAAATAGGATTTTGCTTATTAGAATTATGAGTTGCTAATTTAGCTTAGCTCTAGAATGTAGATGAAACTAAAATCCACTATCTAATTGCTCTCTAGTATTTTCTTCCTAAATAAAATAATAAAGATATAATTTTCTTATGAAAAGATTAAAATACAAGAACTCATAGATTAATATTTTGATAGGTTATATTTGAGTTAAGTTTCTTAATAGCGTATGCTTAGTTAAAGTTTGGGGTTGTTGATTTTTATCTTTTTTATCGAATTATCTAATGATTTAATTTGCTTTTATGAAAAGTTGTATTTTTGATGCGTTATACTTGCACACCACTTGATAACAAATGCTTAGAGCACTTGAAGTAAAGATTAAACTAAAAGATTGATTTTTTATGCTAGAAGAAGATAATAGAGGTAAATACATGATTGGAAACTAGTGAATTCTAGATCTTGAGCTAATTAGGTAAACTCCAATTTCACTTAGAATCTTTAGTTAGTCCGTTAGAATAATAGAAATAGTAAGAATTGCAAAACACCTGAGATCTCTCTGGGATGACCTGTATAGTGCTACACTAATATTGTATGCTTGTAGTAAATTATCATATCAGGTAACTAAAAAAAGTAATAAAAATAAAAACTGAAAAAAAATATTTTTTATTATATATTTTCATCAATAGATCAACCTAATTATAAATAAACGAATAAATTTAGATTTGAAATTTGATAGGAGAGCAGATTGGATGATACACTCAGAATTTTATAGATTAAAATTCGAAAAATAAGTACCGCTAACAGTAATTTTGAGGTAAATATATATCTATTTTTCACTTCATAATAGTTTATTAGGTTAAGGACAAATATGATAATGATTGAGTAGTCTTTTCTTTTTAAGAAAAAGAAAGAAAAAAAAAGGAAAAAGGGAGAGAGCTTGGTATTAAGGCAATAGCCTTAGAAATTAAAAAAAAAGTGAGAAGAAAAAAGTGCGTGAGCCTGGTATTAAGGTAATAGCCTCAGAGAGACAAAAAAGGGGTGGGTCTGATATTAAGGGAATAGTCTTAGAGTGAAAAAAAGAGTATGATCCGAGTAATCGGGTATTTTGCGCCTAAAAAAGCATGAACATTTGCATGAAAGGTGAAATATTCTGAAAAAAAAAGAGAGAGAAAAATTGTGATTAGAGAGCAGATGAATCATGAGTTAGACTGGGAATCCAGGGCCGAACTAGACTATCATACATGCACGTAGATATATATGAACCAATGAATTATTTATTAGAGGGTATTGAAAGATAGCATTTGAATTTTTGATTAAAATGATAAGTGTATATGATATGATATTTGACTTGAAAATTGATAATCTAAATGCATTATTGAGTTTGTATATTAGTGAGATTAATTGAAGAAAATATCATTATAAAAAAGATTTTTTTTTCTTTTGTATAATTTTTTTATTTTTAATGATTTTCGTTTATCCTTATTTTTTTATTCCTTAATCTAACTTCTTCACTAATTTTGTGGGTATATTCACTGCAAACCCTCATGAGACACAACTCATCTACTAGAGTAACTTAGGGGTTTAAAGGCTTATTGCACGTGCTAAGTGCAATCGCGATTTCTGCGAAAGTGAGTTAGGATTTTTTTTTTCTGTTTAGGTCGAGATTTTGCTCGAGAACTAGCAAAAGATAGGTGTGGGGGTGTGATTAGTATCATATTTTACATTTTCCTCCCATATTTAATATATTTTTATATATAAATAATTGTTACTCGGGTATATTTAGTGTGTTATTATAGGTAATAAAGGATTCGAAAGGAAGAGAAGAAGAAGATGTAAATTTGTCAAAATACGAGCAAAGAATGTCAATTTTGGTGAAGACAAAAACTCAATTGCAACAGTAGAAACTTCAAGAGCATTTTTAGCCAAGATAAATCTTGAACTAAAAAAATTCATATAGGGAAAATTTATAGAGCCCGGAATTATCTTCAAAATGAGTATAAGAACAGATGAATCCAAATTTGGATGCAAAAGTTATGGCTATTTTACTGAAGCACTATAGAGTGGAAAATCCGATCCAGCAGGCTACAGGTGTGCTAAACTTAATTTCGGATTTTGGACCCGAAAATTAGTATGTTATGCCATCTAATCTCAACCATTGATTTCTAATACCTATGGATTGGATTAAAATTATATATCTTGAGATTAGTTTGTGTTAGATTAGGATTATATCTTTTGTATTGAGTTTGAGTAGGAGTAGGATTGTGTTTGTGTTATATATACCCCATTAATCCATGTAATTAGGGAGAGGTTTTTAAATATAATTTTATACTCTTTTTAATTAATAAATATTAGGGTTTTGTCAAAGGGGTGACGGCCGGTATACCAAGCTCTAGAGGTAATTCCATTGGTTTCTAGTATAGATTTATTTGCTTTGTAGTATAGATTTATCTTGCTTTCAAGAAAAATATGATTTTTAATCGCTTTCATAAATAAAAATAGGATCTTATTAATTAGAACCATGAGTAGCTAATTTAATCTAGTTCTAGAATGTAGAGGAAGCTAGAATCAACTTTGTAGTTGCTTATTAATTTTTTCTTCCTAAATAAAATAATAAAGATAATATTTTTCAATGAAAAGATTAAAATATAACAACTTGTAGATTAATACTTTGATAAATTATACTTGAATTAGATTTCTTGATAGCCTATACTTAGTTAGAGTTTGGGGTTGTTACTTTTTATTTTTGTCATAGAGTTATTTAACGATTTAGTTTATCTTTATAAAAAGTTATATCTTTGATGCGTTATGCTTGCACACCACTTGATAACACATGCTTAGAACATTTTAAGTAAAGATTAAAACTAAAAAAATAAATTTTTATGATTGGTAGAAGATAATAGAAGTAATATATGGTTGGAAACTAGTGGATTCTATATCCAAGGCTAATTAGAATAATACAAATCCAACTTAGAATCCGTAGTTAATCCACTTGGACTAAATAATTAGTGAGAATACAAAACACTTTAGATCCTTATGGGAACGATCTGTACAGCGCTACACCAATACTGTGCACTTACAATAGATATTTCACATCAATAACAATACTGTTGGGACTGAACTTGGCGAATGGATTTTCTTTTTGGATTAACAAATGGGTTTTCTTTTGGATTTGACACATGGATTTAATGGAAAATGGTAGCTTACTAAGAATGTGGAAACATCTTTGAAGGCAAAGTGTTTGGTAGTGATGTGAGTATGATGGAAATTAGTTTGCAGAGTGACTCGTCTGGTTGACAGACAGAGCTGAGGTGGTTGATTTGAGATAAAAGAGTGACTTGCTTGGTTGACAAACAGAGCGAGGATGATCAAATTAAGATTGAAGAGGTGGTTCACCCGGGCAGCTCGGGCACGTCCGCGCAGCTCGGACTTGAACAAATGATCATGTCAGGATTAGAAGGGTGTTTCGCCCGGGCAGCTTGGGCACGTCCGTGCAGTTCGGACTTGAATCAGTGATTGTGTTAGGATCAAGAGCTGATTTGCCCTGGTAGTTCAGGCGCATCCATGCAACTTAGACTTTAATCAGAGATCGTGTTAGGATCAGAAGGGTGATTTGCGTGGGCAGCTCGGGCACATCCGTACAGCTCGGGTTTGAATCATGATCATGTTAGGATCAAGGGGTGGTTCGCCCGGGCAGCTCGGGCACATCCATGCAACTCTGACTTTAACTAATCATCGTGTTAGGATCATAAGGGTGATTCGCTCGGGCAACTCAGGCATGTCCGTTTAGCTCAAACTTGAACCAATGATTTGTTAGGATCAGAAGGGTGATTCTCCCAGACAGCTCGGGCACGTCTGTGCAGCTCAGGCTTAAGTCAGTGATCATGCTAGGATCGGAAGGGTGATTAGCTTGGGCAGCTTGGGCACGTCCGGGCAGCTCAGACTTGAATTAGTGATCATGTTAGGATCAAGGGGTGGTTCACCCGGACAGCTCGGGCACATCTGTGCAGCTCAAACTTGAACTAGTTATCGTGTTAAGATCACAAAGGAAATTATTTGTTGTAGTGTGTGATTGCTCAATTTTTCCTGTTAGAGGTAAGAGCTTAACGTGACAGGTTTGATCGTATTGGAGTGATATGGGTGAGACTCTTCGAATCTCGCTGTCAGAGATATGAGTTTAACATGACAGGTCTACGAGATTTTTAGCAGATCTCCAGCTATCAATGGATTTGATATAAATTTACCAATCGCCGTTTGTGTTTGGCTAGCCATGCTATTCCTCTCAGCATGATGAGTTTGTCGATGGTTTTATTTGTACTTAAATGTCAAATGTTCCCTCTTTTCTTCACCTTTTTCGGTATTGGGTTTCTAATATCTATATTTCTGTCCCCAGTATGATAGGATCAGTCGAGAATTTTAGCCTCTTCTTACCCCTTCCCTCTAAGACATTGGATTGTTTGCACATTACTCCCTATCATAATATGTTGGCGAGGATTTTGATGTCCTCTTCTCTTTGCCTTATCGACATCAAGCAGTTCATGCTTTTACCTCAGCATGAGGAGTTATCGAGAATTTAATTTCCTCTCTCCATAGCCTTTGCGGCTATGGGTTGTTCGTGCTTTTTATCTCAACATGATAGGTTGACGAGGATTTGATTTCTTCTCTCCTTTGCCTTTGTGACTACGGGTTGTTCATGCTTTTTTATCTCAGCATAATGGGTTGGCAAGAAACTTGTTCGTTTGCACTTTGCTTTCGTAGTATTGGGCAATAATGTATCCTTATAGGATGACATTTTGATAGATTTATCATGGAATTTTTAGCAAACCCCTAACTATCAATGGATTTGACATGCCTATACCATTCGCCGTTTGTATTGGGCTAGTCATACTATTCTCCTCAGTATGATGAGTTATTAAGGATTTTGTTTGGGCTTAAATGCCAAATGTTCCCTCCTCCCTCCACATTTTCGGCAATGGGTGATTTGTTTCATACTCTTACTCCCATTATGATAGGGTTGGGGAGAAACTTTTAATTTCTCTTACCGTTAGCCTGACAGCATTGGGCAGTAAAACTTATTGTATATATTTAATTTTTTCTTCAAAGATGACTATATGTAGTACTTCTTCAAAAATTTACCATTGATAGGCATTATTATTTTGTCACTGTCTTAATTGATTAGATGATAAGCTTCATTTGAGTAGACAGTTTCTACTACAAAAGGTTCTTCCCACTTGGGTTCAAACTTTTCTTTAGTCTTATTGGTCATAATCATTGGTCTTTTGAAAGTTAAGACCAAGTCTCTCTTTTTGAAAGTTCTTCTTTTAACTTTCTTGTTAAATATTCTTGAGATGCGTGCCTGATACAACTCAATTTGTTATTGTGCGTTCTAACATTTTTTGTCTAGGGCTTCCAACTCTTGGAGCCGTTATCGATATTTTTCTTCAGTCATCATCTTCATAGCCAGTGCCACGCATAGGGATGGGATTTGAATTTCAAGTAGTAAAACAGCTTCGCAGCCATATACCAAGGAGAACGGCCTGAGCTTTGGTCAAGGTTCACACTATAGTACGGTACGTCCATAGACACTCACCTAACTTTTCATCCCAATTACATCGACTTGGAGAAACAAACTTTTTGAGGAGTTTTACGATAGTCTTGTTAAAAGCTCCGGCTAGCCCGTTGGCTGCCGGATTATAAGGCGTCGAAGCTATATCTTGAATCTTGAATTTATTGTAGAATCATATGAAGCCTTGACTAACGAATTACGGTTCATTTTCATTGATGATCTGCTAGAGTGCACCGAAGTGGTAAATCCCGTGATGTTTGATGAATTTAACTACATCCGCCAGCTTCACTTCTCTCATAGGGACAACTTCTGCCCATTTGGAGAAATAGTCAGTTATTTCCAGTATAAATCGATGTTGTTTGGAGGATGACAGAGTGATTGGCCTAACAAAATCCATGTTCCATGTCTCAAACGGCCAATTGGAAGCTGATGTATGCAAATACTCTAGCAGTTGGTGTATAAAATTTGCATTTACTGATAGGCATGGCAATGCTTTTCATATACTACTGCGTCTGTAATTATCTTGGGCCAGAAGTATCCTAGTCTCCTAATGCGATCGCAGAGCTTTGGTCCCAGTTGACGGACCCCACATGTCCCGTCATGGGTTTCTTTAACCACTTCTTGGGCTTCGCTCTTTGATAAATAGCAGGGTAGGATACCGTCATGAGACTTTCGATATAGGGTTTGTAGCATGGCGTTATTAATAAAACTAGGTTGCCTTGTTTCTTATGGAGGTAGCTTTTTTAGGGTCTTCCAGAAGGATACCGTGTAATGCATAGTCCACAAGTGGAAAGTGGCTCAAATTTTGTTCCAACTTGGCAAACTTCATCTGCTTCCATGAACATGTCTACGTGCAGAAGTTTGCAGCTTCCGATAGTAACATGCTTGGTTAATCCGCTGGGTAATGCCAGAGTTGCAGCTAATGATGTAAGGGTATCAGATTATATATTCTCATATCTCGGCACATGGTCAATGTAGAACACTTTGAACTTGTTTGCCAGTTGTATCACTGTCCGATGATATGGTATAAGAATTTCATGTTTCACCTCATACTCTCTGGTCATCTGATTAATAAATAGTTTTGAGTCTCCATATGCTTCAAATGTCTTACCTCCAATTGCCAAACTATTTGGAGATCGATTATAAGTGCATTATATTCCACCACATTATTTGTGCATGGCTTGGTTAGTGAATATCCTTGAGATACCATGTGCTTATGGAGAGATATTAGAACAACCCCCATACCAACTGCATCTCTTCTTGCTGCCCCATCAAAGTACAATTATCATATTTGTCCTTTGGAGGCTTCATTGACCTCTGCAACTTCATCTGGGATGTTGCCATGGAGTTAGGAATTTTCTGGAAGAGGGTGTTCAGCGAGAAATCTACTATGGCTTTGCCTTTTGTCGCCTTCTGAGTTATAAAATGCATATCGTAGGGAGACAATAACAATGCCCAATTTGTGAGCTTGCCATTTAGTGACCTCAGCTTAAGTCAAGAGCACTTTTAGTGTTTTTACCCGGGAAATGATGTTTATCTGTGAACATTAATGCCAGACATTCGTTCTCGATCGGGCTATAGCAATGTTCTGCACCAATCATCGTTCGGCTCAAGTAATAAATCGCCTGCTCTTGATCCTATTCATTATGTTGAGCCAATTGGGCACCCAGAGCGTTGTCTATTACTCGTATATAGAT
The DNA here is from genome assembly GCA_036321105.1 of Dracaena cambodiana. NCBI lineage: Eukaryota > Viridiplantae > Streptophyta > Magnoliopsida > Asparagales > Asparagaceae > Dracaena > Dracaena cambodiana. The sequence continues at coordinate 17,683,855 of JAYEPQ010000011.1, read as the reverse complement.
AAGGAAAGGTTTTCCTAAAACAGGTACCATCAATACAGGTTGCCTTGTGAGGTGGTCTTTAATGTCCTCAAAAGCCTGTTGGCATGTTTCCTTCCAGACGAATGAGATTCCCTTCTTCATTAATTTTGTGAACGGTTGGCATCTTCCTGACAGATTTGCTATGAACCGTCAGATATATGCCAGTTTGATCAACAACCCCCTGAGTTCCTTCAAGTTCTGTGGCGGCTGCATTTCTTTTATCGCCTTAACTTTATCAGGGTCAAGGTAGATTCCTTTAGAAGTTACCACAAATTCTAAGAACTTTTTGCTAGATACTCCGAGAAAGGACTTAGTAGGGTTTATCTTCAATTGATGTTTCCTCATAATGCCAAACATTATCCTTAAATTTTGCAGGTGATCTTTCTTTTTACTTTTAATGGCAAGGTCATCCACATAACATTCAACTGTTTTATGTAAATATTCTTGAAAGATGATACTCATAGCTCGTCAGTAAGTAGCGCTGGCATTCTTCAATCCAAAATTCGATTTTCAATATTCCTATTTACGGCGAAGGAACTATATGCTTTACATAGACGGAAATTTCTCAGACGCTCGCTCTTTGACAACTGATCAATTCTTACAACTCAGAAATGAAGGAAGAAGAAAAATAGCGAAAGCAGTCGCAGTTGCATCCTCTCGTCAAAAAAAAGATGAGAAAAACCGTCGCAGGTCCGAAGAAGAAAAAGTTCGTATTTCACAATCTCCTGACGGGACTTTTCGAGACCCGATCTTTCCAGGTGACGTCGGAAGTCCCAGGGCGACGACGCGGTTCCGTGGCTTCGTCTTCAATTTCATTGCCGTCGAATCCGTCTTTTTGTTTAGTCACGAATCCCCTTGCTTCTTCTTTTGCTTCCATTGTGAATCCCTTTTTTTTTTGTTTAGTTCGCAATGTATGTACTTTTCGTACGGGTGGAGTATTCACAGGCGGTACTGCCCTGGATGAACAATCGAGAAAGAAGCATTTCCCCCTCCCCCACCCCGCCATTCCGAATGAAGTTCCGGATACCCATCGCACTTTCGATGTGAGAAAGTAATAGAGATATGGAAAACCTTGGTTCTCCATGGAAAGGTAAATCCTCCCGATCATTGGGGAATCTTCAATTCAAGCTCAATTTCCTGTAACAATACACCTCGAGTGGTGTTCTAAATGCTTTATGTTTCTCGTCTTCTGGATGCATTTTAATATAATTATACCCCGAAAAACCATCCATGAAGGACATCGGCTCGAATCCGCATGTGTTGTCAATCATAACATCCGTGATTGGAAGCGGGAACTCATCGTTTGGACATGCAACATTGAGGTCTCAAAAATCTATGCATATTCTTATTTTGCCATTTTTCTTGGGCATCATCACAATGTTTGCTACCCAGTCTGGATGTTCGTGAATGAATCCTAAGTCTATCAGTTTCTTTACTTCAGACTCTATGGCCTCCATTAATTCTGGTTTAAAACGTCTTTGGTGTTGCTTCACGGGTTTAGCATCCGGTTTAATATTGAGTTGGTACATAGCAACCTGTGAGTCTAAACCTGACATGTACTCGTAGTTCCATGCAAAGACGTCAATGAACTCTCTTATCAGGGCTATCAAATTTTCTTTCTCCTAGGGAGTTAAATCCTCACATATAAAGATAGGCTTCGAGTTTTCTCAGTTCCCATTTTAACTTGGATCACCTTGGTTTTAGTAGGTGGCTCTCGTTGCTCAAATCTGATATCCTATTGAAGGTCCATGTGATGAGCTCATGCATCGTCTGACTCTTAATGACTTACTGATACCATGTTTGCAGCAAGGGCTTTGAATATTATGCTCGCATTGACATCAGAATCCTATTCCACCATTTCTTTGGAATTTTCCAATTCAATTGAGTCTTCACAATTTCTTCCTGAGGTTGCAGAGGTAGTAAAATACCCCAACCCCCTGCGGGTTTTGTGATACTAGTTGGGTTCTTTCCTTGCGAGATGAATGAACATAAGAGGTTTCGTCTTCCGAAGTTTAGCTCCTATTTACGGGTGAAGTCATAACCCATTTTCTTCATCATTTGATGAAAAACTTATTCGTAATAGCTAAATTGAGGTGCCACTTGACTATCACTTTCACTATCCATTCTTAGCTTGGACCATGAATTGGCCGAATATTATCGGTCGTTGGTCTGGCCATCAAGCAGGCACTTTAAAAGTAGCTCCATATGCATTATATATTTTAGTCTGTGTAGCAAATGACAACTGTACTGATAAATGGAAGGTTTCTAGAGTTTTTCATTCGAACATGCTGTATACTTCTGTACTAGTGTAGGATGGTATAGAATCTAAAGCAACAATATGAACATAAGCAAAATTTAGGTTTTCATTGATAAACCACTCATCCACTTCATTAGCGGTGTAGGTTATATCAAGAATATCACTGCCTATTACAAGTGAGTTTATTTCAAACTTGAAGTCTTCTTCATTTATTAGCTCGGGTTCGGCATCTGCTTCATTGCTGCTGTAGTAGTATCCTCCAACACCTTTCGATGAGCCCGTATCTGCCTCTGTAGTATTTCTATACAGCATGACATCTGTAAAGTAATTTTTGACTCCCTTGAAAGATTGTTTGTCAACGATCAATGTGTGAACCATTTCTCGATCATCATAGTACTTAATACACTGGTGGAGAGTTGAGGGTACCACCATATTGGCATGAATCCTGCGACCTCCTAGGAGCATATTGTATGAAGTATCTGTGTCAATAACATAGCGTGCCACTTCTGATTTCAAGCTTCCCATCTGATAGTGAATACAGATTTTTCCCAGAAGATGACTGCCACTGGAATTAAAGCCGAAGAAAGTGGTATTGGTGGGCATCAATTGGTTAACCGAGATCCCAAGTAACTTTATCAATATCCGAGGAATAATACTTAGAGCAGACCCTGGGTCCACCTGGATTCGATTTACCTTGAGAGAATCGATATATCCTATACAATACAGATGTCTATTATGCTTGATGTTCTTAACTTGCATGTCCTCTGGTTAAAACATAATATACGAGACTTGCTTTGTCACTTGATTACAGCGAGGGTAGGATTCCTGTGTCCATAGATGGCTCTGTTATTTGGGCCAAAAGGCATCAGAGCCAGCCAAGGTTTCTCTCAATGTGTCCCTAATCGTTTTCGACATCGCGACAACTCATAAAGTGTTATGCGAGCCAGGATGTTGGCTAACTAAGCAAGTATGTCAAATTGGAAAGGTGTACTAGTTGCCTCACTATCTTTCTTTGAATCTTTTTGGAAACACAACTCTTTTTGTCTCATGGATGATTCATCATTTATTATTGTGGGTTCGTCAGATCACACTTTTGAGTAGTCTTTGAGATAACTTTTATCTGAATGGGTTCTTGATGGGCCTACCTCATCGGGATAAGTGGCCAATGCTGATGCTTCAGTTTATGAAACTATCAACGCATTTGCCTCATCATGGTCTTCGTCGATGATTGCGGAAATCGCATGACAAGTTTTTCCTTTATCCTTCTTCTATTCACTTGACGAAAACCACTATTCATCATTCAACAGATCTGCACCCACATGTTCTTCCCTTTCTTTGTGGTGATGGGAGAGCCCTTTCTCTCTCATATTATATGGATTATAGTTGACTAGCACCATCTTCCCAGCAGGTACAGGAGATACTCCTGCGGAAAACTCATTTGTTCCAACCGTAAGGGTAACAATGTTAGCCATAATCCTCTTTTGCTTTGATTTCAGCTGGATTAGTTTAGCTTCGATTAACACTTGAATTTTTCTCTTCAGAATATAACAGTCTTTTCTAGTGTGTCCCACGTGCTGATGATAGAGGCAGTACATAGAGTTGTTAGTTTTTTCCGCTTCCTCTGGTCTTGGATTAGTCAGAAACTGGATCATTCCCCTCTTATTGAGCAAATGAAATAGTGTTACTGTTTAATCATCTTTGAAGTCATACATGGGTGTGGGGTGTTGCTTGAACACACTCTTTTCCTTCTGGTCTTTAAACTTCTGTTGTGGAGTTGTTCCTGACACCATGGCCTCTTTTCCCTTATGTCGGGAAGTTTATGGATATTGCTTTCCTACTGGAACAACCCTTGTGGAGCATTACCCAAATGGTAGATATTGTCTTCTGTCAGTTTACCTTATTTGACCAACTCTTTCGAGTTTTTCGACTCCACAGCTCCCATTTTGACTAGTATTTTTGTTTGCAAATTATGCCTGCATATTTCTATCAGTGTCTCCTGAGACATACTGCATGGGCATCGTACTGACATTTCACAGAAATGCTTGATGAAACCCTTAACAATTTCCTTTTCCTTTTGTTTAGTTGCCAGAAGAGAATGAACTGATACTTCAGTATCATCTTCAAAGAAACGACTAAGGAACTCTCTTTCTATATCAGACCAGGCTTTGATAGTTCCCATGGGCAATTACATAAACTAGGTGAAAGTAGGCCCTTGCAAGGTACTTGTGAAGATTTTGGTCATTACTGGGCCATTATCCATTAAATAGCCAGTCTGAGAGAGAGTAATATATATGTTGGCTCGAAAATCCTTTTCCATCATATAACTCCAGCTTTAAGGGTTTGTACTTTGCTGAAAATGGTGCGGACTCCCACTCTATCGGGTATAGTCTCGTAATCCCTTTTTTCTATAACCCTTTCTTGTGCATCAACGCTTCCACCTGATTCTGGAGCTTTTCCATCTTTTCGACATGGGGGTCGATGATGTATTCTTTCTCCTCGCCTTCTCCTTCACTTCTGAATTTAATACATGTTTGTCCTTCTTGCCTTTATCGGAAGAAGAACCCCCTGCTCTGTCTTCTATGTGTTTTTGTGTATTTTCTATAACTTTCGCAAGCATTACTTTGAGCTCTTCAATGCTCTTTTTTTGTTCTTGGATAAGCCGCTCTTGCGCTTCTACCCTTTGGTTTATTTCAGCTAATCATTTGGCCATATGAACTGTTCTTCTCCCAAACCGAGAGGAGGCATGTGATTGTGGTGTTGCTATGGCCGAATGATCACTATATTCTTCATGCTCTTCATCTGAACTCCCTACCAATCTTTTATAGCCACGGAGAGTTGTTACGCCTGACCTAAGACATGCGTGATGATGTGTTTCCTCTATCTCTATATCAGAGGAATATTCTTCAATGATTGGCTTTTTTCCTTTATTCACCATTTTTGATGTGACGGCTGACAGGTCTTTATCTGAATCAAAATCCTATCTTTGTAGATGTCTTCTTTTTTGAATATTGGATTTTGGTGCAGACATCAGCTAGACACAGAAGGTCTTGGATTTTCATAGTGACAATGAGTCAAAACTGTAGCGATTAATTGCATGCAACAACATGATTGGTAAGGTTGTACGACCCTTCGTTTGTTTGTTAAATATTCTAGTAAATCCAGAGTTTCTTCTTGGTGTATTGAGATGACTATTTTTTTTGGGCAGGCCCTATTTCTAGTGCAAGGCCTATTTGTTCATGTATGTAATTATGAGAAATCTCAGGGATCATGTTTGTCAGGCCGCAAGTTGATCTTGTGTCCAGTGTTGACTTTAGCATGTTTTGTATAGTACTATTTAGTAGTCTCGTGTTCCATAATTCTCACGCAGGGCTGAGACTTAACTTTAGTCTCACGTACTGGTTTAGTCTCAAACACTGGATTAGTCTCGCGTACTGGTTTAGCCTCGCATACTTGCTTAGTTTTATGAGCCTCGTGTATTGACTTAGCCTCGCACACTGGCTTAGTTTTATTAGCCTCGTGTACTGACTGAGACTTAGTTTGTTTTTAGTTTTTCCTATGCTAGGCTGAGACTTAATCTGCCGTTCAGTCTTTTTACGCTGGGCTGGAACTTAGCCTAGTGCTCAATTTTGTTTACGTTAGGCTGGAACTTAGCTTGGCGTTCAGTTTCGTCTACGCTAGGCTGGAACTTAGCTTGGCATTCTGTCTTATTTACGCTAGGTTGAAACTTAGCCTGGCGTTCAACTTTGTTTCCAGCCACTGTATGTTCTCGAGATTGCCATGCAACTTTGTATTTTGTTCAACCTTATGTTGAAAACAAGTCTTGAGTGCCCTTTGGCATGCTTTCCAATTTTGGTTGCAAATTTGGGTCTGCTTTGTAGCAAATGGTTCTCCTTTGGCATAAAATGCGACAAGTTTCTTAAAGATTGGAAGGGATACAATTTGTTCTAATGAATTAGCAGTTGAAGATCCAAGTATCCAAGTGGCTCTTGATGGATAAGGGTCTCCTTGTCATTCAAAGCCATAAAATCCTCTTTTGGTTCAAGTGATTCTTGTTCTTTTGGGTTCATAACCCTCATCTGTCCTTACTGTAAGGATTGCTCTTAATTCGACTAGATGAGTCCGAGGATATTTACTCCTCATACTTCTTTTGGTCAACTTTGATTACTAACATCTTTACTGTCTTTTCAATCTTATTAATATCGCATTGGGCCACCATTTCCTCTTCAGTGTAGGAGATTTCTCTCACTGTGGTCGCAGCTTGTTTTTGGTAAATTTCAATTATTTTTCCATTGTCATAAAAAGTATTACAATATTTCGATTGATTATAATAAAAAAAGATAAATAAGAGAAAACAAATAAGAGGACTTATAAATCATCGCTCTCTTTTACAGAAATGGTGGGATCTACGATAACTATGAGATTTGGTTCAACTCTCGTTGACGATCCGATGTTGAAGATTGATAACGACGGAGATTTCTAGGGCCGTTCTTCCTTTTAGCTGCTATTCAGAGGAATGCAGTAGGCTTTTGTGCGAGAGAGATCTTGCCAAAGGTCATTTTTGAGTCTCTTGTATAGGTATTTATAGGCATGAAGTTGTCATGATTATTTTCTTGTAGATAAAGATGGAATCTCAGTGTAATCTCTATCAAATATATGATTTCCCTTCTGATTAGATTTGGTCATGAGATTCATTGTATTTGGTCTTGATTCTATATCCAAATGAGTTATAGATATGATCAAAATCTTGATTGCAAATATAGCATAGTCTCGCTGGCCAGCAGGCTAACGTAGCCTCGCGAGACATGCAAGGCTAAGCAGCCTCACAGGCTGCGAGGCTAAATAACCTCGCGGGTCATGTGAGGCTAATGTAGCCTCGCGTGCCGTGAGGATAATGTTGTCCTTGTTGGCTACGCAAGGCTGGTCAATTATGGGTTCCTTCTCTTGTTTAATTTTACCCGTTCTACAATGTTAAAGGGATTGCCGTCTATTGATCAACCAGATCAACTATGTGAAGGGTATCTTGTTGGCAAGCAATTTTGGAAGAGCTTTCCAAAAAAACTACTTCAAGAGCACGTGAGCCACTTCAACTTATTCATGCCAATGTTTGTGGACCAATCAAGCCATCTTCGTTTGGTAATAATCGGTATTTTCTACTCTTTATTGATGATTTTAGTAGAAAGGCTTGGGTTTATTTCTTAAAAGAAAAATCTAAAGTATTTAATGTTTTTAAGAAATTCAAAGTTTTTGTAAAAAACAAAGTGGTTATTATATTAAGTTCTTAAGAACCGATATAGGTGGTGAGTTTAATTTTAACATGTTTAATGAGATTTGTGAAGCAAACGACATCAAACGGTTCTTGACCATACCAAGATCTCCTCAACCAAATTGCATTATTGAAAGAAAAAATAGGAGCATTCTCAATATGGCTCAAAGCATGTTGATGACAAAGAAGATGCCAAAGAAGATGCCAAAAGAGTTTTTGGCAGAAGCGTTTGATTGTGTGGTGTATTTATCCAACCGGTGTCCGACAAGAAGCCTATTGGACAAGACTCCTCAAGAAACATGGAGGGGAAGAAGGCCAAGTGCATCTCATTTGAGAGTCTTCGGAAGTATTGGTTATGTCCATGTACCCAATCAAGAGAGATGAAAACTTGAAGACAAAAGTAAAAAGCACATCTTCATTGTGTATAATCAACATTCTAAAGGCTATAAACTTTACAATCCAAATATTGACAAGATAATCGTTAGTAGAGATGTTGAGTTTGATGAAAAAAATGCATGGAATTGGAGCATTGAAGATAAAGAGAGGTATGATTTCTTTCAATTTCTTGATGAGGAGAAGCAAAGAGAAGTACATCAAGAGCCAATGACGCTTCCTCAATCACTAATCAATCCACGTACATCTTCTACATCTTCTTCAACTGCATCATCTTCATCAAGTGATAGCTCGGATGAAAGGCAACAAAAAATGAGAAGTCTTCAAGATCTTTACAAGGTAACAAAAAATTTAAGTGAAGATCTAACACTTTTTTGTCACTTTGCCGATTGAGAACCTATAGTGTTTGAAGAAGCGGTGAGGGATGAGAAGTGGAGAATTGCCATGAATGAAGAGATCAAGTCAATTGAGAAAAATAATACTTGGGAGTTGGCAATCATGTGGGAAGGTGAAAAGCCCATTGGTGTGAAGTTGGTTTTCAAGAAGAAGAAGAATGCTAAAGGAGAAGTGGAGAGATACAAGGCAAGGTTGATAATCAAGGGTTATAACCAATGTCTTGAAATTGACTATGGTGACTTCTTTGCACCCGTTGTCGATTAGAGACCATCCGAATGATAGTCTCACTTGTGGCTTAAAAAAAATGAAAGATTTATCAAATGGATGTGAAGTCAGTTTTCTTGAATGACATTCTTGAAGAAGAGGTTTATGTTGAACAACCTCTACACTATATGATCAAAGGCTATGAAGACAAAGTGCTAAAGTTGAAGAAAGGTTTATATGGATTGAAGCAAGCACCGTGAGTATGGAATAGTCAGATTGACAAGTATTTCCAAGAGAATATATTTACCAAGTGCCCGCATGAATATGCTCTCTATGCCAAGGTGCGTGAAAATAGAGACATTTTATTTGTTTGCTTATATGTTGATGATTTAATTTTCACAGGTAATAATCAAAGTATATTTGGAGAATTTAAGCAAGTAATGGTTAAGGAGTTTGAGATGACTGATATTGGTCTTATGTTTTATTATCTTGGCATTGAGATCCAGTAATCAGATGATGAGATTTTCATTTCTCAATAAAGATTTGCCAAGAAGATCCTTAAAAAAGTTCAAAATGGAAGATTGTTAATCTGTGAGCATCCCGATTAAATGTGGACTTAAATTGTCTAAGAATGAGGAAGGTGAACAAATAGACTCCACGACTTTTAAGAGTCTAATTGGAAGTTTGAGCTACTTGACCTGCACATGACCAGATATACTTTTTGTAGTTGGGATCATTAGTCGGTTTATGGAGACACCAAGCACAACACACTTCAAAGCGGCAAAATGGATTCTTCGGTGCATCAAAGGTACGATTGATTATGGTTTGTTTTATTTATTTTCTAATGAATTTAAGCTTTTTGGATATAGTGATGGTGATTGGGCTGGAGATGTAGATGACCGGAAAGCACAACTGGTTTTGTTTTTTATATGGGGAATACGCCTTTCACTAGGAGTTCAAAGTAGCAACCAATTGTAACACTTTCTACATATGAAGTCGAGAATGTTATGCTACATCTTGTATTTGTCATACAGTTTAGTTGAGAAGATTATTGAGAGACCTATAAATGCCACAAAATGAGCCTACAGAGATTTTTGTGAACAACAAGTCGGCTATTGCATTGGCCAATGTTCCATGATATAAGCAAGCATTACAAGTTATCGTTTTCTTTGTGATTGTGTTGCGAAGAACGAGGTAAAGTGAAGTATGTGAAGACCCATAATCAAGTTGCTGATATTCTTACGAAGCCTTTTAAGTATGACACTTTTACCAAGTTGCGTATGATGCTCGGAGTTACAAAGAATTAATTTTAAGGGAGAGTGTTAAAAGGTAAACTTAATTCAATATTTTGGGATTTTCAAGATTCATGTATGTGTGAATGGCCACCTTGAAAAGTAGTGACTCATGAATTTGGGTTTCCTATACTTTAGTTAATGAGTGTGTTTAATTAGTTCATGTATTTAGATTTTTTATGAGCATTTAATGTGGTTTATGTATGGGGGATATATATGTATCATAAAGTCCTATAAATATCTATGTAAGTATTGTGTTTTGTAAGAGGCAAGAGCCAAAAGAAAATAGATAAAAATTTCAACCTCAAGTCTCTTCATAGTTTTTTCCTCTCTTTATAAACCTCCCCATATTTCCTACAAAATTTCAAAAGAATTACTTGACAATGAATTGTTAAAGTCTTGAATTATTTCTACATTTATAATGTAGTTTTCAGTTTATGGCAAGAAAGAAAGAAAGAAAGATGCATATGCAGAGCAGTGGACAGTATAACCCAGGAATAATAAATCACTGCCAAAAGCCTGTCCCTACCAAGCTCTTAGTTAAACTGTTATTCTAAGTCGATCATCAAACTGTTATGTTGGCCTACAATATGTTGGCTTAAGCTTTTAGTTAAAGTAGATACCCGACAACTACGTTACGATCATTACCATACACATATGAATATGTGGCTTGATATCATACGGACTCGGACAAATCACATCCATCCATTTTGGACGTGGCACTGGTCCCAGGACCTTGACCTGTGTCAAAGTTCGGAGTATATGCATCTTCTAGCTTTATACCGTGGACCGTGATCAAGAAAACCTCTAGTTTGTCAAGATCCACTCAACTTTGTGAAACATGAATAATAAATGTAAGGGGTATTTACAGGTTTGTTCTTTAAATCTTTATAAATTATGATTTAGCCCCTCCAAATCTTCATATTTAGGATTTAGTCCGCGAAATCCTCTAAGTTACTATTAGTTTTTCCGTCCAAATAAACATTTAATTTTTATTTTTTTAAATTAATAAAATGACTTAAATATCATTATTCCTCTCATATGGACTTCAAAAACCCTAAATTTCACTCCAGAGAACTAATTGGTTAGAGAGAGATAAGAATAAATTTTCTTGGCTATATGATAATAAATAGAGAGATAGAAGAGAAGAAGAAGGGGGAAGCCAATGAACCCAATAAAGAAAAGTAGAAGAGAGGAGGAAGAGGGAAGGAGAAGAGAAGATAAAGAATGAAGAAAAAGAGAAGAGAGGAGGAAGAAAGAAGGATAAGAGAGGAGGAAGAGGGAAGAAGGAATTAAGGAAGGGTAAAATGGGAAAATCAGGTTAAAAAATAAACTGGACTAACGGAAGTTAGGGATGGGGAGTAAATTGTAGAACTTAGAAGATTTGGAGGATTAAATCCGAAATATGATGATTTAGGGGACTACATTATAATTTATTGAGATGTAAGGGACAAATCTGTAAATATTCCTAAATTTAAATTGAATTTTGGAGGGATTTTTGATAAACACCTTCTCACTTCTCATGTTGCACCCCGGAGGGGGACTGCATCAACCAGCAATTTGGAGTATAGGGGCCACAAGACCGAAAGCAGACAGATAAAATGACAAAAAGGGTAGATAGGATTAGATTCACTTATTATAACTCAATCAAATATTCAATTAGGAAACTTCACTGCAAATAGAACAATTACTTTTAAAACTCCCAGTTGGTTTACCTGTATCCAAGACTAACTTTCAACAGTCCAGGGTCATTGCAGGTTTATCAAATGAGGAAACACCTTTCTCTTTACCTTTTCGGGAAGCTTCAGAGATCTCTGCTAGTATACTTCTTCCATTAGTTAGTCAATCTTGAAAGACAAGTAGTTGCAGGTTTAGCAACTTAATTTTTACTTTGACCTTAAAGGATTCTTGGTCTGAAACTTGCATCTCCAATCAGAACCAAGGTACAAACTTGCATCAATCATTAACAAATCAAGACTAGACCCTGTCAACTGTCTAATTTAAATGAAAATCCAAGTTGCAAGATGCGATAAATCTTCTAAAGTTTTATAATAAGCTCACTTGGAAGATCATTCTGCCATGAAAGACACTTCAAATGAGAAAAATAGTTATATCCGACGTCAGATATATCAATTGTTGGACAATATTATCATAGTTAATGCACATTTCAAATAGAAAACTAGAATTATAGAACAAGAGGAAGATGAGATTAGTACTATGGAAACATAATGCGTCTTACTTCGTAGCCTCCAACTTATCAATCAAGAACAATGATTGATATGCATGTTCTTAATAATTTGGTTGGTTGCATGCAAACATCCTATATGACAAAAGGGAGGGTGCGTTGAGAAACTTAACATTGTACTCTTCTAAGTTTTGGAAGTTATATAGTAATTTTTATTAAGTGTAATTTCAGGTTCCTTTTTTGACAAATTAGAGTTGAAGCTCCAAAGGAAGCACACCATTGAAAACTGTCACATGCACAGCAGTTCCATTTCTCTAAAGGGTGGTTAATCAGTGTGTCGTGTAGCCTTTGATGCTTGATTACAGAAGCAACAAAGCATTTTCCTAGGGCAAGTTGGAGCTAAGAAACAGCGAAAAAATTAGATGATTTTCCTTCCGTATATCTTTTAAAACCTTTTCCTCACAACCTTTTCCAACCTTTTCCTCACAAGTTGTTTCTTATTAAACAGCAATAAGCTACTAGCTAAGTAGCTGTCTAGAGCTAGAACGGGGAGTAGTCGTCTTGTTAGTCACCCTTGGTGATTATAGAAGATAAACAATGAATGTTATTAAGATGAGCAAATGATTGAGATGACAAGAGTCTTTGCCATTTCTGATTTGAAACATGAGCAGATTCATCACTATCAAGTATTGTCACTAGTGTATTAAATGTTGGATATCGATGGTGATATGTTGCCAGACAGAATTATGTTGTATTTATTGATAATTTAAAAATAAAAATTAAAGTACATTATTTTTTGGATTTATTCATAAAAGGAAGTTGAGGGGAAATGGTACGGAGGAAAAATATTTAGTCCCAAATCTGATATGATAAGAAAGTTAATTAGAGATGTATAAAATTCCATCCTCCTCATATCTTAACAGTATCACAATAGTAAAATAGAAGCTCCATAGCCCGTTTAGCAGTTGCAATGCCACCATGCACATCCAAAGATGCGTTGGTCTTAGGCGCACTTCGGACTTCACATGTACGCAAAGTCAAGGAACAAACGGGAACATTCAAAATTTTTGGTTTAGTCTGAATGGATCGGGTGGATTTCTGATCATTTGGTGAAACCATCGGTATCTTGTGGGTATTGATTTTATTCTGTTTTAAGTCTTTATGGGGTGCAATGGTTGTTAATAGTTCTTATGTGAGTATATTGGAGCTTGAAAAGTTTATGCGTTTAAATATAAACGTGGAACCTCTACCTATCAGTTTAAATTTTTAGGTTAGATTGGTTCTCGGTATTATTTTAAACCTTTCAGTTTCCTAAGGGGCCAACGTTTCTCCTCAACAAACGGTATTAGAGCCCAAGTTATGAGCCCAATATGGTCGGGTGTGATTTTAGATCTATATTCCCACAGTGTGCTGCATGGATGTTAGTAACTACAGATGATTGTTGGTTTAGACCAAAATTGAGATCGTATACACATGGTTGGTGCCTAAGGGCCCATGACTCCGGTAGATAATTACAGTATACTTACAATGAATGAGAAAATTATTAGGAGTAAATATAAAAGTATATTTAGTATGTAGTCGCACATCCGGTAGAACAAAAAAAGTTCATGAGTTTAAATATAAAGTTGAGGTCTCTATTTATCAATTTAACCTTTTGGGCTAGATTGGTTCTCGTCTTTATATTTAAAGCCCATCATACTCTCTGGAGGCCCAACGTTTCACCCCTATAGTGGTTCAACTAATCGGATCCAATCTGTCTTCCAAAGGGTTGATCCTCCGTTGGAACTGTTGGGCGCCTAATGAGTTTGTGGCTATGTGGCTCTGATGAATTGGGTGGGTTGACCATCGATGAAACCACTTGGCATCTAATAGTACTTTTTATTCTATTCAAGTCTCTATCAGGTGAAATGGTTCAGTTTGATCAGGTCCGAGTTGTATGCAGGTTTTCAGATAGACTGGCCATCTGATGAAACCATTGGACTTCAAATGAGTTTCCAGCCATTTAGCTCTAACGGGTTGTAACTGTTCCCTATAAGTAACCACCAAATAGTCATTTTTTGGGCCAATAAGTACCAAGGTCCGAAGGGCTTTTAATAAAACTAAATAGTGAGTATATAGTCCCACATTAGGTAGAAAAATAAAAGTTTATGGTTTCAAATATAAAATTAGGGTATCTACCTATCAATTTAACCTTGGGTTAAAAGGTTAAATTGATTCTTGGCTTTGTGTCCCAAGAGACCGAGCATTTCTCCCCAGCAATGGTTCCCATAGATGATTGCGGTATACTTACAATGAAAAGGGAGATTGTTAGAAGTCCATATATGACTATGAATATATAATTCCACATCGTGTAGAACAATAAAAGATTATGGGTTTAAATATAAAATTGGGGGCTCTACCTATCAGTTTAAATTTTTGGGTAAGATTGGTTCTCAATTTTATATTTAATATCTATTATGTTCCCAAGGGGCCAACGTTTCTCACCAACAGTGGTTTGATTGATCAGATTTAGTTTGTCTTTCAAAGGGTTGATTGTTCGTTGAAACTACTGGGTTTCCAATGAGTTTGTAGCCATTTGGCTATAAGGGATCAAGTGGGCTGACTGTTGGATGAAACCATTTGGCTTCTGGTAGTACTTTTTTATTCTACTCAAGTCTTTATGCAATGAAGTCTGATCGGATTCGATTTGTCTGCAGGTCTTCCAATAGGTTGACCATTTGATAAAACCATTGGACTTGCAATGAGTTTCCAGCCATTTGATACTAGCAAATTGTAACTGTTCCCAATGTGTAGCCATCAAATAGTCATTTCCTAGTCCTATAAGTACTAGGGTCCAAATGGCTTTTAATAAAACTAAATAGTGAGTATATAGTCTAACATTAGGTAGAATAAGAAAAGTTTGTGATATAAACTTGAGATCTCTACCTATCGACTTAAACTTTTGGATTGGATTGGTTTTTTGCTTTGTATTTTAAAACCCATCATGTTTCCAAGGGCTCAATGTTTCTCCCTACAATGTTTTATCAATCAAATCCTGTTTGTTTTCAAAAGGGTTAATCATCTGTTGAAACTGTTTGGACTTCCAATGAGTTCGTAGCCATTTAGCTCTAATGGATTGAGTGGACTGACCATTTGATGAAATCATTTGACTTCTATTAAGTATTTTTTTTTTAATTTCTGTTTGGGTTTCTATTGTGTGAAATGGTTCGACTTGATTAGGTCAGATTTGTCCATAGGTCTTCCAATAGGTTGACTATTTGATGAAACCATTGGACTTTCAATCAGTTCCTCGCCATTTGGCTCTAATGGGTTGTAACTATTCGCAATGAGTAATCACCAAATAGTAATTTCCTAGGCCTATAAATACCAGAGTCCAAAGGGCGTTTAATAAAACTAAAATCATCATAATTTTCTCTTCTCACTGTCATAATGCATAAAAACTCTCACCTTTGTGTGTCCAAGATGTAATCAAATGGACAACTTTGAATATAGTAATAGAGATTCTGAATTTGATTGTATCCAGTAAAAAAAAATTCTTATTCCTCATGTTAGTTTACTTTCACGGGTTTATAGATCTATTGGGTAGAAACGTCGGGCCTAATCGGAAGTATGATGGGCCTAAATATAAAGTCGAGAACTAGTCTGACCCAAAAACTAGTCTGACTCGAATCTGGGCTCAGATACCAATTGTTTGGGAGAAATATCATCTCCCCCTATCCGATGGAGGATCGACACGTGGGAAACCAAACTCACATCGACTTCACTCCTCCTCATGGTGGGCCTAAAAACAAAGTCAAGAACTAATCTGACCCATACTCTTAAGCTAATAGGTAAAACCCCCAACTTTGTATTTAAACTCATAAATTTTCTTTGTCCTATTCGATATGGGACTATACTCACATATGAATAACTAACAAGGTCCTAGAAAAAATCCTTTAAAAATAATGCATACTTACCGATATTTCAAGTCACAAATATCTCAATCCTATTTTATTCAATCCCTAATTTTAACAATTTAAAAACAGTTTTCTATTGATTCATCATAGAGGAAACAACTATAGAATCAATTCATGTAATGAATTAAGACTTTGTTCCACTAAATCATTTCAATGAATAAAACTTCACTCATGACATTATAAGATGTTCTTTTTCCTCACCACATGCACTACAATTTAAGTAGATTTTGTTGGATGATCTGCGGTCTTTACGCGACCCATCAAGGAAATATCTTGAACAGTTAAAAGTAAAGAATTGAAAAGGAAAGAAAACAACTTTTAATGAAGAGGCACATTTTGAATACTCTTTTCAGCTCAATTTACAATATTTATTGGATGTCATTCTTAGCAAAGTAAATGTGAATAAGTCTCGAGACTAAATACAAGATAGAAGAGACAAGCATTGATAATTTTCTTATTAGCTATTTTATGAATTTTAAGATGATAACTGATAAACTTATTTTAGTACAAGCTCATGAACTTTTGTTAATTGTTGGAGACTTAAAAATGGATTCTACGAAATTTCTTGAAGAATTCCTGGTAGGAGCAACAATCAATAAAATTGCTTCTATTATGGAATGATTATAAAAGGAGACTCAAATGATGAAAAAAAAATATACTTTAGAATTTTTTCAATACCTTGGAGTAGATAAAAGAATGATAATATACTTGAGTTAAAATCCAAGGCAAATATAGTGCATAATCTGAAACAAGAATTTCCTCCAGAAACGGAGAAGAAATTCAAATGCAAAGGATCTTAATACACATACAAGAAATGCCTTACATCTTGAAAGCTTGAATTCTTTACCAAAGTGTCGATATTGAAAGCAATTTTCGTCGATGGAAAGTATTTTCACTATGAATGAAGCATATGATATGAATACAAGGATGGATGGTGGCTTGATACAGGTGCAACGATTCGCATTTTGAAGGACAAAGATTATTTCAAGAGATTCAAAGCAATTAGTGAAATGAAGCAGTAAGAATGGAAAAAATGTTTTTGTCAAAGTTAAAGTTGTTGAATGGAAATTCACTTCTAATAAAATTCTTACCATAATTAATATACTTCATGTAATTGATATGAGTAAGAATTTGACTTCGGATGATCTCCTTAATAAAAGAGAATCTAAATTGATATTTGAATTGGATAAGTATATACTATTTAAAAGTAAAGGTGCATATGGAAAGAGAATACTCTTGTAATGCGATGATCTAATTTGCTGATATACTTCTTCTTGCACTGTTGAGTCTCTTGATTTATAACATACTAGATTAAGGCACTAAAATTATGGTTCTATTAAATAGAAGACTAATTTATGATTAATTTCAAAACTTAATTCTGAATGTTCAAATAAATGTCATGTTTGTGTTCAATCTAAAATCACTTGAAAAGCATTTCATAGCATATGAATTTAATAAGCTTGATTTAATTATCAGTGATGTGTGTGCCATTAGGACAGAATTCCGATGCAGGAGTAAATGTTCTTTTCATCATACATAAATTTAATTTTCAATTTATATTGATGATTATTCTCGCCGAGCATATACATATATTAGTTTAATAGCAAATAAATATTAGGTATTATATAAATTTCTTATTTTTAAGGCTAAAGTTAAAAATCTACTAAGATTGAAAATTAAAACCTTAATATCTTATAGAGGTTGTCAATTTTTGATAAATAAAGTTTCAAAATTTTGTGAATCCAATGATGTAACTTATCAAGTAACTGTACCTTGATCACTTCAATAAAATGGCATTATTGAATGTAGAAATAAAACATTAGCTAAGTGGGTTAATGCATGATTATTAATTCTGTTTTACCTTTTAACTTATGGGATGAAACTATTTTATCGACATGTTTATCTTAAACAAAAAATTCTCATACAAAGCACATAAGATGCATCATAAATTATGGTTTGAAAATCCATGATCTCTGAATCAATTTGAAGTATGGTATTGTCTTGTGTGTTTGGAATAGAATGGTGGGAACTGAGACTAAATGGTAATAGTATTTAACTATTTATTTCTTAGGTTATTTGGAACTTAATAGTATTTATGTATTCTAAAAGTGTACTATTCATATCCGTTACTATAGCCATAAATACTGGTCTCTACAAAAACAACATAGCGTGTTGATAAGAATTTTGGATATCCCGTACATACCAAAAATCATAGTCATAAGTCACCAGTGAACTGCATGTACGGCTAACTACTCAAGAATGATGGTGTCAGTACACACACCCCCTAATGCTTTCTGAAAAATTAGAAACTCTTACGATATGTGTTTCATTCCACCATTCATTTTCTCCACAACCACAGTATAATTTATCAATTAATTACTTATCAAGAATAAATTATACACCATGCAGGACTGAAAATCAATTTCATGCATTAGATAAACAGGAATCTGGTAATATTAGAAAACCTGAATTGAAAAGACAGAAGCTTGGGTTTAGAACATATAAGTATGTTTTCTAGATTATTCTCAAAATAACATGACTTATAGATTTCTTGATTTAAATTCTAATGATATTTTTGTATATAGAGATATTGAATTTTTGCACCCCAGCCTTTCGTTTAGCTTTAGAATGCTTCCTTGGTGTTATTAAATTTGAAGGTTATAGCCCGTAATGATATTCAGAAAGTTGTATGCTTCTCTTCTTCTGGATTTGTTTGCATCATGTGATACATCTTGTCGAATTTGTGAATACTATCAACATGATGTGTACAATTCCACTCTAGATATCTCTCCCTAGACAAATTTTCTTGAAGAAGCTCGCGCTGCTGACACCAGAGTAGGATTGAGCCTCCTAGCTTATTGAATATTTAAATTATTAAAGATGGACGAATCTAGGCTTGAATCCGATGACCATGACGATTCAAGCATATAATTATTCGGAAAGTTCTTTCAGTAGTACCACTATATATCCTTGATGTTACGCTTCGGCCAAAGGCAATACTCATCAATTTTTTTGCTGCAGATGTTGAGAGGAATTGCACCTAAGCCACTTCCTTCACAACCGCATCATTGAAGATACACTATTGATACCAGTACTGGACCGAGCCTTCAAACATATTGTATATTTAAACTATTAAACATTAACGAATCTAGGCTCGAACTGACGACCACGATGATTCAAGATTATAATGATTTGGAAAGGTCTACCAATGGTACGTACCGCTATTTTTGATGTTGAGCCCAGTGTGAAAGAAGGATGGCGAGGTTGAATATGCATCGATTTTCGCAACCTCAACAAGGCTCACCCCAAGGATAATTTCTCCTCCCTCACATTGTTGTTGTCCTCGTCGACAACACTGCTGGCTACCAACTAATATTATTCATGGAAAGATACTAAAGATATAATCAGCAGGCTGGATGAAGAAAATCAAGAAAAGACATCCTTCACTATGCCATGACAAACTTACTAATATGCGTCGTGCCTTTTCGCTCAAGAATGCAGGTGCTACTTATTAAAGGTCGATGACCACCATCTTCCATGACATGATACATGTCAATATATAAGTTTATGTAGATGACATCCGTATCAAATCACGAACTAAAAGAGGGTCAAAGCCTTTCCTCGATCAATCACACCAAAATCAACTCTAGATCCCCACTGTTATACGTTTGCTAGAATCTTTGGGCCACATTAGAGTGACAACTAATAAAGCTAGTGAATCTGCATAGCTATTCTGATGATGCGACACATGACTGATGTAGAAGCCATTGAAACTATTGGCTATTTTCGTGACTGCTTGGTAATATAGCAAGAGATCTTCGTTCTTGACTTCATATTCTCCTTTGATTTAGTTGATGATGAGTTGAGTCTCCATATGGTTCTAGATATTTCATCCCTAATTGTTTGGCTATCTTTATGCCAATCATCAAAGTGTTGTATTCGACAATATTGTTAGAGTATGACTCTATTAATGAATATGCTTTAGGGATGATATGGTTGTGAGGAGAGACAGAGACACCCCAAACTCCTATTACCATCTTTCCGTCGGGTCCCATTCTATAGGCACCATCAAAGAAAAGTTACTAGACTTTTCTGTAGTAGCTTTTACTTCAGCAATCTCTTGTGGAGTACCTTCTTCTAGATTTGTGCTTCCTTTAGCTATTTCATCAGGAATATCTTCGTATAGTTTTGAAGACACCGGAATGGGATGCTCGACTTAGAAATCAGCTATACCTTGACCCTTAATCGACTTTTGTGGGATGAAATGTACATTGTATTGCGATAGAAAAATAGCCAAATTGGATAATCTTGAATTTAATGACCCTGGTTTGGTCATTAATATTGTTAATGGATTAACTCTCGATATAACATAGATTGTTTGCCCTATCAGTTAGTGTCCAATTTTCTGTACTGCAAATACTAAAACTAGGCATTCTTTTTTCAATCGGTTATATTGATATTCAGATCCAATCATCATTCTACTTAAATAGTAGCTGGCTTGTTCGTATCTAAGTTCATTCTTTTGGGCTAATAAGGTTCCTAAGGAATGGTCCATGGCCCTCACATTAAACTAGAAAGGCATTCCTATCATTAGGATGGATGGCTTTGTGAGATATTCCTTAATCTCTTTGAAAACTTTCTGACAAGCATCATCCCAAATGAACGATACTCCTTTCTTCATTAATCATGAGAATAGTTGACATCTCCGGGATAAGTTTGATTTGAACCTGCGAATGTATGCCAGCCTTCTCTATAGTCCTCTCAACTCTTTAAGATTTCTAGGTGGTGGCTTGTTTTGAATTATTTTAATCTTTTCAGGATCAAGATAAATTCGCTGAGCCACGAATCCAAGGAACTTTCTACTGGAAACTCCTAAAAATGACTTAGTTGGGTTCATCTTAAACTGGTGCTTTCACATCAGATTGAACACCATTTTCAGATCATGAAGATGATCATCTTTGTTTTTACTTTTAATCGCCAAATCATCCATATAACATTATACCATCTTCCTAAGAAGCTCTTGAAATATGGTGTTCATAGCGCATTGATATGTGACGCTAGCGTTCTTTAAGCCGAAGGGCATAACCGTATAACAATACACCCCCAGTGGTGTTAAAAAGACATATGCTTCTCATCATCTGGATATATCTTAATTTGATTATATCTTAAAAATCTATCCATGAATGATATCCATTCATAGCCACAAGTATTGCCGATCAAAACGTTTGTGATTGGAAATGGAAATTCGTCTTCTGGGCATACTTCATTTAGGCATCTTAAATCAGTACAGACCCTGATTTTGTCATTTTTTTGGTTACAGGAACTATATTATCGATCCAATACGGATGCTGTTCTTCATGAATGAAATCTAATTCAATTAGTTTCTTAAGTTCAGCTTCAATGACTTCTATTATTTCAGGACGGAACCTTTGTTATTGTTATTTAACAAGCTTCACATCTGGTCGGATGTTCAACTTGTGCATTGCCACTTTTGGATCTAATCTTGGTATGTTTTCATAATTCCAAGCAAAAATATCAATATATTCTCGGATAAGAGAAATCATTTCATCTTCAGAAAATAACTTTTCACTTATAAATATAGGTTTAAGATTAGTTTCGTCACTCATATTTATTTGGATCAATTTATCATTAGTTGGAGGTCCACGTTATTCAAACTAAACTTTCCACTTCATGTTGCGATGCTTTGTCCAGAAATCATCCTTAGTTGGTGACAATTCTAATCATCATTTTCTTTTTGGTCAGTGAGACTTCTTGAAAAATGGCTCCAACACTTACATATGAATCCCAGCATAATGATTCTGATAAATGAGTATTTTGAAGCTCTTCAGAATTTGTTTTTGAAAGGTTTTTAGAGTGGTAATATATCCTATTCCCTGTGAATTTTATCATAATAATCCGGTATTTTTCCTTTTGGAACAAAATGTTGAATCATAGTTCTTGTTCCCTTTTCAAAATTCAACCCCCTGCCCTCAGCTAGGTTATATCCCAATTTTTTCATCATTTTATGGGTATTTTTGTTGTAATGGAAGAACTCGGGATTTTCTTGTTTTCGTCAGAATCTAAAGATTTTTCTTTATCATTATTGTTTGCTTTTCCAAATAATATAGGTCTTTGATCTTTATATTTGGGAGGAAATTCAAATATGACTTTACTTGCATCTCCATCATCATGACTTTGTATATAAAAGAATAAATGAATGGGTGCTTGGAACAATGCTAAGGAGTTTATTTTATCTAATTGATCACTGACAACATCGTTACTAGTACTTGAGAGTTTAGAATCAACACCAGATGAATAAGAAAACTCTACATTTCATTTATTACCCACTCGCCATCAAAATTGGCAGTGTCATTTACATCCGGCCTTCAATTCTTATTACAATTGGTTCCACCTCGCAATTTTCATCATCAAATCTCGAATCTTTGAATATTAATTAAGTATCGGCTTCATTGCCACTATCTGATTCCTCTTGGGCAGGTTGTTTAGTTGCTTCAAATGTGTCTTGATATAGCAACACATATATAAAGTAATTTTCAACCTCTTTGAAGGGTTGCTTTTCTACCACTAGAGTTTTTCATTCCCTTTTTTGTCCACATACTTTATACACTGGTAAAGTGTAGAAGGGACAATGAGGTTGAGGTGAATCCATGGCATTCCAAGTAAGAGGTTGTACGACGTATCAGCATCTATTATATAGTATGTGACTTCTATATTTAGATCACCAATCTAGCATTTCAATTTCACTTTGCCCAAGGGTTTATAACCATTAGTGTTGAACCCAAAAATAGTTGAATTTGTTGATGCCAGTCGACTAATTTGGACCCCAAGATACCGCAATTCCCTCCTTGACATTATGCTTAAAGCAGATCTAGGGTCGACTTGAATTCAGTGAATCTTTATTGACCTTATGTAGCCTTTGTAGTACAAAAGCCAGTGATGCTTGTTATTCTTCACTTGCATATTTTTTGGGGAAAAGGTTATGCAAGGTATTTTCTTAAAAGTTTGATGACATAATGCACCAACTTCTTCTTCTTCTTCTTCTTCTTCTTCATCTGTTGTTTCTGAAATTTGGGCCAGAAACACTTCACAATCTTGCAGAGCTTCTCTCAAGACTTCTCTAGTTTGTTTGGATAGCCTCAGGAGCTCGTGCAAAGTGATTCTTGTAGGAATGTTGGCCAATTGTGCAAACATATCAAACCGGAAAGATTTCTTGGAACTTTCTATTGGTTCTTTCTCCTTGTATTTTAGAGCTTTATAAAAATTAAACTTTTTCTGCTTGTTCTTCTCTGGAAGCTATGGTTCAACTATCTGATAATAATTTTTTAGGTAATCTCTTCCTGAACAAGTTCCAGAAAGTTATTGTTGGTTTTCATTGACCGTCAATGATTTTTTGAGTTCCTCTCCTGAGTCTGAAAGAGGATGAACTGTTGTGTCATATTCAGGGACTACAGTAATAGTATTGGAACTGCATGCCTTTCTCTAATATTTTTCTTTAGATGAACTTGAAGTCTACTGTTTATTTTTTAGAAGATATGTATGTACCCATATTATCTCTCCTTTGGATGTTTCAAAGGGAGATAATCCTCTCTTTTGTTGTTGATGAGGATCATAATTTACAATCTTCATTGTGCCTTTAGGAATTGATTGAATTTTATCTTGAATAGTTGACTTTATCCAGTTTAGAGCTTTACCAAATTTGAAAGACACTATATTTGCTGTCACTTTCTTCTGCTCTTCCTGCAGCTTGATGACATTAGCGTCTACTAGGGCTTAAACTTTGTCCTCAAGGACATAACAATTCTTAATAGGATGGTTAATAATCTTATAATACACACAGTACTTGGGATTATTAACTTTTTCTACTTCTTCAGGGCGCTTCACCTCTGGTAATTTCAACATATTCTTTTCAGGAGCAGGTTGAAAATAGTGATGTGTGCTCATCTTTAAAAAAAAATATTGCTTTTAAGGAGCCCTTGATGGAGGAGGGGTCCTTGGAGGAGGTTTAATCGGGATTGGAGTATCTATCGCCATCGACTCTTTCCCTTTAGGTCAAGACAATTGAGATATTCCCAGGTTATTTCTTCTTGGTCTTCCTCCTTCCACAGGCTCAAGCCTCGGTGCAATTTCATCAGCTTCTTTGGTTTGTATTGAAAGATTTTTCCAAGTAGAAGACTTTATGACCCCCATCTTGGCGAGAAATTTAGTGGAGAGATTATATCTACAGGTCTCCACTAGAGTTTTTTTCTGGCATCCGATGCAGACATTTCAACGAATCATTTTTGAATTTTTTAATAAAGTCTCGAGCTGACTCTCATTTCATTTGTTTTGTGGCAAGGAGTGCTGACATTGTGATCTCCATATCATCTTTGTAGAACCTGGTCAAGAAGGCCTTTTCCATGTCGCTCCATGAGTTAATGGTTCCCGATTCTAGTCTTCAGAACCATTCAAATACTAGACCCGTGAGGGTACTAACAAAGGTTCGCATGATGATTGGGTCATTTTCAGTAAAATGGCCCATTTGTGACTTGAAATAGTAAGGGTGCTGATTCGGCAACTTTTTACTATCGAAAGACTTAAGTTTCAAAGACTTGTAATTTTCTGAAAATGGTATATTCTCCCATTCCACCGGATATGGCCTTACGACTTCCAGCTCTTACAAGTTGCTCTTATGAACTAGAGCGTTGAGTTAATTCTGGAAGCTCTCCATAAGAGCAGCATTCAGATTGCCTTCATGTTCTGAGTTCTCAGATTGATGGCGAGAGTGTTCAAAATAGTTATATTCTTCTTCATTTTTCTCACCACCAGTGCTTCCAAGAGGAGTACGAGGTTCATTTTCTTTTCTTTTCCCTTTATTTTTCCTCGGAATGCGGAAACTTTTGGAAGAAGATTCTCCCTTGTTCTTTATTTGCTCTTTGATCAGGAATTGGAGCATGCCCCTAATCTCGTTTTTGGTCTCCTACTGTTATTGGAAGATCTTTTCTTATTCATCCATCTTCTTTGTGAACTCTTTAGGATTTTCCTATGCTATATGTGTAGAGGCAGACTCTTCAAGGAATGAATAAGAGGTCTGGGTTTTTGCAATAGCAGAGTTTCTTGTCTCTTCTTCGTCCGAGGAAATTTTAGCCATCTTCCGATAATACAATGGCATTGTTACCCCTTCTGAAGTCAGGTGTTTCGAAAGACATCCCAAATATCACTGAACACACTCTTTAGCCCCAAAGAGTGTTCAGAGTCTGAAGAATCTGTTCGAGCAACACTCCTTGTCTTCTTCTTCTTCTTCTTCTTCTTTCCTCCCTTAATTATCATTTTGGATGATACATTGGGATACTTTGGTTCAAAAAACTCTTGTTTGATGTTATATCGTCTTCTTTTCGATGGTTGGACTGGAGACAGTGCAAGTCTATTGAAGACAGATGGTTTTGCAGGAGTTGTAACGCAGCGGCAATGAGACAACGTCGCATTGATAAAAAATTCACAATAACAATGAGGAGCTTGGGATTTTTCTCTTTTCTTGTTGAAAAATTCCTTAAGGTCCCCTGTATTGGAACTTGTTGGTTTGATGGTGGAGGCAACATCGCCTCCAAATAATATCTTTGGGATGGGAGTCTCCACCCCCTTGAAAATCCCATGAGCAAACTTAACTTTAGCTTTTTTGGCTGGAGGATGAGCTCCTGTCGAAGCTGGTATAATTGGGACCGGAAGTCCATGAGCCTTAGCGACTAAACTTTCTTCATGAATGCGGGTCTGAGGCCCACGTTTTTATGTTAGTATGCGGATTTGAGATCCACGTCTGGCATCAAGAACGTGGGTCTGTGACCCACGTTTAACTTTAGAAATGCAGCTCGAAGGTCAGTATTTGCCTTCAAAAAAGCGACCGTGAGGTCTGCATTTGGCTTGTGCAATGCAGCTGTAAGCTCCGCATTTGAAGTCATAAGTGTATTTGGTGGGTGAGCGGCATTTCTTGTAGGAAACGCAGATGAATCCATCCGCATCTTAGTCCAGTTTCTTTTTGGACACACTTCACTTTTTGGTCTCCACACGCAAATTAGAGCTTCGCGTGGTTGTTCTACGATAGTTGATTTTTCTTGCATGGCCCTGCAGAAGGCGCGAGCCTTGCTTTTTGTCAGATTCCTCCTCATGATACAGGTAAGAAGAACCTTGTCTTTAATATCATCTTCTTGTAGATTAGATAATGGTCATTTCCCTTTATTGTTGCAGAGATACTAATCTATCCCCTTGGGATCAACGCGGGCCTTGAGTGGAACAGATCTGGAGCTTTGTGCTGGTGAAGGAGAAATCTCTCCTTCGAGGTCGGACTGATATAGAGAATCCTTCAGCATGACTGTAATTTTTAGAGCCTCATTAGAGGCTAAATTGTTTGAGACCTTGTAGCATTTCTGCAAGGATCTTAGGCTCATAGAGTCAGAGGAGAGAAATTCCTCGTACTTCTTCTGGTCTAACTTGATGACAAGCGATTCGACCATAGTACCAACTAGGACTTTGTCAGATTGAGCTACGGCTACATCATCAAAGATTATAGGGCTCTCCAGCGGAGTCGCCAATCTTCTGTTTGCCATAAATTTAGATTTTATTGAAATTTTGAAGAAAAAGTTACAACAATAACGGTTGCCCGTTTATAGAACAAGAGAAATATAGTTTAATTTTCTCTTTATTTAAAACTGGGTTCTATGGTAGCCGTAGAGGACAATCTCGCTCTCCGTTGATGCTCTGAGCACAAGTTCTACAGTTGGTAGCTTTTTGCAAAGGCTCTTGGAAGAAATCTGGTTCTTTAGCACAAGCTTAAAATGGAGATAATCTAATCGAGTAACCCCTTATTTAGCCCAACTTTTGGCTATTTACAGAGATTTGGAGACTTTTGAATTGGTATAACTGTCTAATTAATAGCCTCCATAAGTTGAGGATTAATTCTTTGTCTTTTAATCCGTCGGATTTGTATTAAATTTCTAGGATTTATAACTGATGTCTTTAATCCCCTGGATTTATAACTTGAATATGAATCTCAATCTTTAGATCCGTATTTTAGCTTGTGATAGCTCGCATGGCATGCTCAGACCCGTGTTTGAGTGTCAATGAAGATGATTTCACTTTACGCGACCCTCTGGGTCTACATGTTGGCTATACTTAGCTCCAAATATGGGCTTAGAAGAAAGGTCAAATGCGGATCTCATTTATGGTAGATGATTCGTATTTTAACTCCCAACAACGTGTCTTACTTAATTAGACCCGTATTGAGTACAGATGAGAATAGTTTTTATCCTTTGAGATTTTGGAGTGGAAATGTGACCCTTTGAGATTCACCTTTTAATTATATTTAGCTCTAATCATGAGCTCAAAAGATAGCTAAAATTGTGGATCTCTCTTTGATGATCCACATGTTAACTTTTTAACTGGTCTCGCATTTGTACTGAAGCGGGACCATAAGAGTCTACGTGGATCTCTCTGGACGAGGATCAGCGTTTGAGTATAAAAAGAAATAACTTTATATTTTTAAGATTTTGAAGACAACACACGACCTTGAGGGGTTCACATTGTTAGCCTTTACTTAGCCTAATACGTGGGTCTTTCTGGATGAGGATCCGTATTTTGGCTATGAAGAATAAGTAACGCGACTTTGTGGTTGCGTTTTAGCCTTCCTTGGCTCTAAATGCAAATCTCTCTTTGGTCATTTTGGTTTGAATTATAAATCTCTCGTTTTCTCTTCTTTTCTCAAAAATTATGCCAACATCAGGATAAACCAATCCTTGGTAGGATGACTTATGATGCTGTGATAATGGAAATACTTTGGGTCTTTTGTACGCCCCACTTCTTTTAGCCTTCTAGATTTAGATAGCTCATTTTTATTGTTGTTAACCAACATAATGAAGATTTTGAGAACTTGTTCATCTTTTGAACAAGTACTTTTCTATGCTTGTTGTGATCGGGTTGTATTCTGTGGAGGCAACGAACTATTCTTAGGCTCTTCAGGCGTGTCGATTTCCAGCACATTCTTCCCTTTAAATTTGGAAGAGGGAGAGCATGCTATGGTAGCCACGGCCTGTTGTTTGCCTTTACCATCGACTGACAACCTTAAGACTGATTTCCCAATTATTTTACCTTGCTCTTATAGTTCTTTCCATATATGGGCACGGACTGCACCCATATTGGTTTCAATCTGCACAAAGATTGTGTCTGCAGGTCTATAGTAGCATGGAAAGAAGCATACCTTCAAGACAAATGAGAGATAGATTTCTGAATCTTTCTATGAGATCTTTTATAGACTCGCCTTTCTTCTACTTCTCTTCAATGATGGTAGGCATAGATACCTCGCTATCATCCTCATAAAAGTGAGCGAGGAACTGAGCATCTAAGTCTGTCCATGACTTGATAGATCCGACTGGCAAAGTATGGAACCAATCAAGAGTGATTCCCTTTAACAACCAAACAAATAGCCTAGTCATCAATGCATCATTACCCATGGCATTCACAATGAGTGAATGAAAATGGTAGATATGTTAATTTGGAGATACTTTTCCATGGTACTTCTTAATATTAGGTGCTCGATAATTTTCAAAAAAAGAGATTAAAATCCCATTCTAGCAGGTAAAGGTGCACTATTCCTACCTTTTGCAATGTATTTTTGTGCGTGAGGGCATCCAATTTGGTTTAAATATCTTCTAATGCTTTGTCTTTTGTGGTATCTTTGCTTTGATGAGAACCAGTATTCTCTTCTTTGGATCCGTCATCTGCCTAATCTTTATTTTCGAATCAAGACGGACTTTTGCCCGAATTATTGTGATCTCCATGTGGAGAGGTTTTGTGAGCAATTGCAACTTCATCAAAATAACATCCATCGTCACTTTCTGTTGCTCGAGCATCACTTGTTTTTGTTGAGCCAGATCTTCCTGATGTTTAAGCCTCTGAAAAAAACTGCCCACTTCATTTCCGGCTGCATTGACAGAAATGCCTCGGGATTGGGAAGAATTTGTTATTTCGAAGGAAGCGTATGCCAAGCACTTATCATGGTTGCTTTCCTCTTCTTGCAAGGTTCTATGAAGAGGAGAATTTGATTGACTTGCTGCTGCCGATCAAGTCCTAGACCGCATATTGAAGTAGACCCCTTCATCTTCGATGGTGGACTGATTGTCAGGAGGTGAATCCAAACATGCTACCTCCGTTATAGGATCACTTTGCCCAACCATGTTGACTGTGATAAGGACTGCTCGTTTTCTTTTTAAAGTTTCTTTGAATGGTATTGAGACCTCTTAAGGATTGACACCACTGAGTGAAGAACTAGTGGAGTAAATGATAACAGGTTAAATGTTGAAAGTTTGGCCGGTGAATTTTTTGTCATGGATGAGGTTTGTTGAGTCTGATGAATCTGGCAGAGACATTCCCTCAAATCCGAAGTTGGGGTAAAAGCCGTTTGGCCAGAGATCATCCTCACTTTATGCTTGTGGGTGCCTGAGTGATCTCCTTTGACATCTCCAGTGGAGCATCAAATCTTTAATTCGTACCCACTGGACTTCTGAATTAGGCTCAATTTGGGAACTTTGTTCTTTGTCGAGTCGAAATTTGATGTCTAGTTCAATACTCGAACTCTAACCTCAAGGAATTTCTTTGTGCCACTTTGGGGTTTACTGTCACCTAGGGTACTTAGACTATTTGCATAGTGATGATGGCCTAGTAAAACATCTGATTTTACCCTTTGTTATTGATAGGGATAGCAGATTGATTGGCAGGACATATTGACAACTTTTTATTGTAATGGGTGAGACCGTACCAACGGAAGTACATCGATGGGCTATTGAGTGCGTGATCATGGCATCAACCTCCTCTAGCATACTAAACTAAAAATTTACCCTGATATGACTGACCTTTTTGGCGACACTGGAGTGTGCTATATTTAGTGAGGAAGACGGAGTGACTGTCCTGGCTACACAGAAAGTTCTTTTGTGTTTATTGGAGAGAGAGTTAGTAAGCAAAAATTCTTCGTACTTTCCTTGGTCGAACTCGATTACTAGGGTATCAATAGTGGTATCGATTACCACTTCACTGGATTGTAGCATGAACTACTCTAGAATAGAGATTTGAGTCCCCAGCGGAGTTGCCATCTTGTTTTCGTCATTTGCAATATTAGCAGAGAATGCGGCCATTGTGCAAAAAAACAATTTCTATTTTGATATTTAGGAATTGCAACACTTAGGATGTTTTATCACTAATCTAGAGGTTACAATTAAGATTTATGGTGAGTGTTACAATGGAAGTATGATCAGAGCGACTCCTATTTACTTCAATTGATTATTCGGTGAAGGATCATTGTTGAACTGGAACCACTCTGTATAATCTTCTTGAAATAAAATTTTTGAACTCCTTTATCTATGTACTTGGAGTGTTTTTGTAGCTTAAGTGGTTGTAACTGTCCATTGACTTACAGAGGATCATAGTAGAATTGCGCGGTGATCTGATCCAAGCGATCGTGGTGGAACAACACTGCGATTTGATCAGTGTAAATAACCTCCCGTCAATGAGAATGAGATGTTTTCGTTGATAGAGCTGACTCCTATGGTTAACGAGGTCATCTTGCTTTCTTCGGCGAAATTGGTTTTAGCTGTTTGTTATGACTCTCTTGGTTATTTGTTTACTTTCACCCTAGTGAGGATGTGTTGTCTTCGTTGACTAGATTGACTTTGTCTCTTAAAACTTTTGACTCCTGTAGACTTGTTCTGGTTAGCGAGGAATATTGCTTCATTTGGCAAAGTTGGGATTTCTCGGTTTAATGAAGTTGAGATGAAATTCTTTGTAGTGGGGTTGAGATCTTATGTGGCAAGGATGGTCATTTTTTGACTTGTACATTTGCCAACTCTGTATAACGATGTGTCACTTTTCTTCAGTCAGTCTCATCTTAGTGGTGGGCAAATTTTTACTTCCTACACTGGGTATGCATGGTACACTCCTGAAACAAATAAATATTCTTAGCATTCATTTCCAAACTAATAAGATAGAATATACACCCCTTTGCTTGATCATGTATGCTGCATACCATGTATTTTTTGATTCATATGCATAGATATTTTACATTGTTTTCTACTAGCATGCCATATACAGTTTTATATGGTTTTCATAACATGCACGAGTTTGGATTTATATTTTTGTTTGGATTCTAGACCCTGATTTATCACACCCTAGATCCAATAGCCATGACTGCGGTGCCTAAGGAGGAAGACCCACCTCTCGAGGATCCCTACTTTCAAGAGCAAACCGAGCACCAGTAACCTGCTTCTCATAGGATATTTATCTCATTTGTGTTTATATCAATTTGGTTTGTATGTGCATATGTATCCTACTTACTAATTCTATCCATGATATCTTGACACTTTTATATATACAACAACATCAACAACAACAACTAAGCCTTTTATCCCAAGTATTTGGGGTAGGCTACATGAACCAAAAAAAGAATCACGTCGGATCGATCACTTTGATATTCCTTCTCCATTCATTTCTATCAAGTAATATCTCCTTATTTAAACCTCTTGACTCCATATCTTTGCGTATCACCTCCATCCATGTTTTCTTCGGTCTTCCCTTCGTTCTTTTAACTTGTCATATATTGATAAACTCTCAACTTCAAACTGGTACACTTGTAGACCTACGTTGCAAATGACCAAACCATCATAACCGATTTTCTCGCATCTTCTCATCGATGGGAGCTACACCTAGTTTAGCACGAATATCTTCATTTCTCACTTTATCTCTCCTAGTGTTGCCGCACATCCAACGGAGCATGCGCATCTCTACTACACTTATCTTATGTAAATTACATTTCTTTATAGCCCAACATTCCGTGCCATATAATAAAGTTAGCCTAATAGCAGTTCTATAAAATTTTCCTTTCAATCTTAACGGAATGTTACGGTCGCATAAGACTCCCGTTGCCCTCCTCCATTTAAACCAGCTAGCTTGTATTTTATGGTTAACATCATTATCGATCTCTCCATCATTCTGAATAATAGAACCCAAATATCTAAACTGAGTGCTCATTTTTATCTCTTACCTATCCAGTTTTACAGCATTATAATTTATGGTCTGTCGTTTATTAAATTTACACTCCATATACTCTGTTTTAGACCTACTCAATTTAAAACCTCTATATTCTAATGTATTCCTCCATAACTCTAACTTGGTATTTACCCATGCTCTTGTCTCATCAACTATGACAATATCATCAACAAATAGCATACACCAAGATATTTTATCCTGAATGATTTTAGTAAGCTCATCCATCACTATAGAAAATAAGAATGGGCTCAATGCATATTCTTGATGCAATCCAATTGTGATTGAAAAATCACTTGTTAAACCACCACATGTTCTGACATTGGCCACAACTCCATCATACATGTCCTTAATTATGTCGATATACTTGATGGGAACTCTTTTCTTCATCAGTATCCACCAAAGTATCTCTCGTGGAAGTTTATCATAGGTTTTCTCTAAGTCAATAAATACCATATGCAAATCTCTAATTCTCTTTCGGAATCTCTCTATAAGTTGACGAAGTAAATGAATAGCTTCTGTCGTCAATCGCCCCGGTATAAATCCAAACTAGTTCTCCGATATTTTAACAATTTATCGCAATATATGTTCAATTACCCTTTCGCAAAATTTCATAGTGTGACACATGAGTTTTATTCCCCGATAGTTAGAACAACTCTAAATGTCACCCTTATTCTTATACAAAGGTGATAGGGTACTCTTCCTCCATTCATTTGGTATTTTCTTAGTTTGCCAAATCTTATTAAAAAGATTTGTTATCCACCTCACACCAATCCCTCCTAAGTATCTCCATACCTCTATAGAAATCTCATCTGGACCAACAGTTTTTCTTAATTTCATCCTCTTCAAAGCCTCTTTTACTTCAGACTCTTTAATTCTGCGCATAAAATTACGATTCATATCCTGACATTGAATAGTAAGATCTCCCAAATCTTGAGTAAAACTACCATTATATAATCTATAAAAATAATTTTTTTATCTTTCTTTAATCTCTTCGTCTCAAACTAGAACCGTATGATGTTCATTTTTAATACACTTTACAGTATATGAGTTTTTAGACTTTCTCTCTCTTATTCGAGCAATTCTATATATATCCTTTTCTGTCTCTTTATTATCTAACTTCTCGTACACTTGTTTATATAATTTAGTTTTTACATCCCGTACAACTTTCTTAGCCTCCTTCTTTCCTAGTTTATACTTCTAAAAACTTATTTCATTATTATTATTATTATTCTTCAAATCTCTATAAAAATCCCGCTTGATTTTAATAGCATTTTTTACCTCTTCATTCGACCATGATGTATCCTTACATGGTGGAGCACAGCCCCTCGACTCACCGAATATATCTTTAGCTATCTTTTTAATGCAGCTAGCCATTTTGTTCCATGTTATATTAGTATCATCATGGTCCCTCCAATCTACTTCTTGTATTACTCTTTCTATAAAAACTTTTTGATTATTTTCTAATCGCCACCACTTAATCTTAGCATCTAATTTATACTTAATTTTTCTTAGTTTCTGTTTAATCTGAATATTTAAAACTAAGAGTTTATATTGGATAACTACACTCTCACCTGGCACTACCTTACAATCGATACAACTAGCTCTATCTACCCTCCTAGTTAAAAAGAAATCTATTTGGTTTGCATTCGATCCACTTTTAAAAATAACTAAGTAAGAAACTCTCTTTTTAAACCAAGTATTCGCTAAAATAAATCATAAGATAAAGCAAAATTTAGAATTGAGTTACCTGCTTCATTTCTTTTTCCAAAATCAAATCCTCCATGTACACTATCAAACCCATTACGACTAGTTCCTACATGCCCATTGAGATCACCACCAATAAATAGTTTTTTTCTAGCGGGTATTCCTTATACTATCTTATCTAGATCCTCCCAAAATTGATATTTACTTGATTTATCAAGTCCTACTTGTGGTGCATACGCGCTAATGACATTAAAAATCTCTTCATTTAAAATAAGTTTAATTAATAAAATTCTATCACCCTTCCTTCTAACCTCCACTACATCCCCAAGTAATTGTTTATCTATGATCACACATACCCCATTATGATTTCTATCTCTACCCGTATACCAAAGTTTATAACCCCAAGGTTCTATGATTTTAACTTTCTCACCTACCCATTTAGTTTTCTGCACGCACAAAATATTAACCCTTCTTCTAAGCATAGTATCAACTAATTCTGCTAATCTACATGTAAGCGAACCTATATTTCATGATGCCTACCGAAATTTATATTTATGAGCTAACTTTTTTACCCCCACCCGCTTATTAAGATATGGAAACCCTCTTATATTTGACATCATATCTGGGCGCCAATGTAGCGCGTCACTTCTGAGCGACGACCTAATAACCCTCACACGTTTTTCACTACATTCGGGCTCCGATATAGCGCGTCGCTCAGTAGGGAACGCCCCAACAAAATTCATATTTTGGTTCATATCATAATATGTGAAAATATTTTATGTTAGCTGTCACTGGCCTACCACAACCCTCCTCCTTTATTCTGACTTGGGACAGGCAATGCATAACACTAGTGGAGTTATCTCGACACTTTTATATATATTCAATACAAATATGTTGCTCTATTTTGATACTGTATTTAACTTTACCTGAGCAACATTTTTATATACATATTGTTATCATTTATATATACCTATTTTTGGATATTGCTATATCCATACCTGCGATATTGTGGTTGATAGTTTCAGATAGGAATATATCCTATATGCATACTTCTGTATCTGTTGCCTGCAATTATATGATCTAATGGCCTCGTACACTCTGGTATTGAGAGTGTCCGCCAATGATATCCTATCCATTATTGGAATATACACTTAGATCCCCCAGTGTGTGATTTCGGGTTGTCATATTACAAGAAGTCTTTCCAAGGGATGTTGCTCCCTTGCCTCGATTACAAAGAAGCTCAATTTATCTTGAAAGAAATGCATAGTGGAGTTTACGACGGGTATCTATGTAAGTGGCTACTTCTCTATTTGAACTTTGAAGCATTTATTTTCTATTTTTACTGGACTAAGTGTCCAACACCGACAAAGTCTTAATTCGAAATTGAAGTCTTTAATTTCCATCTTTGTGAAGGTCTATTTGATTTCTTGTCGTTCGAGTGAAGATATTCCATCTTGCTCCATAAATTTGTTCAACTCTTGTATTAGTTTCTCATCTCTACTCGAATCTTTTTATTCGATGAGAGAACTAAGGAGGGACATTATGTTGACACGTGTTTTCAAGGTCATTTTATGTTCGTGAGATTTAAAGCTTACTTGATTATGATGTCATAGGATTCCACTCTAGAGTCAATTTTCTTTCATTTCTTCCAACTTCTTAATTCCATCATTTCATCCCATTCGTATTCTATCGATGATCGATCGAAAATTCACTGGTTTTTGTGTTTGGACTCATATCTCTTTCCAAACATCTAAATATTTTCAATCAAGCTACACCATTTGATTCACAACTTTGAGTAGCACAAAAAACACTGGTCGTATGTCAGATTCCTACTTCGGACGACTAAAATAATAAAACATAGTCAGCATACGGTTCCGCTCGAAATCATGAATTACAAATAATTAATCATCATTTCAAGATGTCAACGGAGACAAAGATCCATTTTAGTTGACAAAAAGTCAATGCTGGGAACCATTTATGATGCTATTAAGATCCTGGAGAAAACATTTCCAACTGTGCATCCAATGAATGACTTCAATATCAGATTTAGATACTGGACAATGCAGATACAATAGATAGATCTCTATTTGCTATTTCGCGTTATTTCCATTTTACATTGTTCCTCACTAGTGGAAATTGTTGGTGTCATAAGGCTGGGGAGAAGAATATGGATGAGTAAGCTCCAATATTTTAAGTTTTGACTTCCCAAAAGCCAACAAGCTTTATTTGTTCGTAAGGTAGGCACTAAGGAGATGACTGGAGGGGGCAGATAAAACCTTCCCCATGTCTCAAAGACTCAACTGAGTGGGGGAAAAGCTTAATAAAAGGAGAGAATCTACCCTTCCCTAGATAAAGAACTGGTTAAAGCTCACATCACTCGCACACTTAAAAGTGGATGCCATATCCACTCCTTTATAAAAGTTTGGGGTATTTACAGATCTATCCCTTACATCTTTATATATTATAATTTAGTCCTCCAAATCTTCATATTTAGATTTAGTTTCCCAAATCCCTTAACTTACTACAATTTAGTCTCCCAATTTATATTTTGCCCCGATTTTTCCATTTTACCCCTGATTTCATTCACTTAATTTCTCTTCCTTTTTCCCGCTCTCTTCTTAGTTCTTATTAGGTTCTCGCTTGTTCTTCTCCTCTCCCTATTCATTTATTGGGTTCTCTTCTTTATATTGAAACAAAATATATTATTCTCCACTAAACATATTAAACATTTAAGTTTTAATATAAATTCATTTATTGAGTTCTCTTTCTCTATATTGGATAAATTCATTTATAGGTTTAATACATTTAGTGGAGAATAATATATTTGGTCTCAATATAAAGATGGAGAACTTAATAAATAAAATGAATAGAGAGAAAAGAGAAGAAAAAGAAGGGGGAACCCAATAAGAACTAAGGAGAGAGGGGGAAGAGAGAAGGGGGAATTAAGTGAAGGAAATCAGGGGTAAAATAAAAAAATCAGGCTAAAATATAAACTTAGGGACTAAATTGTAGTAATTTAAATGATTTGGTGGACTAAGTCCTAAATATGAAGATGTGGGAGACTAAATTATAATTTATAAAGATTTAAGGGACAGATCTGTAAATACCCCTAAAAGTTTTTTCATATGTTGATCCATGTTCTTCATTACAATGTCATGTGGTAATGTGTTGAAGACCTCGGGTTCAATAATTGATTCAGCTGCAAAGGCTATATAATGATTGGATCCATCCAGGAAAAAGGTGGTGAATGAAACTGTTGACTTTGTGATCATCACAAGGTAGGTGCATGGGCCTCAAGTCCAAGAGCATAATGGGAGAAATGGATGCCACATGGGTGAGCACTTCTCTCATTTCCGTGTAACTCTACGAATCTGAGAGTCGTGCGGCTGCAACCGTGTAGGGTATACGAACTTGAGAACAAAGATATGCTCGCCATCTTGACCGAACATAACAATGTGAGATTTGACGAGCAAGTCTCGTGAAATTATGAGAATTAAATGGTCAGATTTTGCTGAGGGACACCCGTGGCTTGGGTGATCAGAACTGACAGCATAAAATTCTAGCCCTCCTCTTTCGGCCAAATTGCTGTAGTTTGGATCTCGAGCTTGTGACTTCTCACAAGAAAAACATGCTATTTGTCAGGATCCTATCCAACGCACGTCTCTAGCATGCTAGTCTTGTCTAAGAAAATCATAATACACTAGTATATGTTTCTTTGACTCCCATGATACTCGAGTAAACAACTTTGGCCAAAAATGACGAAAAAGTAGAATAACTTAGAAGTATGCTATGAAAAGAAGATTGTAGCCATCTAAGAAGATTAAATGGTGTAAGCTATCCATATATGCAGGGAAATGGACACAGATAAACACAAAACATAAGTTACAGTATCCAGATTTGACAAAATTGAACACAAAATATTGAAAACCAACCAAATTTTCATGTATTCATGTGATATATATAGCACATGGTAAATAAGCAAAAAGAATAACAAATAAATTAATGTTATATAGTTGGGATAGTAGTTATACAGTTGTGATTTGCTTGTCAGTAACAAACTAATAGGATAGAGAGATATCCAATTAATAGTAGTTACATAGATGGGATTCATTTGTTAGCAACAAATATATAACAAGCAATCGAAGAAGTGAAATCCAATATCTCCCCTCAAGATGGATCAAAAGTGCCTTAGCAAGGACATTAGAAAGTTGTTTTGCAAAAGGAATGAAAGTGATACACAAGAATCCAGAGACGATACGATCCCATATGAAATGACAATCGATTTTTATGCATTTAGTCAATCATGGAAAACTGGATTAGTGGGAATCTAAAGAGCTTCTTTGTTGTCACATAAAAGTGCGACAGTTTCCTTATGCACCTGAATGTCTTTGACAAGGTATGGTAACTATTGAAGTTCACATGAAGCAGGTATCATGTAATAATATTCTATCTCAGCTGAAGAGCATAAAACTGTTTATTGTTTTTTGGTGCATCAAGAGATAAGATTCAACCCCAGAAATGCAATAAAACCAGTGACCAGATGACACATGTCCTAACAACAGGCGCAAACAACATTCATATATATTGTCAGGGAGAGAGGATTATCGCAGACAAGAAAATGCTTGTGGCTGGGCAACATTTGATATAGCGCATGACATGAAGAGTTATATTCTAATGAGCATCTATTGTTTTCAACATATATTGGCTCATCAGATTAACCATGTAAGTTAAGTCAAGACTTGAGATAATAAGGTAAAGAAGTCAACTAGCCATAACATCTGTAAAGTGAAGGATTAGAAAGAATTATCCTACTTGAGATAATGCAAATGGTGGGTGGTTTGAATTGGTGTTAAAGTTGGTTTGACACCTAGAAAACCTACATCCTTCAAAATGTCGAGAGCATACTTCCGTCAGCTAATAAAAGTGCAAGAAGCAGACCGACCAATTTCAACACCAAGAAAGTGCTTCAAAGGACCTAGGTCTTTAATGTAAAAACGATAATTCAGAAACTTGGAGTAGAGAGAAAGTCATCACCTGCCAATATAATATCATTAACATATACAAGAATAACAACAGTTTACCCCTCGACTTCATGAACATTGATACGATAATGAGTGAAACCAACAGTTTGGTGGGTAGAAGATATTTTTTTTGAAGTGCTTTTGTGATCCTTGCTTTAACCTATCCAAGGACTTGTTGAGACAACAAATCATATTTTCCCTTTGTTCTCCACAAAATTCTTTCTTTTTTTCATTGATCACAGCGATTACAACAAAAGAGGAACAATAGTAAAACAAACGAGAGAATTTATATTTTTATTGCTCTTTTTTACAATAAAAGTGGGTTCTAATGTGGCGATGGGCTACATCTAGTAGAACCTATTGACGATCCGATGTGAAGATCTTCTACTCGGAGAAGATGATGATCTGCCTTAACTTCTCTTTCTCTGTTGATCTCAAGGCTTCAAGGGTTTCGCGCGTAACTTGAATTGCCAAAAGATTAAAAGGATCCTCAAGTATCTTCAAAGAGGGTATTTATAAACTTTAGTTGGATGTGAGAGTTTCTATAGGGATAGGAATAGACGGTATTTGTATTCATCAAGGATTCTAATTAAATATTTGTTTTTTAATTTAAATCTCTTGAATTTAAATTCTGATTGATCGCAATTCGAGTGTTGGATAAATCCAAATCTCAATCACAATCAATTTAGGATTTTGAGAATCTACTCATGCAGAGTAAGTACTCTGGACGCGGAGCTATAGATTTAACTTTTTATTTTTACTTCTCACATGGAGTTAAACTAGCTGACATGAAGCTATGGACTTAGCTAAGCATTCTGCGAGCTATTTGCCATCTTTTCTTTATTTGGAAATATTTACCTCTAACAGGACCCCCTCCAAAGTTTTCAAAATAATTTATGACTTGGCAAATTTTGAAATACTTTAAATCTTCAATTTGATGACTTGACGATGGTAGTTCAAGGCTCTTTTGTGTAACTTGAATTGCAGATACCAAGATGATCGGGTCAGGGTCATCGATCTTTGGTAGAGGCACCCAATTGCACATGCCTGGAGTTTTGGCGAAGGCACTTCAAGGCTCTCTTGTGTAAATTAAATTGCTGATACCAGAATGATCGGGTCAGGATCATCGATTTTTGGCAGAGGCATCTAATTGCACATGCCTGAGACATTGGTGAAGACACTTCAAGGCGCTCACACGTGACTTGAACTTACTGTCAGAGGTAAGAACTTAACATGACAAGTTTATGAAATTTTTAGCAAATTCCCAGTTATAAACGAATTTGGTATGCCTTTACCAATCGTCATTTGTGTTTGGCTAGCCATGCAATCCCCTCATCATAGTGAGTTTTCGAGGATTTGATTTCCTCTTCCCTTGGCCTTTTTAGGCTTCGAGTTTATTGATTTCATACTCCTACCCCCAATATGATAGGGTTGGCGAGGAATTTGATCTCCTCTTTCCATCGCTTTGACAGTATTGGGTAGTTAATTTTATACTTTTACCCCCAGTATGATAGGGTTGGTAAGAAACTGGATCTCCTCTTTCTGTCGTTTTAACAGTATTGGATGGTTCATACTTTTTACCTCAGCATGATGAGTTATTGAGAAACTTGTTCTCTTCTCTTTGCTTTAACAGCATTGGGCAATTCATGCTTTATCCCCTAGTATGATAGGTTGTCAAAAAACTTGTTCTCTTCCCTTTGCTCTAATAGTATTAGATAACAAAACTATATTCGTATATATATATATATATATATATATATATATATATATATATATATATATATATATATATATATATATATATATATTTACATATTTTTTTGTTTTTTTGTTTTTTATTTTTTTTGATTTTTTTTAATTTATGGCAATCATTTTGCCATCAAATTTCCAATTATCGCACAAAATTTTTCAATGGCTAACAAGAGTAGCAGAAGCAATATGATATTTATCACCGTTAATGTTTTCGGCACCTCAACCCAATCCGGCTGCTAGGCAATGAGAATGACTCGGTCGTAGCTGTGGTTCGGAGTATATCCATGGGGCAAGGTTGTAAGTGCGGGCTGCCCGTGCTTGGTGTAGACGAGTATTTTTCTTAGTTTTTATGGAATTAGCTAAGAAGTCGATTGTTCATCTTTCAACAACTCTGAGTATACCCCCATAGTTTCTCCTTTTCTGGTAGAAATCGGAAAGAGTCATTTCTGCTTCATCTTATGGGGATCATGGTTGATTAATATCAGCTTCTCTACTGGTACAGAGGTCGCTCCGGAAGGGAACTCATTGGTTCCTACTACCTAGATTGTCATATTTTTGAAAACTTTTTTCTGTTCCTCTTTAAGTGTGAGAACTCCGGCTTCTATTAATGTCTAAATTTGATACTTAAGAGGTTAACAATTTTTAGTCAGATGTCCGATATTTTGATGATACAGGCAATAGTTAGGATCATTTTCTTTCATGCATCTTCTAGCTCCCGATTCCCTGGAAACTTTGACATCCTTTTTCATTGAGGAAGTGAAATAGAGTACGAACTTGCTCTGTCTTGAATGAGTATGTCCCATCAGGTCGGGGCTTGTTTAGACCCGTGCCTCTTGAATTTTGGGGTCTCAGATTCAGATTTGCATTTGACGTCATCACAGCCTTACCTTTATTTTTAGGTTTTTGTGGATATGATCTGTTATTTGTAGAGTTTCTCATACCACGAGATTCCTCACTCCGGCGGATTATATATTTCACCTGCTCTCTTTGCTTTAGCAAGTCCTTCCAGTTTTGAACTCTACAACTCCTATTCTTATCATCATGTCGGTCCTGAAATTATATTTATAGGTTTCCACCAGTGTTTTCTGGGTCATACTATATCGACAATACACGGATTTTTTCGTTAAGTGTTCAATGAAGATTTTGACCGTGTCTTCTTCTCCTTATTTTGTCGCAAGGAGGGAATGAACCAATATTTCGTTATCATCCTCAAAGAAACGTACCAAGAACTATTTCT
Organism: Dracaena cambodiana; assembly: GCA_036321105.1. Lineage (NCBI taxonomy): Eukaryota > Viridiplantae > Streptophyta > Magnoliopsida > Asparagales > Asparagaceae > Dracaena > Dracaena cambodiana. Next base: position 17,642,097 of record JAYEPQ010000011.1, on the reverse strand, counting down.
CCACATCATACCAAGTGTTAATGGTTTCCGGGGGTAACTGCATGAACCATATAAAAGTAGGCTCTCACAGAGTACTCGCAAATATTTTGGTCATTATGGAATCATTTCTTATCAGATGACCAGTTTGCGACAAGAAATAATACATATGTTGGTTTGAAGACCCCTTCCCATCATATGATTCCAATTTAAGGGGTTTGTACTTTTCAGGAAAAGAGGCGAAATCCCACTCAAGCGGGTATGACCTTGAAATCTTTAATTCCTTCAGTTCCTTTTTCTGCATAAATGCATCAAGTTTCTTCTGTAGTTTTTCTATCTTCTTTTCATGAGGATCATGGAAGGAAAAGCTATTGTTTTCTTCATGCATTGAATAAGCTTTTTCTTCTTTATCTTCTTTATTTATATTGGGTGGTGGTTCCTCATTTGTCTTGGGTGGTGGTTCCGAGGAAGTTTTAGTTTTATCATCGACATCTTTTGAGTATTTTCAACCACTTTTAGAAGCATTAGTTTGAGGTCGTTAATGACCTTTTGTTGATCTCAAATTATTTATTCTTGGGCTTCAAACCTCTAATCGACGTCATCGGACCTGTTCATCGCGTGCGACACTAATTTTCTTGATTGGAAAGAAGTACATGACTATGGGGAAACATATAGAGAAACTATAACTGAGTTGTCGCTATCATCGTTGTATGAACCTTTTATAAGTTTCTTGTAATTTCGAGGAGCGACAACACCTGACTAGAGACGGGTAAGATGGTGGGGTTATTCGTCATCAGCATCTGACTCATTTTCTTTTTTCATGGCCTTCTTACCTTTATCGACCATATTTGAGATCATCACCTTAAATTCCTTTTCCTTGAGTCTATATCTAAAATTATTCTTTCTCATTTTTGGAGTGTTTTGATTGGACTCAGGTATTCTGTCGAATACAGAAACCCTTTTTTTTAATACAACAGTAATTATTCAACACAGTTGATATTATTTACTCACAATGGCATATTGAGTGTGACTGAGATTGAGTCACTTTCTTTTTATTTATCAAATAATCTCTGAGGTCAAGAATTTTAGAAGGTGGAAAATCTTCAGTTATGCTTTGGACATGGGACCCACTCGGTTGTCGGAGAAACCCCAGTGCCTATTGAAACTCTCTAAGACCAGTCGTGTCGTACTGTTGTTCGACAGGTTGCTTATCCATCTTAATTCCGCATACTGGCCTTTTTACGCGGAGCTGGGTGTTAGCTTCACGTTTCAAAGCTTCTCTGCACGGCTGAACCATAGTTTCGTGTATGCTAGCCTCGCATTTACGCTAACTTGGTGTTTTTGAAGAAGTTTAACTTCTGTTGTTTGTTTAGCCTCGCATGGGGAGTATCCTCGCATGCTGGCATAACCTTGCGATTTACGCAAGGATTCTTGGCTTCGCGTTTAATGCGTAGCTCAAGTTTTTTGTTTAAGTTTGATAGCCTCGTGTGGAGAATTTTCATCACATGCTGGCATATCTTTAGAATTAACTTCGCATTTTATGCGAGTTCTGACACTTCTGCCAGTTTCATATTCAAATTTAGCAGCCTCGCATGGAGAATTTTCTTCACATACAGGCTTATTTTTAATTACTTTGCAATTTATGTAAACTTTGGCACTCTTGCCAATTTCATACTTAAGTTCAACAGCCTTGCGTGGAGAAATTTCATCACACGCTGGCTTGTTTCTGAATTTAACCTCTCATAGTACGCGAGTGTTGTCAATTTTCCTGGTTTCATATCCAAAATCTGTAGCCTCGCGTGGAGAGACTTCTTCACACGCTGTCTTACAGTCAGCTTTGCATTTTACACTATTTTTACTAGTCTTGTGATTAACGCAAGCCAGTTCCCAAGATATAGCCTTGCATTCTGCCTCTGCTTCAGCCTTGCGTTTTGCGCGGGCTTTGAGAGCTCTTCTTTTGCTCAATGATTCTAATTACGGAGTTGTGTTCTGATAAAGCCATATTCTTGGCTCTCTTCGACAGTAGGAACGACATCATTTTTTAGTGTTTTCCGCTCAAATGACGGATCTATAGCTGTGGATTCAAAGGACCCATGATTAACAGAGAATTTCTTATTACCCGATTTATGGATTTTAGAGATCATGCGATGATAGCGCACATTTCAATCAGATCACCCGATCCAGAGGAGAGATAATCTTCATACTATTACTAGTCGATCTTATTGATGAGCATATCCTTGACCGATCCAATTTTCTTCACGTCAGATTGCGCTACGATCTCTTGTTTATTAAAAGAGAGTTCTCCCACTGTTTATTCTCTGCAAAATTCTTGCTTTATTCCATTGATCACTATGATTACAATGAAAGAGGAACAATAGAAAAATAAACGAGAGAATTTATATTTTTATCGCTATCTTTTACAATAAAAGTGGGTTCTAATGTAGCAATGGGCTCTATCTAGTAGAATCTATTAACGATCCGAGGTGAAAGTCTTCTACTCAGAGAAGATGATGGCCGACCTTAGCTTCTCTCTCTTTGCTGATCTCAAGACTTCAAGACTCTCACGCATAATTTGAATTGTCAAAAGATCAAAAGGATCCTCAAGTCTCCTCAAAAATGGTATTTATAGACTTTAGTTGGATATGAGAGTTTCCATAGGGATATGAATATAAGGTGTTTGTATTCATCAAGGATTCTAATCAAATATTTGATTTTAATTTAAATCTCTTGAATTTGAATTCTGATTGGACTCAATTTGGGTATTGGATAAACCTAAATCTCAATCACAATCAATTTAGGATTCTGAGAATCTACTCATGCGAAGTTAAGTACTCTGGATGTGGAGTTATAGATTTAGTTTTGTGTTTTTACTTCTTACGCGGAGTTAATTTGGCCGACGCGAAGCCATGGACTTAACTCCGCATTCTGTGAGCTATTTGCCATCTTTTTTTTATTTGAAAATTTTTACCTCCAACACCCTCAATCTATTAATACTTAGTGGAAGCCACATGTATACCTCTTCATAGAAGTCACTATGAAAAAAAAAACATTATTGATATTTAATTGATAAAGTGACCATCATCGGACGACTGCAATGGTGATGAGATAATGGATGTTGACTAACTTTACCACTGAAGTAAGTGTCTCGGCGTAATCCAAGCACTCAGTTTGAGTATACCCTTTAACAACGATGCGAGCCTTATATTGTGTAATCGTGCCATGAGAATGGTATTTCATTTTGTATATACACTTACTCCACTACTTACTTCTTGGTGGTAAGGATGAGATCAACTAAGTAATATTAGAGGTGAGTGCATGTAGCTTCTCTTGCATGGAACGACGCCAGTGAGGATGCTTGTTGGCCTATGAAAATCTAGTAGATTTTGAATGCATGCCCATGGCAGACATAAGCGTGATAAGTATAAGAGAAAAAAAATATTATAAGAAGGATGGCTTAAAAAAGGATACCATATCGAAGACTTAAGAGATATAATTGACGCCATGAAACTAGTCACTGGGTCTCACAAGTACGATGGTGGGTGAGTGAGTTTGATGTTATGGTTGGGACAAGGTTGAGGGCAGTAAATTTGTGGAGTTCTCACATCCATAATAAGTATCACGTAAGCGCAACAAAAGTATATGATGGTCTGTATTCATGTTGGAAGTCAGAAATTGTTCTGTAGAGGAAAATACTTTCATAAAAAATAACATCTCTACTAGTAAAGATTTGATTAGTTGGAATATTAAGTAAGTGATAGGACTTATACTCCGTAGGGAAACCAATGAGTACACAATGACAAGCATGAAAATAGAATTCATCACAGTCAAGATGGTTAGTAGATGCAAACTAAAAACAATCAAACATATGCATGTGATCATATTTAGATTTAGAAAAGTGTAGTAGTTCAAATGGTGTCTTACTATTGAGAATGGATGTAGGGTTACGGTTGATGAGATAGACTGCAATGAGGAGGCAATCACCCCAATAGTGTTTAAATAATCCAGATTGCTAACATAGGGTCTATATAACATTAAGTAGATGACGATCCTTGTATTCAACTACTTCATTTTGTTGAGAAGTGGCTACACAAGTATGTTAATGCACAATCCCAAATAGTAGTGAAGATTGGAAAGTGTGGTGTTGTGAAATTTGGTACCATTATCTGTGTATATACCCATAATTTTGTGATGATCGTATTAGGTTAGAACACAAGGTGAGAATGTTGTAGAAAATGACAAATTTATGATTTGAACTGCATTAAGAATACCCAAATATATTGTGAAAAACCATCACAACTCAAACAATATGCATTAGTTCGAAATGGAATTGAATAGGGTCCCCATAAATTACAATAAATAAGTTCAATTATTTATTGATGAAATACTAATTGGAGAGGACAACCTAGTTTGCTTTTGTAATGCTCCAAAATTCACTCCAAAAGTTTTGGTGGTGTATCTCACTTATGGGTAAGACATTACGACGGTACTCCAAAACCGAGTATATGTGGTCTTTAGTAACGAAGAACCATGCAATTAGAATGCAAAACTTGAAAAAAAAATATATTACTACAATTCAAAATATTATATTATATCATCCATAATAGTTCTAAAGAAGAATACATGTAGATGATTACAAAAAACATTGCCCATAATAGATTTTTATTACAACAAAAGGAAGGCAACTCGCTGAATCAAACAAATACATGTTAAAGCCAATTAATTCTGTTACAAGATCTTAAATAATTACATTGGAAAACAAAGTCTTCAACAATCAATCGGAGATCTGTTTTCTTCTAGAAGTGTGAATTTTTAGTTGGCCGGTCCTCTTCAAATTTTCTGATACCTCGGTGTGTGGAGGAAACCTAGTGGTCAGACCTGGTAAGAAATAGAGTCACACATGTGACATAAATTAACAAGAATCATAATACATGTGTAAACTGAAACTACGTGCATATAGAATGTGACTAGATGGTCTTAAAAGGTATGTCAAAATAAATAAATTCATAATAAACAAGCAAAGCAAGATGCAGATGTAATGTATACGAGATATAGAATAACATGTAATTAAATTAATGCTTGTAATACTAAGTCCTATGGTAGTCCACATGTCTCCTGAATACTCGGGTAAACAGAAAAAGGACCCATTAAGTATAACATGGCAATATCATCCTCGCAAAGTATGCAATCCCCATGTGGTGCTAAATTAACGGTTGATGAAACTGATTAATGGAGAAGTTTATTTGTTATGGAGTATTTTGTAAACCCGGAACTACAAATCCAGCCATGACAGAAGTCGAAATATCAAATCACAAAATAAGCTGGAATATCATCTTATAATACAAACTGGAATATCATATCACAATATAAATTGAAATATCAGGTCACAGTATAAGCTAGAATATCATATCACTAGTTGGAATATCTGGTCACAGCTGTAGACTGGAATAACAGTAATACAAGGCTGTGTCGATTGATCAATTTTTGTGCCTCCCATAAAGCGTTGACAAATCCACCCTTTCATTTTCCCCATAAATCCTGATTATCATATTAATATGCACATATTCAAGAATCTAATTACATTAGTTTGTAGGCAATATCATACAAGGTCAGTATTATGGTAGTACAACATACAAGTCAAGTCACGTCTGGAGATGGAATATTAAGACAAGTCATGATCCGAATACATGTCCAGGTAGAGCAAGAGGTTCATCCGTGATAGGATGCATATACATGATACAAATTGGATTGTTATCAGGCAAATAAACTGTTATGACTCTATATGGTTGAATTAACGTGCTGGGCATTGATTAGTAAGTCAAGTGTTCAAGTGTAATCTTTCATGTTAATTCTGAGTAAAGTTAAGAATCAACAAATAGATCATTATCAAGTCAATTAAAATAATAAATTAATGAATAATGTAGCTACATAATAAAATTATCTTCAAGCTAAATCTCGCTAATACTACTAGATAAGCTTGACTAACATTTTGGGGAGAATAGAGTTGTGGTGAAGAGGCCCAGTGAGCCAGTTTGTTGGTGGATGTGAGTAAATTTAGCAAAGATAAGGCGAGTTGACAGAGTTGATAGAAATTATTGGGGTTGATGGAGTTGAATAGTATTTACAAAGTTGGAAAAGACTAATAGTATTGGTGGGGATTAGTAAGTACTGGTGGGAATTGGTTGTGTTGGGGGAGTTGACGAAAATTAGTCTAAGCAGAGTTTAGGTGATAAGGCAAGAACCAAATAACCAAAATAATATGAAACTATGAAAATATGATGGAGGTAGAGTTTATAAATAAGGGTTGGGTTGTGGTTAGGTAAAGCTCATAAGAGAAAACGATAAACTACAAGTGGTATCACCAACTTCATTGTTATTTAACCATCTTGCAGCTACTGAGACTTTAAATGTTTTCTTTATCTTTTCATTTGATTAGAATTATAAATAAACATATAACTGGGAGTTATAGAGACTTCATTCTCTTTCAAATAAGCCTAGGATGAACTTAATCAGTGTTCGAAATCAAATGATATCATGAATTTGATGAACATGATACAAGACCCTTGCTACAGTGTAGCAACTTTATCTTCAAAATAAGATTTGACTAGGATAGGTGAAAATTAGAAAGGTAGCTAGATTAGAGAATTTATGGATCATTGAATCCTCTTTCCAAAGAATTAGAATCATCTCATTTGGAGTTGTAGATCAAAAGTTTTGAGTGCTTTAGAAAGGCTGTACCACACTCTCAGGTAGCAGTGCCCCCTAGTTCTAGTAGAGTTAAGTAGTGTTTATGGGGCTAAGTGTCCAATGGGGCTAACTTTCTAGCGAAGTTAAGTATACGATGAAGCTAAGTGTCTAGCAGAGCTAAATTTTTGGCAGAGCTAACTTTTTGAAAGATTTAGGTGTCTGGCGAAGGTAAGTGTCTGGTAGAGTCAAGTATCTATTAGAGCTAAGCTCTGCATGCAAGGTCCACTGAGAGCATTTTTAGTAAGATTAAAGACAGAACTAAGTAATGTAATATATGAAAATTAAATAAAATTGAATTCTCTTTCCAATGAGACCAAAATATGCTTGATTGGAGTTGTGTAGAGGAAGTTATGGCAAAATACCGAGAGGATGCATAATGCGTAACTTAGTGTTTGTTGTGTCCACTTTGACTTCTACCCAAATTTTAGCAGGCAAAAGGTAAGATTGGGAACATAGGATAAGGAAATTTCTAGAGAATAGAATTCTAATATAATCCCAAAAAGGATGAACTCATTTAGACTCCTATAGTAATAGTTATGATCGAAACACTTCTAGGGTATGCAAGTGACAACATAGGACAACAATGCAGCAAATTGATTTCTATTTAGATTTCAATTGAGCTAGAGTCAAAATTGGTGAGGGTAAAAGGAAAGTTGTAGAGAATTAAGTTCTAACATAATAAGAAGAAGAATGGACTCATTTGGTGTGGCAAATCAAAAGTTATCTCAATGCTACAGAGAGTAGCTGAGCTAGCAACTAGATCTTTGCAAAGACAAAGAACTCGGAGATTGGTAGACCCAAGGAGAGTTTTCTTGCTAGAAAAAGGAAAAGGCAAAGTTTCTTGATTGAAAATTATATTCTTATATATTTAAAGGGTGATTTCTAGCTAACTATTTAGTGCAGTTGCATGATTCCTTGATGAAGATACGTGATTTCTTTCTAGTGAATGAGATGAGATATGTGACTTCTTGTCTTGAGTTTGAAAAGGAGTATCAGCAATCATTTGGCTTCAATTACAACCAAATTTAAGCTCAAGTGCTGCTAGAACTATAGCAGAGAATGAAGATGAAGAGGAAGAATAAGAGAGAAAAATAGAGAGGGTGCTGAAAATGTGAGGAAGAGAAGATATTGAATTTATATGCACTCACAGTATGGAGTTGAGAGGAGAGGAATTGGGAGTGTCATGCAGGAGATATGAGAGGGTATACTCTTCCAACCATTCACTCGTACTATTTACAAGAGTGTCATGGCATAATTTGGCCTAAGTCAAAGGAAATTATCATGAAACAAAATGAAAAACTAAAGGTGAAAGAAAAAATGGGTTTTAGAAAAATAGGGTTGTTACAACTTTGCTAGGGGACAAATATAGCAAACTTTAAATAATTTATTTGTAGTAATTGTTAACATAGGTACTAATGCATGTAGACGAGTCATAGATAGATGTCTGAGATATATGTACCATAAGCCAAGCAGAGAAGAACAGTTTGAGAGACAAGCGGTAGAAGAATGCGGCTCAAAGTAGTAAAGTCCGTCTCGTTCATAGCCCTAACCAAACTTCATTGTTGTCGAGAGGTCCGGTAAAATATAATGAGTGGGGTTAAAATCACACGACAATTTAGATCTTTAGTGAGATGACTAATAGATAGAAGATTAAATTTGAAAGAAGGAATATACTAAACATTCGATAATATAATAGATGTATGAGTTTGTATGACCTAATACCTATGGTCTTTGCAATTTATCCTTTTGGAGTGGTGATGCCAAAAATCTCGGGTGTGTGAGGCAATGAATTAATAAGAGATTATGAATAGTTTATATGAGAAAACACACCAGAATCCATAATCCAAGCCTAACTTGGCTAAGAAGATAAAAGTGTACTGTACAGGAAGGTCGACTTGAGGTTCAAAGGTAGAGTAACAACACTGAGAAGGCGCAATAATTGCTCATATTATCTATTGTAAGTTGACGAGGTTGTTTAGTAGGTGCAGCCAAAAAAGAACTAACAGTAGAACTGATGTTGAAGGTGCAATGAAATTATTACTTGAAGCAAACTTATTGTTTCTGCACCTTGTAATAGTGTATCATGGTAGATAACCATGACATATGTAGCAAACTTCAGTGGTGCTGTCGATAATGGGACAATGAGAGCAACATTTCTTGGATCATGGTTTTGCATCGGTGGACTTGCCATTGGGAGAGTTGCCAATAGCTGCCATTGTAGAAGCTTTAGGAAGGGAAAATGGACAATTCAACAGATATTAGACTTCATTTTGTAAAATCAAGGAATATGTTTTGTCTATCAGTGGCAATTGATCCTGTAGAATTATTTGGCTGCATACCTACGAGTAGGTATCATTTTGATCCATGAGGAGTTACATTAGTTGTCATTGTTGCATATATAGTCTAGGTATAGTGGAGGAGATTGGATCATACTAAACTAGCTCATTCCAAAATCCTTTGAGTGTATTAAAGTATTTTGCAATAGAGTTGGTATTTTGCTGGAGCGTGGCAATGGAGGGCTTTAGGTTGAAGATATGTGGACCATTTGAAGGAGAAAAATGGTCATGAAGTGTGACGCCCCAAATCACAATGGTGGGCCAAAGTATATGTCCCAGTATTAAGTAGAGTGTCACTTGCAGGCACTCTGAATGCTGAAGTGCACTAGGCCATTTTTAAATATAATCATAGGCAAGAGATATGAAAACACACAAATATGAGATATATACCACATATTTAAATATATCTGTCATAATATCACATGTATGAATATACCAATATCCAAAAACAGGTATATTAGAATGATAAGTAATATATACACAAAAAAGTTGCTGATGTAGAGTCACTACATATCAGAACATAACAACATAGTGCTTATATATACAAGAGTGTCTAGATACCATAGATAGAACTAAGAAGTAGGTTTTACATACAAACACATAAGAATGAAGATCGTACAAGAACTGATTACTGGCGCTCGGCCTACTCCTAGGGATGTTGACCCTCTATTTGCCATAAGATTGAATTTTTATTGAACTTACCAATAAAAGATTACAATTTGAATGGTTTTCTGTTTACAGAAGATTAGAAAAATGATTCATCATTATTTAATATTGGTTCTGTTATAGCCGTGGAGGACGATCCTACTCTTCGTTGACAGTCCAAAAAAGTCTTCAGTTGGCAGCTTTTTGTAAAGCTCTTTGATGCAAGGGTTCTACATTTTAGCAAAATACTCAAATGCAGATGATTAACTTAGAAACTCACCAAATGATTAACCGGCTGATTAATCTCATTCTTAGCCATACCTTTGGTTATTTATAGAGGTCTGAAAACCTTTTAATTGGTGTAACCATCAAATTAATAGCCTCCTTGATTTGAAAATTAATTCTTTATTTTGTAATCCATTGGATTTGTGTTAAATCCCTAGGATTTGTAACTGACATTTTTAATCCTCTAGATTTGTATCTAAAATGCGGATCTCAACTTTTATATATGCGTTTTAGCTCTTCGTAGCTCATGAGGCATGCTCTGACCTGCATTTGAGTGTTATTGAAGATGAATTTCACTTCTCGAGGCTTTGGAATGAAAATGTGATTCTCTAGAGCCTGCGTTTTGGCTATACTTAACTTTCAAATAAGACTTTAGAAGAAAGGTCAAACGCGAATCTCTATATGGTATATGATATACGTTTTAGCTCCAAGCAATGTGCCATGCTTGATTAGACTTGTGTTTAGGTATAAATGAGAATATTTTTACCCTCTAAGACTTTAGAGTGAAAATGCAACTCTCTTAGATTTGCATTTTAATCATATTTAGCTCTAATTGTGAGCTCAAAAGATAGTTCAAAATGCCGATCTATCTTTAGTTAATGATCCACGTATTAGCTTCTCAACTGGGCCCACATTTATACTGAAACATGATTATCTTTAGTTTTTATAAGTTTTTGTGGGCCATGACGCGACCTTGTGCTTGAGTCGTGGATTAGATCTACGTTTTAGTTGAAACACAACTCAGAGTCCACGTGGATAACCTTATATTTTTAAGGTTTTGAGGACAAAATACGATCCTGAGGGGCCTACATTTGTCAGCTTTTATTCAGTCCAATACGCGGGTTTCTCTGGATGAGAATTCACATTCTGGCCAATTTGAGTTTCTTAACTCTTGCAAAAATGCAGCTCTGTAAGGGTCGCATTTTTGCCTTTTGTGGATCTCTCTATGACAGATGATCTGCATGTTACCTATTTTTGGCTTAAATTGTGAATCCCTCTTTTTTTTCCTTTTCTTAAAAAATTTGCCAAAAAAACCCCTCTAAAGTTTTCAAAATTTCATAGTTTTGAAGGTGTTTAGAAGTAATTTGGATAAATGAAGTAATTGATAATTATAAGTCAAAATGCGAACCTGTGGCTAAAAATACGGGTCTGCGTTTGAAGAGGAAAACATGACCTTGCATTAAAAATGCAGGCCTCGCTGCCTTTTTGGCGTAGAGATCGAAGCGCTTCATGCGCTCATTAATGATTAAATCTTTATGAGATTTGGGCTAAAGATCTCGGCCATCAAATCTTCTGGCCTATGATATTGGTCATCAAATCTTCTATATAAGACACCAAATCTCTTTCAAAAGTCATTCTAAAAAAAAAAATCGAGCCCTTGAGCTTTCTTCGCCTCTAAGCTTCTTAAAGCTCTTCATCCTCAAGCTCCTTCTCTCTTAGCATTCAGGCTTTTTTGACTTATGTTCTTTTTAGAACTCTTATAAAGAAAATGACGAGTAAATCTTCATCCTCTAGTCAAGCCAATAGCGGCTCTCAAAATCCTCAAGCTACTTCAGCTCTTCTCTAGCCGTAGTTCGGGAAGAATCCATGATCTTTGGTATGCTAACGAGTTTCGTCTCATTTGATTTTGGTGATTCATCGCTGTGGACTAAAAATGGGTTCATGAATCATGTTTAAGGTCTGAAACATAGAGCTTCAAAAAGAGCTTCTTTTAATCTTAAAATGCGAGTTTGTGCTCCGCATTTTGAATGATTTGAAACACGTGTCTCCAAGGATTTGTGATCCACGTTTTGGATTCTTTAAGACAACTTTAAAAAGTTAGTCTTTTTTATTTAAAATGCGGGTCTCCAGGGACATGTGATCTGCGTTTTGGATCTTGAAGATAACTCTGTCATATATTTGTCTGAATTTCTTTCTTTTCCTTAATTTATGCAGCAAACTTGGATTGGCACTTAACACGCTCTCTAGATGGTATGCTTCTTGGAAATGTTGGCATACCCTTAGTATTTTCCATGGTTATTGGCAAATATGTGACTGATCTACTACCAGGTTCGTTAAAGAAGGAATATGTTAGAAAGATCCCTATAACTGCGAGTACCTTCCTGAATTATTTTGCTTCAATTCATGGTAGGTTTCTTTGTTAAAATCTCATTAGTCTCCACAGTTATTGTGATGTATTTCTTTCCATTTATATCTTTTGACAAGGCTTTGAATTTGATGTAGGATATTACTCTTTAGAATTTCTAGAACAATGTTTGCAATCGCCCGATTCTCCACATTTTCCCATTTCTTTGGGGACCCAGAAAGCTTCAAGTGCTTTACATGAAATAAAAGATTTAGAGTCAGTGGCATTGTTGTCTTCTCGAATTTCATCATCCTTCATAGATAAGATAATGACGATAAATGATTGTAAGTAGCTTTGTAACTCCAAAGTGCCCTTTACAGTTTTCCAATATTTGTGGATCTATATCTTATGAATTGGGAACATGCATTTGGTATACCCAGTTTTGAACTAATCAAGTCACTAGCATCATTAGTATTGACATGGCTAAGCAAGTAGAATTGGAAGCTCTGATCATCAGCGAGGAGTTATGGAGGCAAGCTACTGCTTAGGCTCATGAAACCATCCAATTAGAGATAAAATATATTGAAGAAAAGATCAAGGCTCTCTAGACTCAGTAATTTGTAATTTTTATATGTATGGAACTTGAATATTTTGTCAAGGAGCTCTTGTAATGTTGAATTTATAGTGAATGAAAAATTTTGAGAAAGGAAGAACTTTGGTTGCCATTTACTCAGAGGTAGGTATTAACTTGATGAATAAATTTGATATTGATGATCAGAGATATCTGTAACTTAATATATCATTGACTTTTTTATATATTGTCAAGAAGTAGTCGTTAACTTGATAATATAGAGTCAATATTCAAACACCCAAGTAGATTTGCAATGAATAAATAATTTTCTTAAATATGATAGAAGTAATCATTATCTTTCCTGAATAAGTTGTAATTTCAGTCATTCAGTGACTTGTAGTATAGCAGTTTTTTTTTAATTACCAGAGGTTATTTTTAACTTAACAAAGTTTCGAGGAAATAGAATTTGGTTTGTTAGAGATAATTTTTAACTTGACAAAGTTTTGATGGAGATGGATTTTGAATTTTGTCAGAGATAATTTTTAACTTGACAAAGTTGTGGTGGAAATAAATTTTGAATTTTGTCAAATAAAATTTTTAACTTGGCAAAGTTTTGGTAGAAATAAATTTTGAATTTCTCATAAATAAGAGTTTAACATGAGAGGTTTATGAGATTTTTAGCAAATTCCCAGCTATAAATGGATTTGATTAGCCTTACCAATCGTCGTTTGCATTAGGCTAGCCATACTATTTCTCTCAGCATGATAAGATTGGCTAGGATTTCGTTGGGGCTTACATGCCAAAATTTTTCTCGGTCCATAGCCTTAGCAGTTTAGGAAAGTTTATACTTTTACCCCTAGCATGATGGGTTGATGAGAAATTTGCTCTCTTCATATTGCCTTGATGGTATTGGGCAGTTCATGCTTTTACCCACAACATGATAGATTGGCGAGAATTTTATTTGAGCTTTATATGCCAAAATTTTCCTCTATCCTTAGTCATAGAGACGTAGAATTCATTTTAATTTGGTGCTCCTAGTTGGTGTGTGGAACTGCACGTTAGCGGTGGGCTAGTATATCTTCATTTGCTGTACTCCGTTGGAAAAATTGATGAAATAACGGGCCATAAAATATTAACTGCACCGTTGTAAGATTGAGTCTCATAAAAGGAACTCTATCTTATGAAGAAATGAGTTTCTTCCTTGTAGGTAAACTCCATTTGATTGGTGGACAAATTTGTCCTATTTCGAAGATAATTGTGTCAAGAATGAGACATATTCATTAATCTCTTTAGAGGTTTTGTTTGCTCGGATGTTTAAGCAGACCCATGATCAAGTCATAGTGTTGAATTTTTCTTTTGTTGAGGGAAAAATTGAAGTATGTGTATTAAATGATTTGATACTTTTATATTCTCTCTTCCGAGATATCAATCGGGGGTACACCTAATATATTGTACTAAGGAACTGCATTATTCTTTGCTGCTTTCTTCAAAAAAAGTACTATAAGAAGTTTCTATATGAAATCTTCTTATTACCACTTCTTCGGGTAGCGTTCAAGGATTCGCTAATTCGGTCAAAGATGCAATTGAGGGCTATTGAAGGATATGTATCTCTAATTGCTCAACTTTTGACTTGATTGCTTCTAACTATAACATAAACTGTTTGTATATAATCTATTTTGTTTTTGATTGGTTTGGGATTCTTCTTTATATCCATCGAAACCTGCATCAATATTCATTGGAGACCAGATAATTGGCTTGGCCTTCTATGATGAATTTCTTGAATATTACATTATTAGTAATATTTCGTCAGAAATTTCTCATTGATCGACATCATTATCTTGTCGCCGTTCGGTTTTGCCAACCAGTATGCACCATTTGAATAAATCGCATTAATGACAAAAAGTCCTTTCCATTTTGGTTAGAACTTTCTTTTGGATTTTTTATTAGTTATGATCGATTTTCTTACTGAAAGGATCAAATCACCTTACTTGAAAATTCTCTGCTTGATCTTTTTATTAAAAGTTTGGGAGGTTCGCGCTTGATAAAACTGAATGCATTGTTGAGATTCAAGACGCTTGTCATCAAGGGCTTCCAACTCTAGAAGTCTTTGCCGGTGCTTCTCTTCTTGTGTCGTTTTGGTTCCTAATATAACTCGCAATGACAAAATTTGTAGGTGTCCTAACAGTAGTTTGGTATGCCCAAAGACATTCTCCAAGTTTTTCATCTTAATCACGTTGATTGGATGAAATGAACTTTTTAAGGAGTTTCATAATGATTTTGTTGAAGGCTTCTACTAAACCATCGGGTGCAAGATAGTATGGAGATGAAACTACACTTTCGATTTGGTATTTGTTGTAACTTAAATAATGACTGACTCACGAAATGATGTCCATTGTCATAAACAATTCTCCTTGGTATCCCGAAGCAGTATATGACATGATGTTTGATGAATTTAATCACATCTGATATCTTTACTTCAGTTAGAAAAAAGGTTTTAGTCCACTTTGAAAAATAGTCTGTTATGGCCAATAATGTTCATGGTGGTGAGATCGTCCCGATAATGTTCATTTCCCACATTTCAAATGGCCACGATGTAGCCATTGGATGGAGATATTCTGGTACCAATGTATAAAGTATGCGTGTATTTGATAGACCCTACATTTTATAGCATAAGCAACTGCATCTATTATCATCTTAGGACAATAATATTCCATTCTTTGGAATTTATCTCAGAGTTTTGATCCTGGTTGATGTTCTCTACAAATGCCGCTATGAGTTTTTTCAAGTGCTTTTTGGGTTTCTCTTTTAGAAAGGCAATGAAACAAGATTCCATCATATAATTTTCTATATATTGTCCTAACTTCGGCATTATAATAAAATTGAATAACTTTTCTTTGAATTGCTACAGATTCTTTGGGATTTTCTGGTAATATCCCATAAAGAATATAGTCAATATAAGAAAATCACCAATCTCTTGGTTCGAGATAAGACTCAAAAGCATATACTTTATGTGCTTCTTATTTTCTGCTTGCATTTCACTCTACTTTGAGCTCGTTTTTTGGGCAAAATAATTCTTTGCTTCCCACTATTATACGTTTGCTAGAAAATTTGGGCAATACTAGAGTGGCAGCCAATGAAGATAGCGAGTCTGCATAGCTATTTTGGTGACGCGGCACATCACAAATGTAGAAGCCATTGAGACCATCAGTCATTTTTGTGACTGCTAGATAATATGGCAAGAGATGCTCATTCTTGGCTTCATATTCTCCTTTGACTTGGCTATAATGAGCTAAGAGCCTCCATATGCTTTTAAATATTTCACTCCCAACTGTTTGGCTTTCTTTAAACCAATTATCAAGGCATTGTATTAAGCAACATTGTTGGAGCATGATTCTATTAGTGAATATGCTTTAGGAATGATGTGGTTGTAAGAAGAGATAAAGACAACTCGCACTCCTGCTGACATCTTTCCTTTGAATCCCATTCTAAAGGCACCATCGAAGAAAAGTTACTAGACTTCTTCTCTAGTGGCATTTACTTTAGCAATCTCTTGTGGAGTACCATTTTCTGGATCTGTGCTTCCTTCAGCATTTCGTCAGGGATGTCTTCGTACAGTTTTGAAGACGTCGAAATTGGGTATTTAGCTAGGAAATCAGGTATAACTTGACTCTTAATCGACTTTTGTGGGATAAAGTACATATCATATTGCGATAGCAAAATGACCCAATTAAATAGTTTTGAATTTAATGACCCTAGTTTGGTCATTAATATTCTTAATAAATTAACTCTTGATATAACATGGATTGTTTGCCCTGCTAGGTAGTATCGTATTTTCTTTATTGCAAGCAAAACAATGCATTCTTTCTCCACTGGGTTATATCGATATTTAGCTTCAACCATCATTCTGCTTAAATAGTAGATGGCTTGTTCATATCCGAATTCTTTCTTTTTGGCTAACAAGGCTCCCAAAGAATGGTCCATAGCCCTCACATATAATAGGAAAAGCATTCATGTTATTGGAGCTACAAGGACGGGTAGCTTCGTGAGATATTATTTGATCTCTTCGAAAATTTTCTGACAATCATCATTCCAAATGAACGATACTCCTTTCTTCATCAATTGTATAAATGATTGACATCTCCTAGACAAGTTTGCTATGAACCTGTGTATGTATGCTGGCCTTCCCTGTAGTCCTCTCAATTTCTTGAGATTTCTAGGTGGTAGCATTTCTTGAATTGCTTTAATCATGTCTGGATCAAGATGAATTTCCTGGGATGTGACTACAAATCTAAGAAACTTTCCACTGGAAACTTCCAAAAAAGACTTAATTGGTTTCATCGTAAGTTGGTATTTCTGCATGAGATCGAATACACTCTCAGATCATGAAGATGACTTTTTTGTTTTTTTTTTTTTTATCGCCAAATCATCCACGTAGTATTATATTGTTTTCCATAGATGTTCTTGGAATATAGTGTTTATGGCGCATTGATATGTGGCGCCAACATTCTTTAAGCCGAAGGGTATGACCATATAATAGTACACCTCAGTGGTGTTCGAAAAGACGTATGTTTTTCATTATCGGGATCCATCTTAATTTGATTGTATCTTAAAAAACCATCCATGAACGACATCCACTCGTAGCCACAAGTATTGTCGATCGTGACATTTATGATTGGCCATGGAGATTCACATCTTTTGGACATGCTTCATTGAGGTCTCTGAAATCTATGCAGATACTAATTTTTCCACTCTTCTTAATCACAGGGATTATGTTTGCAACCTAATCAGAATATTATTCTTCGTGAATGAAGCCTGATTCATTTAACTTCTTAATTTTGGTTTCAATGGCTTCCATTATTTTGGAACGGAACCTCTGTTGTTGTTGTTTAACGAGTTTCGCATCTAGCAAGTTGTTCAACTTGTGCATCACCACTTTTGGGTCTAATCCTGACATGCCTTCAAATTCCAAGCAAAAACATCAATGTATTTTTGAATAAGAAAAATCATTTCTTTTTTCCTTCGGAGGATAAATTTTCACTTATAAATATGGATTTAGGATTAGTTTTGTCATCCATATTTATTTGGATCTTTCAGTTGGAGGTTCACGTTGTTCAAACTGAACTTACCATTTAATGTTTAGATGCTTTGCTCAGGAATCATCTTTGATTAGTGCCAATTCTTCATCATCTTCTTTTTGGTCTGCAGAGACCGTGTTGATGGAGACTTCTTGAAAAATGGCTCCAATGCTTACATCTGAATCCCAGCATAACGATTCAAATGAATGACTATGTTAAAGTTGTTTAGAGTTTGTTTCTTAAAGGATTTTAGGAGTGGTAACATATCCCAACTCTCGCCAGTTTTATCATAATAATCCGGCGTCCTTCCTTTCGGAACAAAAGGTCAAAGCCTAGTTCTTCTTCCTTTTCCAAGATTCAAGCTCCTGCCTTCGGCTATGTTATATCCCATATTTTTTATTATTTTATGGGTATTTTTATAGTAATATAAGAACTTGGGATTTTCCTGTTCTTTCTCAGAATCCAAGTATTTTTCTTTATTTTCATTGTTTGTTTTTTCAAATAATATAGGTTCTTGGCCTTTATGTTTGGGAGGGACTTCAAACATCACTTCACTTGCATGTCTATTGTCATCACTTTGTATGTTAAAGGATGAACGAATGGGTGCTTGGAATGATACTAAGGAGTATATTTTATTAAATTGATCACTAGCCACATCAGTACTAGTATTTAAGGGTTCAGAATCAACACCGGATGAATAAGAAAACTCTACGCTCTCATTTATTATCCACTCGCCAACAAAATTGGCGATGTCATTTACATTAAGGCCTTCAAGGCTTATTATGATGGGTTACACACCCCAATTTTCATTATCAGATCTCGAATCTTTAGATCCTAATTAAGTATCGGCCTCATTGTCACTATCTAATTCTTCTAGGGTAGGTTATTCAGCTGCTTCAATTGTATCTTGATATAACAGCACATATGCTAAATAGTTTTCAATCTCTTTGAAGGGTTGCTTTCTTACCACCAGAGCTTTTACATTCCCTTCATTGTCCACATATTTCATACAATAGTGAAGTGTAAAAGGGATAATAAAGTTGAGATGGATCCATGGTCTTCCAAGAAAGAAATTGTAAGATTTGTCAGTATCTATTACATAGCATGTGACTTCCATCTTAAAATCACCAATCTGACATTTCAGTTTTACTTTGCCCAAGGGTTTACAATTATTAACATTGAACCCAAAAATTGTTGTGCTTGTTGATGCCAGCCTATTGGTGGGGACTCCGAGATACCGCAGTACTCTCCTTGGTATTATGCTCAAATCTAGGACCGACTTGAATTTGGTTAATCTCCGTTGACCCTATGTAGCCTTTATAGTACAAGGGCCAGTGATGATTATTATTCTTCACTTGTATATCTTTTAGGAAAAAAGTTTATGCAAGTTATCTTCTTAGAAGCTTGATAGCATGTTGCACAAACTTCTTCTTCGTCTATTATTTCTGATATCAAGGCCAGAAATACTTCAGAATCTTGTAAAGTTTCTCTTAAGGCTTCTCTAATTTTTTTGGATAGTATTGGGAGCTCATATAAAGTAATTCTTGCAAGAATGTTGGCCAAAGATTTCTTGAAACTTTCTGTTGCCTCTTTTCTTTACTTTTAAGAGCTTTGTTGAATTCAAGCTCTTTCTGCTTGTTTTTCTCTAGAAGCTGAGGTTCAACCACCTGATCATAACTTTTCAAGTAGTCTCTTCCTAAACGTGCTCCAGAAGGTTGTTGTTGGTTTCCATTGACTGCCAATAACTCTTTGAGTTCCTCTCCTGAGTCTGAAAGAGGATGAACTGTTGTGTCATTTTCAGGGACTATAGTGATAGCATTAGAGGTGCATGCTTTACCCTTAAACTTTTTTAGGTTGAATTTGAAGTCCACTGTTCATCTTTGAGAAGAACTAGATGTACCCACATTATCTTTTCTTTGGAGGTTTCAAAGAGAGATAATCATTTCTTTTGTTGCTTGAGGATCGTAATTTACAACCCTCATTGTACCTTTATGAATTGATTGGACTCTGTCTTGAATGGTTGACTCTATCCAATCTGAAGTTTTTCCAAATTTGATGGACACCATATTTGTTGTTACTTTCTTCTACTCTGGCTGTAACTTGATGATATTTGTGTCCACTAGAGCTTGAATTTTGTCCTTCAGGACATAACAATTTTAAGTAGGATAGTTAATAATCCTATAATACATACAGTAATTGGAATAATCAACCTTTCCTACTTCTTCTGGGCGCTTCGCCTCTGGCATTTTCAACATATTCCTCTTCCTGAGCAGATTGAAAATAATGATAGTATGCTCATTCTTGAAGGAATATTGTTTCTGAAGAGCCCTCGATAGAGGAGGGGTCCTTGTAGGAGGCGATTTAGTGGGATCTAGGGCATCTATTGCCATCGTCTCTTTCTCTTTAGTCGAGATGATTGAGTTGTTTCAGGATTATTTCTTCTTGGTTTTCCTTTTTCTTTAGCCTCAAGCTGTTGTGCAATTTTTTCGGCTTCTTTGGCTTGTGTTGAATGTTTGTTCAAGTAGAACACTTCATAGCCTCTATCCTGGCGAGAACTTTAGTAAGAGAGATTATGTCTGCAAATTTCCACTAGAGTATTTTCTGGTATCCCATGTTGACATCTCAAAGAATCATTCCTAAATCTTTTATGAAGTCTTGTGCCGACTCCCCCTTCTTTTTCTTTGTGGTAAGGAGTGCTAACATTGAGATCTCCATATCATCTTCATAGAACCTTGTCAAGAAAGTTTTTTTCCATATCGCTCCATGAGTTGACTGTTTTCGGCTCTAGTCTTCAGAACTATTCAAATGCTAGACCTGTGAGAGTGCTAATAAAGACTCGCATGATGATCGGGACATTTCTAGTCAAATGTCTTGTCTGTGACTAGAAACAGTAAAGGTACTGATTTGGCAACGTTTTACCATCAAAAGACTTGAGCTTCAAATATTTGTAATTTTCTGGAAAGGGTATAGTCTCCCATTCCATTTGATATGGCCTTACGACCCCCGGCTCTTGCAAGTTTCTCTTATGAATAGAGTGTTGAGCTGATCCTGGAAGTTTTCCATCAAGACAGCATGTGGATTGCCTTCATGTTCTGAACTCTCTGATTGATGGCGCGAGTGTTTAGAATAGTTATCTTTTTCTTCATGTTCCTCACCATCAGTACTTCTTGGAGGAGTATTAATGAGTGACATATATTGCATATTTATAGCCTTCACATTATCTATTTTTGTATATAAATAATACTACTCAGGTATTTTTAGTGTCTTTTTCAGGTAACTCGATTCATACAAGGAAATAGTATGAAATCAGAGTTGGAATAGGAAATCAAAGTCCAAAAAGTTTCTAAAGTGGGTAAGACTACGAGACTATGATTCTGCAGAGAGTCAAAGTGCAATACATTCATCAAAATAAACTCAAAAGGAGAAAATAATCGAGGAGAAAAAAATCAAAGATTAGATCATTATTTTTACCATAATTAGCGGTATTTACCGCTAATTAGCGGCCATGTGGGCCCCAATTCTTTTGAGTTTTCTCCCGTGGCTTCGTTTTAATCTTGTAGTTTTACAATTGTATTAGAATTGGGTTGGGTTTTTCGAAGTCTATATATTGATTGTATCCTTGTATTCTAGGAGAATCCTGTAAGTTTTATACTCGTTTTTAATTTAATAAAATTAGAGTTTTGCTGAAGGAGGACGGCCACAACACCGTGCTCCAGAGGTAAGCCATTGTTTTGAGATCTTTACTTGCTTTCTATATAGAGTTAAATGCTTTCTAGTTTAAGTTTTACTGCTTTCTAGATTAGGGTTAACCATATTCATGAATAAAAATTTGATTTTTCTTATTAAAAATATGAGTAGTTAATTGTTTAACTCTAGGATGTAGATGAAGGTAGAATCCACCATTCTTATACTTGAATTAGTTTTCTTGATAGCCTATGCTTAGTTAGGCTTTGGGGCTGTTGATTTTATCTTTTTCATTGAATTATCTAAATATTTAGTTCGGTTTTATGAAAACTAGTATTTTTGATGAGTTATACTTGCACACCACTTGATAGCTCATACTTAGGGCACTTTAAATAAAAATTTAACCAAAAAGATCAAATTTTTATTATAGAAGAAGATAATAGAAGTAAAAATATGGTTGGAAATTAGTGGATTCTAAATCCTAGGCTATTTAGAAAGTAATAAATCCAATCTAGAAACTCATAATTAATCCGTTAGACTAAGGAAAGAGTAACGAACGCAAAAATATCTTAGATCCATGTGGAACAACCTGTACAGTGATACACTGATACTACGCGCTTGCAGTAATTTATCCCATCAAGTTTTTAGCGCCGTTGCCGGGGATCGACGGTGTTTTTCTTGTTTTTTTTGACGTTTTACGGGATTAACAGAGTGTGTTGAGTATGCAGAGACAAGAAAGTGCAGATATAGGAAAATAAACAGGAATAAATAAGTATTTGGACTGTACTGAAAAAAGAAGAGTAGGAGAGTCCCTGTTTTGGCCGCCAATTAGAGGCATATACCGCCATTTGGCATCTCCTCAGGTACAAAACCCCACAAAATTCTTCTGGTATCTGTATTTTGTGTCTCTGATTATTTAAAAAAATACAAAAAAAAATTAGGAACAGTAAGAATCACATTTTTATTTGATCATATCTCTTCCACCATTTTATCTCCACCACACCCCACTTCTTGCATTAGTTTAGGAAATTCACGCATACACTCACGGTCGCTGGTTCATGCCAAATTGGACCCGTGATTAATTTGGTCGATTAGTGAGATCAGATTTGTTCATAGATGACAAGATGGACCAACCGATCCCAATCCTTTAGGTTCGATGTTACCCGTTGCGTACATCATTACCATCATGCATCAAAGTTCCATACGCAGCAGGTAATCACTATGAATTGAAGCCGCAGTACATCAGTATGGTTCCTAAATTCACTGGTTCTGATTTAGAGAATGCATATCACTTTATCAGTGAATTTCAGGAAGTATGCGTGATGATAAAACTGCAGCACTTATCGGAAGACGCAATTAAGCTCCGCTTTATCCCCTTTGCACTTAAGGATAATGTCAAGAAGTGATTGTATAGTATGCCTACTGATTCAATCATTACTTGGGATGAATTCATTATGGTGTTTATTAAGAAGTATTATCCCATGCATAAGACGACAAAGATACGAAATCAAATTAATCAATTCCGTCAAGTGCCGGGAGAACCCTTCTGGAAATATTTCGAAGGGTTTAAGGACTTATTAGCTCAGTGCCCCCACTATGCGATAGAAAAGTGGCGGTTGTGTTAAATCGTGTGCAAAAGACTCAATTACACATCCAAAACTTTTCTTGAGTCTATGTGTCAGGGGGAGTTCATGAGAAAGAATGAGGATGAAGTATGAGACTTTCTTGAGGACCTATCGTGAGAGACTATACAGTGGGAGAGTCCCACTGAGAAGTCCAGTGCATCAACTTCTGCACATAAGGGTGGGATCCATAACTTCGACAGCTCTATACCTGCCGAAGCTAAGATTGCAGCTCTTATAAGGAGAATTGAGGCATTGGAGACTCCTAGTGCTCCACCGGTAGCTCAGATAAATAAAATTCAAGTTCTCACATGCTTTAATTGCGGAACTCTGAATCATGTTATGGAGGAGTGTCCATTATTAATGAATTCCATGGGTCCCATACTTGAACAGGCTAACGCCTTG
The DNA here is from genome assembly GCA_036321105.1 of Dracaena cambodiana. NCBI lineage: Eukaryota > Viridiplantae > Streptophyta > Magnoliopsida > Asparagales > Asparagaceae > Dracaena > Dracaena cambodiana. Next base: position 17,618,689 of record JAYEPQ010000011.1, on the reverse strand, counting down.
TATCAACAACTCATGAACAATCCTTACGCTTCTACATACAATCCTGGCTAGAGAAACCATCCAAATGTATCATGGGGCCAAAGGCAATATCAGGGAGCTCCAAACCCTAACATACAGCCTCCAGCCAATGGTCAGTTTTCAAGACCAAATATGAGTGCTTATCAATGCCCAAACGCATCAAATTATGAGAACAACCAAAATAAACCACTTGCACAAAACCACTCACATCCACAACAGGGGTCTAATAATGAACAAGAAAAGCGACTTCAGTCACTTGAGAAGCACTTTGAAAATATTCTCAAGTCTCATTCCAAGTTTGACATGCATATGTCCAAACTTGACATGCACATACAAAATCTTATGAAAGTGTCAACTGATTTTATTCAAAGTACATGTCAGCAACTGCTCGTGAACTCTTAATCTATTAAGACTATAGAGCAGCAGGTTGGACAATTAGCGAGTCAAATGAGTGAACGTGGCCAGGGAACCTTTCCAAGTCAACCCATAACAAACTCAATGCCAGTTCCTCAAACTCCAATCAGACGCATGTTCACCAATGCAATGCCATTCACACGCTTAGATCTGGCAAGCAAGTGGACAATAATGTAGACATGCCCCTTAATCCCACTCCTACTATCTCGCAGGCTACATCATCTCTTCCATCCCTTTCTCCACGACCACCATCACCTCCATTATCGTCACATGATCATTTGGAAAAACCTGCTCCTAAACCAAAAGCACCATATCCCAATCGGTTTAGGAAGCCTTCACCCAAGTAGAAAAGATTCTTGAAATATTTCAACAGGTGAAGGTTAATATTTCACTTCTTGACATTATACAACAGGTTCCTACTTATACTGAGTTCCTCAAGGATTTGTAACGAGTAAGAAATGTTCCTGAGAAAGTTTTTCTTACTGCAAATATATCACATATCCTCTCTAACTCCTTACCTATCAAGTACAAAGATCCAGATTCCCCTACAATCTCATGCACTATTGGGAACACTACATTTGATAGGCCATTGCTTGATTTAGGGGCATGTGTCAACTTGCTTCCTTACACTATTTATCAGCAACTGAGGTTAGGAAAATTTCAACCTATCAAAATCACATTACAACTAGCTAATCGTTCAATCAAGAGACCACTTGGTATGGTTGAAGATGTGCTCATTAAGGTCGATGAGTTTATCATTCCTTTAGACTTCATTGTCTTAGAAACTGAACCGATCTCCAATCTACGAAATCAAATTTCTATTATCCTGGATAGACCATTCCTTACAATATCAAATGCATTAATTGATTGTAAGAGTGGCCTCATGAAATTATCGTTTGGGAATATGACTGTGGAATTGAACATATTTAATATGGATGAGCACATAACGAGCTCCCTCATTGAGGTCAACATGATTCATAGTTTGCACTCTCATTTGACCTCTTTCATTGATGATGAACTTTCATTTGAGCAAATTTTCAAAGATTAGCTCATATTATTAGATGAATTAACACATACTGATTCTATGTATGCTGATAGTTGTGCAAGTGTGCCATTGATTTATGAGCAAATTTTTGAGGATTTGTTTGCAGAGGAGCTCGCATTACTTCGTGAGTTAGAAGAGCCACCACCACATTCACCTGATCATATTGTACTCTTCTCACCTCACGATATTTCTACATGTATCCTTTTTACTAACGATGATTGGCAGGTTTATAATAAAGAATTCATTAACCCAATTATTAATACTTACATGTGGACAAAGAAAAAGTGAGGACGACATAAGAAGTAGACTAGTAATTTCGTGACTCGTAGGAGAATGATGAGATATAATAATGCACCCACTTTATGTTTAAAATGCACACACTTTGAAAATGGGAAGCATTTGAGAGGTCGTACCGCTTTCCATGCGTTAACAGGGTAACAATATTGAGAACGTAACTTTTTTACGACTCTCATTATTTGTATTTGTATAATAGTTTTCTTATTTATTTTACCACCCTTTGTTTATGTATGAGGGCATACATGAGTTTAGGTATGGGGGAGTGGGTTAGTATATTTTCTTCGTATTTTTTTTTGGATTTTTTAGTTATTTTTAGAATCTTTATTTTATTTTACACTTTGGGTAGTTTTTAGGGTAACTAACTCTAAAAAAAACTAAAAAAATTTGAATTTTTTTTATATGTTTTCATCAATAGATCAAATTAATTATAGATAAAACAGCAAATTTAGATTTGAAATTGGATAGGAGAGTAGATTGAACGATACATTTTGAATTTTTTGAAAAAAAGATTAAAATATAAAATTAAATATCGCTAGCAGTAATTTTGAGGCAAGTATACATCTATTTTTCACTTTACAATAGTTTATTAGATTAAAGACAAAAATGATACCGATTGAGTAAGTTTTCTTTCTCTAAACAAAAGAAAAGTGAGAATAAAATAATAGGATGAGCCTCGTATTAAGGCAATAGTCTCGAGAGTGATAAAATAATGGGGTACGCCTGGTATTAAGGCAATAGCCTCAAAGAGTGAAAAAAAAGAGTATGATCTGAGTAATCGGGTACTTTGCGCCTAAGTATGCGTAAATATTCGCAAAAAAGGTGAAATATTCTTAAAAATAGAAAAAAAAAGAGAGAGAGTATAATCCGAGTAATCGGGTACTTTACGACTAAGTAAGCGTGAATATTCGCATGAAAGATGAAATATTCTTTAAAAAAGAAAAAAAATTGTTATGAGAGAGAAGATAAATCATGAGTTAGAGTTGGAGTCCAAAACTGAGGTAGACTATCACACATGCACGTAGGATATGACGCTCAATTTAAATGAATTAAAATTTAAGTAGATAAATCATAATTTAAATTTTTGATTAAAATGATAAGTGTATTTGATATGATGCTCGATTTGAAAATTGATAATTTAAATGCATTCTTGAGTTTGTATATTAGTGAGATTAATTGATGAAAATATTATAAAAAAATTTCTTTCTTTTGTATAAACTTTTATTTTATTTTATTTCTTCATTTTCGGTTATCCTTATTTTTTTTAATTTCTCAATCTATTTTCTTCAAGAATTTTGTGTGTATATTCACTGCAAACCCTCACGAGACGCAACTCATCCACTAGGGTAACCTATTGGTTTAAAGGCTTATTGCACGTGCTAAGTGCAATCGTGATTCCTGCGAAAGTGAGTTAGAATTTTTCTTTTTCTTTTTAGGGTGTGATGAGTGACATATATTGCATATTTATAGGCTTTATGTTACCTATTTTTATATATAAATAATACTACTCGGGTATTTTTAGTGTCTTTTTCAAGTAATATAATTCATACAAGGAGATGTATGAAATTAGAGTTGGAGTAGGAAATCAAAGTCTGAAAAGTTTCTAAAGTGGGCAAGACTACAAGACTACAATTCTGCAGAGAGTCAAAGTGAAATACAGTCATCAAAATAAACTCAAAAAGAGAAAATAATCGAGGGGAAAATAAATCAAAAATTAGATCATTATTTTTACCACTACGTAGCGGTATTTACCGCTAATTAGCGGCTATGTGGGCCCCAATTCTTTTGAGTGTTCTCCCGTGGCTTCGTTTTGATCTTGTAGTTTTACACTTTTATTAGAATGGAGTTTAGTTTTTCGAAACCTATTTATTGGCCATATCCTTGTATTCTAGGAGAATCCTGTAAGTTTTGTACTTTCTTTTAATTTAATAAAATTAGGATTTTGCTGAAGGGTGACGGGAGGTAAGCCATTATTTTGAGATCTTTACTTTCTTTCTAGATAGAGTTAATCGCTTTCTAGTTTAGGTTTTACTGCTTTCTAAATTAGGGTTAACCATATTCATGAATAAAAAATTGTTTTTTCTTATTAAAAATATGAGTAGCTAATTAGTTTAGCTCTAGGATGTAGTTGAAATTGGGATCCACCATGTAATTGCTTTCTAATATTTTTCTTCTTAAATAAAATAAATAAAAACATGATTTTTCTATAAAAAGATTAAAATAAAAGAACTTGAAAATTAAGACTTTGATAGGTTATACTTGAATTAGGTTTCTGGATAGCATATGCTTAGTTAGGGTTTGAGGTTGTTGATTTTATCTTTGTCATTGAATTATCTAAATTTTTAGTTTGTTTTTATGAAAAGTAGTATTTTTGATGAGTTATACTTGCAAACCACTTGATAGCTCATGCTTAGAGCATTTTAAATAAAAATTAAACTAAAAAAATCAAGTTTTTATGATAGAAGAAGATAATAAAAGTAAGAACATGGTTGGAAATTAGTGGATTCTAGATCCTAGGCTATTGAAAAAGTAACAAATTCAATCTAGAATTTATAGTTTGTCCATTAGACTAATGAAAGAGTAAGGAACGCAAAAACACCCTAAATCCCTGTGGGACGACATATACAGTGCTACACCGATATTGTGCGCTTGTAGTAATTTATCACATCAAGTATGAGGCTCACTCTCATTTCTTTCCCTTTATCCTTCCTCGGGATGCGGGAGCATTTGGAAGAAGATTCTTCCTTTTTCTTTGTTTGCTTACTAATCAGGAATTTGATCATTCCCTTGATCTCGCTTGTGGTCTCTTGCAGTTACTGGATGATTTTTTCTTACTCATCCATCCTCTTCATAAATTATTCAGGATTTTCCTTCACCATATGTGCGGAGATAAACTCTTCAAGGAATGAGTCAGAGGTCTAAAATTTTACAACAACAGAGTTTATTGATTCTTTTTCATTGGAAAATATTCCGACCATCTTCTAGTAGTCCAATCGTGCTATCGCCTCCTTCTAAAGTTGGGTGTTTCGAAAGACAATCCGAATATCATTGAACACACTCTTCAAACCAGAAGAGTGTTCTAAGTCTGATGAGTTTGATCAAGGAACGTTCCTCGTCTTCTTCTTCTTCTTCATTCCTCCCAAAGTTTTCATGTTGGATGATATTTCGGGGTACTCTGGTTCAGAAAATTCTTATTTCATGACACGTTGTCATCTTTTTGAAGGTTGGACTGGAGTTGGCGCAGTCTGTTGAAGATCGATGGCTTTGTAGTTGTCGCAATTCAGCGGCAATGAAGCAACACCGCATTGCTCAGCTATTTGCAATGACAATAAGACATTTGGGATTTTTTTTCTTTTCTGGTTGAAAAATTCTCTAAGATCTCCTGCATTGGAACTCGTGGGACTATTGATAGAGGCAACATCTCCTCCAAATTATGTCTTCGAGATAGAAGAATCTATCCCCTTAAAATACTTGGAACAAATTTAACTTTAACCTTTTCGGTTGGAGATTGAGTTTTTGATGAAACTGGTATGACTGGGACTGACAGACCATAAGCCTTAGAGGCTAAATTTTCTTTATGAACACGGATCACATATGGCTTCGATTGGGACAAGGATTTGAGATCTGATTTAGCTTCAAGAACATGGGTCTATGGCCCACATTTAACTTCTGAAACATGAGTCTCGAACCCACGTTTAGTCTATGAGATGTAAATGTAAACTTCACATTTGTAGTCAAAGATATACTTGGTGGGTGAGCAGTGTTTCTTGTAAGAAACACGAATGAAAACATCCGCATCTTGGTCTAGCTTCTTATTGGAGACTACGACTTCATTCTTTGGTCGCCATACGCAAATTGAAGTTTCGCGTGGTTGTTCCACGACAGTTGGTTTTTCTTGCATGGCTTTGCGGAAACACGAGCCTTGCTTCCTCTTAGGCTCCTTCTCATAGTGTGGGTGAGAAGAACCTTGTATTTAGTATTATCTCCTTGAAAATCAGATAATGGTCATTTACTTTTGTTGTTGCAGGAATCCTGATCCATCCTCTTAGGATTAATGCAGGTCTTGAGTGGGATAGATATGGAGTCTTGTGCTGAAATAGGAGAAATATCTTCTTTGAGACCAAACTGGTCTAGAGAGTCCTTTGGCAGGACTACAAAGATCTTGGGCTCATGGAGCCAAAGAAGAGGAATTCCTTGTACTTCTGTTGGTTGAACTCGATGATAAATGATTTAACCATAGTGCCAACTAGGACTTTATCCGATTGGGCTATAGCCACACCATCAGAGATGATAGGTGTCTCCAGCAGAGTCGCTAATCTTTTGTTTGCCATAAAATTTAATTTTTATTGAACTTATCAATAAAAGATTACAATTTGAATGATTTTCCATTTACAGAAGATAAGAAATTTGATTCATTTTTGTTTAATCCTGGGTTCTATTGTAGCAGTAGAGAATGATCATGCTCTCTATTGACACTCCGAATAAGTTCTTCAGCTGGCAGTTTTTTGTGAAGCTCTTGGATGCAAGGGCTCTAGATTTTAGCACAAGTGCTCAGATGGAGATAATTAACTTAGAAATTCACCAACTAATCAACTTGGTGATTAACCTCTTTCATAGGCCAACATTTGGCAATTTATAAAGGTCTGGAGACCTTTGAAATGGTATAACTATCCAATTAATGGCCTTCTTAATTTGAGAATTAATTCTTTATTTTTTAATCCATTGGATTTGTGTTAAATCTCTAGAATTTGCAACTGACATCTTTAATTCTCTGGATTTATAACTAAAATGTGGATTTTAGCCTTTAGGTCTATTTTTTAGCTCCTGGAAGCTCGCATGCCATGTTCAGACCTGTGTTTGAGTATCATTAAAGATGACTTTTACTTCTTGAGGCTTTGGAATGAAAATGCAATCCTCAGGGGCCCATATTTTGGCTATACTTAGCTTCCAAATATGAGTTTAGAATAAAGGTCAAATGCGGATCTCTTTATGATAGATGATTTGCATTTCAGCTCCCAGCAACGTACCTTTCTTTGTTAGACTCGCGTGTGGGTACAAATGAGGATAGCTTATACCATCTCAGATTTTGGAGTGAAAATGCAACCCTCTGGGGTTCGTTTTTTAATCATATTTAGCTCTAATCGTGAGCTCAAAGATAATTCAGAACGTCGATCTCTCTTTAATTGATGATCCACTTATTATCTTCTCAATTGGGCCCATGTTTGTATCGAAACGGGTTATCTTTAGTTTTTAAATGCTTTTGTGGGTCATGACGCGACCTTGCATTTGAGTCACAGATTAGATCCGCATTTTAGTTATAATACAACTTAGAGTCCACATGGATAACCTTATATTTTAAGGTTTTGAGGATAAAATGCGATCCTGAGGGGCCCATATTTGTCAACCTTTATTTAGCTCAATACGTGGGTCTCTCTGAATGAGGATCTGCGTTTTGACTAGCTTGAGTTTCTTGACTGTTGAAAAAACATGATTCTATAAGGGTCACATTTTAGACTTTCGTTGATCTCTCTATGACAGACGATTGGCATGTTAGCCTTTTTGGCTTGAATTATGAATCCCTCTTTTTTCCTATTCTTTTCTCAAAAATTTTGCCAATACCCTCGAGGGTGAGTCCTCCTCCCCTACTAGAGCTATCTCTGCTATTAGGCTTGGGGTGTGATAATCTGAAGAGTTAGAACCTAAATAAGAATACAAATCAATGCTCACACCATGCTATCGAAATTATATTAGTGTGGCATGTTAATAGGAATAATGTAAAAGATGTATGCATGTGACTCATGAAATGCATGATATGCATAAAATAATATGAATCATAAAATATATAATATATATAATATAACATGATCATGTATATGGATTATGAAGTATAAGGTATGCATAAGAAAATATGAATCATGAAACGGTATATATACTATAATATAATCAAGCAAATGTATGCAAATTATATTCTATTAGTTTATAATTGGATGATGGGAGTATGCACATGATATAGGAGTATACCGTGTATACTTGGTACCACTGCCAAAAGTATCAATTTTCACACAAACCAAATGATATGCTTCTAGGCAAACTTGATGTCTCGTGTATACTTGGGATCACGACCATAAATACCGGTCTCCACACAGACCAAATACCGGCATCCCAACGAACTAAACAACCATCACTAGGCAAACTAAGAAACCAATAGTTCTAGTACCCAGATTGGCATATGCATCCCAAATAAAACAAAAGACTCCTATAATATGTGTTTTATTCTGCCATTCATTTTCCATCTTCCCACAATATAGTAAGTGCTAAATTTCAATATATCTATGTGACACGTGTAATGAGGATGCATGTATTAATAGCCATGAGAATATGAAATGACACATACGATAATACTGGAAAATACAAGAGTTACAGAATATATTCACGTGCAGGAAGTATCATTCCCAACCAATAAAACCATGTACAAAAATTACATGCGTAAATAAACATATGTGCTTGTATACCATATTTTAAATCAAGTGCTATATGTACAAACATGGCATGTATACTTAAATATGATCTGTGACAGATCTGAACTCACTATATATATTGGATCAAAGAGTGATTTATTATGTGTATATGTGTATCATATCACAAGTCAAATAGTATATGCACAAATATAACATATATATCTAAGCTGGTACAATTTGGTGGATAGACTTATAGGTCTTGTTTGACAATGAAAAATGGAAATACAGGGTAAGACTTAGTACAGTTCTAGAGAATTCAATTATATTTTTAATAAATGTTAAATGAACTTAATTGGAATTCTAGAATAGAAGTTATGGTTATTTTACCATGAACGTGCTGTTATTTAGCTGCAGTAGTATTAAGTAAATTTTCAGATTTTATTTGACCATGAAATATGTTATTTTAGAGTCTAAGATATGACTCAATCCTAGATAATTCAAGTATTTTTCAAATAAATAGACTTCTAGGGCAAAACTTATAATTATTTTACCATGGACCTGCTGCTACTAAGTTACAACAACAATAAGTAAATTCTAATTTATTTTTGGCCCTAATAGGATTTGATTTTGAGACTAATATCTCAATCACTTCTATATAATTTAATTATCTTTCTAATTAATCATGAATTATCTCAATTAGAATTTTAGAGCAAATATTCTGGTCATTTTACCATTGACTTGCTCTGCTGAGCTACTGAACTAGTATAATAGTCATAGTTGAGTTTTCAGGATATTTTTGGGCAAGAAAATGGCTAAATTAGGATATGTTGTAATTGGAAGAATTATTAGCGAATTACGTTTCTAATGGAACTAGAATAAGCTCAATCAGAATTAAAATTCAAAAGTTATAGCAGTCTGAGTTGGAGTGCTGCATATGTCTTGGTACCGATGCGATATGTGCACATATAACATGCACGGTGTGACACATGCAATGAAATTTAAGATAAATACAAGTTTGAACATGTATAATCTCAAAATTAAGTTAATAATACTCTTATATCATATATGAGGATATTACATCAAGAAATCATAAATTTAAAAGATTTCAGTGTTTTCTTATCTCTTATTGAGTCTAAATTAGAAAAGAACTGATATTGATGTGATTACTCTTCAAAAATGAAGAATTTTTCTAAGAATCATACTAAGGAAAAATGGTAGGTACTAGAAAAGATTACCTCACATTGATGATAAAATTAGAGCTGATTTGAAGAGGTTAATCCCATAAACATGGTATATATAACATGTTTTTTAACACAATCTTAGGTTGATTGGTGAATTATTTGTTGGAAGTTGAGAAGGAATTAGAGTTAGAGGTCTAAAGAGAAAATAAGGGAAACATGAAAGGAAGAAACTTGATTTTTTATATTTTCTAAATTTATTTAATGGATTAAATAGTTGTTGAAAAATAGATATGCTATCATATTAAAAATCTTTAAATTCACTTTAATTACAAATTTTCCGTTGGATCAAATTCCATCTAAAATTGGTCAAATAAGAATGATGGGCTGTTGGAGAAAGATATGAAATGGGGGAAGGTTAAAATTGAAATTTTATATTTAATTTGAATCGAGTATTTATCCGAAAATTGGCCGATTTGGAATAATTTTAAAAAATTATGAAAAACCCAAATAATAAGATAAGATACTTGTCATGATAGAAACTGGAATTTCATATCATAACAAAAGCTAAAATATCATGTCAAAGCTTTGACACCATGGTCACAACTATAGACCAGATTGACAACAATATGAGGTTATTTCAATTGATCTATTTTTGGTATCTTCCACAAGACGTTGACAAATCTACCTTTCATAATACCTTTTCTAATTCCTCAAAATGGTTAGTAGCGTAGACTTTCTATCGCGATTACTAAGATTCTAAGTATCGAATATCGAGATTATATCGAACAGACAATTTTCATATCACATAGTGAGATATCAAACTATATTGGGGATATGAGGCAATATAAGATCTTTTTTATCATATCGGTAGCCCTCCAAATTAATATACTAGCGATATTCATCACGACTGATATTTAAAACAATAAAGATCATAGAATCTTTTTAATATTATTATATATTTTTAGTTTAATCCTTTTTCCAATATCTTAAAAAAAATTTCGAACCCAATGTTTCAAATCTTGGACTTCTTCCTAATAGATGAGTAATCGATGTATCTCGTGATTTAAAATTATATGTTAAATTCTAGACTATAAAGTTTAAAGTGGTCGCTAAATAAGGTATCCTGATTTAGAAACATTATTTAGTCTCAAACATTTTATATGAAAATTCATAGGAACTGACAATTAAATTTGAGGTTTGAGTATATTTAGGAATTGATAATTAAATTTGACTTATAGACTAGAATTAAATTTTTTAAGGACCATTATGTTCCAATAATACTTATGATATGAAATTAGACATTTTCTGTATACATCCATGTGAAACTAATATACTTTCTAAACTAAAATTCCATAGAATTAACAACAATGTATATATCATTAAAATATGATAGTGAAACAAGCATATCATGTTTAATTATTTTAACATATATGTTAAAGGTTTTGAACCCAAAGTTGATTATATTTTTACCCCATCCATATTATAATATAATTATATACATTTCCTATTTTAACCTAAAAATATTAACTTTGTATATATTCTTAATAATATATACACAATTCCACTCAGTTATAGTTAGTGAATGCAACCTACATGCATGGTTTTTTTTAAAATGGATATTTAAATGCACTTACAGATCATGTGTTGCCGTGTATCCACTCTGTAATCCCAAATATTTCCATTTTAGGATTCTTATATATAAGTATTTTATAAGAATATCATTAGTGTTTGAGCAAATCTAATAATCTACGACAAACTCCTAACAATAAAATAATAAGTATAAGTTGCTCATAACAGATAAGGACAAAATCAATATTGGAAACAAAGTATATAATAAAGAACAAGATACGAAAATAAGGAAATATTAATAGATATTTCCTGCATGAATGTTGCAGAATTCTAAGGTCATGAGTCAAATAATAAAAATAATAGTTGCTTTGATACTACTCTATAACGCTCCAAATCATACTAGTAAGCCCGAATGTGTGTCCCAATAATAGGTAAGGTATCACTTGTAGGCACTCTCAATACGGGAGTAAACGAGATAATTTTTTTCATACAATTACAGGCAAGAGATATGAAAGTGCACAAACATGAGATATATATCATATGTTTATCTGTCACAATATTATAGATATGAATATAGTAATATCCAAAAATATATATACTAGAATTATAAATAATATATACACAGAAAGGTTACACATGTTGAGTTAAGTACAATATCAGAACAGAACAATATAAGTATTGAATAGATGAGAGTGTCTAGATACCACAAACAACACTAGAAAGTAGAACTCATATGCACATACAAGCAAAAATGATATATAATATACAAAAGGATGATGATCGTACAAGAAACTGGCTATTGAAACTCGACTTACTCCTGGAGACGTAGATCTGAGGTATGATAATCTAAGAGGTTAAAATCCAAATAAAAATACAAATCTAGGCTCATGCCATACTATAGAAACCATATCAGTGTGGTATGCTAATAGGTACAATATAAGAAATGTATGCATGCGAATTATAAAGTATATGATATGCATAATATAACATGAATAATGAAGTACATAGTATATATAATGTAACATGATCATGTATATGGGTTATAAAGTACGAGATATACATAAGAAAACATGAATCATAAAGTAAATGGTATATATAGTATAATATGATCAAACAAATGGATGCAAATTCTATCATATCAATTTATAACTGAATGGTGGATATATTCATGTGATGTAGGAGCGTACTGTGTGCACTAGTAGCCCTACAAAAAGTACTAACTTCCACATGAATCAGATGGCGTTCCACTAGACAAATTGGATATCCTTGTATACTCGAGATCATGGCTACGAATGTCGACCTCCACATAGACCGAATACCAGTCTCCACAGGAACTGAATAACCGTGGCTAGGCAAACTAAGAAATCGATAGTACTAGTATGTAGATTGGCAGATGCATTCCAAGTAAGATAAAAGAATTGCATAATATATGTTTCAATTCACCATTCATTTCCACTATTCCCATAATATAGCATGTGCTAAATATCAATATATCTATATGATATATAATGAGAATGCATATATCAATAACCATGCAAATATGAAACGACACGTATGACAATACTGGTAAGTATAAGAGTTATAGGATATATTTTCATACATGAGATATCATTTCCAACCAAGAAAACAATGTACAAGTAATACATGTATAAATAAACATATGTGCATGCATATCATATCTTAAATCAAGTGTTATATGCACAAACATAGCATATAGCCTAAATATGAGCTATGACAAATCTAAACTCACCATATACACTAGGGTAGCAAGAGTAATTTAATATGTGTACATGTGTCATATGACAAATCAAGCAGTATATGCACGGATATAACATATATACCTATATTGTTGCAATTTTGTAGATACTAAGATTTCCATATCTTGTTTGACTAGGGTAAAAATAGAATTAGAGGCTTAAATTTAATAAAATTATAGAGAATTCAATTATTTTTCTGATGAATCTTAAAAGAGTTTAATTGGAATTCTAAAACAAAAGTTATAGTTGTTTTAGCATAAACCTACTACAACTAAGCTACAATAGTAACAAGTGAATTACCATATTTGATTTGACCATAAATAAAATACTTTGTCTAAAATTTAAATACGTCCTAGATAATTTAATTATCCTTCCAAATAGTCTTGAATGAGATAAATTAGAGTTCTAGGCAAAAGTTTTGATTAATTTACCATAGACCTACTGCTATTGAGTTATAACAACAACAAGTAAATTTTCAGATTATTTTAAAGCTTGATAAGACTTGATTTAGAGCCCAATATCTTAATAAGTTATATATAATTTTATTATTTTTCAAATGAATCTTAAATTAGCTCAATTGGAGTTCTATAAAAAAAATTATAGCATTTTACCATGGACTTTCCCTACTGAGCTGCTGACCTAGTACAACAGCCATAGATGAACTTTTATTTTTTGGGTAGAAAAATAGGTAAATTAGGATCTATTATAGTTAGAAGAATTATAATTTAGTAAATTATCTTTCTAATGGCACTAGAATAAGGTTAATCAGATTTAAGCCGTAACAGTTATAGTAGTTCTTAAATGGACTGCTGCGTACGTATGGACAAAGATACAATATATGCACATATAACATGTATCATACGAAACATGCAATGAAACTAAATATAAGTACACATTTAGTCATGTACAACTTTGAAATCGGGTTAATAACACATCGATATTATAGTTAGGAGATTACATCAAGAAATCACAAGTTTAAAGAATTTATGAGTGTACTCTAACCTCTTATTAAACCCAAATCGCAGAAAAACTAATATTAATGTGATTGCTCTTCAAAAGTAGAATTTTTTTTTAAAAAAGCATACTAGGAAATAAGGACAGGTATTAGAAAAAATTGTCTAATGTTGGTGAAGAAGCTTAGAGTTGATTTGAAGAGGTTAAACCCAAGAACAAGTTACATGCAGTCATATGGTGAATTTCAAACCAATCTCATGCTGATTGGCGAATTATTTGTGGTAATTTTAGTAGGAATTAGGTTTAGAGATCTGAAGAGAAATTAAAAAGGTATATGAGAAAAAGCTTGATTTTTTTTTTTAGATTTTCCTGAATTTATTCAATGAGTTAACCTACTGCTGGAAGATAGGCTTCTACCATGTTAAAAATTTTAAATTTCACCATAATTATAAATTTGTCATTGGATCAAATTTTATCCAAAATTGGTTAAATAAGGATGTTGGGTTGCTAGAGATAGATATGAGATGGCGAAAGGTTAAAATTGGAATTTTATATTTAATATGATTTTTTAATCGAGTATTTGCCTGAAAATTGGTCAATCCAGAGAATTCAAAAAAATTATGTAAAATTCCAAAATAATAAAATAAGAGATCCCCGCTTTGTAGAATTTGAAATTGAAGACTAGGTGTAAAGATATAACTAAATTTACTCAATATCTGCCTATATCGGTGTCCGAACTCCCACCTTGATACGGATAATACAGAATAAACCAATACAAGGATTTAAGAATTAGGAGCGTTTCATAAAGATTTGTCCAAAGAACATTAGCAGAACCAATATAGAGAATTGAGGTTACCAAATCTCGATGGATTGGGTTGAGAAGCCATGAAAGAACCATGTCATTAGTACGGTCCCATGCGTCATTTCATGAATCATTAGCCGGAGAACTTGATAATAAACTATCGACGAAGTCAAACTTATTTTTCATAGATACGACCGAGATCATAGCGGGATGTCATGGGACATCATGTGGGATAGTTGTATCCTATAATAGAGGTAGAAATAAGGATTGTCCCTAATTATCCGAGGAATGGAGGAAGAGAAGGTTGGAGGGGCTATGTATAATATTGGTGATGGCCATGGTGATGGATAACATGAGAGCTATGATACTAAGTTAAAATCCAATTATTGAAAACTTAACCACACTTTCATATTTAATATGATATATATAGTACATGGTATAACTAGAAAGAGTAATAAGCAAGTCAATAAGAATTACATAGTTGGGATAACACTTACACAGCTGTGACTTGTTTGTTAGTAACAAACAAATAGATAGAGAGAGATCTGTTTAATAGTAGTTATATAATTGGGATTCATTTATTATTAGCAGACATTAACTAAAAGGTAGAAGTAGTTAAATCCAACAGACAATTTGTTTATAGATTGAGAGGTGCTTATAGCATAAGCAAATCAAGCAAGAGAGTAACAGACGAGTTTACGTTACATTATTATTTCAAGGAAAAAATATCGATTTAATATAAAATAATGTTTTGGAGTGACAATATATGATATGTCATATACTTCCCCATTCTAAAAATTGAGATAGAATTCTATCAGATTCCTACATGCAAGTGGGGTCTCTAAGTCAATGAGGAGAGAGGGTAAAGCTGTACATGAGGTGATTTTTTATTTCAATCTCTCTAAATGTACAACTCATACTCAATTTCTTAGATTTTAGTTTTAATTCTGTCTTCTTATCAAATCAACACAAAATTAATGTTTTTCGGTAAATATAACATCTTGTACTCACTTGATGAAAAGACAAACGAATTTCAAAATCCATTAAATTTGATCATAACGAATCTAAGAAGATAGAGTGTAAAACCCCATTTTTTGACTACTTCCAAAAACGAAGGGCGCTACTTAAATTTACATTAGACCACCCAATAAACACAAGATCTACGAATAATAATAACAACTACTATCACATTTTTATGAATAAAAAAATATGTTAATAGCCAATATGATCTTTATTTCTCAAAAAGAGTTTCTCAAAAAGAGTTTATTTCAATATAAGGCACGTTGTTTTTTTACTTTATAATAAGAAAATCAAAAGGGAAAATGGAAAGAAGTGCCCAATAAAAAAAAAATTAAAAGGGTGTATAGTAAATTTCTTCCATGGTTGTCCACCATTAAGTGCTGCTCGATAATCTATAGATCCTAGATCATGACCAATTCTTCTTATTGAGTTCCAAAATATAGGTTTGGAACTTGGAGATTAACCACATAAGAAAGAAAGTGTACTATCATAATACGAAGATGAATATGAACGGGATCATGATAGCATGGACAATATGTAATATGGCTGAGTATAGGATAATTAAGTGAATGATGTACAAATAAGTTGATCAGTGTAATTCATTATTCATTATTATGAATGGATAATAAATCAAGCTTAGTTCGGGAATATGTTAATTAATCTTTAGTTGAATCAATTATTGGGTAAGGAACTAATATCTTAAAAGTACTGTGTCAAGTATAGAGATTATTGTATTTACCCCTGAGAAGGGTCAAGGAGTAAACTTGTATATTTAATAACCAAGGTGACTTACGTATTTCACATCATAGTGGAATACTATGAACTACTATATTTTACCTTCAAAAAGGGTGTCATCTGATGCTCTACTATATTTTACATTTTAGGAAGGATCATACTCTTGTAATGCCATGTACATGGACTTTTGGTTCTATAATCTTGTTGCTAGTTATGATGATTTGCTATATGTTATTAAGTTTTCCATAGTCGATATCCAACGATATATAATACTCATAAGTTTTTTGGAGAATCACAATACAACCATTCATTTAAATGTCCAATACTATAAATCATTTTGTCATTCTTTTATTCAATCCATCAATCATTCAATTCTCCATAGTTCTTGGACACGTATGTTATTACAATATTCTCAACCATGTTACATTACCAAGTCTCGTTGTCATGTCCATCGTGAAGCATGATTATGGTTTGTTATCTAGCTCATTATGTACGATGTTTGTAGTCAATTATGTCATGCATCAGCTATCGAGTGTCATATATTATATATAAGCATGTCATTTATGTACACCATGTACCATGTCATGTATTATGTTCTTGTGCTTATATCGGTGTTTCACATTTAAACCAAGAATCTTGTGTCAAGTGCTCATGGCCAAGTTACATGTTAGGAATATGTGATGCATTATATCATGTGAGGTTGTCAAGTATTTTGTTATTTACTTATGCACTATTGTGTTAATTACAAGTCACATATCCTATGTTTACTATATTCATGATTGAGTACGTGTATATCATTTTGTCAAGTCCAATATAATGAAATCTAACTTTCTATAGTTATGGTTAACATAACATATAACCTGGAACCCTAGACCATCAGAAGCCATCCAAGTGCTGACTGGCGGGTTTGACTGCCAGCTAGCGATTGGCTAGTACTTGAGGGTAACTAGGATTTCATAGTAGATGTAAAACTCTCATGTGGAGCCATTTATCTCCAGCCCAAATATTCAACTCATGGGATTATTTTCAGTGCTATATCTTAGACTTATTTCAAAATTGTCATCGGCATTTTGATGCCTAAACATTCGATTTAAGGGATATTTAGCCAATTGAGTATAAATTTTATCCTAACAATACAAGAAAATTTCACATTTTTTGGAGACTAATGGATCATTGGTTGGTAGTCTTGACCAATAGCTGGCGGTGCTCTAGTTCCAGGGAATCTAAAGAAAAATCCTCAATGTTCTCATATAATTCATATATCAATTATGCCTTAACAATTACTCAATTTATACAGCATGCAAAAATTTGATTTATTATCCTAAAACCCCTTTTCATTTTTAATATTTGGAAACAATCTCTAAACCCTTTCATCAAAATTTCACAATACAACAAGAAAATAAATGATCATATAATATCTAAGAATTATATCCATCAAGATCCTCATTCGAGTAAAATTTCAACACTGGCAAAGTCGGTGAGACTGCTACTTGGTAGTAGGGGCCGCTTAATGGTGGTCCACATGGCTCTATTGAGCTTGGAAAAATCCCATAATTTTATTATAGCGTTTTGAACATTTAGTAACATTAGATCATCCATATATATAGCACATACTAAGATCATCCTGTACTCAAATATCAAATTCAAAATTTCAATATTGAAAATATAATAAATTATCTTGACAAATTTATCTAGTTATCATATTGTTCATCAAAATTAGACCACAAATATCCATAACTCATCAAAATAAATTTGCATAATTAAATTAATGGCACTTGGACATATTGAGACTGTTAGTAGTGATTAAGAACACTGCCTAACAATCTAGTGGTACCTGTTAGTCATAATTATTTTTTACAAATTAATCTACATAACAGTTACTCCCAAATTCATGCTCAGAGAATGGGCTAATTGACTGGATCGAGAAGTAGCGAGAATTAGAAAGTTTTACAACAACAACAACTAAGCCGTTTATCAGGAGTAATTGGGGTAGGCTATATGAACCACAAGAGAATCACATCGGACTAATAACAATGATGAGCCTTCTCCACTTGATCCTGTTGAGCAATAAGTCTTCATTTAAGCCTCTATCTTATCATATTATCTCCATCCATATTTTCTTCAGTTCTCGCTTCACTCGTTTAACTTGTTCTACGTTGCTAAAGTTCCTATGTCAAATTGGAGCATTTGTAGGTCAACATCGCACAGGAATAAATTGGTGATTTTCTTATGTCTTCTATTCCATAAGAGGTACGCCTTACCTTAGTATGAGTATCTTCATTTCTTACTTTATCTCTCCTAGTATTACTGTACATCCAACAAAATATATGCATCTGTGCTACACTTATTTTTTGCTAATGATTTTTTTTATAGTCCAGCATTCCATTCTATAAAACTAAATTGGCCTAATAATAGTCATGTTAATTTTTTCCTTCAGCTTTAATAAAATATTACAGTTGCAGAAAACTCTCATTCCACTCCTCCATTTCAACAACTAAGATCCTATAGTTGACATCTCTATTGATTTGCTCTTGCTTTGAATAGTAAAACCTAAGTATCTAAATTTATTGCTTATTTATATTTCTAACCCATTTAGTGTCACAATACTATAGTCTGAGATCCTTCATCTCTTAAACTTGCACTCTATATACTTTGTTTTGGACATACTTAATTTAAAATTTCTAAAATATAATATTTTTTTTGTAACTCCAACTTGGCATTTAGCCCTACTCTCGTCTCATCGCTTAAGACAGTACTATCAGAAAGTAACATACACCAAGGTATCTCATGCTGAATAGCTCTAATAAACTCATCCATCACTATAGTAAATAAAAACCGACTTAACATATATCCTTGTTGCAATCCAATTTTGATTGAAACATCACATGTTACACTACCATAAGTTTTGATATTTGCCAATACTACATCATACATATCAATAATTATTTTAATATACTTGATGGGTACTACTTTCTTCATTAATATCATCAAAAGCACCTTTCTTTGTACCCTAATATAATTTTTTTCAAATCGATAAAAACCATATGCAAATTTCTACAGCTCATTCAAAATTGTTCTGT
This sequence comes from Dracaena cambodiana, assembly GCA_036321105.1. Taxonomy (NCBI): domain Eukaryota; kingdom Viridiplantae; phylum Streptophyta; class Magnoliopsida; order Asparagales; family Asparagaceae; genus Dracaena; species Dracaena cambodiana. Next base: position 17,599,362 of record JAYEPQ010000011.1, on the reverse strand, counting down.
AAGATTAGAAGCAAATTGCTAACATAAGCATGAACTCAAACTGTTTTTTTTTTATATTCAATAATCTGTCTTAATCTATATTTAATTAACCTTTGTATAGTTTCATAGTATAACACATGAGTTTTCTTCCACTATAGTTAGAACAACTCTTAACATCACTCTTATTTTATGTAGAGGTGCTAAAGTATACTTTCTCTATTCATTTGGTTTCTTCTAAGTTTACCAATTTTATAAAATAGTTGTGTTAGCCACCTAACACCTATATCTTTTAACTATTTATATACCTCAATAGGAATCTCAACTAGACTAACAGTTTTTGATGACTTTGTCCTCTTTAAAACTTCTTTTACTTTAGATTTTTAGTTCTATACATAAAACTGTTTCATATCCTCACACTGAATAATAAAGTCCTCCTAAATATTGAGCAAAACAACAATTTTACATTCTATCCGAATAATATATCCATCTTTTTTAATCTCTTCATCTCAATTTAGAACCCTATGTTTCTCATCTTTAACATATTTTACAGAATATTTATCTTTATACTTTTTTCTCTTATTCAAGTAATTTATATATATCCTTTTCAGTCTCTTCATGGTCCAACTTCTCATACTCTTCTTCATATAATTTAGCTCATGTATTTTGAACAATATCTTAGCCTCATGCTTATCTAGGTTATTCCTCTCAAAGCTCGCTCTATCATTGTTTTTCTTTAAATCTCTTTAAGAGTCTTGCTTGATTTTAATAAAGATTTTACATCTTCATTCCGTTGTAATGTGTTCATACATGGTGAACAACCACTGCTAGATTCACAAAGTGTATTTCTAGCAACCCTCTTAACGTAGTGAGTCATTTGTTTCATGTTATGCTGGGATTATTATGGGTCTTCCAATCTGCTTAATGTACCACTCTATATATAAAAGTTCCCTAGTTACCTTGTAGCCACTATTACTTAACTTTAGAATCTAAATTATACTTAAACTTTTAAGTCTCCTTTTAATCGAAATATTTAAAACTAAGAGCCTATGTAAGCTTACAATCCCACCAAGCACTATATTGCAATCGATGCAACTACCTTACTACCCTCTAGTTAAAAAAAAAAAAAATCTACTTAAGTCACTCTCAATCCACTTAACAAGTAAAACTCTCTTTTAACCATTGTATTTGATAAAATTATAGTATAAAAAATTGAAAATCAAGTTACCTATCACATTTTTTTCTCCAAAATTAAATCCACTATGCACACTACCAAACCCAGTAAGACTAGTTCCTATATGTCCATTGAGATTACCATCAATAAATATTTTTTCTCTAGTGGGTATTCTCTATACCATCGCATCTACATGATTTTAAAATTGAAATTTAGTAGATTCATCATGTCGTTCTTGTGGTGCATACCTAATAACATTAAGAATCTCCTTATTTAAAATATGTTTAACTAATAAAATCTTATTATACATCATTCTCACATCTACTACATCTAAAGTATCAGTTTATCTATGATCACAGCTACCCATTACGATTTATATGTTTGTTCATATACCACATTTATAACACCAAGGTTCTATGATATTTTTTCTGACCTACTCGTCTAATCTTCTATTCACAAAAAATATTAATTCTCTTTTTAATCATAGTATCAAGTAATTATGCTAATGTACCCATTAGAGAGTCTATGTTCTACAATACTAACTGAATCATATGTTAATGAGCTAACTTAGTAACCCTCACCCACTATTTAATGAGTAGGAACCTCACTTTTATGCCACATTCGGGTGCTAGCATGGCATGTTGTTTCTGAGCGACAATCTAGCAACCCTCATATATTTTTCACTACACAAGGCTCTGATGTAGCAAATCACTCAATTAGATACATCCCAATAAAATTCAGTCTTTGGCTCTCATCATAATATGATAATATTTTATGTTAGCTATTAGTGGCCTACCATAAATATTCTCCTTTATCCTTCTTTGGGACAAACAATGAATGGATGACAACTTTAAGCAGGACATTGTTAGAGTTAGATAATTTCACTTATGTAATTTTCCCTTAAATTGCTATATGAATTCCTCAACTTTAGCTTCCCCTTTCCTTAACCTTGGCTCGACAAAAATTATGCATAGAGTGAGAAATTCTGTGTGAGGAATTTAATGGATTCATGTAGAAGATAAATAAATAAATAAATAAATAAATATATATATATATATATATATATATATATATATATATATATATGTATGTATGTATGTATGTATGTATGTATGTATGTATGTATGTATGTATGTATGTATGTATGAATGATAAAATGGTAATTAATGGTTAGTTATGTTTTAAGCTAATTTTTGGATTAAACCACATACCCCTCCTAACTTGATAGTTTAATATAGTAGTGTCACCACAAACTGGCTTAAGTCATGGCAGTTCTTTTAGAATTTTAACAAAGTGTTGTATGTGTTAATTTATAAAATTAAATTTGTTAGGATTCTTGATCTTATTTGTGTGGAAAATTATGTCAAAACTCATAAATAATGACGAAAACTTGAGCAAAATCGAAAATCAAGTTTGACAAAACTATTACAATAGATATGATGGATATGGTGTATATGGCTAATTTGTCATAGCTATTGTATGAGTCTCATGAATATATCAACTATAAAAGTGTAAAGCTCAGAATGATCTTCATGGTGATATTAAACTTAGCTAAAACCAATATTGGAAGTGAAAGTTATGATTTATTAAATTTTAGAAGAATGACTATTGTGCTTTATAATAATATCAATTTTAAACCAAGATTTGACTCTAAAGGACACTGAACTAGAAACAATTCTTAGAAAGAATTTGTAGGGTTTCAAACTCTCTTTTCAACGACACTTAAATCAACTCAAGACTTTGGGGGTGAAAGTTGTGAAGCATAAGAGATGGATTAATTAGGCTGCCAGTTGCCCATTGATGGTGAGTTTCTGCCATCAATGGAAAGTACCTACAGATAGTCACTAGTGCAGTCTTTGCTATTCCATCAATGGTGGGTCAGGTCTGACACACAAATAAGGGTATTTTAGTAGGTATTTTATTTTGAATTTAGAGGAGTTTATTTGTTATGCAATATTAAATAGTCCATTAGATTACGGATGAGTGGATATGATTAAAAGAATATTTTAAAGCTTATTTAGAGAGGTTTACAAGCCCTATTTATATGTCATATCTTCAATGAAAATTTTATCGTTCAAGAGAAGTTTTCTAGCAAATAAATTGAGATTTTTTATTGAGCGAGTTTTTGTTCGTGATTTGTGGATATCTACTTGTAAAAACATGTCCAATTTATAGACGAGTTCTTATCCTATGGTTGTAGGAATCTCATCTAATTTGTAATCTTTTAAAGATTTCATTCATTCTAGATCTGCATTCTAAATGGTGAGTCATTATAGTGATACGAGTGGTTTGAGCATGCGACTCTTTTGGTGACCATCTAATAGAAGAGTTAGAGCTTAGATTATCTGATATATACTGGTGTGTCTAATAATTGTGTGATGAATTTTGTGTAATTGACTTTATATCATAGTGCAACATTTTTCATGGTTTTTTGTTTGTTCAGCTTTTTTACGTTAAAAGTTCTTTGTGTTAATTTGATTAATTGTGTTTGATAATTGATACTTGATATTGATCAAATATTCTTTAATTTTGTAGTTTACTTTTTCAACCAGTAACAGAGCAGATTATTTCTTTTGGAATTTGATCTTGTTATTGATTTTGATGGATATTTTTTGGCTAAATATTTCGATGGATATTTTTTGTGAAGAAAAATCAATTAATCGACCTCTCTCATTAGATAGACACAATTATATTACTTTTGTATCTTCTATTATCTCTACTAATTCTTCTTGTCAGCCTGTTCAGAAAATCAAGGTACTGGTTATAAAGCTTATGATTCAGACAAGAACAAATTTCTTCGGAAAGTACACAACAAATTATTTAAAATATCATTGATTTTGAAGGAATAAAATATGAAGCTCATCAAGAGGATCAAGAAGCTGCTAAGGAATTAAGAAGAAGCAGAATCAAAGTAGGAACTAAAAATTAAAAATAAACAAGGAGCTTGAGATGTAAAAGTTGAATTTCATGATTATAATCGTATTCCTGGAGGAAGACAAGATTAAGTTGATGAGGAAGAAGGATTCAATTCTAAAATAGGTAAAGACTTTGATTCCAATACAAAATTGGAAAAGACTGCAGTTGCTCTTGAGACTGAATTGGAGAAAATTAATCTGTTTGTCCAATGTATGATTGTAGAGAAGATAAATTTTAATGAGGTTGTAGGAGTGCAATTAATAGGAACAACCACCATGAACTTGGGTTTGCAAAACATATCTCAACCTCCAGTACATCAATATTAGTTTCACAATTAGTATTTGCAAAGGCAACTTATGCTAAAAATATCTAAGAAATCACTAAGGGAAAGACAATTACTCCTAGAATTGTAAATACACCCGTTAGGATTATAAAGGCAAAGTACAAAGTAAGCACTCTGTTACAGAAGATAGTTATATCAACATCTATGATAAATTCTTCTTTTGCGTGTATTCATTATCACAGTGGTAGACAATGACACATCGACCTAACTATTTTGATCAATTATATTCTCAATTCCCAATTATAAAGATAAGAAAGATTTGAATAGAAAAGACTAAATTGGATGACTATCCTCAATCCCTTAAAGTTGTGAAAATAAAATAAATTTGGATCGATAAGTCAAAATTTCAACCTCTTTATACTCAAAGATCTACTTATATTAGGAGTACAGTAGGAGTTTGCTTAAATGGGTGATCATATATGACCATGTAGCTTAAATATATATTGTTCACATATCTTTTCCTACAGTCGTAAGGATGACACCTTAATCTTTTTCTGCATACTTGTATTGAGGATAATTTAATGTGTAATGGTTAGTATTAATGTTAGACTGATCTTTATTCATGTATAAACAATCTTCATGCATTATATATAAGTAAAAGTAACTGAATTTATTGTTTATATTTAATTTTATATATGATCATACTTTTTACTCCCATATGATGAAAATAAAATATATTCTAGAAGGTTGTTTAATCCTAGTGATGGGAAAGGCAAATCAATATTATGAATAACTTGGTTTAATATTCTAAACAATGCTTACTTCTAATGAGGGTGAAACATACTATCACAAAAAATAGAAGTATAAATTCATCAAAGATGAGGTGAGGAATTGCAAAAAAATTATATAGAGGCATTAACTCATCAAAGATGAGGAGTGCTAAAAATATAAAAAATTCTTGTATATCAGAATAAGGGAGAATATTATTTAAAAGCCAAGATCATATTCTATAACTTATATAAATTGCATAACAACTTCATGAAATGTAATATATCTTTATGATTTATTCATCACATCTTAATTAAAAATTTCTTACAAATGAGATTATGAGCATAATTTAGAGTTTCCCAATACTTGTGAATTACTTGAGCTTTGATTGCTACGTGTCAACTCTATACCAAACTCCCATGTATTTTCTAATTTGGATATATGTGTCTTTGTTTGTATCCATTTTTGACAAAGGTATATTGAGTTGAAAAGAGAAGCATATATGTAGGGAGCAATATTGATTTCATGATGTACACGTATTTTATGTATGTGCATGTGTTCATGTTTGTTTTCGGTGGAAATTTGGATTCTCTTTATTGTCATTGATATGAATTAGAATATTTTCAAAATTACAATGAAAAGAAAAGAAAGAAAACATGGGTTTTTACCCTAGTTGACGATCTGATGTCGTAAGAACAATAAAGATAGAGATTTGATAAAAAAATAAAGGTTGACCTCTTCTTCTTTGTTTCTAGTTGGAGAGCTTTGATTAGGACTCATGCGAGATTTCAACTTGCCAAAGGTCCTTTTTTAGTCTTCTTAGATACATATTTATAGGCCTAAAGTAGTTATACTTATTTCCTTGTAAATGAAGATGAAATCTTATTATAATTCAATCCAATATTTGATTTTCTATCTTAACTGGATTTGACTCCTTTATTCATTGTATATGGTCTCGATTTTGTATCCCAATTAAATATGGAATCAACCAAAATGTCAACCAGAATCTAGTTGAGATTTTCTATTTCTATTTTATTTTGCATGGCACGCGAGGCTGGTAGCCTCGCAGCAGGCGGAGTTAATAACATTATGCAAGGTTGTTCCTGCTCAATTTTCTCATTATAGAAGTTTTTTTCATTCTACAAGACCCCTCCAAAGTTTTCGAAATCTCATTTACATGTCTAATGAGATTCAAAATACTTTGGATTTCCATTCTTTCATCATTAGTTTTTTATTAAATGATTATGTGGCTCCAAGTCTTACTGCCCTCTTTCCTTTGATGCGAGGCTCTTAATCTTACGTGGATTACTCCATACATGAGGTTATTAGCCTTGTGTTAATTTATTTGTACGTGAGGCTTCTAGCCTTGTGTCCACTATGCGGCAAATGACTTATGGGCTTCTCTCGAGATTTGCGTCTCAAATTTGGATCATTCGGGGATGCCTCGTGGAAAGCTGAGTGATTGATTATGGGCTTCATTAGAACACGCCTTCTTTTAAGATGAAATTCCGTTCATCTTCTTCCCCATATTTCTTCTTTTCGTTTCTTCAAGTTTCCAGAGAACCCATCTTCTTTAAACTTTCAGTCTCTTGAGTCTAGCTCAATTCCATGATTCGTTCATCTCTCTTCATGGCATCTCCACAGACTTCATCTAGTCATGACGGCGGTCCTTCTAGCCTTAGGCTATTGAGTGCCACTAGCAGTGCTCATAATCTCCTAATCGGAGGTAAAGGCATTTTGGTTTTGAGGGGCTTTGCCCACCTTGTGCAGGCTATTTGTTGGCAAATGGCGGCCACCGTCGTCCCCTTGAATTTAGGGATTTTATGAAAACTGAACGGTCTAGACCCTTGATATTCCTTTACGAGGGCTATTAGCATCGTGTTTAGCTTAGGCCTATTTTAGCCTCGTGTTTAAGATGAGGCTATTTTAGCCTCGCATTTATCATAGGCTATTTTGGCCTTGCGTTTACTGTAGTCTATTTTAGCCTCACATAAATTTCTTAAAGGACTTAAATGACTTCTTTTAATATCTTTTCTTCACTATCAGGGCTATTAGCTTAGCCTCGCATTTCTGTCCTTCATACGTGAGGCTATTAGTCTCCCTTTTTTCATGACTTAGTCATAAAAGTTTTTTCTGACTTTGGTTATTTTGCTTGTATATGAGTCATCTCATTAAAATTTATTTTTCTAACCTTTATCCTTTTTTTGGCAGTCAACTATTCTAATGGTGCATTACCCAAGTGCAATTCCTTTAGATTTTGATGAGGACTTGATGGTACTGTTCAATTTCGTTTCAGGGTGCCTATGCCTTCTTTCACTCATGACAGTAACAAAGACCACATCCAGAAACTTTCTTAGGGCAATCCAACAACTCTAATGGAGATGATTATTGGTGCCCCCATAAAGGGATCAAATAGTTGCACACTGGAGATGTCTGCTTTTCTGTTTGGCGATCGGGTGACAACTTCTAACGAAGCATTCCATATTGAAGAACACAAATGGCTTTGAGATTGACAGTGTGAGGATGTTTATGCCCGACATGGTGAGAAGTAACCCATTAGCATACCTCCAACAACTCTCCATTCTCTGTTGCATGAATTGGAATGTGACCAGAGGTCAAGAGTAGTGGTGGGCACCTTTGCTATAATAAAAGCCCACTAGGATGGTCCTAGCAGATTCATCACAGGATTGCTTCCATAGAGATTTAACAAGGCCTATCCTATTGGCAAGGTACCTTGTAAAGCCAATACCTTTCTAAATTGATTCTTATCTAGCAAGAGACAATATCACCCAACACTTCAGAAATTCAGGCTGGAATCAGTCAACAGAGAATATGTGGTGGAGTAGGATGGTAGACTTTATGTTGAGCACTTTCAAAGTCACTCTGCAAGATCTTGGGTTCTATGGGCAATCAGAAACGTCCAGTTAGATCTCCCACACAATGCTTACCACTTGTTCAGTGTCCTTGAAATTTATAACCCGTATTATGGCACTTTCTATACACCAGTGGGGGAGTTAGGCTTCACTCTCCATGAAATCTTTGAGGTATCGGTATTGTCAGTGGGAGTATGTGCCAACTGTTGAAGAGTTAAATCAGTTGAAGGACATGGACAGGTTTGTGTATGAGACTAATTAGGAGATGTGCCATTTTAAAATCTGTGTCGAAGTTTCATGAATGAGGGGCCAAGGAGTAGGGTCGAAAATCTGAGCTTTCTACCTCTTATGCAATTTAGATCAAGCCTAAATCAAAGTTTCGAGGAATGAAGGTTTAAGTGAAGGTGCCATATGGGAGAGGACCTTTGACTTAGAATCCACATCTTACGTTGCTGACTCGGATGAAGATGGGTTCAAGGCGAGCACACAAATCTGGAGCTTCAATTATCAAACGAAGCAGCAAGTTTTTGATAAGGATCTCATAGCTAGTTTATTTATGCTCTGAGTAAGGAGATGCGACGTACCCTCACTCTTGAAAGAAACTATTGTTATTGACGCAGTATATCATACCATGCTTCTTGCTCATGGTCAATCCCTCGGGCTCCTTCCAGTAATAGTTTGTAGTCTCCAAAATGGCTTAAAGGAACTACATACCGAGATCTACAAGATAAAGGCTAACATTGATGACGAAGGGGAAGTAACATACAAGACGCCAAATCCTAGAGTTGAATAGTCATACATTTATCAGCTGGCCTGGTTCATACTCCACTTCCTTAACTTGATGACAGCTCCAACCTCGGAAGTACCTGTTCATCTCCCTTATGTTGAAAGATATGAGAACTCCAATTGGACAGGTTATTATATGTCAGCCATCCATATGGTTCTTCAGAATCACCAAAATAATCAAATCTATCATTGTTTCCTTGATTTTCAAGGCGGTAATTACAGAGATAAGTTCCAAGATATTCGAAGACCAGATGGCTTCACGACGATGTCCTTAGGCTATTTCTGGTGGTTGATCAATATTCGTTCAGGACACCTCATGTATTGCTAAGGGATGACTTGTCATATGGAGCCATATCTTCCGAGCAGATTCGCCCATCAATTCAGCTATTCTCATTTGTGTATGACCTAAATTTGCATCTCTGCTATCATGGGAATCTTTTTGAAGGAGCCTATGCTTGGCATCATTTTTATGCTAGCGGTACTGATGCATAATTCACTCTCCTACAGAAGACCCCTACTTTATATCTCTCTTTGATCTTTTGTACTTGGTATCACACTGCAAATGTAGTTACAGGCTTTCGTATTGATCGCGACCACCTCCAGGAGATCAAAGCCCTTTTACTTGAACTTGTGATAAGGGCATGAATGAATTTTTTAACCTCTGAGATGATGATGAGGTCAAGGATGAGGAAGGAGCTATTAGGGCTAGAGAGAAGGCAACAACCAGAGTAGGAGAGGAAGCTGAGGCTGCTGAACCCAGAGACATCATGGTTATTGATGACAGAGGAGGATAGTTGCTAAATAGGAAGGTATGGAAGTAGTTGCTGAGGGTGAAATGATAATGAGAGCGGTAAGAGAAGAGGCTATTACTAGAGTCGTTCAAGAGGGCTCTGAAGAGACCCGAGTATACCGGCACTAGCTCTTCCTAGAGTGACAAGAAGAAGTCTTGACTTACCTCTAATTTTGCAACAGCTACGACCATAGAAGAAGTGCAAGATCAAGAGGTGGTGGTTCTTTTAGAAGAAGTCGTTGCCACGCCAACTACTGTTGTTTTTGAGGTACCAGTATTGTTTGGAGAGTCCATCGTACCCACCACTTAAGCAAATGAAGCTCATTCTTCTTCATCACCTCCAGCTCTAATGCTTTTTACCACAACACCACCTAGTAGTCCCACTACTGGGCTAGTCTCTTTTGGTAATTTGGACAAAGTATATGGTGCTTTTGTTATGTTAATTTGATTAGTGAACTAATTTTTACGTTTTGCATTCCAATAGCAAGTTCGTCTCGAGTACGCCCATCTTCAAGGCGATCGGATTCGCTTGAGTTGGTGGATTATTTCTGAACTAGCGGTCCGATTGAGAACTTCGATGGTAATGATATTGATGACGATATTGATACTTATGAAGAAGGCTATTTTACTTCTCAACTGAATAGCGACAAGCATAGTCTCTTTCGGTATTGTCAGTAAAGCGACTGATAAATAAGAAAATAACAATAAGCTAACACAATATGAGATAAAGAATAATTAATGGAAAATACCAAATCAATAAATAACATATATATGCAATGAAAATCTCAAACCAATACTTAATAAACCATGTTAACGAGTAACAAGGAACATAATAAAAAATAAATAATACTACAGTTCATTTTATATCCATATTTCCATCATATTCAATTAAGTCATTTTAGAATCCTAGTCAAGTATAGATGTTAGTGTTTCTCATTGCAATCTCATTCATTATGGAAAAACTAATGAGTCAATAGCCACTCGGAGCCAACCCTGTCTGAGTTCAATAACAATATCAATGGAGCCTATTCCTAGGTTCAATTGCAATTCAATCAATAAATGAGAGTTCGGTAGTTTAATTACAAATAGAACGCTAAATCTTATATGTTTGGTTTTTCCTCGATAACTTATGTGTTTAACTAATTTCAATTATATTAATTTAATACTTCAATTTAAATGCTAATAGTGATGGTAAACAATTTCAATAATTATTATTATTATTATTATTATTATGTTAATAACATAATAATCCATCAATCATTTAAGTTAATCTTTAATAATTAAACAATATAAGTTCGATGGTTTCAGTTACATGTCAATAAGTTTACTTATTAAGGTAAAATGCACAAATCAATAACTAAAACAATATACAATAATGTTTTAGCAATTAACATGTTATTATAGTTACTGAATATCATTGCTATTAGTTAGATTCGTTTAACAAGTTAGCATTCATTATTGTGGACCTCAGCCAACAAGTCATTGGAGCATTCCCCAGTGGGTGTGCTCTAGTTCATTCAATAAACAGAGCAACGAAAGTTATGCTCTATCTGGCTCAGTCATTGAGCCACCTGTAAACTCATTG